>CANSZD010003849.1:0-653574 GCA_947648045.1 Beta corolliflora
AACCTTTACCGACTCAACTCGAATCACATGCGAAGGATCACAACGGTACCTACATCGCTACGGCACATGAAATACATCATGAATCTTAGACAACTCAAAGTGCTAGCCAAACGATACGCGACTTCCCCAATTCTCTCTAGAATTTCATAGGGACCCACATACGTGACGTATCTTATCCTTCGTCCGAACCACACTACTCCCTTCATAGGAGATACCTTCATAAGCACATTACCACCAACATCTATAAGATTTAGGCTTCTACGAAAATTAGCGTAAGATCTCTCGCCTATCTCGAGGCAGCCTTTCAACTTAGCTCGAATAACCTTTACCCGCCGACAAGATCCCCAATTAACGCTATTTTTCAAAATCAAAGAGTCGCTAATGTCGCTCCAACAAGTAGGACTACGACACTTCATCCCATACAAAGCCTCATATGGAGCCATCTCTGGGATACTAGCTTCGATAGCTGATGACATACAAAAACCCACCAAGCTAAGAGACTTGGCCCATGACTCGCTGAATAGTCCTCTTAGTCTCGGGATATCGCAGCAAGATGGAAAGTCGTGCGCAATTTCATTTTCGATTCAAAAGCTTCAGAGCGCTCCGTAATGAGACAAAACCTCTGATCCCGATCAAAAACAATATCCTTAGGAACCCCAGTGTTCGACGAATGATCTCTCATTTGCATAAGTTTCAATTCACTCCTCCATCGAATCGGGTGTTCTTCACAAAGAAAGAATCTAGCCACCTTAGTCATACGGTCCCACAATAACCCATTCAACATTTTACAGACCCTAGAACTCTGCCGAAGACCTGTAATGACAAGTCCATCGTGATATATTCAAACTTCCTTGTAGGTATAGGCAAAGGCCTAGATGAACCCCAGGTCTTTGATGCTCAATTTTCACATTTTAGCACACTAGACATCTTGCCATAAACACAGTGACTTCCCCTTTCATACACGACCACCGAAAATTCACTTTTAGATCCTTGTAGAGCTTGTCACCCTTGGATGAACAGAATAAGGAGTGATCTGAGCTTCTTCGAGGATCTTCCTCTTAAGATCACCAACATCAGGCAAACACCAGCTCCCCATGAACTTCATACTACCATCAGCACAAATTTTAAAACTCTCCGCTCGACCCTAAACCTTAGCCTCACGGATTTTCTCGAGCTTCGGTTCCTTTCTTTGTCAGTGTCTCAACTCTTGAAACAACTCGGGATCGACACTCATAGAACTCAACATAACAACAATAGACCCCTGAGGTACCACCTCAATCTCGGGCTTTTGGAACTCTTCACACAAATCCCTACGTAGAATGAGGGCAGCATTCAGGGAATGCTTACTCTTGCGACTTAACGCATCAACCACTTTATTCGCCTTGCCCTCATGATAATCCAAGGTTAAATCATAATTTTTGATCAACTCAAGCCACCTTCTCAGCCTCAAATTCAAATCCTGCTGAGTGAAGATGTACTTAAGACTCTTGTGGTCAGTAAACACCTTGCAAGGAACACCATAAAGACAGTGTCACCAGATCTTGAGTGCAAACACCACAACGGCTAACTCCAGATCGTGAGTCGGATAGTTCCTCTCATGAATTTTCAATTATCTTGAAACATAAGAAATCATCTTCCCTTGCTGCATCAAGACACAACCCAGACCATCCTAGACGCATCATTGTACATTTAACACCCCGTCCTTCTACTACTAAGATACATAACAAAATCTACTCTAATTTGACTAAAATACGTTAGCGGAAATAACGTCAGGAAATATATGCTACTCTAAAACAATAAATAAAAGTAAACTCAAACTTAGGTTTTCATAACTTCCAAAAGAAAACAACTCAAAGTAATATAAGTTCTAATACGTAAAGAAATATCTAAAAAAAGAAACCAAAGTCAAACCTCATTATTATTTAAAAGCTAAGAGGCATGCAAGTCTCACAAAAACCCAAATAAGTCTAAATATCCTTGAGTCCTAGCATTATATAAGACTCCCTATCATCTTCATAAAACTCATCTACTAGAAAAACTATGAGCAGCTTCCTCTCATCTCCGACCCACACTCTGCTAGCCCAAGTAGTCACAAGTCTAGAGGTCATTTCCATCTGTAAAGATATTATTAACAAATTCCACAGTCAGTTCTCCACTTGTAACAGAGGTCATTTATTTTCTTAGAGGTCATTTCTTTGCATTTGTATTACTTGTGAGCTTCCCAATGCAAAAGAAATCAAAGTTTATTCCAGACATAGATTACTAAGAAAGGAAAGAATAAAGTCAAGTCAACTACAATACGCATCCACATCCATATAGCTCACAAGTAATACAAATGCAAAGTAAATAACAATTTAATAGGATAAAATAAATAAATCATTTCCAGAGTATTTAAATAAAAATAAAATTATAGGTAAAACAAGTTATTGAGTCAGAAACCGAACGCCAGTGGATCGCAACCCACTTCCTAGGTTTGTCAGATAGCAATCTCCAGGTCAGTCTAGGGGCTTACGTCTCCCAATGCCTGTGTCTAAGAATGGCCAAACTCCCGATGCAGGGTAGTACACGCAGCACCCCCTGTCCTCTCGGACGACAACAATTAACCCAGGTTTACCCCTAGATCGCAACCTAGGTGGTTGGCATGTTCTTTAGTGGGGACTACGTCTATCGCACCAGATGTTCTTACCTCAAAATAAAATCATAAGTAACATAACAATACCATTCAACTCAAAAATATTCATCAAAGGGATGCCACATGGCCTTATACCCATCATTCATCGATAAATATCTCCTCAAAGTTCCTCAAAGAAGTAAACTTACAAATCAACAATGAATACTTTAAACCACAAGCACCTTTGTACACATCTAAGCACAAGTAATGATATAAAAAGAGGTTTACAGCACCAAGCAATATCAAACCAGAATTAAATCCCAACATGAATGATCACCAATTACATGTAAAGCATACGTTCAAGCACATACGAAAATCATGCAATACAAAACATAACACCAGTGCGCTCGGCGCAGGAGCTTGCGCTCCGCGCCAACCTGTGCATCTAACGCACAAACCACCTTGCGCCTGACGCATCTGGGTGCGTCTGACGACACCGAATAACAGTATTAATTTAACCAAAAGCTCATTAATTCAATAAAACGTATATAATTAATCACTGTTACTTTAACTAAACGTAAAAAAAATAATAACACCCAATGATAACAACAGTAACCTAAAATCATCAGCCCTTAAAGAATGCATAAAGTTTTATTTTAATCCTGATTATTGACCTCTTAACAATTAAAAGAATAAACTAAAAACATTAGCAAAATCACAATAAAAATTATTTAACAATTAAACCCGAATCCTAAATTCTCACAAAAATTAACATAACACCTTCATAGCCTTACTACCACAGTAATAATTTTATTTCCAATTTTCGGACCTCGAAAGTAATTTTTAACAATAATTTCCAGATTACTCAATAAAGCCAATAAAATACTTAAAATTAGGAAATATTGCTCAAAAATTACCAAAAAACTCACACAACATGCATTAACCCCAAGGTAACACAGATTATGTAAAGAAATAGATTTTTTTGCCAAAAATATAATATTAACGAATTAATTACTAACAATCACTAAAATGCAAAAATAGATAATTTAATTAATTAAACTCGAAATGTGACAGGCAAAAATTATTCTAAGACATAAAAAACATACCACACACACAGCATGCTTCAATAAAAAATATTTTCGGCAATTATCAAATTCATTCTCTAATTATTTAATAATTAAACCAATAACACAATAAATTACCAATTTAAACAAATAAATAGGAAAACTCAAATAAAATTATTTTGCTGCACATAATATACACACAGCATATATAATGAACACTCAAGTAAATTTTCATCAATAATCTCATATAAAAGTAATTAAACAATTCCTAACGTAATAATCTACTACCAGATATATACCTAATCTTTAGCGTTCTAAGATAACTACTAGTTACCTCGGGATCGCTCGGAGGAGAGCTGAATCTACTTGAGATAATTCCGTGTTATGCATGCACTCCACGTCTTCTTCAAACCCCAAAGCACCACCGAACGATGAATAGGCAAGTAGAAAATGTTAAGAACAAGTAGAAAACTTTTGAGAGAAAATGATGATGATGATGGCCGAATGAAAGAGTTAAAATGGCAGCAATATTAATCCGGTTGTAATCATATTTTTGGTGGTTTAAAAAGAATAATTAAAGAGGTTTAATGGTGTTATTATGAAGGAGGTTATGGGGAGGTTAAGGAATGTAAAAAGACACATCCAAGAGAAGAAATACCTTCCTTCATCCTTCAATAAGGCCGGGCTGCCATTGAGCCTCAAACCCACTCTCCAAAATTTCATTCCATTCATCAATGATCCAAGTGACAAAAGTTTGTTACGCGATAAATCGATAAATTCCTAAATCGCGCCTAAACTTAAATAATTAATAACGAAAAAAATTCTAATAAATTATATTATAAATATAATTCACATAATAAGCACATCAAATAATAAAAATATTTCGGCTCCCATTAATTTATAAAAATCGTAATCATTAATTTAGAGAAAATAATAGTTTTAGGGAAAACTTTTGCGAAAAACTAGGAGGAAAATTATGGGGTCTTTCCATCCCCTCCTTAAATAAAGTTTCAGCCTCGAAACTTCGAAAACACAAAACAAGTAAATCAAACACACAACAAGTACCCGATAAATAATTCCGGTATTTCTTCGCATCAACTCTTCGGTTTCCCATGTAGCTTCTTCTTCGTACCTTTTGACTTCTTCAAAGTACTTTAACCAAGGGAATCCACCTTCCTTTCGTAGCACGGTTCTAACGATCCAATATACGAATTGGTCGCTCTCTCAAATATCATATTCGTCTAACCGAGACCGACTCAACATGAATCACATGCGAAGAATCACTACGATATCTCGCATGAATCGGCGACACATGAAATACATCATGAACCTTCGACACGCCAGCGCAAAAGCCAAACGATACGAGGCCTCCCAATCCCTTTCAAGAATCTCATAGTGGACCCACATACTTCGAACTCAACTTGCCCCTTGGCCAAACCGCATCACTCCCTTCACCCAGGGAGAAACCTTCGGAAGGCACCTTATCTCCCCATCTCAAAGGAAATAGGTTTCCGTCGTAAATCTGCATACCACTTCTGCCTATCTTGAGCAGCCTTCATTTTAGCTTGAATTACTTTCACCTGCTCAACAATATCATGAATTAACTCTGGGCCCAAAATCAATGAGTCATTGATGTCGCTCCAACAAGCAGGACTACGACACCTCCTTCCATAGAGAGCCTCCTACGGAGCCATTTGGATACTAGCTTGATAGCTGTTGTTATAAGAGAACTCCACCAAACTAAGTGACTTGACCCAAGACTCGTTGAAATTCTAAGGCACAAGCACGAAGCATATCTTCCAAGGTCTGAATAGTTCTCTCGCTCCGACCATCGATCGCAAAGATGAAATGCGCATCTGAGCTTCGACTTTGAACCAAAACCTCCCGCAGCGCTCCATAAATGGGATTGAAATCGCGGATCGCGATCAGAGACGATGTCTTTGGGAACCCCATGAAGACGAATAATCTCATTAGCATAAACTTCGGCCAACTCTTCCATAGACCAAGTGTTCTTCATCGCAATAAAACGAGCCACTTTGGTCAAACGATTCACAATCACCCAGACAACATTCTTCCCACCAGCAGCCCTTGGCAAACCCATCACGAAATCCATCGAGATAGATTCAAATTTCCAGGCAGGAATAGGCAAAGGTTGCAACAACCCACCAGGCCTTTGATGCTCAATTTTCACCGGCACTCGCACACCTAGCTACAAAATCTGCGATCTCCTTCTTCATACCAGGCTACCAAAAGTTAACCTTCGGATCCTTATAAAGCTTGTCACCACCAGGATGAACTGTAATAAGGAGTATTGAGCTTCCTCGAGAATCTTCCTCTTAAGCTCACCATCATTGGGCACACCACCAACGCCCCATAAACCTCAAGCTATCATCGACATGAGATCTCAAAATTCTCTCGCACGACTTGCATCTTTGCTTCACGGATCTTCTCTAGCCGAGATCACCCTTTTGCTTCGCTTCTCAATTCCCCGGAACAACTCACGCTCGCACTCATAGAACCCAACATCGCGTACACATAATCCCGAGGAAAATCGATATCAAGCTTGCGAAATCGTTCGCACAATTCACGAGGCACTACCATAGCAAAGATTTAAAGAATGCTTACTCTGCGACTTAGAGCATCCGCTACTTTGTTCGCCTTACCCTCTTGGTAATCCAGGGTCAAATCATAATCCTTGATTAATTTAGGCCACCTTCTCTGCCTCATATTAAGATCACGCTGAGTGAAGATTACTTCAAGCTCTTGTGGTCAGTATACACCTTACACAAAACACCATACAGATAGTGTCGCCATATCTTAAGTGCAAACACCACGCCTCAGGAACTCCGCATCATGGGTCGGGTAATTTCTCTCATGCACCTTCACCGCTTGAAGCATAGGCTATTACCTTCCCTTTTGCATCAAAACACAACCCAAACCATTCTTCGATGCATCACCGAACAATTCATACCCAACACCCTTAGATGGCGGAGTAAGAACATGAGCAGAGGTTAAACTCTTTTTTCAGCTTTCCGAAATGCCCCTTCACAATCCTCGGACTTGGACGAACTTGCAGCCCTTGCGCATCAAGCGAGTCAGAGGTTGAGCAATCTTGGAGAAATCTTGAACGAACCTCCAATAATAACCAGCAAGACCCAGAAAACTCTGAACCTCTGTCACATTCTTAGGACTCTCCCACTCGATAACAACCTTGATCTTAGTGGGATCCACTTTAACTCCTTCCCCCGCTCGATTACATACCCTTAAAAGCAACTTCCTTCGCCTAGAACTCGCACTTACACAGCCTTCCCGAACCACTTTAGCTTCCGCATAACATCCAACACCGCCTCAAAAGCTTCATGCTCCTTCTCGTCCTGAGAGTAAACGAGAATATCGTTGATAAATCGCGACTACACAAGAATCCAAGTACTCGTGGAAAGAGCGATTCATTTTATCCATGAAAACGCTAGGAGCATTCGTGAGATCAAAAGGCATCACTTCAAATCTCATAGTGCCCATATATGGTGTGGAAAGCGGCCTTCGAATATCTTCCTTCTTAACGTGGATTTGATGATAACCGGATCTCATATAGATCATGGAAGATACCCCAACACCTTTCAATTGATCAAACAGATCTTCAATGCGAGGCAACGGATATTTATTCTTGATCGTTACCTTACTCAAATCTCACGGTAATCAATGCACGTACGCATACTCCCGTCTTTCTTCTCGACAAAATGTAAACGGGAGCACCCCGAAGGAGACACACTAGGCCTTATGAAGCCCTTATCTATCGCCTCTTGCAACCGAAGTTTTCAATCATGGTAACCGAGACGCGTCATTATATACGGAGCCTTAGATATATGAGCAATACCCGCACTAAATCAATGCGTAACTCCACATCTCTTTCCTGGGAGGGATACCGGCAACTCTTCAGAAATACATTAGGATAATCTCGAACCACAAGAATACTCTCGAGCCGCTCTTCGATGAAAAATCCTTCACCATGCAAAGGTATACCACATCACCTTTCGACACATCTTCCGCATTCTCACGAGTGGACACCCACTTAACACCCTTCTTCACCACAACGCTGCAATAAGAAACTCCTATTACCCTTAGAATCTCGGAGCACCACCATCCGATCACGGCATTGAATGCGGTGCATGATACTTCGATAACCAATCCATTCCGAGGATCACGTCAAATTCCGACATAGCAAACTCCCTTAAGATCACCGACAACTCGGAACCCATGATGCCGACATGTATGCCCTTAAACTCGTAATGACAAGGATAATTTCAACTGACGGAAGAGATATTAGGGTCTTAACAGGAGATCTAGAGGAGAGGTTAGCCTTTCGAATGAAGGAACTAGCAACAAAAGATATCGTAGCACCAGTATCGAACGTAACATAAGCGGGGAGTATTATTTACAAGAAAAGTACCAATGATGACATCTAGATGAACGTCGGCTTCAGTTGCGTCATCACATAGATCCCGTACTTCGGAGGAGCAAAGAATCGGTTGGTTTAGCAACACCAAGCATAAGAAGACGTCGAGCCTTACCATTCTTAGACACTTGGAAAGACTCGCGCCCCCACTTCCTTGCAATAGAAACGACAACGGTCGATCCATCACAGCTTCTTCCTCGGATGAGTAGCCTTACCACAGTTCGACACTTGCTCGGATCAAAGCTCAAACGATAACAAGACCGAGAACCCCGTTGATAACCTCTCTCAACCAGACGGCTCATTCCCCGGGCTGCTTGTCGGACCGAACATAGGTAGTAGCAGGTTTCTTCAGCGCTAAACCACCTTCGCGGTAATCCTCCTCCTTCAAAGAGGCATGGATACTCGGGGGCTATCTCATAGGCTCCCTAAAAAGTCGAAGCACCCGAACTCGGGATCATGGGTTTTTACTCTACGATCCATTTTCTTGATGTACCTTTTACACGCTCGCCTTCCGCAGGTACAACAAATGCGGTAGCAAACCCTGGATAGCTCTACGGGGGAACTTGTTAGTGTACTCCCCGCATACTTAGAGTACCCTGTGATAGAGATAGGAACTCTTCTTGCTTCAGCCAACGGAGCTCATCGGATAAAACCTTTCCTTCACCTCAACTCGAATCGATCCCATCCAAAACCCGGTTAGCCTTGTAGTGCAGTTGCACGAATGGTATTCCACCGCATTATCAACTTCCAGCCTTCAGATAGTAGGTACCAATAGGCATCATTTCAAAGCAGTAAGGTAACCAAAGGAGCAAAGAAAAAGGCTTTATCCATCTCCCTAATCCACCCTTCTAGCACAATCGGATCATAAATCCCATCAAAAGTAAAAGGGACGTGATCGGCCGAACCGATCGAAGACAAGATCGCCCATTGGATGGAGTAGTAAACCGATTAGCCATGATTATGATAGCATTCTCTAGTGCCTGACGCCTCTTTCGGGCAGCCTCTTTTCTAGCACTAGTTAATCCTCGAGGCGGCACTCTACACACACAAGTTAAACATTCATTACTTAACACATCAATAGTTGTAAATAACAACTTATCATATCAATGTAAGAAAATATTTTCCCGTGGTTTCCTACCCAAGTGACCCTCTCACTACTACTTTTCTTGAAGCCTAAGATTCTAATGATCCTAGTTACTTCAACTACACATTTTCCGGGAGTTTCTTAGTGACTAAGCAAGGGTCTCGGGGTAACTTTGCTCGATACCAACCGTAACACCCCGTCATTCTACTACTAAGATACTTAACAAAATCTACTTTAATTTGACTAAAAGACGTTAACGGAAATAACGTCAGATGGATATGCTAGTCTAAAACAATAAATAAAAGTAAACTCGAACTTAGGTTTTCATAACTTCCAAAAGAAAACAACTTAAAGTAATATAAGTTCTAATACGTAAAGAAATATCCAAAAAAGAAACCAAATTCAAACCTCATTATTATTCAAAAGCAAAGAGACATGCAAGTCTCACAAAAACCTAAATAAGTTTAAATATCCTTGAGTCCTAGCATTATATAAGACTCCCTATCATCTTCATAAAACTCATCTACTAGAAAAACTATGAGAAGCTTCCTCTCATCTCCGACCCACACTCTGCTAGCCCAAGCGGTCACAAGTCTATAGGTCATTTCCATCGGCAAAGATATTATTAAATAATTCCACAATCAGTGGGGGAGTAACCAGTGCTTCTCCAGTAACCAAAGAAATCAAAGTTTATTCCTGCATATAGATTAGTAAGAAAGGAAAGAATAAAGTCAAGTCAACTACAATACGCATCCACATCCATATAGCTCACAAGTAATACAAATGAAAAGTAAATAACAAGTAAATAGGATAAAATAAATAAATCATTTCCAAAGCATTTAAATAAAAATAAAATTATAGGTAAAACAAGTTATTGAGTCAGAAACCGAACGCCAGTGGATCGCAACCCACTTCCTAAGGTTTGTCAGATCGCAATATCCATGTCAGTCTATGGGCTTACGTTCCCCACTGCATGTGTCTAAGAATGGCTAAACTCCCGATGCAGGGTAGTACACGCAGCAACCCTGTCCTCTCGGACGACAACAATTAACCCGAGATTTACTCCTAGATCGCAACCTGGGATGGTTGCGCATGTTTCTTCACCAGTGGACTACGTCTATCCCACCGGATGTTCTTATCTCAAAATAAAATCATAAGTAACTTAACAATACCATTCAACTCAATAATATTCATCAAAGGGATGCCACACGGCCTTATACCCATAATTCATCGATAGATATCTCCTCAAAGATCCTCAAAGAAGTAAACTTACAAATTTACAATGAATACTTTAAGCCACAAACACCTTTGTACACATCTAAGCACAAGTAATGATATAAAAAGAGTTTTACAGCACCAAGCAGTATCAAACTAAAATTAAATCCCAACATGAATGATCACCAATTACATGTAAAGCATACGTTCAAGCACATACGAAAATCATGCAACACAAATCGTAACACATGTGCGCTCTGACAGAGCTTGCGCTCTCGTGTCAACCTGTGCGTCTAACGCACAAATCACCTTGCGCCTGACGCATCTGGGTACGTCTGACGACACTGATTAACATTATTAATTTAACTAAAAGCTCATTAATTCAATAAAACGTACGCAATTAATCATTGTTACTCTAACTAAACGTAAAAATATTATAATACCCAATCATGACAACAGTAACCTAAAATATTCAGCCCTCAAAGAATGCAGAAATTTTTATTTTACTCCTGATTATTAACCTCTTAACCATTAAAAGAATAAACTTAAAACATTAGCAAAATCACAATAAAAATTATTTAACAATTAAAACCAAACCCTAAATTCTCACAAAAATTACCATAACACCTTCATAGCCTTACTAACACAGTAATAATTTTATTTACAAATTTCGGACCTCAATAGTAATTTTTAACAATAATTTCTAGATTACTCAATAAAGCCAATAAAATACTTAAAATTAGTAATCAACGCCCAAAAATTACCAAAAATTCACACAACATGCATAAACCTACGGTACACTGATTATGTAAAGACATAGATTTTTCGTCCTTAAAATATAATATTCATGAATTAATTACTAACAATCACGAAAAATGCAAAAAATAGAGCATTAATTAATTAAACTCGTAAACAGTAGACAAAAATTATTCTAAGACATGAAAAACATACTACACACCCAGCATGCTTCAATAAAAATATTTTAGGCAATTATCAAATTCATTCTCTAATTATTTAATAATTAAACCAATAACACACAAATTACCAATTTAAACAAATAAATAGGAAAAGTCAAATAAAATTTATTTTACTGCACATAATATACACACAGCATTCATAATGAACACTCACGTAAATTTTCATCAATAATCTCATATAAAAAAGTAATTAAAACAATTCCTAATGTAATAATCTACTACCTGAAATATACTTCTAATCTCTAGCGTTCTAAGATAACTACTAGTTACCTCGGATCGTCGGAGGAGAGCCGAATCTACCGAGATAATTCCATGTTATGTGTGCACTCCACGTCTTCTTCAAACCCCAAAGCACCACGAACGATGAATAGGCAAGTAGAAAATTTTAAGAACAATTTGATGAAGAAAAGGAGTGAGAAAACTTTTAGAGAGAAAATGATGATGATGATGGCCGAATGAAAGAGTGAAAATGGCAGCAATATTAATCTAGTTTTGATTAGATTTTTGGTGGTTTAAAAAGAATAATTAAAGAGGTTTAATGGTGTTATTATGAAGGAGGTTATGGGAGGTTAAGGAATGCAAAAAGCCACATAACAAGAGAAGAAATATCTTCCTTCCTCCTCCAATAAGGCCGGTTGCCATGAGCCTAAACCCAGCTCAAAAATTTCGGCCCATTCATCAATGATCCAAGTGACAAAAGTCTGTTACGCGATAAATCGATAAAAGCCACAAAAATTCCTCCATTCATCGCGCCTAAACTTAAAAAAAAAAAAATAACGAAAAAATAATTCTAATAAATTATATTATAAATATAATTCACATAATTAGCACATCAAATAATAAAAATATTTCGGCTCTCATTAATTTATAAATGTCAAAATCATTAATTTAGAGAAAATAATAGTTTTAGGGAAAACTTTTGCGAAAAACTAAGAGCAAAATTATGGGGTGTTACAGTACACTTCATACCCAACCCCTTGGCATAGTAAGAACAGGTGCAGAGGTGAGACTCTTCGTCAATGCTTGGAAAGCCTTCTCACAATCCTCAAACCACGGAAACTTGCAATCTTTCCTCATCAATCTGGTCAAAGGTTGAGCTATCTTGGAGAAATCTCTAACAAATCTCCTATAGTAACCAGCGAGTTCAAGAAAACTCCGAACTCCTGACACATTCTTAGGACTTTCCTATTTGACCACCGTCTTGATTTTATCAGGATCAACTTAAACCCCATATTTGCTAATCACATGACCAAGGAATACAACCTCTTTTAGCCAGAATTCACACTTCGACAACTTAGCGAACCACTTTTGCTTCCGCAAGACATCTAGAATTAATCTCAAATGCTTTCCATGCTCTTGCTCATCCTTAGAGTACACCAGAAAATCATCAATGAAGACAACAACACAAGTATCTAAGTACTCGTGGAAAGAACAGTTCATTCGATTCATAAAAACCACAGGAGCATTCGTGAAACCAAATGGCATCATTTCAAACTTATAATGCCCATATGTGGTATGGAAAGCAGTCTACGGTTGCTCTTCCTTTTTCACCATAATATGATGATAACCTAACCTCAGGTCGATCTTGGAAAAGACTCCAGCAGCCTTAAGCTGCTCAAACAAATATTGAATGCGAGGCAAAGGATACTCGTTCTTGATCGTCACCTTATTCAACTCTCAGTAGTCAATACACAGCCTCATACTACCATCTTTCTTCTTGACGAACAGTATAGGAGTACCCCACGTCCAAACGTTTGGCCTAATAAAGCCCTTATCAATCAACTATTGGAACTGAGTCGTCAACTCTTGCAATTCAGGAGACGCCATTCTATAAGGAGCCTTGGATAGAGGAGCAGTACCAGGAATCAGATCGATACCGAACTCCACATCTCTTTCTGGAGGAATCTCAGGTAACTACCCAGGAAACACATCTGAGTACTCACGATGTAACAGCCCGCACTTCCGAGCTGCTAGCTAATCACACTTAGCATTCACAAATCTCAATCAACACTTAATAACCTCATATTACATTTATTTGCAGCGGAAACATAACTTATATCCCGATCCTAGACATGTGGTTCAAGGCCCATAATACAATAACTCAATATATATATACAATGAATGGATCTTTACAATAATATGCCATAAGAATTTTTTGAGCTAACTATATAATCTCCACCATTGTTTATCGGAATATCATTTCACATAAAGCCTATGATCCATTATCCATTCTGGCACTTTCATAATACCTGCAAAGTCACTAACAATAAACACCGCCTCACGGGGACGGGTTCCAAGAACAAAGTCAGTGAGACTGAGTACACACTGTCCAACCATAAAATCTTTTTGGCGGCTTAAGACGTATTTACAGATTTACGTTTATCTTACAAAATATTAGAAATCAAGCCATAGAGAAATCGTAATGAACGAATAATATAACAATTACGTATATACAATTTCCAATGTTACTCGTCTTAAATAATAATAAGACTATCTCACAAAATGAATAATATAAGCTTTCAATTAGAAAGCCCTCATAAGGATTCCATAGGATCTAATACGATATCCCGAAATCAGTTCTATCTGACATATTCTATGACATAAGAATATTTCCCACTTCTGGACTTCAAGAAAAAGAACGTCTAATCCAATTACATGCACATAGCTAATTCCATTCATGGATTCTGTACGAGTTTCCTTGTAATTCATTCCCACATTTCTCACATGAATTCAATAAAATTGGTGAGTAAAACATTACTTCGGAACAAGTTTAACTTCCCACAAAAACAATTACACATTCAAATACATATCTATTTTCTTTCAGAAACCATATTTAACTGGGGAAGAGAACACGAATAGAGTTGCCTTCCAGGCGAATTCTCTAAACTTTTTACAAGGGACGTCTCCCTCTTCCATTGTGTACTGCTTGCAAGACTTTTAGGTCATGACCCTACATAACGGAGCAATACCCGCTTCGGAGTAATACCCGCTCTAACACATAATGAGCAATACCCGCTCAACGAATGTTGTTCGTCACTGCTTTAGCAGCTTCTTCCCCTCACAAAACAGAATCAAAATACATAATCCATAATTTCATATTTTCGAAAACTCAGATTCATAAGTCTCAAATTTTCATAACAGAATTGCTTTCGGGTATTTAATATACCCAAATATATTGCTTGCATAATATAATCAAGTTTCTAGTAACTTGGTATAAATCAACCTTTTATAATATTCAATGGCTAAATCCCTTTCAAATACGGACTTTAAAGAAAAATATAGTTCAATCCCATAAAGGATTCTCCAAAACAAAACATTGCTTACCAAAAGATCATAACCCCAAATTAGAGTTTCAATTCTATATAAACTTTTTATAGCTAAGACACAAATGCTCTCTCATGGAGAATAGCCTTTCCATTTAATCCTATTTAGCAATCCATCTAACTCATAACTCCGAGCTTCTAATGTTTATCTTTGGATAATCATTTTAAAGTAAAAAGGTAATGACAAATTGTACGTCACTCATATCTATAGATCCCATCTCAAATCGCAGATATCCAAAACTCATGATGTAAAACATTTTAGAACATATTTTTGGTAGTTTAGGTAATAATACTAACTTATAGGTCAATCCGAACTTATATTCCATAATTATAGCTACAGTTTCTTCTACCATGATTTGGATACCTTATACTTGAAGTCTCGATCTTCTAACCCACACTTTGGTATACTCTCCAAAAATGTCCATCGTATAATTAGAACTAAACTTTATTACCTCAAGTTTAATATTACAAGAATGATAATTGTATTATGAACTTTATTCCCTTATCCTCACTTATTTATTTGTTTGAAATTGTAATCCCAATTCCAAAGTTTAATGTCCAGGTTATTCTTATATATATCTATTTTTCCTCGTTATTAAATTATATCACTAGTTCACCCGGTACCCCACACAAGATATCTATATTTCCCCTAACTTCCCTTCTTCATAACTTTATTCCTCCAGTTAGAAAATGGAACCCTTAACCTTCATGGTTTATCTAATTAATTTCAACATTCATAAAAGATGATCCCCAATGCACCCTTCAAGATTCTTATACCTTTAGTAATATGATTTCAATTTATTATGCGATATCTCTTGAACGATCATTCAATTCTTGGGACTTCATACTACTAAAATGAAACACACATCCCTAAATATTCTTTTAATTATTTGGTGTTTGTCACCCCTAATACACCATTACATTAATTATCTCACTATATGAAATTCCCTAACAATTTCTACAACCTATCAAACAATGCTTAAACTCCAAAACTTACCTTTGGATTACAACATTAATCACCATAGTCAACTCTATCGCACAACAGCTCATATAACCAGCTAGAATCCTCCAACGATAAATCTCATAGTCAGATCAACTTTTGTACTTAATGTTCCAACTTATTGGAACTTAGTATATGAACCAGAATATTTTTCGTTGCAACTTCCTTCCATAAATTCCTTGTAAATGTGCAAGTAGTGGTCCCCAAATTCCAACAACTTATCTTTTCCTCACGTTTCCATTTGCGTTATATATTTCTCACTTGATTAATTAAACGAGCTGTCTACTAATATATCTCTATATGAACCTGAGTTACATTTGGGTACATAGTTACACAATACCTAAAAAATCCCAATGCCTTGTAGAATATCATAATCCAATGAAGTCTCCTCTTAAGCATATTCAAGCACTAGTCGTCACTTCTCATATAAAACTCCGACTTGAAACTTTAGTCTTCAATATTAGTTCAAACAAGCTCTTCCCCTTCTCAAATCGAATCAAAACATAGATTTCCATTTCCATACAGCCAAATTCCACAAATATTCTTCAAAGATATAATGTGTGTCACGAATCTCAATAAGTAAGTATTATCTAACTGCTATCCAAATATTATGTACTCATACCAGAACATACTCCAAAAACCTGTATCATAGTAAGAACTTCAATCTCATCATATCTTCTGAATCCCAAATTTATCTTCTCAAATTGGTAACAACATATTCTAAGTCTTATACCATAGTCATATTTCGGTTTCATAGATGAATTTCGAATCAAATCCCGACCAAGATTGTTAACGACGATATATAAATGAACTTATCGAGTTTTCTGAAAGAAAGCTCATCAATTATTTCAAGCGTACTAAGTTACTCAATTCAGAAGATCATACTCAACATTACATTGAGAAATATGTTCAGAACTCTCACATAGATACTCATAACTCAAATATTCATAACTTCCATATAAGGTCTTAGCACATGGCTTACCAGCCAAGTTTATACTAATAATATATTCCAGAGATGTATACTACTAGTATATCTTAAGAACAAATAGACATAACACAAGTCGTAATTAGAAGATCAACATGGTAAAACTCACTATATAAACAATATAATATTTTTGCAAGTGCCATTAAACTCAGAGTTTCAAAATTAAACTTTCAAATATTTCTCTTGGAAATAACGAGAACAAACATGATACAGATGTCTAAATACTTTTCCCAAATCATGAAATTCTTGTATAACACCACTTTCAGGTTTAAAAGTGGAAGGACAATGTGTACCTTTTCGATTTCTGAATTCTACTTCTATTCCATACCGAGTCTTGGTTCATCCAACATACTTGAGCTCCATACATCGATATCCATATTATACCTCAACAACAATACCAATAATTAACAACCATTCTCACTATAATTTTAGATAAACAAATTAACTTGCTCACACTTCTAATCTCTTCCATAAACTACCACAACCCTTATATGCAACCCATTCTACTAATCCAACTCAATAATCTAACTCACATTTATCATTCTTCACATGCTAACTCGAATTAATCCAATTCCAGAAAATTACAACTCTTATTGAAAACATGAAAATAATAATGACTCAATTCATAGGAGCATAACTTCTTAAAATCTGATTTAGTAACTTAACTTGAGGAAAATCAAAACTTGAATTGCAAAGCTGTAAATCATATATGCTCAATGTTCTAATCAAAGAGTAAAGATATAATTTTTAACTTTAACAACTCACATTAAAACTGATTTTGCAATCAATGACAAGTTTAATTATACTAGTGAAGATCATTTAACAATTGAAAGCATACAAATCAGTTTCCAATTAGTGAAATAAGAGTAAGACTTAATCCCAAATTTTATACCTTGCCAAGGAAATTTAGAGCTGGGCAAAAACAACGACACGATGACTCGAGCTCTTCAGAGCACCTGCCCATGGCGACAGCAGCATTCCGGCCAACGGCGCCGGAAGAATGAACTCGGACAGTAGCAAACAGCAGCCACGAAGTAGAGGCAAGAAAGATCGAGGGGAGGAGAGAGAAACCGAACATGCATTCACTCATAACCTCGAAGCAGAGCAACATCATCAAACTGAACAGGACTTGCCAAGGAGAGAAGAGGAGGAACGACGGCTAATAATGGCGGCACAACAACGACGCCGGGGACGACCGAGATGCTTGGTCGGGTCGACATCCAGCTCAACAGAGGAGAGAGAATGAGTGTGGAAGAGACAGGCCCGGTCCTGACCATTTCTAGGCCCGGGGCGCTTCGATAAATGTGGGCCCTTTATATACATATATTCTAATATAACACATGGATCAAAGAAAATATACTCAATTTCATTGAAATAATAATTTGTATTACTTGTTTAGCAATCTAGTTGTTACAAAATTCAAAAAGGTGCATAATAATTTCATGTAAACACTTCATTATTTCGAAGTCATCATTCATAATTGAGATAACCATATCCAAGCCAAAAGATTAGCCCCTAAAACCTACACATTAAAGTATGTAAATAAAAAAAAAAACATATACTTTAGTGGCAGCATAGATAGAACAGAGAGGATCAGATGGGATAACAATGGCGGCAGCCCCAGAACCAATATTAACAATGGCACCTTTTTCTTCTTAATCATAGCAGCAGCATGAGTAATTTTCCTAGTACTTTCAACATTAACCTTAATCAAATTTTTCAACAATTGTTCATCAACTTCATGGAATAATTGCATAAGGGTATGTGTTGGACTATGTTTATATTTTATGTTGTACATTAGCTATTGGGCCTTAGTCATTGATGTGTATTAGGCTTTGGTATTTCGGCCACATGTAAATGAGAGAGCTAGGGCTGTATATTATTAGTTTTCCCCTCAAGCACAGCAATAGAACGACAACACAAAAATAAAAAACCTCAAACTCTTGCAGCCACCGTGACAGTATGAAACCCCAACAGGCCAACATCTAAACCCTCAATTGCATCTTGAACTCTCTTAACACGCACCTTCATCTAAATCCCCAGAAAAATCAACCCCTTCACTTTAATCTGAACATTCCCATTTTTGCTCTTGATTGAATCACAATTCACAAACATCTTTTTTCTTCTTACTCATTGCAGGTAAACAGCATGAGTAATTTTATTAGTTATGAATTAAGTATTTGTATAAAAAAGAGAATAACCGAGTGATGATAAAAAAAAAAGTACAGATCAGAAAAAGGTGATTGAGAAGGGGAAGGAAAGTACAGCATGAGTAACTAGAGCCTAGAGGAGAGAAGGTAGAAAAAGTACAGAAGCAGGTGACTGAGTGGGGGAAAATAGTAAGAAACTCACGTGTATTATCTAAAACCTATTATCTCTTGCTTTTCAACTTCTGGATTTTCAAAACTTGGGCCCCCTCTTTTCTTGGGCCCTGGGCGACCGCCCCTTTGAACACCCCTTAGTGCCGGGCTTGGGAAGAGAAAGCAAGTAAGGAAATGAGGTTTCACCCCTTGCAAATAAGAAGGGTCTTAAAACATTTTTAGAGTTGGTTTTTGGACAACAAGGCACAAATGTGGCAAAATCACCTCAAGCCACGGAGGAGATATGAGCAAGTGAATAGGAATTCTTTCTTCTTCTTTTTTTTATATAAATTAAACCCAAAATCTAGTGAAAAATTAAAAATTCATTTTTTTTCAAAGATGTTTTACAATAGTTTAGCATACAATTAAACTAATAACATTTGATTATCTTTTCTGAAACCTGCTTAAAATTTGGACTATTACACACGAACTACAGGAATACTCTCAATTTGCTCTTCGAGAGACAAGTCCTTAACCATGCAAAGGTACACTTCTTCACCTTTCTAACGCATCTTCCTCATTCTCATAGCATACACAAACTTACACCCTTCTTCAACACAATTCCAGCATAAGAAACCCGATTCCCCTTAGGACCACGGAGAACAACTTTCTGTTCACGACAATGGATATTGGCATGATACCCCGAAAATCAATCCACGCCAAGAATAACATCAAACTCCAATAAGTTGAACTCCTTCGAATCCGCAGGCAGACCGGTCCCTATAAGATATTAACAGATACATCTTGAATTTATAATAGCAAGGATAACTTTCACCAGAAGGAAAGGGATATAAGAGATTTTACCAGAGATCTAGGTGGAAGATTAGCCTTCTTTGCAAAGAAACTAGCTACAAAAGACACAGTATCCCCGGTATCAAACAAAACATATGTAGGAACATTGTTAACAAGAAATGTACCAGTTATCACATCTGGATGAACATATGCCTTAGCTTGTGTCATCACATAAATCCTGGTTTTCGGCGGAGCAGCAGATACAGCTGGATTTGCTGGACCAGGTGAAGAATTTATAGCACTAGGATTTTTCAGATACGGAAAATACTTGTGCATAACTTCCTTGTAGTAAAAGCAAGTAATCGCAGTGCCTTCATAGTTTTTACCTGGATGAATAGCCTTTTCACAATTAAGACACTTAGAAGCATCACAACCCTATCGATAGCTAGAACCATGCGAATAACCATTGCAGCCACTGAACTCGTACTTCGGCTTTTTAGCCGGACTCTGAACATAGGAAGGAGCAGGCTTCTTAGAAGCAACAACAACTTTGGCGGACTCTTTGTCATTGATAGAGGCATGGATGTTAAGAGCGATTTCATACGCTCCCCTCAAAGAATTAACACCATAGCTCAAAACATAGGTCCTGACCCTCGGATCCATCTTCTTGATATACCTTTTTACCCTCTTGACCTCTGTAGGAACAACTGCAGAAGCAAACCAGGACAACTCGGTGAACTTGTCAGTGTACTCTTGCACACTTAATGAACCCTGAGACGAAGATAGAAACTCCTCCTGCTTTTGTAAACGAAGCTCATCAGGATAGAATCTCATCAGTCCAACCAAAACCCGGAATAGCCATGCAACTACTCCTCACAATTATCAGCCACGAGTTTCAAATAATAGGTACCAATAGGCACCATCTCAAAGAAGAAGACAACCAAAGAGTGCAAAAAGCTTTTCCATTTCTCGAGCCAACTCTCGAGTACCACTAGGTCAGATATATCATCATACGTCTGGGGCCTATGACGATCAAACCGTCAAATATGGATCGCCCATGACGGTAATGTAATAGAAACGACCGCGCCATGGCTATAATCGCATTCTCCAAGCATGGCGTCATTTGCGAGACGCTTCTTTACGCGCTTCAAACAAACTTAGGGAGCCATACTACAAAATAAAGGAAATTAGTTAGTAAATCACATATTAAGAAAGAACACATAGCACATCATTTAACAAAAAAATATGGTTCGCATGGCTTTCTTCCTACTCAAGTAACTCTCACTAAGGACTTTTCTTGAATCATAAAATACTAGTAATCTTAATTTACAAACTACATATTTCTCCTGGAGCATGTAGCAACTCAGAGACAGTTTTTTTGAACGTTTGCTTAGATGCCGACTATAACACTCCGTCCTTATACAAAAACATAATAACAAAATCGACATCTAAAAGTAGTAACTAAATCATAGCGGAAATATCGCCGGACGGATATGTCACTCTGAAGGTTAAATAAAATACATTAGTACTAAAGATAGAATTCAAAACCACAAGGAAAACAAAACTTATCCAAAAGAGGCAGGGATACCCCCAACAATCCCAACAATCCCAACAAACATAACATCAAAGTCTAACTCATAGTGTCAAAAACAATCCACCAGACACAGAGGTAAATCCAACCAAACTACTTAATACCTATGAGGCTAAGAGACCTTCTTATTCCATCATAAACTCATATACTAAGACCAATACTACAATTTTAGGTAGTCCCCCTATTCTCACTTCCCGTGCCCAAATAGTCATCAACCTGGATTTTAATTCCATCTGCAAAAATACATAAACAACAATAATCCACAATCATTGGGGAATAACTAGCAGTTCTCCCATAACAACTAGAATTAAAATAGCATTAGCAATAAGCTTTAATAATCAAGAAAGTCATCACATCAAATACACAACACAATTGACTTAGCAAATCATATGAAAACTCTACACTTTCTAACTTATATGGAAACATAGATTCTAAGCATGAATTTATAAAATAAACAAGGAATAGTCACTAATATAATCACATGATCATAGTTCTCCATAACAGAATAAAAGAATAGATTATAGAAGAGTTTATGAGAAAAAGAACACAGCGCTAGTGGATCGTAACCCAATTCTTAAGGTTTGTCAGATCGCAACCTCCAAACAGTCTATGGGCTTACGTTCTCTACTTCCTGTGTTTAAGAATGGCCAAACACCCGATGTAGGATAGTACCCAGCTCTGTACCTCTTGACCTCTCGGACGACAATAATTAACCTGTGTAACACCCCCTAGATCGCAACCTATCTAGGTGGTTGGCATGTTCTTCACGGGGAAGACATCTATTTCATCGGATATCTTACATCTCAGAAAGAAATAAATAAATCAAACTTAACCCAAAGATTCTTCTTCAACAACATTTATATATCAATAGGGATGCCCAAGCGGCCTTACACCCAGATAACTAGAAAAACTAGGATCGCAACCCCAAGTAATTAAATTTAATTCAGATAACATTCTAAAATTCTCATCAATAACGTGACCAAAGTGTAATATTCATGAAATAAACCATTTTAAAAAAAAGCAAGCCCAAAACATGAATTCAACATTTCATTAACCACATCATAGAATCATAATACAAACAATTATCAAACAACTCTCATCACCAAAATTTCCCTCACATGAAAAATATAAGTACATAACAAATTAACTTACAAAAACCCACATCACAACTTTAATCCATAAAACAACCCGATTATACCAACATCATCCATAGAACTGAAATCTAACTAAATGTCTCCCAAACCAAGCTGCGAATAAACTGGCAGAATTTTTCTGCCTCGGTCGTGCATGCGCTCGGCACAATGCTTATGCGTCTAATGCATCAACGTTACGTCTGATCCAACTCCGATGCATCTGACGCAACCGGGGAAAATTCTCCAGTCAGTCTATAACTCAATAAACACCAAAATTTCACAAAACAAATTCATACAATACAACAACAATTTTCATCATAACCAAAACCAAGGACATAACACATAAACAATAATTTTCATCAATACAAGCACAAGAATTCAAATAAATAAAATTCTCATGATGAACAATATATGAAAAATCATAATAGGCACAATAAAACAACATCTTAAACGTAATCTAAAGCATAACATATGAAAATCTAAACATTTTTACATCATACAAATTAAATCAACAACATCACAATCATAATTTCTCTTCAACACACACATAGAAACACGCGGCACACGCATATATAAAAATAATTTTCATCAAAAATACCAACTTTGACTAATAACAAATAATCCTAAACATTTCCTAATAATTAAACCTTATCCGAAAAACTATCGTTCTAGGACAATTACTAGTTACCTAGAACGTTGTGTGGTGTGCAGAAAATTGACAAGACTAGGCGTGATCCACGTGCGGGGGGGTTTAAATCCTCCAAAGCGCTTCCTAGAATCCACGTGTTGATGTAATGAGATTTGATGATGTCATTAGGATGATGTAGGATGGTAAAAATCATATTTTTGGGTGAAAACTCTGATTTTCTGCCTCCTTCAAACCATAATTCATCACTTTATTTTCCTATAAATACCCCCTTTTTTTCATTTCAAAGGGACAACTTGAAAATCTCAAAAACACAACTTGACAACTTGAAAACTTCACAACTTCAATACTACTCTCATTCTCCATACTTCCTCCCACTAAACAAAACCTCATTCAAAAAAAAATAAGAAAGCAAAAGTTATAATTAGGAGAGTAATTAGTAAGTAAAAAGTTCATCAAAGAAAAACACAAAAAAGGATTATAGTTAGTAATTAAGTGAATTTAGAAACTCACTTAGAAATTAAGAAAAATAAAATAAAAATAGAAGCCTTTGCAAAGGAAGTGCATTATTGAGTTAGCAAGGTAACATTAAGTTCTTGTTAGTTTATTAATTATCTTATTGATCACATACTAACTTTCTCTTTGTTTTCTCTTATCAATTTCTTATTTTTTGGAGTAATTTGGGTATGTGGATCGGAAGTCTTAATAGGTTCCCAACCTTAAATCACCCCAACTAGAATAGTCAACTCTAATGGGTAGGAATGGGCATGGGTCCAAGACCCTATCCGGACCATACTGGACCCGACCCTAATTTAAGGGTATGGGTCCAACTTTTTCAGACCCTAAGAGTCCGGGTCAGGGTCCAACTGAAATTTTTAGGGTCCGGTCTGGGTCCAACTGAATTTTTTAGGGTCCGGGTCCGGGACTTAATATTTTGGACCCGGACCCTAACCAGACTCGACCCTTAGACCCTAAATCATCTAATATTTTTTTTTACCTTTTTATTTTCAAAAGTATATCTGATTTCCTAAATAACCATTCACCATTTTTTTATCTTCTTTTTTTTTCCCCATTAGTAGGGATGGGCAAGGGTCTGGGTCCGGGTCCAATATTCCTAGAACCTTAGGGTCAGGGTCCGCCAAAAAAATTAGGGTCCGGGTCTAGGGTCCATCTGGACCCGACCCCGACCCGACCCTTATCCCTACTAATGGGGAGACTATTAGGAATATATGTGTTTATGTGATTTCTCTTAACCAAGTTGTTGTTAATCACCAAAAACATTTTTTTCATAAAAAAAATTCAATTAGAGTTGTGCTTAAACATCTCCATAAAAAAATGTGATGCTGTAATTATAGTCATTTTCAATTTCGTACTTCATTTCATTTTTTCATCTGTATTATGTGAATATTTTATAGGATATAATATTTTTCCTATGCATTTCAAGACGTTTTCAGCAACTGAGCTTTGGAATTTCTAAAAAAAGAATTTTGTACAGTTAACTAAAAATTATACAAAATTGTTGTGAAAAACTGATTTTATCCAGTACCATATGACCTTGTTCTTTCAATAAAGTTTACAATAAACTCATTTAGCTAAACCTAAAAACATAAACATTGAAGTAGATATCAGTAGCTTTCCAACAACACAAAAATGATGTTCATATGAAGTTTGTACAATTTTATCTCATTTTTACAAAAACGTTCATGCAAATCACTAAATTCCAGAACATTGATTTTTACTTCAGTAAGGAAATAAATAAAAAAGGGTCTTAAAATTTTTCAATTCAAGTGAACTTTCCAGTCTAGCCCTTCAAAGTGTTTAGAATTATCATACCAAAATTCACTTCAAACTAAATTTAGTAAGTTGGATTTCAAAGAACACATTGGATAAAGGTCCTGTTTTGACCGGTTTTAGTATAAAATTCACCATAATTCGAGTTGTCACTAAAAGCTTGAAATTTTTTTATAAAATATAAAGAACTCACTGACCTATCCATAGTGTATCACATGCATAATTTGACGCTTTGTACATAAAGTTATGTAATTAAAAATCATAAAAGTTTAAGTTTCTCTTAAAATGACTCATTATTATTATATAAATAAAAATCATCATAAAAAAATAAATGAAAAGAGGTTAATTCATCTCTAATTTTCACAAGTTTTTTTGTAAACATGAATTTCAAAGCCCATTCAAGGAGATGAAGATCAAGGAGCATCATGGTGAAGATCAAGATTAAAGACTTGTATAGATCATAGAATTTGTACATATTGTTGTAATAATAGTTTCTTTGTAAATATTTATTACATCACTCAATTAATGAAAATATGGAGATGTATACGCATGATTTTCATAAATAATTTAACAATTCCTTTTCAATAAAATGAGCAACCAATTTTATAAATATTACATGTTGGGCCCAATATATCTTAGTATATGAATTAAATGACCCAATCTCAATTAAGAGGAAAAATTACAAATCTAACTAAGTTAAATAGTATGATGATCCATCTTACATTTTAGAATTGTTCTCCATCTTCAAATGGATCAATTGTATAATTTGACATAATTAGATAGGCAATTATGATATGCTAATTGATATTACGTGTCTCACTTTAAATGGCCAAATTCCGATTAGCCAAACACAATCTTTGAATTCAATCTCAAATTGATCATTTTTCTCAAAACGACTTAATAATCTTCAAATAAGATTATTTCCTTCAATTAGGGTGATTATCTTAAACCTTGGTTAATCACTAATTAGGGTGATTACCTTAACCTTTCATCATATTAATCACTAATTAAGGTGATTATCGTTCCTCATAAACTTAATCACTAATTAAGGTGATTATCATAACCTTCATTTAGTCACTAATTAAGGTCATTATCTCGACTTTCATTTTTAGTCACTAATTAGGGTGATTCTTTGAACCTCGTTTCAATCACTAATTGGAGTGGTTACCTCATTTATAATAGATTTGTCTAATTCTAAAGGTGAATTATTCATAATCTATTCCTTCCTTTCATCCCCAATGGAATTGGCTATTTAGGGTGAGACATAGGATCGAACTACGATGGTTTTGATCCATGAGTGGATTCCAATCCCGCAATGATTGGTACGTAGTGCAACTTCAGTGCTCAAACCTACCATGTACAAATGATATATTGACCCTCTTAAAAATTATTGATGTGTATATGTGCAAATTATGTGATTTTCTTTCTTTTGAATTGTCATGATTACTTAAAATGGAAAATAATGCATTTAGTAAGAGCATGTTCTGTAGAACGGAAGAGGAGACTGTAGCGTGTTTTTATTTCGCCTACGCGGTGTGAGCGCGTATTTGATTTGATTACCCCATTGTTAAGGTTTTATTGAAAATTGTTTTGAAAGAAGTCGACAACAATTCTTTAAAGGAAGAATTATAAACCTAATTGGATATGGGAAATCGTAGGGACAAATTAGGGACTAATCCAATGTAGATTTCCCCGTCCTGACTCCATAGATGGTTAAAATGAACCAAAGATTGAGTTCGGGGGTGAGGGTACGAATATGGTCATAATGAACCACATTCGCCCAAAGCTGGCCTTTACTAAATATCGATTCATGTCAATTTTTATGCAATAAAATAACCATATAATGTTTTAATACACCCTAAAAATATTTAGTCTAGGTTGGTTCAGGAAACACATAAAAAGACTATTTTTTAGTGATATGTTATTAGGCAATCAAATTACAGGGAACCTAACAGGTTGTCCAAATTATCTGATTAATGTTAGAACAGTTCTTTAGGTCTTTGATTAGCAAGAATAACATATGGGTAATAAAAGCAATAAATCAGGACAATCATATAACATGAATAAAACAATCAGGTAAACATATAATAATGTATGAAAAGAAATAAAAAGAAGGAAAAAGGTTTAGAATATACAGTAGAACGATTTTATATCAAAGATCTACATCATGAAATAAATGGTGAGTAACTTCAATATAAAAATAGAGAATTTATTTAAGGACCCTCAAGATTCAACCGTGGCATGGGTCTGCGAGATTGACAACCTTCGGGACGAACAATCGTGAAGCCTGAAAATCTGAATGTATGAAAGTATCTAGGTTGAATGTGTTTGTATTCGAAAGTATGAATTTTGTACGGAGGTTTTGTAGAGAGAATTCGTAAAATATTCGTCGAGTTCGAAGTGTGTTAATGTGAAAAATTCGTTCTTAAATCTGTACGGAAGTCAGGCCTATTTATAGGGAAAACGACACTGCGCCTCATGCGCCAACTGTGCCTGGCGCAGGCTTACGTGTCACGTGCATGACGCGGCATGCCTAGTAGAAAACGTACACGTGGTACGCGCTTTTGAAAAAGATAAGAAAGAAAACCCGCGTCTCACGCAGAGAGGGCGCTTGACGCAGGACTCTGTGTGAGTCAGAAATCCACATGTCAGGTGCAGATTGGTGCACCTGACACAGAGGTGCGCCTGACGCATGAACTTGCGCTAGGCACACGACTATGCGCCAGGCGCAAGCTGGTGCCCTAGGCGCACCAGCCTGGCTCTTGATGTGTCTTTGCCAAGTTTTCTAAAAACGCGTGTTAAAGATTTTCTTTTATCTTTTAATTCAGAAAATCTGATTTTACGGGATAAGATCCGATTTTAACTATAAAAAATATCATTGAAAATATTATTTTTATTGAAATAAAACAATTAATTATCATTGAATAATTAAATGGGCTTTTTAAAGAGTTGGGCTTGAAATCTTACTTATGGGCTTTAAAATACGGTTTTAACACTTTTCGAAATAGTTTTGGGATGGCTCTTCGGACTGCTCTGCCCTTGGGTCGGACCAATTAAGACTGCGGTATGTTTCATCATTGGATCCTTAAATGGGGAGACACGATTATGTGTCTACAGAGATGAGTCCCAGACGTTCGCACCTCTTAACCTAATCCCCGAACCCAATCTCATGGTATGAAAGACCAATTTTCAAAAAAGCCTTCTCCATATAAAGTCATCATCGTTTTAAATGATATTTCTTGAAAATGATTTTGAAACGATTTATTAAATAAATCTGTCCCTATTCATATATTAGTAGGGTGGCGACTTCAAAGTTTTCTAGAAATAATAGTCCAATGAGAGACTTTTGTGGGATTCAGACCGTTAATTAAGACAATCAAAAATCGGGTACCACAGTATTACGATTACGAAATGAAAAGCTTCACTTAAGAGCCCTCAAAGACTCCTCAATTTCCCTCCTTGCAACCGGCTACACACGCCCACTCACGCCCACACACACCCCACACTTGGGCTTTGACTGACTAAACCTTTGTCACCAAGAACGGTCCAAAGCGATTAAAATAACAATGCATAAATCGCACGCCTAAATAACGAAAATAAATAAACTAAATAATAACCTTAAATATAAATATCATAACTTAAATTATAATAATATAAACTAAGTTTAAGAATATTTAAAATAAATTTTGCACACCCAAAATGATAATTTTAAGTAATTTAAGCACTAAAAGCACAAAAAAAACTATTCGGGGAAGAAAATAGCGTGAAAAACTCGGCGCGAAAAAACAGGGTGTTACAGTAATAGGATAATAAGAGGTGCACATCCAATCTTGAGAACAAACAAGGTCTTCAACCATCCTTGGAGTTAGAGATGTGGAAGGAATCAAGAACACGACCACCTGTATGTGCTAAAAGCGAACTCCGAAGTTACCGTTGAAATCGGAATTACAAGTATATCACGTGCCATTTTTTTTTAAATAGAGATACTTTATACCAAAAGAGGCAATGAAAGCCCAAACTTCATACAACCTATATAAAGCCAGCAGGCCTTAGCAGCTAAGAAAACAGCAAAAACTCAGAGTAACCAGAAGGCCTCAGAACAGATACCAATCTACAAAATTACAGAGGCTAATTTAGGAAACTAAACACATCCAGAATAAGCCAAAAATTGAAATAATCTACTAAGCTCAGGAACCTCTTTTCTTGTGTGTTTAAATTTCCTAAAATTTCTCTCTTGCCATAAACAGTATATGGTGATGGATAACACCATTCTTACGATCTGTTGTTTCTGTGAATTAACATCCAACCAACAAAGCATATTACCCCACACTGACTTGGAGTATGCACAAGCAAAGAAAAGATGATTGATGGTTTCATCTTCAGTACCACAAAGATCACACAAAAAAATTTACCTAGATCCCTATCTTGCCAAGGTTATCACAGGTACTTAGTCTTCCAACAATAGCCAGCCAAGAGATAAAAATGAATTTAGGAGATGCAGGATTATTGCATAACATTTTCTTCCACTCCACATTTACCCCCTGCACTCTAAATTTCTGATACATTTTCCCAATTGAAAAATGAGGCTGCTGTAAAACAGTCAGATCACCACTAAAACCTTGCAAAGCAGTCAAGATCTTTCTTACTATCCATGAAGCTTGTTGATGCACTTCAATGGTAGTAAGATTTTGGTTTTTTACATAATAAATGTGTACCCATTTCACCCAAACCTTGTCTTTTTTCTGAGCTAAATTCTGCAGAAGCTTGCATATAGCTATCTTGTTCCAGAGCTCAATATTTATAACATGTAAACCACCAGCACTTTTAGGCAAACAAACTTTATCCCATGCCACTAGGTTTCTCTTAGTAATATCAGCCCTCCCAGACCATAAAAAGTTCTTGCAAGCAGCTTGAATCACCTTGAGAACTTTCTTGGACGATACAAAGATCTGACACCAGTATGTCTGAACTCCAAACAGCACAGAGTTAATGATTTGGAGCCTACCAGCATAAGATAAGAGTTTGGAAGTCCAACAATCAATCCTAGCAAGAACCTTCTTGATGAGAGGTTGGCATTGCATGATAGACAACTTCTTTGAAGAAAGAGGAACCCCTAGGTATCTAAAAGGTAGTTCACCTTTAGAAATTTGGAACTCAGCAAGAATGTTTTCTTGAACATCAGTCTTCACACCACCAAAATAGATGGAAGTTTTAGCTTGGTTAGCTTTCAACCCAGAGACAGAAGAGAATTGTTGAAAAGCATTAAAAAGCTGTCTGACAGAAATTATATCACCTTTAGCAAATAAAAGTAGATCATCAGCAAAGCAAACATGATGAAGATGGAGCTTCTTGCATTTAGGATGGTACTTATAATCTTTGTTTGTGCTCAAAGATATAAGACACCTGTTTAAGTACTCCATACACAAGACAAAAAGGTAAGGTGATATGGGATCACCTTGCCTAAGCCCTTTTTTCCCATCAATAGGCATAGTCATTTCACCATTGACATTGAAAGAATAAGAGACTGTGGTGAGACAAGACATAATTCATTCAACAAACTTATGAGGAAAGCCAAGTTGTAACATGAGATGCTTAATATAAGGCCATTCCACAGAGTCATAAGCTTTTTGTAAATCTACTTTTAGCATACATCTAGGAGAGATGTGCTTCCTGTTATAGCTTTTGACAATTTCATGACTCAGAATTATATTATCAAAGATCACTCTCCCCTTAATGAAAGCAGATTGGCTCTCCCCCACTAAATTAGATAAAACATGTTGCATTTTGTTTGTCAAAACCTTAGAAATGATTTTGTACAACACAGAGCAGCTGGCAATAGGTCTATAATCTTTCATAGAGCAAGCAGTAGGTAATTTAGGGATAAGAGAGACATAAGTACAGTTAATACTCCTAGGCATGAAATTGCTCTGAAAGAAGTGTTGAACTGCATTTGTCACATTAGAACCAATAATACTCTAGGCAGATTTATAGAAGTGGACATTGAAGCCATCCATACCTGGGCCCTTATTATCATCCATAGCAAAAATAGCTTCTTTTATTTCAACAGAAGTGATGTTAGCACAGAGCAACACTTGTTGTTGATGATTAAGAACATCCCCTCTTTTAACAATTTGCTCATCAACCATAGGAAGAATGTTAGCAGCTGTACCCATAAGGTTCTGGTAGAATATCCTAACTTCCTCTTTAAGCATGGCCTGAGTATTACACCTAACACCATCCTCCCTTATAATCACTTTAATAGTATTCCGCCCCTTTCTTTCCTTTGCATACGCATGATAGAACTTGGTATTAGAGTCACCAAGTGCAATCCAAGTAGCTCTGGATTTTTGCTTCCAAATTCTCTCCTTTATACCACTCCATTTTTCTAACTCAGTAAGCACCTTCTTTTCTTCCTCAATGAACATATTATTCAAGTGGTCAGCACTCAAAGAATTTTGTACAACTTGCAATTGCTCTCTTAGAAACGCCACTTTATCAGTTGTGCCCTTGAAGCATTGAGTATTGATAGCTTTCAAAGGATTTTTAAGAGCCTTAAGCTTATTCCAAATCTGGAGCAAAGTATTAGGAGCCTTGATGAGTTCAAGTTTATCGGAGTTTTTACATTATTTTAGACACTTTTGGTGGAAGGTTTAGTCGTAATCATGGGCATTAGCGCACTTTTAGGCTTTAGCGGAAGTTTAAGGTTGAAGTTGTAAGAGAGTGTTAAGATGCGACATTTTGAGCCTTTGGAGTAGTCGTGTTGGTGTTGGGTGCGAGTGTTTGGAGTTGTTGGGAGCTTTGGGTTATAGTCACTTTGGGCATCAACGCAAGCAGCGCAGTAACATCATTGGACACCATAGGCACCATCATCCTTCTCGCCAGCCAAGCAGCAAGCAAGTTCAAGGCAAGCCCAGGTCGCACCTCGTGACCTGGGTATTTTTGTGGTTCGTTCGTATCAGTCGCAAAATACGAGGTGCGACCATGCTCGCACCTCGCGACATGGCTATGTCGCACCCCACGACTTATGTCGCATCTCGCGACCCATGGCGCTGGGCAATGTCGGCTAAGTTGCCGACTTAGACAACTCGTAACTTTCTTCTTTTTTTCGTTATGTTTTCTTAGGGGAGTATAAATAGGATAGTATTAATAACCCTAAGGGGTTAGCCACTCTTAGAAAGAACTCCCTTTTAGTTTTAATTTTAGTTGCTAGTTTTTCATCTTGCACTTAACTCTATGTATTTTCATTGGTATTTTGGACAAGAAGCATGGAACTTGTAGCTTAAACTCTTTTGGGAATGGTTGATGGAAGCTTTTGACTGTTTATTGTAAGATTTACTCTTTCTCTTACTCTCTATCTTGGTTATTGTCTAGCTTTCAATATTAATGTTTATGGTCATGACTTGGATTAGCTAGGAGTACTACTAGTTGATGTTTATTGTTGATTTAATGCTAGGTTTCGGATATAATATGATGTTATATGCATAAACATGCTGTAGTAAGCTAGGTTCTCTTGATTTATGTTGATCATTGTTGATTGGATCTAGTTAAGCTAGGCAAGTTGTTGAATGTTTAGCGCTTGTTTAAATATTGGCAATATTATCGGTTCTATGTTCTTAATGCGATTCTTAGTTTGAATCTCGACGCTAGGAGAGGTTGATTGAGAATCAGAATTTTGTAATGCGCATATCGTAGTTACTTAACTAAAACTTAGGGGAACGGAGGATTCGATCCTTAACGGTAATTAACCAAGAATTGAGTGGATTTGTAGTAAATCAGTAAATAGACCCGAAGAAGTGGACATCAACCGGACCCTAGATTCATTACTATTGACTTTCACAAATTAATTTTCATCTTTTTTGCTCGTCTAGATTTTAATTTCATTAAAAATTCCCTATTACCTCGATTGTTTATCACGTAGAGAAATCTAGGTGATCGATTACATTAAATACACTTGCTACCCCCATTTCCCTGTGGATACGAACTCTACTTCCTATATACATTTATTTGTAAAAGAGAGTAGAAGAAATTTATATTTGGTGACTCTCACGACAAGAGCCCGCCATATTTTGGCGTCGTTGCCGGGGAAACGGTGTGAGTTGATTTTATTTAGTGTATGTCATTTGATTGTATTGCTTGCATTGTGGTTTATGGTTGTTACTCGTGCTACTAACCAAGAGCCTTTGCAGTACGATCGAGATCTTGAGCTAACTCTTTTCAGGTTGAGAAGAGAATTGCGTGAAGGCTTTAGAGAGCTCCCTTTTTCGCTTGAATTCGAAGAAGAGATGCCTCCAAGAGTCGAGCACCGCACTTTAAAGGAGCTCACTGCTCCTAACCTTGACCAGCAACCTTTGTGTATCACATTTCCGGAACCGGAAGTGGGGGACACATTCGAGCTAAAGTCGGGGTTGATACATTTGCTTCCATCATTCCATGGGCTAAATGGTGAAGATCCAAATAAACATTTGTCAGAGTTTCATGTGGTATGCAGCAGCATGAAACCAAGTGGAGTTTTGGAAGATAGAATCAAGCTTAAAGCCTTCCCCTTTTCACTAAAAGACGCAGCAAAGGACTGGATGTATTACCTTCCGGCCGGCAGCATCACCACCTAGGCACAATTGAAAAATAGCTTTCTCGAGAAATATTTCCCCACTTCTAAATCATCTACATTGAAGAAGGAGATAAGTAACATTGAGCAACGAGGTGATGAGTCTTTTTATGAGTACTGGGAGAGGTTTAAGAAGTTATGTGCTAGCTGTCCATACCACGGCTATTCAGAGGAAGATTTAGTGTTGTACTTCTATAATGGCTTGTGTGATGAGGATGCCAGGATGGTAAATGCAGCAAGTGGTGGCTCCATTATGAATAAAATCGCACTCGCTGCTAAGGAATTGTTAAGTGAGCTTGCTGAGGGCTCGAGGCAGTTTAGTAGAAGATCTGGAACTCGACTTGTGGTCGCCGAGGGTTCTAGTTCTTCTAAGTTGGAAGATCAGGTGCAAGCTCTCACATCCATGATGCGTGAATTCATAGTGAAAGAGAAAACTCACCAAGTGAAGGCGTGTGGAATTTGTTCTTCAAATCATCCAACTGATTTTTGCCCTCATCTACAAGAAGAACCGAGTGAAGAGGTTAAGGCTGCCGATTTTCAGGGTCAGGGTTTCCACAAAAGATATGATCCATATTCAAGCACCTACAATCCAGGATGACAGGATCATCCTAATTTGAGGTACGGGAACACATCAGGGAACCAGCAGCCACCACAGCAGTATAACCGCCCACCACCTCCTTATTCGAGACCACCGGAGCAAGGAGCTCCACATTTTCGGCCGCAAGGCCAATCACAGGGATCGAGTATTAGCATGTCTACAAAGGATATGATTAATGCTTTAACTAAAAATGTTACTAACATGCAGGGAAATACGGTTCAGTTTCAGGAGGAGACCCGTTCGAGCATAAAGAATCTGGAAAAGCATATGAGTTAGGTCTCGGGTGCAGTGAGCCGACTAGAGGCTCGTGATTCGGGTAAGCTACCGTCTCAAACGGAGCTTAATCCGAGATAAAATGCAAGTGCCATAAAACTAAGAAGTGGAAGAGAACTAAAGAGCAATGATAAAGTGACCGCTAAAGACAAAGAGGTAGAGGATGAGGTCGTTTTATGAACCAGTGCCTGATGCCGAGCCAATGCCATCTACATCAGGTGAGCAATCCAAGCAACCACCACCTCCACCACCTTATGAGCCGGTTCCACCATTTCCAGAGGCACTAAAAGACACTCGAAGAAAGGAGTGCGACAGGGACATTTACGAAACTTTTCGTAAATGTGAGGTAAACATTCCTCTTTTAGATGCTTTAAAACAAATTCCTAGGTATGCAAAGTTTCTTAAAGATATGTGCACTACCAAAAGAAAACAAAGATTAAGGGAAGCTCAAAAGGTTAAGGTTAGCGAACATGTGTCTGCGATGTTCCAAAAGAAACTTCCTCCAAAATGCAGTGATCCAGGCATGTTTGCTATACCTTGTGTGATTGGGAACACCACGTTTCCAAAGGCTATGCTAGACTTAGGGGCTTCTATAACTGTAATTCCGTATTCTTTGTATGAGTCCTTGAAGTTAGGTGCTTTACACGAAACATGTGTTGTGATTCAGTTAGCTGACCGTTCTAATGCTTATCCTCAGGGAATAGTTGAAGACGTGTTAGTTAAGGTTGATAAGTTAATTTATCCTGCCGATTTTTATGTCCTAGATATGGAGCACGATAAACATGCGACCCCTATTTTGTTAGGACGACCATTTTTAAAAACTGCTAGGACTAAAATTGATGTGCATAGTGGATCTCTTACTATGGAGTTTGATGGAGATACAGTAGAATTCAACATTTATGATTCCATGAAATTCCCTGTTGATGACCATTCTTGTTATTCGATTGATGTGATTAATTCTGTAGTGCAGGATGTTTTCAATATTGATGGTAAAGACAATCTACAGGTTGCCCTTGAGCATAGCTTGGGGGTGATGAAATTGAATATGTTTTGAGTGTTGATTTGCAGGAAATGGTGCAGGTTTTGGAAGATCAAGACAAGCTTCCGACGGTCCCTTTTCATTCTGGATCCGTCCCACTAACCATTCCTAGAGAGAAATTGTTACCATCTGTTTTGCAGGCCCCAAAAGTGGAATTGAAGCCACTTCCCGATAATTTGAAGTATGTGTTCCTTGGAGAAGGAGAAACATTACCCGTGATCATCTCAAGTCAGCTCACCAAGGAGCAAGAAGGAATACTTATTGAAGTTCTTAAGGAGCATAGAGAAGCAATTGGATGGACGATTGCCGATATCAAAGGCATAAGTCCATCCACATGCATGCATCGGATCTCGGTTGAAGATGACGCGAAACCAGTGAGGCAACCACAACGCCGGTTAAACCCACCTATGATGGAGGTAGTGAAAGCAGAAATTCTGAAATTACTCCAAGCAGGTATGATTTACCCTATTTCTGATAGCAAATGGGTTAGTCCTACCCAAGTTGTGCCTAAGAAAACGGGTGTAACTGTTGTGGAAAACCAAGATGGTGAGTTGATTCCTACACGTATTCAAAATGGATGGCGTGTTTGCATTGATTATCGTAAATTGAATGTTGTGACTAGGAAAGACCATTTTCCTTTGCCGTTTATTGATCAGATGCTTGAAAGACTTGCTAGTCATGCTTTCTATTGCTTCTTAGATGGTTATTCAAGGTATTTTCAGGTGGCTATCGCGCCAGAGGATCAAGAGAAAACCACATTTACGTGTCCCTTTGGCATGTTTGCATATAGGCGCATGCCTTTTGGGTTATGTAATGCCCCCGCCACTTTTCATAGATGTATGATGAGTGTATTCTCTGAATATGTCGAGAGGTTTGTTGAAGTTTTTATGGATGATTTCACTATACATGGAGATTCTTTTGACAGCTGTTTGCAACACTTAGTTTTTGTGCTTAAAAGATGTATATATAGATTCTAACCTTGTGTTGAATTCCGAGAAGTGCCATTTTATGGTGCGACAAGGGATTGTTTTAGGCCATGTGGTTTTTGAAAAAGGACTCGAGGTAGATAAATATAAGGTAGATACTATTCAATCTTTGCCTTATCCTACTAATGTTCGAGAAATACGTTCTTTTCTTGGCCATGCAGGTTTTTATCGCAAGTTCATCAAGGACTTTTCGAAGATTTCATCTCCTTTATGTAAGCTGTTGCAAAAGGATGTGGATTTTTCTTTTGACGAACATTGCAAAAGTGCCTTTGATACCTTGAAAGAAAGACTCGTCTCGGCTCCAATTTTACAACCACCTGATTGGTCTCTTCCCTTTGAGATCATGTGCGATGCAAGTGATTACGCCGTCGGAGCGGTGTTACGTCAAAGGGTGGGGAGAGCACCTCATGCTATCTATTATGCTTCCATGACACTAAATGAGGCTCAGCGTAACTACTGAAAAAGAATTGTTAGCTGTAGTATTTTCTTTGGAAAAATTTAGATCTTATTTGCTTGGAACAAAAGTTATTGTATATACTGACCATGCAGCTCTTCGTCATTTAATGACGAAAAAAGAAGCCAAGCCAAGATTGATCAGGTGGATTCTACTTTTGAGCGAGTTTGATTTGGAGGTGAAAGACAAAAAGGGGACCGAGAATTTAGTAGAGGATCATTTGAGTAGATTGGTGTCTTCCTATGATTTAGAGAAGAATGTTGAAAAACCGTGGAAAGAACCAATTCGAGAAGAATTCCCGGATGAACATTTGTTCGCCCTTAAGGAGTTTAGTCCATGGTATGCTAACATTGTGAATTTCCTTGTCTCTAACAACTTTCCTCCTCATTTTTCAAAAGCACAAAGAGATAAATTACGAAGTGATGCAAAGCATTATGTATGGGACGATCCATATTTGTGGAAACATTGTGCGGATCAAGTGATTAGAAGGTGCATTCCCGATAATGAGGTAATATCGATTCTCACCTTTTGTCATTCTCATGCATGTGGGGGTCATTTTGGAGCAAGGAGAACTGCTCGAAAGATATTGGATTGTGGTTTTTATTGGCCTAGTTTGAATAGAGATGCATTCCATTTCTGTAAGTCGTGCGATAATTGTCAAAGAGTCGGGAATATTTCCCAAAGAAATGAAATGCCACAAAACTCGATCTTGTATTGTGAAATATTCGATGTTTTGGGCATTGATTTTATGGGGCCATTTCCTAACTCTTTTGGTTTCACTTACATTTTATTAGCTGTGGATTATGTTTCGAAGTGGGTGGAAGCTAAACCCACTAGGACTGACGACGCTAAAGTGGTTGCAGATTTTGTGAAGTCTAACATCTTTTGCAGGTTTGGGATCCCAAGAGCTTTGATTAGTGATAAAGGGACGCACTTTTGCAACCGTACCATAGGAGTGTTGCTGAAAAAGTATCCTGTTACTCACAAGACCTCCACTGCATATCATCCACAAACAAATGGTCAAGCGGAGGTGTCCAACCGTGAAATCAAATCTATCCTCGAGAAGACAGTGAATCCGAGTCGAAAGGACTGGAGTTTACGGTTGGAGGATGCCTTGTGGGCGTATAGAACGACATATAAAACGCCTATCGGTATGTCTCCATATCGGTCGGTGTTTGGGAAGCCGTGTCATCTTCCAGTTGAGCTCGAGCATAAAGCCTGCTGGGCAGTGAAAAGCTTCAACATGGCTATTGATGAAGCCGGTTTGCACCGAAAGTTACAACTCCAAGAATTGGAAGAGATCTGGAATGAGTCCTACGAGAATGCAGCGATTTATAAAGCTAAGACTAAGGCGTGGCATGATAAGCTGATTATTCGGAAAGAACTTAAGGTTGGTAAAAAAGTTCTCCTATTTCAGTCCCGCCTTCGCCTATTTTCAGGTAAACTCCGTTCTCGATGGATTGGGCCATTCATTATTGTGAGAGTATTCCCCCATGGTGCCGTGGAAATCATGAGCGAAGCTACTTCGAAGATTTTAAAGGTAAATGGGCAAAGACTTAAACCATACTTTGATGGATTCGAGCAAGTAGGGGCCGAGGATGTTCCTCTCGGTGACCCGGAGTATGGATAAGGTTCTTTAGAATGCTTCGTCGTGTCGCAACGTTAAATAAACGAACTTGGATGTATATATTTGTTTCAAATCTTTTATTTGCATTTTTTGTAGGATATTATGCTTGTTTGGTTGTGATTTTTGTAGGAAATCCGAAAATTTTGAAGAATGAGAAGTGTGTTGTGTATGTGAGTGAGTAATTTGTGAGTTACAAGAGAGACTTTTTGAGCGAAGGAATTCAGCCCAGGTCGCACCACGCGACCTGTACCGCGACCCGCGAAGCAGGTGAGTTTTTGAAGTAAAAGAAGCAGAACCGAATAACACGGTGCGAGCAGTGCCGCACATCGCGAAATCTAGGTTTCGCACCTCGCGAGCACTGTCGCACCTCGCCACCTGGGTAAATCTCGCATTCTCCCTCTTCTTTAAACACGATTCCTCCCTCTCTCTCTCTTTCTTTTCACTCGACTTTCTCACTCTCTTAACCCCTCACAGCAACACCTCCTCTCTCTCTCTCATACTCCCCCACACCCTTGAACCACCACCTTGCCGCCACTCCACCGCCGCCCCATCCCTCCCTAAAACCACCCATCTTCAACTCCTTTAATTCATCCCCTCACACTCAATTTTCAGATTTTGTTTTCAAAAAAATCAAACCCTAGAATTTAGGGGTTTTCTTTTGGTGAAGAATTTGGGGAAATTGAAGGATATAATTTGAAGATACAAGCAAAGGAAGGAGTTTAATCACCATAACAACATCTACATTACATTCTTAGAGCATTTGAAGGCTTCACTTGGTACACAAATTCCATCTCTAACAACACTTTGTTTTGTTTGAGAAATTTTACTTCATTGTTCATGGTTAGTCTTGGATTGTTGTTGGTTGTTATTGTTGTATGCTTAATTGGTGATTGATTGTTGAGGGTTGTGAATTATTGTGTTGTTTGGGAATTGGTGGTTGTGTTGAGTATTAATTCACTTGGGAATTGGTGGTTGTGTTGCATTGTGTGGAGGGAGTTGTTGCTTAGAGATGGCCTCACAAAAGAGAAAGACCACTAATGCTAGCTCAAGTTGTGCACCTCATGTTGATACCATGGGTTTGAACAACCTCACTTCCGACCATAAAAGGAAATGGCTTCGTCTCACTAAACCGAGAAGAACCATACAAGAAACCAAGTTTGTTTGTTTGGATACATTGGGCACCTTAGGGTTGCGTGCGCCTGTTGAGCAATTATTGGGTAAAGTCGGCTTATGCGGTTTTACTGAATTTCAAGCCCGTACTTATGAACGCTACACTTTAGAATTCCTTTCCACATTAGAGAAGGGTAGCGATGAGGATGGAAAGTTCATTACCTTTTACCTTAATGATAATGAACACACAATGCACTACAATGAAATTATGGAAGCTTTTGGGTGGACTTATGTGGAGGATAGGGATTTTGACGCTCCGGGTGTATTCAATGATTCTATGTTCTATGGTAACATCACCAATGGTTTGACATGGCACGGGAGGTGCGAGAATAGCTCCCTCCCACATCCGGCACTCCGTTTTTCCCACCGATTCCTTGCCATGACTATCTTTTGCCACGGTGAGCCTACGAACCTCCCAAAGTTTGATTTAAAATGTTTGTGGGCTATGACACCTGTGGGATTTGGTTGCCCGAATTGGGTTGAGATATTTGTTCACAATTGTTTGGAGATCGCGAGAAAAGAGAGTGGCAAAATAAGTATGGGTGGGATGGTTTCCCTTTTGGCCAGTTACTTGGAGGAGGAGGTTCCGACGGACAATGAAGGAAAACAGATTCTCCGTGCATTGGGTACTATTGATGCTCGTTTTTCAAAAGCCTCTAATGTGTACAATAAGGATCAATTGAAGAAGGCATCAATGTTGTGGGTTTCCCCAAGAGGCAACCATTATGTATGGCTTTACGGGGCCAATAGTGTGAAATATATGATTTTGCCTCAGCCTCAGAAAACAAACATCACCGCTACTACATCTCATCGTCAGCTCTATCTCCCTCCGGATGATACTTATCGAGATGCAGTTGAAGAAGAGTTTGGTAGAGCTCGTGCCCCGCCACAACCTGAGGTCGAGACCCCCGAACCCCCTTCAATATTTCACACCATGGTTAAGACAAGATTTGATGCTATCGAGGAGAGTCAAAATATGTTCGGGATACAACTAAATGATATGCAGCGGCAATTGGATGGGTTTGAGGACACAATGTACTCCATGTCTTCCATGGTTTCGGCCATGAATTCTTTCTTTGTGGCCTGTAACCCCGGTTACCCTGACCCCACAGCTGAAATTGAGATGCACCGCCGACGAAGGCAAGCGGAGCGTGACTCTAGGGGGGCGGGAGATCGCGATCCTGATGGGCCTTCTGGTTCCTAAATGGTTAGTTTTATTCCCTTCTTCTTACATTGAGGACAATGTGTATTTTAAGTGTCGGGGGGAGGAATGAAGTTCGGATTGTAAATATTTATGTTTTATATATTGATGTTTTATGTCGTATTTTCATGAAATTGAAAAAAAATGAAAAAAAATGATGATAAAATGAAACCCGCTAAGTTGAAAACCCGCAAGGGCGGGCGACTTAGGCAAAATTTGGGGGGCCTTGATAGGTTGAAAACCCAAAAGGAGCAACCTATGCAAAACAAAAGGCTTAAAGAGCGGGTGAGTTGTGAGCTTTTGAAAAAAAAAATGAGAGGCTAGGATGAAAACCCGAAAGGGCTCCTAGGCAAAATGAGAGAAAAAGAAAAGAGAGAAAATTTGTATTGCTCATTTTGCGGAGTTTGGTGGCATAAGATGGAGGCATTTTCGGAGTTTTCGGGTAGGTTTTTGGAAATATGTTTATATCCTTGTTTATATGGTGATTTGTGAAGTTGTGATTATTGTTTAAAGATTGAATTCCTTTTGCAATTTGGAATTTAAGCTTTATATTGATGGTTAGTTGATTATTTTTGAAGTAAGCATGGAATTTACCCCTTTTTGTCATTGTTCCATGGCTTACTTGGTATAAGTTAGTTGGAGTAGATTTTAGGTTACTTTTGTGGTTTGAAGTAAGCATGGAGTTTATTCCTTTTTGCAGCACTCCATGGCTTGCTTAGGTTAGGATAGTTGGATTGATTGGAGAGTTAAGGCGAAGTTTGGTGTTGATTTGCTTGACCATTATTTTTTATTCTCATCATTAAGTTTACTCGAGGTCGAGTAAAGTCTAAGTGTGGGGGTATTTGATGCGTTCAAGTTTATCGGAGTTTTTACATTGTTTTAGACACTTTTGGTGGAAGGTTTAGTCGTAATCATGGGCATTAGCGCACTTTTAGGCTTTAGCGGAAGTTTAAGGTTGAAGTTGTAAGAGAGTGTTAAGATGCGACATTTTGAGCCTTTGGAGTAGTCGTGTTGGTGTTGGGTGCGAGTGTTTGGAGTTGTTGGGAGCATTGGGTTATAGTCACTTTGGGCATCAACGCAAGCAGCACAGTAACATCATTGGATACCATAGGCACCATCATATCCTTCTCGCCAGCCAAGCAGCAAGCAAGTTCAAGGCAAGCCCAGGTCGCACCTCGTGACCTGGGTATTTTTGTGGTTCGTTCGTCTCAGTCGCAAAATACGAGGTGCGACCATGCTCGCACCTCGCGACATGGCTATGTCGCACCCTGCGACTTATGTCGCACCTCGCGACCCATGGCGCTGGGCAATGTCGGCTAATTTGCCGACTTAGACAACTCGTAACTTTCTTCTTTTTTCGTAATGTTTTCTTAGGGGAGTATAAATAGGATAGTATTCATAACCCTAAGGGGTTAGCCACTCTTAGAAAGAACTCCCTTTTAGTTTTAGTTTCTAGTTTTTCATCTTGCACTTAACTCTATGTATTTTCATTGGTATTTTGGACAAGAAGCATGGAACTTGTAGCTTAAACTCTCTTGGGAATGGTTGATGGAAGCTTTTGACGGTTTATTGTAAGATTTACTCTTTCTCTTACTCTCTTTGTTATTGTCTAGCTTTCAATATTAATGTTTATGGTCATGACTTGGATTAGCTAGGAGTACTACTAGTTGATGTTTGTTGTTGATTTAATGCTAGGTTTCAGATATAATATGATTTTATATGCTTAACCATGCTGTAGTAAGCTAGGTTCTCTTGATTTATGTTGATCATTGTTGATTGGATCTAGTTAAGCTAGGCAAGTTGTTGAATGTTTAGCGCTTGTTTAAATATTGGTAATATTATCGGTTCTCTATTCTTAATGCGATTCTTAGTTTGAATCTCAACGCTAGGAGAGGTTGATTGAGAATCAGGATTTTGTAATGCGCAAATCGTAGTTACACTAGTGGAAAAAAGTCTAAGGGCTGCGGTCAAAATAGGCCTAAGGGCTGCGTTTTTTGACCGCAGCAATTAGAGTAGCAGCCCTTAATATATAGGAAGGGCTGCGGTTATGAACCGCAGCCCTTGCAGAATTAAGGGCTGCGGTCGTAAGAAAACCGCACCCTTGGCCACATAATAGGCTGCGGTTAACGGGGAAAACCGCAGCCCTTGAATAATTAAGGGTTGCGGTTTTCCCAATTAACCGCGACCCTTAATTAATCAAGGGCTGCGGTTTTCCCATTAATCGCCAGCCCTTTTGTAATTTTTTTTTTTTTAAAAAAATTCAGCTATATAATATTATATATGCGCTCGTTCCCCGTGTCGCCGGGTTCCTTCTTTGCTTTGCTTTGTACCATATTACAAACCTCATAATGCATATATATATAGAGTTCCCAATTATATATGTAATAATTCTATATATATAATAATAATAATGTTAAAGAGTACATATTAAGGCAAATATTAATTCTAATACAAAAAGCTACATTAACGCAACAACCGAATAGCTTGCCAACTTGTTTCGAACTTCTAGCTAGTTCTTGCAAAATCCTAACCAATGTATCATAGACAATCTTCACAAATGTAGGTTGCCAACTTGTTTCGAACTTCATCCAATTCTTCAATTGTGAATTCATCCAACCTTGGTGCGTCGTTATCCATGTAAACCTTGCAATAATATGAATATAATAAATTAATAAGATCAAGTTAAAAATTTACAATATATAATAACAACTAACTCTTGCAATTAGCTAATTAAACAACCAATTTTCGAGTTGATTTTGTCGATTTTTGTGAATTTGAGCTATTTCACTTCCCAAAACTACCTACATGTTACATATAGGAGCAAAACTAACACACACCACTTACTTTATGCATAGTTGAAGTGTTAATGTCATATTTAGGTGCAAAAGATTAGAAGTTCAATTTTTAGGTTCGTTTCGGGGTCGTTTTTTGTGAATTTGAGCTATTTCACTTCCCAAAACTAGCTACATGTTACATATAGGAGCAAAACTAACACACACCACTTACTTTATGCATACTTGAAGTGTTAATGTCAAATTTAGGAGCAAAAGATTAGAAGTTCAATTTTTAGGTTCGTTTCGGGGTCGTTTTTTGTGAATTTGAGCTATTTCACTTCCCAAAACTAGCTACATGTTACATATAGGAGCAAAACTAACACACACCACTTACTTTATGCATACTTGAAGTGTTAATGTCAAATTTAGGAGCAAAAGATTAGAAGTTCAATTTTTAGGTTCGTTTCGGGGTCGTTTTTTGTGAATTTGAGCTATTTCACTTCCCAAAACTAGCTACATGTTACATATAGGAGCAAAACTAACACACACCACTTACTTTATGCATACTTGAAGTGTTAATGTCATATTTAGGTGCAAAAGATTAGAAGTTCAATTTTTAGGTTCGTTTCGGGGTCGTTTTTTGTGAATTTGAGCTATTTCACTTCCCAAAACTAGCTACATGTTACATATAGGAGCAAAACTAACACACACCACTTAATTTATGCATACTTGAAGTGTTAATGTCAAATTTAGGAGCAAAAGATTAGAAGTTCAATTTTTAGGTTCGTTTCGGGGTCGATTTTTGTGAATTTGAGCTATTTCACTTCCCAAAACTACCTACATGTTACATATAGGAGCAAAACTAACACACACCACTTACTTTATGCATACTTGAAGTGTTAATGTCATATTTAGGTGCAAAAGATTAGAAATTCAATTTTTAGGTTCGTTTCGGGGTCGTTTTTTGTGAATTTGAGCTATTTCACTTCCCAAAACTAGCTACATGTTACATATAGGAGCAAAACTAACACACACCACTTACTTTATGCATAGTTGAAGTGTTAATGTCATATTTAGGTGCAAAAGATTAGAAGTTCAATTTTTAGGTTCGTTTCGGGGTCGTTTTTTGTGAATTTGAGCTATTTCACTTCCCAAAACTAGCTACATGTTACATATAGGAGCAAAACTAACACACACCACTTACTTTATGCATACTTGAAGTGTTAATGTCAAATTTAGGAGCAAAAGATTAGAAGTTCAATTTTTAGGTTCGTTTCGGGGTCGTTTTTTGTGAATTTGAGCTATTTCACTTCCCAAAACTAGCTACATGTTACATATAGGAGCAAAACTAACACACACCACTTACTTTATGCATACTTGAAGTGTTAATGTCATATTTAGGTGCAAAAGATTAGAAGTTCAATTTTTAGGTTCGTTTCGGGGTCGTTTTTTGTGAATTTGAGCTATTTCACTTCCCAAAACTAGCTACATGTTACATATAGGAGCAAAACTAACACACACCACTTACTTTATGCATACTTGAAGTGTTAATGTCAAATTTAGGAGCAAAAGATTAGAAGTTCAATTTTTAGGTTCGTTTCGGGGTCGTTTTTTGTGAATTTGAGCTATTTCACTTCCCAAAACTACCTACATGTTACATATAGGAGCAAAACTAACACACACCACTTACTTTATGCATACTTGAAGTGTTAATGTCAAATTTAGGAGCAAAAGATTAGAAGTTCAATTTTTAGGTTCGTTTCGGGGTCGTTTTTTGTGAATTTGAGCTATTTCACTTCCCAAAACTACCTACATGTTACATATAGGAGCAAAACTAACACACACCACTTACTTTATGCATACTTGAAGTGTTAATGTCAAATTTAGGAGCAAAAGATTAGAAGTTCAATTTTTAGGTTCGTTTCGGGGTCGTTTTTTGTGAATTTGAGCTATTTCACTTCCCAAAACTACCTACATGTTACATATAGGAGCAAAACTAACACACACCACTTACTTTATGCATAGTTGAAGTGTTAATGTCATATTTAGGTGCAAAAGATTAGAAGTTCAATTTTTAGGTTCATTTCGGGGACGATTTTTGTGAATTTGAGCTATTTCACTTCCCAAAACTACCTACATGTTACATATAGGAGCAAAACTAACACACACCACTTACTTCATGCATACTTGAAGTGTTAATGTGAAATTAGGAGCAAAAGATTAGAAGTTCAATTTTTAGGTTCGTTTCGGGGTCGTTTTTTGTGAATTTGAGCTATTTCACTTCCCAAAACTACCTACATGTTACATATAGGAGCAAAACTAACACACACCACTTACTTTATGCATACTTGAAGTATTAATGTCATATTTAGGTGCAAAAGATTAGAAGTTCAATTTTTAGGTTCGTTTCGGGGTCGTTTTTTGTGAATTTGAGCTATTTCACTTCCCAAAACTAGCTACATGTTACATATAGGAGCAAAACTAACACACACCACTTGTATCATCAGACATAGACTCAAACATACGAGGTCGTTTGCAAGACTGATCTTCATCCTCTTGTATCATCTCGTCTACCCGATCTCTATCATCATCCCCATATTCATCATCCCCATACTCACCATCCTCGAAATCATCTCCTAATTTATCCTTCTCCTCTTCACATACATCGTTCATTATCCTACAGCTTCTTGCATATCTCCCCTCCTCACCATGCCAAACCCATACGTGGTATTGAGGCCTAAACCCACGATGAAAGACATGCTCCCTAAGCAAATGAATACTACTAACCTTGCTCACATTTCCACAATCTAAACAAGGACAATAAAAGTCGACTGCTCCAGAAGATGCTTGGTATTCTAATGCAGATTTACAAAATTCGAAGACCCCATTCACAAACTCAATCGATTCACGGCTACCATACATCCAAGTACGATCCATCTTATTCATGAAAACCTCTAATTAAACACAACCAATTATAAGTATCAATCATTTAAGCACATTCACATGCAAGACAATCACATATTGAAAACACGCACATACAAATGGAGGCTAAGAGAGTCACATGTGCAAATGTATGCATGCATCCGAAGGTCCTTATCACTCCAACCTAACCCATCCTTGGACGTTTAATCTCACTAGTGAATATATGCTGACTCTTGATTCTAAGGAAAATCCGGCAAGCATTTCCCTACGGTTCTCCAAGTACACAATGTAGATAATTGATTATCTACATATGTACACAGAGAACAATGTAGAGAAACGACAAGCCAAGACTTTCCTTAGAATTGAAAAGAAGACATACATTCACCACCTAAGTGAGATCAAACGTCCAAGGACAGTCCCAAACAGGGGACTATTCAAGACTTACTCCTAATGAGTAAGTCTTGAACGGGTATCTAGGCATATGATTGATGATATGATGATTCATATAACTTATACATTTCATAGCTTAATTAAATTACTTTCATCCAATCTCATATCAAGAAATATATATACATACACATATATAGATTGAATCTACATATACACAATAAATGAAGATATATAATGAATTGTCTTTATCATAAATACATACCAATAACAACTAATATGGAGATCGATCTCTATATATACTCTGCACTATCTCCTAGTTGATTTGCCGCTTCCAATATGCTAATATCTAAGACACATAAAACCGAAAAAATTGTTAGCATATAGTAAATGCAAAAATTATAAGAAATACATTCATATATATAAATTATCATATCTTACCCACATTGAAACACATTACAACTAACTTTTCTCATTTAAACTATTAACAAATTATAAATGAAATTTGTTTGTATTAAACTAAGTTAATAGCTAATGTAGCTAATCAAATAATTCAATTAACATATTTTCGGGTTCCGAAGCACGACCCTTTTGTATAACTTTTCTGCAATTTCAGTCCAACTCAAATGCAACCTTTAATTTCTCTCCCAAACGAATATATAAACATATTAGAAAATCAAAATCAAAATAATTAAAAAGGCAACCTTGAATTTCTTGAACAAATGCGTGAGAGAGGGTGGGTGGCCCGCAGTGGGTGGCGCGCAGTGGGTGGCGCGCAGTGGGTGGTGGCGCGCGTGGCGGGCGCTCAGGTGGTTGGTGCGCAACGGTGGCGGGCGCTCCGTGGCGTGGGTATGCGTGGTGCGCCGGGGATGGCGCGTAGAAGGCTGCGCGTGGCGCGCACGGGACGGTGGACCGGAGCTCGGGGGTGGTTGAATTCGAAAGCTAGGGCTCGTGGGTGGTTCAATTCGCAAGGGTTGGGCTCGGGGTGGGTGGTTTGCCGTCGTGGTGAGAGAATTTTTCGCGAGTGAAAAATTGGGTGGAGCGAGGGAATTAATGAGAGCGCGAAATTTGGGGGAAAAAATAAAACAAAGGGCTTTGGTTGTGTAGAAAACCGCAGCCCCTTCAATTAAGGCGGGGGCGGTGCCCAAAACCGCAGCCCCTTTATTGCACGAAGGGCTGCGGTTTTGGGCCTGACCGCAGCCCTTAATTGAAGGGCTGCGGTTTTCTACACAACCGCAGCCCTTTTACAACAGCATATGGCTTTTTTTCCTCTAGTGTTACTTAACTAAAACTTAGGGGAACGGAGGATTCGATCCTTAACGGTAATTAACCAAGAATTGAGTGGATTTGTAGTAAATCAGTAAATAGACCCGAAGAAGTGGACATCAACCGGACCCTAGATTCATTACTATTGAATTTCACTAATTAATTTTTATCTTGTTTGCTCGTCTAGATTTTGATTTCATTAAAAATTCCCCATTACCTCGATTGTTTATCACGTAAAGAAATCTAGGTGATCGATTACATTAAATACACTTGCTACCCCCATATCCCTGTGGATACGAACTCTACTTCCTATCTACATTTATTTGTAAAATAGAGTAGGAGAAATTTATATTTGGTGACTCTCACGACAAGAGCCCGCCAAGCCTGGTGGGTCCAAACTTCTCTCAAAACCTGATAGAAATCCATATGTTTAGTGAGAACATTAAAGAATCTAAAAGGCATTGTAGGTCTGACATTAGGAATGGTAAAATCAAGAAGGACTGGACAGTGATCAGATACACCCTTCTCCAATACCTATACAGAAAGCTGAGATTAACAAGTTAACCATTCCCTATTGCCAATCCCTCTATCAATCCTAGAACAAATTCTAATTATCACCACTTTGATTATTACACCAAGTGTAATATGATCCAGTAGTTCTAATGACGGTAAGTTCATGAGTCTGTAGACAACCTTCAAAATCCCTCACTTCAGCTTCAAATACAGGGACACCCTGAAATCTATCCTCAGTTAAAAGCACACTATTAAAATCACCACAAAAACAAACAGGGCCATTCACACTATCAAGGACATTTCCCATAAATCGCCATAATTCTCTCCTCAACTCAATAGTGTTAAACCCATACACAACAACAAAAAAGAAATGTGCGCCATCCAGTAAGTGAGTGACTTTGCAACAAACTCCCTGGGCACAGCTCATAATTTGAACAAAATCAAATTTCCTTGAGTTCCATCCAATCCAAATCCTACCATTCTCAGCATGAGAATAGTTGTTTATAACCTCCAATTCCTGAAGATGTTCTTGGAAGCTTTGTCAAAATTATTTGCCTTGACTCTAGCTTCTAGTAAAGCACATATATCAATTATATATTTTTTCAGAAAGATCTAGCTTGCCTCTTTCTGTTTGAAGGGTTTGTTACACCCCCTTATATTCCAAGAAATCAATCTCATAATGAACCAAAGGGGATAGAGTCCCCGCCCCTTAAGTTCAAAGCAGCCATCAATGAAAATTCACCTGTTTCAACCATAATATCAGCAGCAGGCAATACTGTGTACGAATTTTCAACCACAACTTGTTTTGTTGTATCATTCATATGCCTAGTGGTTGTTTTCCTAGGAACTGTCGATTCATCACGTGCCATTTTCTTAAGAATGTGATAAGTCTTACTTTGTGAAGTCCACCAATCAAAAATATCAATTCCCTCATCATCATCGGGTTTGGCTTGGTCACTCAAATACTTGTCCAATTCCGTTTTTGTGTTATAATCAATATTCTCTTAGCTCCAATCCCACCAACATCACAATGAGCCATAGAGGTTTGAGCCGTCGATGTTGGCCCTATTTGTTTTGTTGGAGGTTCAGATGATGCATAACTGTAACAGCCTGAATTTTTAAGCAGGTTCAATTATTTTGTTAGCTATATTAAGTCTTCATCAGGCTTTGGTCCTTTAAGTAGTTAGAATTCTCTCCAACATCATACTAGGACAAAAGTATATAAGAACCATCAATCTTAATGGTTAAGAAAGCTAAAAGTGGATAAGCACTAACATTCTTAATGGTTAAGAAAGCTAAAAGTGGATAAGCACTAACATTCTTAATGGTTAAGAAAGCTAAAAGTGGATAAGCACTAACATTCTTAGTGGTTAAGAAATCAAGTGGATAAGAACTATCATTCTTAGTGGTTAAGAAAGGTCAAAGAGGATAAGGACTATCATTCTTGGTGGTTAAGAAAGCCTTGAGAACCAATAGATAAGTTACAAAGCCTTTGAGAGCCTTATTCCTTAAGATTATGAAAATTGCATAGAGACCATTTTATCGGGTAACAATGAACCTCCAGTTAAAGAGCCTTTTTGGGTTGAATTCGAGCTCAGAACCTAATCAAACTTGACATATGTTATGTTTGGGATGTTGTAAGGTTAAAATGGTCATTTGTTCCCAAAATACACGTGGATTAATATGGTAAATTCCTTACTTAGTAAAATATGGCCAGCTAAAATATCAGTTCGTACCTATCCTCAATGAATGCTTCTTAGCAGCTGCTTAATTGTCGATCTCTTGATGAACTTTGCATGCATGAAAGCCAACACCTCAAGCTAACACCTCCAACCAGAATCACCCAGAAACTCCAAGAAACCGACCTCACCTAGAATAGGTTTTCCTTCCCCTGGGGATTCCGCCAGAAATGCCCTATAAAAGGTTGTTTGGTTTTTCGATCATTTTCTCCTAATTCTTGTTCTTCAACACCTACTTCTCTTTACATACAACTATTCTAGACATAATTACTTGTTTCAAGCTTTTGGTAGAGTTTTAAAGCCTTGGAAAGTTGTAGAAAACTCCATAGAAACATCAAGCAAACAGTGTAAGTACAGCTTTGTATGTCTCTTGTACTTAGCTTAGTATTTCATGTTCTAAAACTTGTGTAAACTAATCCTTAGCACTTTACATATTCAGGGGAAGTTGTAGGAAGGATAAACCACTTGGAATAAGGAGTTTGAGTTACATTAAGCAGCCTAAGTGAAGGTATACACTTAGTTTGGATTGTAATCTAGAGGTTTTATAGTTAGGAAATTGTTTCTTTCTATGATTGAAGCATGATTATGGAATGAAATTACTTGATTGTGTATATTATTATGTGTATTTGAGTATATAACATGGATTTAGCATGCTATGACTCATTTGAAATGTTTTACTTATCCTAAGCTAGGCTTAAACACTAAATTGCCATGTTTATGCTTTTAAATGGAATTTGTTAAGTATATGCAATTGTATGGTAATGAAACACTAAATGACTTGGATTTTAATCGCGGAAGCGAGGCGTGAGCATACACCCGGGTTAGGGCGGGTATTCCCTAACTGTTACCCAACCAGGAGGGGGAAATCCTGGCGGAAGTAGGACATGTCCGGGTTAAGTCTTGCAAGCAGAACAGTAAAAGGTGGGGTGACGACCCTCAACAGTTTGCTACGCTCGCGGTCATATCAAAAGATTGATCTTATGAAATCTCTAAGTAATTGAAGTGATTATGACTACTTGCTATTATGACTATGTGTTATCAATTAGTTTTCAAAATACACCTAAACTTGTATTTTCTATTACACAGTGTGTACTCAGCTTTGCTGATAGTGTTGTCATTTCTGTGGCCTGTCACTTGGCGGGTGGCAGAGTCAAACTTTGTTGCAGGATTGTGTTGGAAGCCAGAAGCGAGTTGAGAGCAAAGTTATGATTTGAATTGTGTATTATGGGTTAAAGTCCGAGACTTAAGTTTGTATATAGAGGAGTTTATTTAGAATTACTTATGACATAGTTTATTCTTTTACCTTGAAATTGGGGTTGAATGACTATGTAATTGAACCCTTTTATAATTGATATTGTTTTGTGGGCCCATAACCCATAGGTCCAGGATCGTATATTTCAGGTTGTTTCCGCTACGAGTGTTATCTAATTCATCAGTGATTATTATTATTTTGGTGCTAATTGAGATTTGTGATTGCTAAGCGAGTTAAGCTAGCAGCTCGGGAATCGGGCTGTTACAATAACAATCAAACAAAGATTCCAAAACATTTCTAATCTTTTGATATAAAAGAATAGAACTGCTAGCTAGGGTCATATTATCGACGAACAATGTACTCCACATAGTTTAACTTATGCCTAGGATCAAGAACTTAAGCAATGAACATAAAAACATGGACATAATTAACATTTGACCAATACTTGTCAAATTTAAGCTTCATTTGTCTTGCCATGTTCTTAAGCCCTTCATCCTCATGACTAAGATGTAGAAGTTTCATACCCAATATCATATATATCTTCCACAAGAGTATTACCGGTCACATACCGATATCCCGATAATGTCAATGTAGCTTGATAAAAAAACTCCTAGAAAAGGCAAGAAATAAGCAACTTTGTCCCAATTCTCATCATCTAGGGCCCCACCTATCCTCCTAATTAGCTTTCTAGTGTAAGGAGTGTACTTGGTTTTCAAATTTTTGAATGCTTTCCTGAACAACAAAGCCGACCTAAGCATCAAAAAAGTGGAATTCCACCTTGCTACGATGTCCAAATAACACCACGTTTGGTTTTTATATTTTCCTCATCAACACAAGACCTAAACTTTTGAAGTCTGGCAGGAGAAGACCTCACATATTTAACAGCAGTATGAACATTCAAAATGGAAACATCAACATCTTTCAGACCATCTTTAACCACTAAGTTTAAGATATGGGCCGTACATCTCAAATGCAAAAACTCAGCATTCAACACACATCCATAGCAAAGGTTAAAACTCTTTTTTCAAATATTGTATTGCTAGATCATTAGAACTAGCATTGTCAATAGTTGCAGTCAAAACCCTTTTGAGACCCCATTCTAGCAAACATTTTTCAACAATTCTACCAATAAGTTCCCCGGAATGACTACCAACAGGACAAAAGTTAATGATTCTTTTGTGCAATTTCCAATTATCTTCGATATAATGAGTAGTGAGACAAATATATGACAAATTTTGACCAAAAGTCCGTGTATTTGTGGTAAGACATACCCTATAAGATAAATTCTTGAATAATTTTTTCAAAACCTTCATTTTTTCAATAAAAGGACCATAACAATCCCTTGTATTAGTAGCATGTGAGGGGGGAACAAGATTAGGAAGGGCAACCTTATAAAATTGACGAAAAGCCTCACGTTCAACAAATATAAAGGGCAATTCATCAATAATAATCAACATCTTAGCAAATGATATTCTAATCTAATCGTCATCAAATCGCTATAACTTAGGAATACTAACAGTCTCCACAGTCCTATCAGTGTGAACTTTTGTTCTAGACTCAAAATCCAAGATTGTTGGTTTTTTGTCCAAGTTAAAAGGGGCTTTCTTACATCTGGCAGTGTGGCGTGACATGGCATTGGTTCCATTTTCAGATGAATAAGAAATTTTAGCATTACAATATGCACATTTTGCCTAGTCCTTTTCAATCACAATCTCCAGAAAATGTTTCCAAGTAGAAGAAGTTTTCTTTCTTTTACCTCCTTCACTAGATGTTGGCCCTTTCTTTTTCTTCTTAGACTTTCCCTTAGTCTCCATCACTATATCTGACTCGTCAAAATCTTCAAGAGTTTCTTTAGAGTTTACCTCCATTAGATCATCATCACTTTATCTCCACACCTTGACATAATCTACAGGAAAAAAGAGAAATTCATTACAATTTTGCAACTAAATTACTACTTACTAGCATAAACAATTACACCATAACCGACTAAAATGTACTAAACACTCTTATGTTACTAGCATTAGATGCATTGATGTATGATTGTTGTTAGCTAGATGCGGGAGACAAGTACATATGAGGTTTTTTTTGTCCATACATATATTGGTGTAATGCAGTTCACCATGTACACCAACAACTATAATTTTTTTTTACAAAAACGTTCATGCAAATCACTAAATTTCATAACATTGATTTTTACTTCGGTTAAGGAAATAAATAAAAAAGGGTCTTAAAATTTTCCAATTCAAGTGAACTTTCCAGTCTATCCCTTCAAAGTGTTTAGAATTATCATACCAAAATTCACTTCAAACTAAATTCAGTAAGTTGGAATTCAAAGAACACATTGGATAAAGGTCCTGTTTTGACCGATTTTAGTATAAAATTCACCATAATTCGAGTTGTCACTAAAAGCTTGGAATTTTTTGACTAAATATAAAGAACTCACTAACCTATCCATAGTGTATCACATGCATAATTTCACGCTTTGTACAGAAAGTTATGTAATTAAAAATCATGAAAGTTTAAGTTCATCTTTAAATGACTCATTTTTATTATATGAATAAAAATCATCATAAAAAAATAAATGAAAAGAGGTTAATTAATCTCTAATTTTCACAAGTTTTTTAGTAAACATGAATTCCAAAGCCCATTCAAGGAGATGAAGATCAAGGAGCATCATGGTGAAGATCAAGATTAATGACTTGTATAGATCATAGAATTTGTACATATTGTTGTAATAATAGTTTCTTTGTAAATATTTATTACATCACTCAATTAATGAAAATATGGAGATGTTTATGCATGATTTTAATAAATAATTTAACAATTATTTTTCAATAAAATGAGCAACCAATGTTATAAATATTACATGTTGGGCCCAATATATCATAGTATATGAATTAAATGACCCAATCTCAGTTAAGAGGAAAAATTACAAATCTACCTAAGTTAAATAGTATGATGATCCATCTTACACTTTAGAATTGTTCTCCATCTTCAAATGGATCAATTGTATAATTTGACGTAATTAGATAGGCAATTATGATGTGCTAATTGATTTTAGGCCTTTCACATGTCTCACTTTAAATGGCCAAATTCCGATTAGCCAAACACAATCTTTGAATTCAATCTCAAATTGATCATTTTTCTCAAAACGACTTAATAATCTTCAAATAAGATTATTTCTCATCCATCCAAAAGCCTTCAATTTTCGTCGTCCTTCGCACAATCTTCATCGTTGTCCTTCGTACAATCTTCGTCGTCGTGGCTCGAGTTTTCACTCAAATTTTCTCCTCTCCATAATGGCTCGAGTCACCAGATGAAGATTTAGTTTCTCACCGTCCTCGTCATCGTCGTTCTTCGCTCGACCTCGTCCGATGTCGCATCAGTAATTGCATTCTTGATTTTCAGTTGCGTTTGGATGATTTTCAGTTTTGATATTTTGTAATTAGAGGTTGTTGTTTGGTTGTAATTAGAGGTTGTTTATTTTTCATTCTTGACTGATTTTGTTAGATTTACAGTTTTGATATTTTCAGTAAGTTGATTTCTTGGATTTCCTAGTTTTAGTTTATTTTTCAGATTTTTTTTTTTTGAGGAGTTTTTCAGATTTCTTAATCCTTAGTTATTTTTCATTTCTTTTCAAGTTTTTTGTATTTTTGTGTTTAAGTGTAGCTAATTTTATTTTTTCGATTTTTATGTTTGTTATATTTTTGGTAATTATTGTAAGATTATCATGTTTGTTGAATATATGAATTCATTGTGTAGTTTGTTGGAGTTATTTTTGTGTTTTAATTTTTGTTGAGAACTACTATAATATTTAAATTTCGAAAAACGAAAAAAAAAAAATTGTACTTGCACCTATTGCTGCGGGTTTTTCCCAAAACCGCAGCAATAGGTTAACCTATTGCTGCGGTTTCTACAAAAACCGCAGCAATAGACTTCATTTTTTTATTAAAAAAAATACATATTGCTGCGGTTTTGGGTAAGAACCGCAGCAATATCTTTGCATATTGCTGCGGTTTAAAACCGTAGCAATAGGTTAATTACCTATTGATGCGCCCTTAATTGCTGCGCGGCCAAAACCGCCGCAATAGACCACTTAATGACCCCAACAATAAGCATTTATTCTACTAGTGAAGCAAATTTCTTTTTCTAAAGACCTCTTAAAAAATACTAAATTTAATCAATATTTAAAGTGATTATTTCAATTCTCAATTTGATCACTAATTAAGGTGATACTTTCATCATATTTAATCACTAATTATGGTGATTATCTTAAACCTTGGTTAATCACTAATTAGGGTGATTACCTTAACATTTCATCATATTAATCACTAATTAAGGTGATTATCGTTCCTCATAAACTTAATTACTAATTAAGGTGATTATCCTAACCTTCATTTAGTCACTAATTAAGGTGATTATCTCGACTTTCATTTTTAGTCACTAATTAGGGTGATTCTTTGAACCTCGTTTCAATCACTAATTGGAGTGGTTACCTCATTTCTAATAGATTTGTCTAATTCTAAAGGTGAATTATTCATAATCTATTCCTTCCTTTTCATCCCCAATGGAGACATAGGATCGAACTACGATGGTTTTGATCCATGAGTGGATTCCAATCCCGCAATGATTGGTACGTAGTGCAACTTCAGTGCTCAAACCTACCATGTACAAATGATATATTGACACTCTTAAAAATTGATTGATGTGTATATGTGCAAATTATGTGATTTTCTTTCTTTTGAATAGCCATGATTACTTAAAATGGAAAATAATGCATTTAGTAAGAGCCTGTTCTGTAGAACGGAAGAGGAGACTGTAGTGTGTTTTTATTTCGCCTATGCGGTGTGAGCGCGTATTTGATTTGATTACCGCATTGTTAAGGTTTTATTGAAAATTGTTTTGATAGAAGTCGACAATAATTCTTTAATGGAAGAATCATAAACCTAATTGGATATGGGAAATCGTAGGGATAAATTAGGAACTTATCCAATATAGATTTCCCCGACCTGACTCCATAGATGGTCAAAATGAACCAAAGATTGTGTTCGGTGGTGAGGGTAGGAATATGGTCATAATGAACCACATTCACCCAAAGCTGGCCTCTACTAAATATCGATTCATGTCAATTTTTATGCAATAAAATAACCATATAATGATTTAATACACCCTAAAAATATTTAGTCTAGGTTGGTTCAGGAAACACATAAAAATACTATTTTTTAGTGATATGTTATTAGGCAATTAAATTACAGGGAATCTAACAGGTTGTCTAAATTATCTGATTAATGTTAGAACAATTCTTTATGTCTTTGATTAGCAAGAATAACATATGGGTGATAAAAGCAATAAATCAAGATAATCATATAACATGAATAAAACAATCAGGTAAACATATAATAATGTATAAAAAGAAATAAAAAGAAGGAAAAAGGTTTAGAATATATACAGTAGAACGATTTTAAATCAAAGATCTACATCATGAAATAAATGGTGAGTAACTTCAATATAAAAATAGAGAATTTATTTAAGGACCCTCAAGATTATACCGTGGCATGGGTCTGCGAGATTGACAACCTTCGGGACGAGCAATCGTGAAGCCTGAAAATCTGAATGTATGAAAGTATGTAGGTTGAATGTGTTTGTATTCGAAAGTATGAATTTTGTAGGGAGGTTTTGTAAAGAGAATTCGTAAAATATTCGTCGAGTTCGAAGTGTGTTAATGTGAAAAATTCGTTCTTAAATCTGTACGGAAATCAAGCCTATTTATAGGGAAAACGACACTGCGCCTCACGCGTCAGCTGTGCCTGGCGCAGGCTTACGTGTCACGTGCATGACGCGGCATGCCTAGTAGAAAACGTACACGTGGTACGCGCTTTTGAAAAAGATAAGAAAGAAAAGTCGCGTCTCACGCAGAGAGGGCTCTTGACGCAGGACTCTGTGTGAGTCAGAAATCCACGTGTCAGGTGCAGATCGGTGCACTTGACACAGAGGTGCGCCTGACGCATGAACTTGCGCTAGGCGCACGACTATGCGCCAGGCGCAAGCTGGTGCCCTAGGCGCACCAGCCTGGCTCTTGACGTGTCTTTGCCAAGTTTTCTAAAAACGCGTGTTAAAGATTTTCTTTTATCTTTTAATTCCGGAAATCTGATTTTACGGGATAAAATCCGATTTTAACTATAAAAAATATCTTTAAAAATATTTATTTTTATTGAAATAAAACAATTACTTATCATTGAATAATTAAATGGGCTTTTCAAAGAGTTGGGCTTGAAATCTTACTTATGGGCTTTAAAATACGGTTTTAACACTTTTCCAAAGAGTTTTGGGATGGCTCTTCGGATTGCTCTGCCCTTAGGTCGGACCAATTAAGACCGCGGTATATTTCATCGTTGGATCTTTAAATGGGAAGACATGATTATGTGTCTACAGAGACGAGTCCCAGACGTTCGCACCTCTTCACCTAATCCCCAAACCCTATCTCATGGTATGAAAGACCAATTTTCAAAAAAGCCTTCTCCATATAAGGTCATCATCGTTTTAAATGATATTTCTTGAAAATGATTTTAAAACGATTTATTAAATAAATATGTCCCTATTCAGATATTAATAGGGTGGCAACTTCAAAGTTTTCTAGAAATAATAGTCCAATGAGAGACTTTTGTGGGATTCAGACCGTTAATTAAGACAATCAAAAATCGAGTACCACAGTATTACAATTACGAAATGAAAAGCTTCACTTAAGAGCCCTCAAAGACTCCTCAATTTCCCTCCTTGCAACCGGCTACACACGCCCACTCACGCCCACACACACCCCACACTTGGGCTTTGACAGACTAAACCTTTGTCACCAACAACGGTCCAAAGCGATTAAAATAACAATGCATAAATCGCACGCCTAAATAACGAAAATCAATAAACTAAATAATAACCTTAAATATAAATATCATAACTTAAATTATAATAATATAAACTAAGTTTAAGAATATTTAAAATAAATTTTGCACACCCAAAATGATAATTTTAAATAATTTAAGCACTAAAAGCACAAAAAAAAATTTCAGGAAGAAAATAGCGTGAAAAACTCGGCGCGAAAAAACAGGGTGTTACAGTAATAGGATAATAAGAGGTGCGCATCCAATCTTGAGAACAAACAAGGTCTTCAACCATCCTTGGAGTTAGAGATGTGGAAGGAATCAAGAACACGACCACCTGTATGTGCTAAAAGCGGACTCCAAAGTTACCGTTGAAATCGGAATTACAAGTATATCACGTGCCATTTTTTTTTTTTGGTAAATAGAGATACTTTATACCAAAAGAGGCCATGAAAGCCCAAACTTCATACAACCTACATAAAGCCAGCAGGCCTTAGCAGCTAAGAAAACAGCAAAAACTCCGAGTAACCAAAAGGCCTCAGATCAGACACCAATCTATAAAATTACAGAGGCTAATTTAGGAAACTGAACACATCTAGAATAAGCCAAAAATTGAATTAATCTACTAAGCTCAGGAACCTCTTTACTTGTGTGTTTAAATTTTCTAAAATTTCTCTCTTGCCATAAACAGTATATGGTGATGGATAACACCATTCTTACGATTTGTTGTTTCTTTGAATTGGACTTCAGCATGTGGGAGAAAAGTAATGAATCCCACTTCGAAGTATTTCTATCAACATCCAACCAACAAAGCATATTACCCCACACTAACTTGGAGTATGCAGAAGCAAAGAAAAGATTATTGATGGTTTCATCTTCAGTACCACAAAGATCACACAAAGAATTTACCTGGATCCCTATCTTGCCAAGGTTATCACAGGTACTTAGTCTTCCAACAATAGCCACCAAGAGATAAAAATGAATTTAGGAGATGCGCAATTATTGCATAACATTTTCTTCCACTCCACATTTACCCCTTGCACTCTAAATTTCTGATACATTTTCCCAATTGAAAAATGAGGCTGCTGTAAAACAGTCAGATCACCACTGAAACCTTTCAAAGCAGTCAAGATCTTTCTTACTATCCATGAAGCTTGTTGAGGCACTTCAATGGTAGTAAGATTTTTGTTTTTTACCTAATAAATGTGTACACATTTCACCCAAACCTTGTCTTTTTTCTGAGCTAAATTCCGTAGAAGCTTGCATATAGCTATCTTGTTCCAGAGCTCAATATTAATAACATTTAAACCACCAACACTTTTAGGCAAACAAACTTTATCCCATGCCACTAGGTTTCTCTTAGTAATATCAGCCCTCCCATACCATAAAAAGTTCCTGCAAGCAGCTTGAATCACCTTGAGAACTTTCTTGGGCAATACAAAGATCTGACACCAGTATGTCTGAACTCGTAACAGCACAGAGTTAATGAGTTGGAACCTACCAGCATAAGATAAGAGTTTGGAAGTCCAACAATCAATCCTAGCAAGAACCTTCTTGATGAGAGGTTGGCATTGCATGATAGACAACTTCTTTAAAGAAAGAGGAACCCCTAGGTATCTAAAAGGTAGTTCACCTTTAGAAATTTGGAACTCAGTAAGAATGTTTTCTTGAACATCGGTTTTCACACCACCAAAATAGATGGAAGTTTTAGCTTGGTTAGCTTTCAACCCAGAGACAGAAGAGAATTGTTGAAAAGCATTAAAAGTTGTCTGACATAACTTATATCACCTCTAGCAAATAAAAGTAGATCATCGGCAAAGCAAACATGATGAAGATGGAGCTTATTGCATTTAGGATGGTACTTATAATCTTTGTTTGTGCTCAAAGATATAAGACACATGTTTAAGTACTCCATACACAAGATAAAAAGGTAAGGTGATATGGGATCACTTTGCCTAAGCCCTTTTTTCCCATCAATAGGCATAGTCATTTCACCATTGACATTGAAAGAATAAGAGACAGTGGTGAGACAAGACATAATCCATTCAACAAACTTATGAGGAAAGCCAAGCTGTAACATGAGATGCTTAATAAAAGGCCATTCCACAGAGTCATAAGCTTTTTGTAAATCTACTTTTAGCATACATCTAGGAGAGATGTGCTTCCTGTTATAGCTTTTGACAATTTCATGACTCAGAATTATATTATCAAAGATCACTCTCCCCTTGATGAAAGCAGATTGGCTCTCCCCCACTAAATTAGATAAAACATGTTGCATTCTGTTTTTTTTTCTTTGGTAAATAAAATTGTATTTCACCAAAAGAAAGTCATTACAAAAGCCAAACACTCCAACAAAACAACCATACAAACAAAATAAGCACAATTACAGCTGGTGCTTTAGACATGCCCAATACTGAATATTCCTAATAATCTCTCTAGGTTGCTGAATTTTGTTCTGAAAACGACGAGCATTCCTCTCTTTCCAAATCAGATATACAGCAATAGAGAAACACATTCTATATTGCTTATGCTTAGTAGATTTGCCTCCAACATGCTGAATACAAAACTGGACTTCATGTATCCATCCACCTGGGGTTCTCCTATAACCCATCCAGTTCAAAACAGCCTGCCAACAAGTCCCTGAGAAAGGACAAGCAAAGAAAATATGTTCCAGAGTCTCATTCTCATTGTCACACAAAATACAAGTTTGCTCACAATTCATCCCAATTTTCTACAGATTCTCACAAGTCATCAATCTTTGTCTAAGTGCAAGCCAAGTGATGAAGATGCACTTAGGAGGGGATGGATTGTTACAAATAAGCTTCCTCCAGTTCACTTTCTCAAATAATCCTCTAAGCTGCTGGTACATTTTATTAATGGAGAACTGAGGTTGCTGGAGAATATCAAGACCCCCTGGTAACTGTACAAAATACTTCAAAACTCCAAAAATTTTCCTTACAACCCATGAAGCTTGAGTAGGGATTTCCATGGTTGTAAGGTTTCTATGTTTAATATAGTAACCATGAATCCATTGAATCCAAGCTCGAACTTTCTTTTGAGCTAGATTCCAAAATAATTTGCAGATGGCTGCAACATTCCATATCTTGATATTAATTATGTTACAGCCCCCAGCTACCTTAGGCAAACATAAAGATTCCCAAGCCACCAATGCTCTCTTGGACAAACCAGAACTTCCTGTCCATAGAAATGATCTGCAGGCAGCTTGAATTAACTTCAAAACCTTTTGAGGAATCACAAAAACTTGACACCAGTAAGCTTGGATTCCAAGAAGAACTGATTTAATTAGTTGGATTCTACCCGCATATGACAATAGCTTAAAAGCCCAACTATCAATTCTAGTCATTATCTTCTTGATCAAAGGTTGACATTGGATGACTGTGAGCTTTCTTGAAGATAGGGGAACACCCAAATATTTAAAGGGCAACTCTCCTTTACTCCAACCAAACATACTCAAAATTTGTTCTTGAATCTCAGGTCTAACACCACCAAAGTACACAGTTGTCTTTGCGCAAAGATTAGCCATAAGACCCGGAGACGATGAAAAATCAAGGAAAGCAGCATGCAAATGTTGAATAGAAGTTAAATCTCTTCTTGCAAATAGCAACAAGTCATCAGCAAAACAAACATGTGTGAGGTTCAACTTTTTACATCTAGGATGAAAATGATAATCCTTGTTGAATTGCAGAGCCATCATACATCTATTCAGATATTCCATGCAGATCACAAATAGATATGGTGACATTGGGTCACCTTGTCTTAACCCCTTTTTAGCTTTAATAGGATGAGTAAGATCACCATTAACATTGAAAGTGTAGGAGACAGTAGACAGGCATGCCATAACCCAATCAACAAATTGAGAAGGGAATCCTAACTCCAGCATAAGATATTTCATAAAGGGCCACTCAACAGAATCGTATGCTTTTTGAAGATCTATCTTGATCATGCATCTAGGAGAAAGGTGTTTCCTTTCATAGCCTTTAATCAACTCATGGCTTAGAATAACATTGTCAAAAATGACTCTCCCTTTAACAAAAGCAGACTGAGTTCCACCAATGATATCATCCAGAACATGTTGCATTCTATTACTTAAAACCTTTGAAATGATTTTATATAGAACACTACAACATGCTATAGGCCTAAAATCTTTTACAGCACATGCATTATCAACTTTAGGTATCAAAGATACATAAGCACAATTGATCTGTATAGGCATAAAGGTAGTCTCAAAAAAATTCCGAATAGCAGCAACAATATCAGGTCCAATGAAAGACCAAGAGGTCTTAAAAAAGTGGACATTGAAGCCATCAATTCCAGGACTCTTAGTAGCATCCATACTAAAAAGAGCAGTATGTAACTCATCAGGGAGCACATGTTGACATAACAAAAATTTCTTATTGTCTGAGAGAAGAGGACCTCATTGGATGACATTTCGATCAACCATAGGAAGAGAAGGAGTAGCACTTCCCATCAATCTTTGATAAAAAGACTTGACTTCAGCTTTCAAGGTCTCTTGGGTTTGGCATCTAAAGCCATCTTCAGCAATCAGAACAGGAATGGCATTCTGATGTTGTCTTAATTTAGAGTAAGCATGAAGAAATTTGGTGTTAGAATCACCCAAATTAATCCATGCTGCTCTAGACTTCTGCTGCCATATTCTCTCCTCAATACAACTCCATTTCTTTAACTCCATAAGGATTTGCTTTTCTTCATTAATCAGCACAGCATTATCACCATCAGACCCCAGTTTAGTCTGCACCTTAAGAAGCTCCTCCCTAAGAGTAACAACTCTTTCTGAAGTCTTCACAAAACATCTGGTGTTAAGGCTCTTAAGAGGGGATTTAAGAGCTTTAAGCTTATACCAGATATCAAGTAATGGAATATGATGACATTTGCTCCTCCAAAATTGCTGAACAGTAGGCAAAAACTCCTCATGATCAGTAAGCACATTTAGAAACCTAAAAGGAGATTTTCTTTTCATGGAGCTATGAAAATCCATCACCAATGGGCTATGATAAAAAATGTTCCTTTCAAGGACTTCAATGGAAACATTAGGAAACTCCCTGCACCATTGTTCATTGCCTAAGAATCTGTCAAACTTGGTATGCACTCTATATTCTCCTTGTTGATTATTACACCAAGTGTAGGGGCTTCCCACCATTCTTAGTGAATACAACGAATTCAACTCCAAAGAATCAAAGAAATCTTTGATTTTCGCTCGGTCTGACTTGCCCATGTAATCTATCTTCAATCAACAAAATTGAATTAAAATCACCTCCCAGCAAGAGGGACTCAGTTTGAGAAGAAACATGGTTTATAAAAGCCCAAAGATCTCTCCTAAGATCAATAGTGTTAAAACCATATACAGCCACTGTAACACCCCAGAATTTCAAAGCGGAAAAGAAAGAAATAATAATAGTATTAATAGGACGATGGCGGAAACATCGTCTTCTGGGAATGTCACTTCTACAAGAAATGCGTTTAAATAACTAAGTGATAAAACCAACATAAATAAATAGTATAAATAAATTAAATTAATTAGAGTGATAACTAAAAGAGAAAACTGACTCTCAAACTAATTAAAAGTCTAGGCCTAAAACATCTAGCTTTTTAATGCTCACATCTCAACCCGAACCCAAAACCAAAGAAGATTCCCATCAACATAACCTGCAAAATATATAACAACAATCCACAATCAGTGGGGAGTAACTAGCAGTTCTCCCAGAACAAAAGAAATCAAAGTATGATTCAGACATAGATTAATAAGAAAGGAAATAATAAAGTCAAGTCAACTACAATATGCATCCACTTCCATATAACTCACAAATAACGCAAATGAATAATAAATAGCAAGTGAGTTGGATAAAAATAAATAGATCATCTCAAGAGTACTTTTATAAAAATAAAAGTATAGGTAAAACAAGTTATTGAGTCGTAAACCGAACGCCGGTGAATCGCAATTCACTTCCTAAGGTTTGTCGGATCGCAATCTCCGGGTCGAGCCTATGGGCTTACGTTCCCCCTGCCCGTGTCTAAGAATGGCCAAACTCCCGATGGGGGTAGAACACGAGAACTCCCCGACCTCTCGGACGACAACAATTAACCCAGGGTGTACCCCTAGTTCGCAAAACCGGGTGGTTGGCATGTTCTTCACCGGGGACTACATCTATCCCACCGGATATTCTTATCTCAAAATAAAATCATAAATATCATCAAAGTATCATTCATCTCAAAAACATTCGTCAAAAGGGATGCCACCCGGCCTTATACCCATAATTCATCAAAAGATATTTCTTCAAAAATCCTCAAAGATAATAACTTACAAGCTTTCAACAAATGTCTCCCACAATAAACATTTGAACATCTCTAAACATCAACAATGATATTAAACTAGTTTTTACAGCACCAACAATTCAATCAAAAATACATCACCAATTAACTCCAAGGCTTATTCAATAAAAGAGTAGTAACAATTAATCATTTTCCTCATAAATCAAACATAAACATAATGATACCCAATAATACTTACTGCAACCTACTGAACATCAGCAACCAAGAACATAATAGATTACAAATTATTTCTGACTAACAAGCTCTCAAATAATTTAAAAGAGTATCCTCAATTTCACAACAAAAACCCAATAATAATTATTAAATTAATAAGTTCGATCAGTAAAATAACAAAAAAATTATCATACGACCCTAATGGCTCTAATGACATGGTAAAATTTTTATTTATAATTTTCGGACTCTAAAAGTATTTTTAAACGTTAATTTACAGATTACTCAATAAAGACAATATAATAATTAAAAATAAAAATAATGCCCAAAAATTACCAAAAATTTACCTAACATGAATAAACTCACGGAAATACATAATCTACAAAGAAACGAATTTTTCGGCTTCCAGAAATAATTTTCATGATTTATATACTGACAGAAACGATAATGCAAAAACAGATATATCAATTAAATAAACAGAAAAGTAGGAAAAAATTATTCTAAGGCATGTAAAACATACTACACATATAACATGATCCAAGAAAAATAATTTCAGAAATTTTAACATTCGTTTAATAATTATTATGCAAATAAACCAAAAACGCACAAAATACCAATTAAATCAAATAAATACTAAAAATCAGACGAAAATTATTTTTCTTTATACAATATTTACACAGCATGCATCAAGTATATTCATGTCAAATTTCGTCAATAATTTCAATCAAAAAGTATTTTAAATAATTTCCTAGCGTAATAATCTAATACCGAAAAATACGCTAATCTCTATCGTTCTAAGATAACTACTAGTTACCTGGAACGTCGGAGGAGAGCTGAGTCTAAATAAATACGAAAATATGTGCAATCCAAGTCCTCCATGAACGATAATTGTATCAACAAGTCACTAGGCTTTTCTTCTTGAACGTTGAAAACTCTTGTTTCGCACTGCTCTGTTCCGACCATGATTCCCGGTGATCAAAAGTTCGGATTCTAAATCGCTCCGGTCAAAGTTAAGAACAAGATGTCGTAAATGTTATTTCCAATTTTGAAGACGATCCAACGGTTAGATCTCCAGCTACGGTTATTTTCGTGAAGGTGTGACAGGAAAAACCGGGTTGAACCTTTCTATTCTTTTCCTCTTCCTTTTCTCTCTTTTTTTCTTGAAAACGGTGAGGGTTAAATGAGAATGATGCTGAACTTCTTTTAATAAAAATCAGAATTTTATGGCAAGGAAAAATGAAGGGTTTAGGAGAAATGATGAGGGGGGTTATGGGGGTTACAAACTACCAAGGGTCATCAATTAAAAGAAATGAAATAAAAGAAGAGAAACTTCTTCCTTCTCCCTCCCCATAGCCGGCTGTCCAAGCCCAAGTACACCAAGATGATTTCGGCCCAAGTCATCAAAGGTCCACGCATCAAAAGTCCGTCACGCGACATATCGATAAATTCCTAAATCGCGCCTAAACTTTGAAAATACTTAATAATGAAAATAATTCTAATAAATTATATTATAAATATAAATATAATGCACACATTAGCACGCCACACGTGATGCAACATTTCATCACCCAAGTCGGTCCAACAACGTTACAAAAACGCTACGCGACAACACCGCATCCTAAACGCCTAAATAAATAACGAAACTAATATAACCTTTAAAACAAATAACTAACAACTTAAAATAAATATATATATAAATACATCACAACATATAAATATATACACATTTTCACAACACGTTCCAAAATAATCTAAATAATAAATTATTTATTTTTACGAAAAATATCATTTTAATGTAAACAAACACCAAAAATAAAGGGTGAAAATTACGGGGTGTTACAATCACTCCCCCTTAAAAGAGTTTCGTCCTCGAAACTTCAAAACAACCAAGAGACAACGAAAATACTCTAGATAAAGAACATTAAGAAAACAGAAATCGATGGATTTTAGTTAAGAACTAAAAAACTTTGCAGGTATAAAATTTGATAACTCAAATAATATATATATTTTATTTTGGAAGACCAAAAAGTGTTGTATAGTAGAGAAGCATGGTAACAACCATCCTTTATAAAATGTGGAAGAACTACAGACAAGTAAAAAGTTTAAGGTAAAAACGTTTGCGCAATAAACTATAAGTAATTTTGTAAAAGAAGCAGGAATAAATATTTACGTAAAATTATAAAAGAATAAATCCGACCATACATAAATATTTCTAGAAAAGAAACCAAGAAGAAAAAGTTCGTAAACAGATAGCCAAACCAATTTAAATAGAGCTAACCACACGGGCCTATACTCCACTTAAAGAGATAAGAACACTTTAATAAAGAGTAGCTAGCTGCTTTATTAAAGTAGCACTTACGAACACAAGTCATGACATATGTTATAAGAGCGTACGCCTCCTAAACATATATATGAAATTTAAAGTTCGCAAAATAAATTGAAAACTTTAAAATAAATTTCACATCGACGAAACACTAATAATAAATAGGCGATAAAGTAATAAATTATTAACAACAATTATAAAATTTGCCAAGTCGACACAAACGTGCATGGAACCACCCATTGCAACCTAGTATCAACAAAATAATATTTGAAAGCCATCTTATCAAATCAACATTAAAGTTTAACGGAATCACCCAATATAAACTTAATGTCAACTCAAAAAGGAAGTTAAATCAAAATAGTCAAAATGCGTCAACTTATCAAATTGACATACAAGTCAAAGGAATCACCCATTATGACTTAATATCAACTCAAACAAGTTTTAAATTTTTGGACTTATCAAATTGACATACAAGTCAAAGGTTTCACCCATTATGAGTCAATATCAACTCAAATAAGTTTAAAATTTAGACTGAGTATATAAATTTCATTTCCAAAGAATATAAAACAAAATAGTTAGAGTCAAATAATTAAATAAGAAGTAAAGAAAACAACCAAAATTTTGCTATGAAATGAGAAAGCACTAAATATTTAAACAAGAAACAACATATAGTATACGAGATCCTTTCACGTATTTGAGTTCGAAAAATAATGCTAATAAGAAAAGTAAGTAAAGTAAAAGTTGTTGAATGCTAACCTTTAAAACAAAATAGTTTGCGTCTACATTTCAATCTAACACCAAAACAACTCATTAAAGTACTTTTATTTTCAAAGACTACAAAACTTATTACCATAATTAAAGGCTAAACAAGGATTAGCATGAAAAATAAAAATATTAAAAGGAAAATATTTATAAATATAGGTGGTAAAAGACGGTAAGAGAAATTTGAAGAATATCTTGAAAGACAATTTCATAACCCCTTTCTTTTTCCAAACCATTATAAAACAATTGAAATTAAACGTTTTTCAAAAGAGTATGTCAAAATATTAACAATAATAAAATTTGAAAATCAGAAAATAACTCTAACATAAGTATAAAATTTATTAAGTTCAAAGATCTAAAATATAATTTGGAATATAAATTCAAACTAGAAAGTTTTATAAATAATAAAAACAGATACGTAGTACTCACATAAACAACAACACTTAATTGGAAAAGAACATAAAGTATATACTGTCTCACATAATAACATATACTATCAAGCAACTAGCAAATAAAATTAATGCAATGCAACACACATTAAAATTAAAATGAAAGTTTTATTTTTAAATTGCAAAACACGAAACAAATTAAACACACAACTAAACCGATAAGGCTATAAATACTTCGCTTTCGCTGCGCACTCTGATAAAAGAGAAAATAAGTTACATGTAAGAGGCCCTGCAAATAAGATTAACAAACTTGGTAGACTAATTCCACCAATAATACAAGTAACTATACATATAACATATGCTCCTTAAGCATGAGAGCACACCACATTTCCATAAGGCTTCCCTTTTACTTACTCTACCCATCAAACTCTCATTATAGTGAAACTACTAAACTTAATTCTAAACAAATTTTATCTCCTATGGCTAACTAATAATTCTAAAGAATCATTAGCAACTCTGTTTCAGAGTTTAGGAGCGTTTTGCTCTGATACCAACTGTAACACCCCAGAATTTCAAAGCGGAAAAGAAAGAAATAATAATAGTATTAATAGGACGATGGCGGAAACATCGTCTTCTGGGAATGTCACTACTACAAGAAATGCGTTTAAATAACTAAGTGATAAAACCAACATAAATAAATAGTATAAATAAATTAAATTAATTAGAGTAATAACTAAAAGAGAAAACTGACTCTCAAACTAATTAAAAGTCTAGGCCTAAAACATCTAGCTTTTTAATGCTCACATCTCAACCCGAACCCAAAACCAAAGAAGATTCCCATCAACATAACCTGCAAAATATATAACAACAATCCACAATCAGTGGGGAGTAACTAGCAGTTCTCCCAGAACAAAAGAAATCAAAGTATGATTCAGACATAGATTAATAAGAAAGGAAATAATAAAGTCAAGTCAACTACAATATGCATCCACTTCCATATAACTCACAAATAACGCAAATGAATAATAAATAGCAAGTGAGTTGGATAAAAATAAATAGATCATCTCAAGAGTACTTTTATAAAAATAAAAGTATAGGTAAAACAAGTTATTGAGTCAGAAACCGAACGCCAGTGAATCGCAATTCACTTCCTAAGGTTTGTCAGATCGCAATCTCCAGGTCAGTCTATGGGCTTACGTTCCCCACTGCCTGTGTCTAAGAATGGCCAAACTCCCGTCGAGGGGTAGAACACGCAGAACTCCCTGACCTCTCGGACGACAACAATTAACCCAGGTGTACCCCTAGTTCGCAAACCAGGTGGTTGGCATGTTCTTCACCGGGGACTACATCTATCCCACCGGATATTCTTATCTCAAAATAAAATCATAAATATCATCAAAGTATCATTCATCTCAAAAACATTCGTCAAAAGGGATGCCACCCGGCCTTATACCCATAATTCATCAAAAGATATTTCTTCAAAAATCCTCAAAGATAATAACTTACAAGCTTTCAACAAATGTCTCCCACAATAAACATTTGAACATCTCTAAACATCAACAATGATATTAAACTAGTTTTTACAGCACCAACAATTCAATCAAAAATACATCACCAATTAACTCCAAGGCTTATTCAATAAAAGAGTAGTAACAATTAATCATTTTTCTCATAAATCAAACATAAACATAATGATACCCAATAATACTTACTACAACCTACTGAACATCAGCAACCAAGAACATAATAGATTACAAATTATTTCTGACTAACAAGCTCTCAAATAATTTAAAAGAGTATCCTCAATTTCACAACAAAAACACAATAATAATTATTAAACTAATAAGTTCGATCAGTAAAATAACACAAAAATTATCATACGACCTTAATGGCTCTAATGACATGGTAAAATTTTTATTTATAATTTTCGGACTCTAAAAGTATTTTTAAACGTTAATTTACAGATTACTCAATAAAGACAATATAATAATTAAAAATAAAACTAATACCCAAAAATTACCAAAAATTTACCTAACATGAATAAACTCATGTAAATACATAATCTACAAATAAATTAATTTTTCGGCTTCCAGAAATAATTTTTATGATTTATATACTGATAGAAACGATAATGCAAAAACAGATATATCAATTAAATAAACAGGTAAAAAGTAGGCAAAAATTATTCTAAGGCATGTAACACATACTACACATATAACATGATCCAAGAAAAATAATTTCAGCAATTTTAACATTCGTTTAATAATTATTATGCAAATAAGCCAAAAACGCACAAAATACCAATTAAATCAAATAAATACTAAAAATCAGACGAAAATTATTTTTATTTATAAAATATTTACACAGCATGCATCAAGTATATTCATGTCAAATTTAGTCAATAATTTCAATCAAAAAGTATTTTAAATAATTTCCTAGCGTAATAATCTAATACCGAAAAATACGCTAATCTCTATCGTTCAAAGATAACTACTAGTTACCTGGAACGTCGGAGTAGAGCTGAGTCTAAATAAATACGAAAATATGTGCAATCCAAGTCCTCCATGAACGATAATTTAGCAACAAGTCACTAGGCTTTTCTTCTTGAACGTTGAAAACTCTTGTTTCGCACTGCTATGTTCCGACCATGATTCCCGGTGATCAAAAGTTCGGATTCTAAATCGTTCCAGTCAAAGTTAAGAACAAGATGTTGTAAATGTTATTTCCAAATTTGAAGACGATCCAACGGTTAGATCTCCAGCTACGGTTATTTTCGTGAAGGTGTGACAGGAAAAACCGGGTTGAACCTTTCTATTCTTTTCCTCTTCCTTTTCTCTCTTTCTTTTCTTGAAAACGGTGAGGGTTAAATGAGAATGATGCTGAACTTCTTTTAATAAAAATCAGAATTTTATGGCAAGGAAAAATGAAGGGTTTAGGAGAAATGATGAGGGGGGTTATGGGGGTTACAAACTACCAAGGGTCATCAATTAAAAGAAATGAAATAAAAGAAGAGAAACTTCTTCCTTCTCCCTCCCCATAGCCGGCTGTCCAAGCCCAAGTACACCAAGATGATTTCGGCCCAAGTCATCAAAGGTCCACGCATCAAAAGTCCGTCACGCGACATATCGATAAATTCCTAAATCGCGCCTAAACTTTGAAAATACTTAATAATGAAAATAATTCTAATAAATTATATTATAAATATAAATATAATGCACACATTAGAACGCCACACATGATGCAACATTTCATCACCCAAGTCGGTCCAACAACGTTACAAAAACGCTACGCGACAACACCGCATCCTAAACGCCTAAATAAATAACGAAACTAATATAACCTTTAAAACAAATAACTAACAACTTAAAATAAATATATATATAAATACATCACAACATTTAAATATATACACATTTTCATAACACGTTCCAAAATAATCTAAATAATAAATTATTTATTTTTACGAAAAATATCATTTTAATGTAAACAAACACCAAAAATAAAGGGTGAAAATTACGGGTGTTACAATCACTCCCCCTTAAAAGAGTTTCGTCCTCGAAACTTCAAAACAACCAAGAGACAAAGAAAATAATCTAGATAAAGAACATTAAGAAAACAGAAATCGATGGATTTTAGTTAAGAACTAAAAAACTTTGCAGGTATAAAATTTGATAACTCAAATAATATATATATTTTATTTTGGAAGACCAAAAAGAGTTGTATAGTAGAGAAGCATGGTAACAACCATCCTTTATAAAATGTGGAAGAACTACAGACAAGTAAAAAGTTTAAGGTAAAAACGTTTGCACAATAAACTATAAGTAATTTTGTAAAAGAAGCAGGAATAAATATTTACGTAAAATTATAAAAGAATAAATCCGACCATACATAAATATTTTTAGAAAAGAAACCAAGAAGAAAAAGTTCGTAAACAGATAGCCAAACCAATTTAAATAGAGCTAACCACACGGGCCTATACTCCACTTAAAGAGATAAGAACACTTTAATAAAGAGTAGCTAGCTGCTTTATTAAAGTAGCACTTACGAACACAAGTCATGACATATGTTATAAGAGCGTACGCCTCCTAAACATATATATATAATTTAAAGTTCGCAAAATAAATTGAAAACTTTAAAATAAATTTCACATCGACGAAACACTTATAATAAATCGGCGATAAAGTAATAAATTATTAACAACAATTATAAAATTTGCCAAGTCGACACAAACGTGCATGGAACCACCCATTGCAACCTAGTATCAACAAAATAATATTTGAAAGTCATCTTATCAAATCAACATTAAAGTTTAACGGAATCACCCAATATAAACTTAATGTCAACTCAAAAAGGAAGTTAAATCAAAATAGTCAAAATGCGTCACCTTATCAAATTGACATACAAGTCCAAGGAATCACCCATTATGACTTAATATCAACTCAAACAAGTTTTAAATTTTTGGACTTATCAAATTGACATACAAGTCAAAGGAATCACCCATTATGACTCAATATCAACTCAAATAAGTTTAAAATTTAGACTGAGTATATAAATTTCATTTCCAAAGAATATAAAACAAAATAGTTAAAGTCAAATAATTAAATAATAAGTAAAGAAAACAACCAAAATTTTGCTATGAAATGAGAAAGCACTAAATATTTAAACAAGAAACAACATATAGTATACGAGATCCTTTCACGTATTTGAGTTCGAAAAATAATGCTAATAAGAAAAGTAAGTAAAGTAAAAGTTGTTGAATGCTAACCTTTAAAACAAAATAGTTTGCGTCTACATTTCAATCTAACACCAAAACAACTCATTAAAGTACTTTTATTTTCAAAGACTACAAAACTTATTACCATAATTAAAGGCTAAACAAGGATTAGCATGAAAAATAAAAATATTAAAAGGAAAATATTTATAAATATAGATGGTAAAAGACGGTAAGAGAAATTTGAAGAATATCTTGAAAGACAATTTCATAACCCCTTTCTTTTTCCAAACCATTATAAAACAATTGAAATTAAACGTTTTTCAAAAGAGTATATCAAAATATTAACAATAATAAAATTTGAAAATCAGAAAATAACTCTATCATAAGTATAAAATTTATTAAGTTCAATGATCTAAAATATAATTTGGAATATAAATTCAAACTAGAAAGTTTATAAATAATAAAACAGATACGTAGTACTCACATAAACAACAACACTTAATTGGAAAAGAACATAAAGTATATATTGTCTCACATAATAACATATACTATCAAGCAACTAGCAAATAAAATTAATGCAATGCAACACACATTAAAATTAAAATGAAAGTTTTATTTTTAAATTGCAAAACACGAAACAAATTAAACACACAACTAAACCGATAAGGCTATAAATACTTCGCTTTCGCTGCGCACTCTGATAAAAGAGAAAATAAGTTACATGTAAGAGGCCCTGCAAATAAGATTAACAAACTTGGTAGACTAATTCCACCAATAATACAAGTAACTATACATATAACATATGCTCCTTAAGCATGAGAGCACACCACATTCCCATAAGGCTTCCCTTTTACTTACTCTACCCATCAAACTCTCATTATAGTGAAACTACTAAACTTAATTCTAAACAAATTTTATCTCCTATGGCTAACTAATAATTCTAAAGAATCATTAGCAACTCGTTTTCGAGTTTAGGAGCGTTTTGCTCGATACCAACCGTAACACCCCAGAATTTCAAAGCGGAAAAGAAAGAAATAATAATAGTATTAATAGGACGATGGCGGAAACATCGTCTTCTGGGAATGTCACTACTACAAGAAATGCGTTTAAATAACTAAGTGATAAAACCAACATAAATAAATAGTATAAATAAATTAAATTAATTAGAGTAATAACTAAAAGAGAAAACTGACTCTCAAACTAATTAAAAGTCTAGGCCTAAAACATCTAGCTTTTTAATGCTCACATCTCAACCCGAACCCAAAACCAAAGAAGATTCCCATCAACATAACCTGCAAAATATATAACAACAATCCACAATCGGTGGGAGTAACTAGCAGTTCTCCCGAACAAAAGAAATCAAAGTATGATTGAGACGTAGATTAATAAGAAAGGAAATAATAAAGTCAAGTCAACTACAATATGCATCCACTTCCATATAACTCACAAATAACGCAAATGAATAATAAATAGCAAGTGAGTTGGATAAAAATAAATAGATCATCTCAAGAGTACTTTTATAAAAATAAAAGTATAGGTAAAACAAGTTATTGAGTCAGAAACCGAACGCCAGTGAATCGCAATTCACTTCCTAAGGTTTGTCAGATCGCAATCTCCGGGTCGGGTCTATGGGCTTACGTTCCCCCTTGCCCGTGTCTAAGAATGGCCAAACTCCCGATGCGGGGTAGAACACGCGTAACTCCCCGACCTCTCGGACGACAACAATTAACCCAGGTGTACCCCTAGTTCGCAAACCAGGTGGTTGGCATGTTCTTCACCGGGGACTACATCTATCCCACCGGATATTCTTATCTCAAAATAAAATCATAAATATCATCAAAGTATCATTCATCTCAAAAACATTCGTCAAAAGGGATGCCACCCGGCCTTATACCCATAATTCATCAAAAGATATTTCTTCAAAAATCCTCAAAGATAATAACTTACAAGCTTTCAACAAATGTCTCCCACAATAATCATTTGAACATCTCTAAACATCAACAATGGTATTAAACTAGCTTTTACAGCACCAACAATTCAATCAAAAATACATCACCAATTAACTCCAAGGCTTATTCAATAAAAGAGTAGTAACAATTAATTATTTTCCTCATAAATCAAACATAAACATAATGATACGCAATAAAACTTACTGCAACCTACTGAACATCAGCAACCAAGAACATAATATATTACAAATTATTTCTGACTAACAAGCTCTCAAATAATTTAAAAGAGTATCCTCAATTTCACAACAACAACCCAATAATAATTATTAAACTAATAAGTTCGATCAGTAAAATAACACAAAAATTATCATACGACCCTAATGGCTCTAATGACATGGTAAAATTTTTATTTATAATTTTCGGACTCTAAAAGTATTTTTAAACATTAATTTACAGATTACTCAATAAAGCCAATATAATAATTAAAAATAAAAATAATGCCCAAAAATTACTAAAAATTTACCTAACATGCATAAACTAACTGAAATACATAATCTTCAAAGAAATGAATTTTTTGGCTTCCAGAAATAATTTTCATGATTTATATACTGACAGAAACGATAATGCAAAAATAGATATATCAATTAAATAAACAGGTAAACAGCAGGAAAAAATTATTCTAAGGCATGTAATACATACTACACATATAACATGATCCAAGAAAAATAATTTTAGCAATTTTAACATTCGTTTAATAATTATTATGCAAATAAGCCAAAAACGCAAAAAATACCAATTAAATCAAATAAATACTAAAAATCAGACGAAAATTATTTTTCTTTATATAATATTCACACAGCATGCATCAATTATATTCATGTCAAATTTCGTCAATAATTTCAATCAAAAAGTATTTTAAATAATTTCCTAGCGTAATAATCTAATACCGAAAAATACTCTAATCTCTATCGTTCTAAGATAACTACTAGTTACCTGGAACGTCAGAGGAGAGCTGAGTCTAAAGAAATACAAAAATATGTGCAATCCAAGTCCTTCATGAACGATAATTGTAGCAACAAGTCACTAGGCGTTTTCTTCTTGAACGTTGAAAACTCTTGTTTCGCACTGCTCTGTTGCGACCATGATTCCCGGTGATCAAAAGCTCGGATTCTAAATCGCTCCGGTCAAAGTTAAGAACAAGATGTTGTAAATGTTATGTCCAGATTTGAAGACGATCCAATGGTTAGATCTCCGGCTACGGTTATTTTCGTGAAAGTGTGACAGGAAAAACTGGGTTGAACCTTTCTATTCTTTTCCTCTTCCTTTTCTCTCTTTCTTTTCTTGAAAAAGGTGAGGGTTAAATGAGAATGATGCTGAACTTCTTTTAATAAAAATCAGAATTTTATGGCAAGGAAAAATGAAGGGTTTAGGAGAAATGATGAGGGGGGTTATGGGGGTTACAAACTACCAAGGGTCATCAATTAAAAGAAATGAAATAAAAGAAGAGAAACTTCCTCCTTCTCCCTCACCATAGCCGGCTGTCCAAGCCAAAGTACACCAAGATGATTTCGGCCCAAGTCATCAAAGGTCCACGCATCAAAAGTCCGTCACGCGACATATCGATAAATTCCTAAATCGCACCTAAACTTTGAAAATACTTAATAATGAAAATAATTCTAATAAATTATATTATAAATATAAATATAATGCACACATTAGCACGCCACACGTGATGCAACATTTCATCACCCAAGTCGGTCCAACAACGTTACAAAAACGCTACGCAACAACACCGCATCCTAAACGCCTAAATAAATAACGAAACTAATATAACCTTTAAAACAAATAACTAACAACTTAAAATAAATATATATATAAATACATCACAACATATAAATATATACACATTTTCACAACACGTTCCAAAATAATCTAAATAATAAGTTATTTATTTTTACGAAAAATATCATTTTAATGTAAACAAACACCAAAAATAAAGGGTGAAAATTACGGGGTGTTACAGCCACACAGTTCTAGCATTCCTACTAACCCATATCCTTCCATTTTCAGCACTAGCATAATTGTGAATTACATGCCAGTGGTTGAACATCTTCTGTGAAATCTTCATAAATTTCCTTTGTTTAACCCTGGTCTCCAGAATAGCATAAACATCAGCATGAAGTTTATGAAGGTAGGTTCTCACCTCCTTCTGTTTGAAGGGTTTATTACAACCCCACACATTCCATGTCACAAGCTTCATAGTGAACCAAAGGGGATAACGTCCCCGCCGTCTATAAGAGGAGCCTTGCCTTTGTCAATGCGATTCACAACATCTCCAGAATTCACCTCTTTAGGCAACACCTCATAAGGATTATCCACCTGTAATGGAGCAGCAGGACCAACAACAGGGCTCTTAGCAGGCTTATTTGGTTGTACCCAAATTTCTTCCACTTGGTGTGTATCCTTCTCAACTTGTACAGCTTTGGGAATCCACTTCTTCTTTGGTGGAGGAGGTTTTGCAGTAATTGTATCACCACAAATATGCCCCACCTTCTAACATTTCTTACAAAACTGAGGTTCCCATTCATACACAATCTGCTGTTCAAAGGTATCACCATTAGGAGTCTCCACTAAAACCTTTTTCACAGGTGTTTTAGTAGCATCAATCTCCACTAATAATCTCGCAAACGAAATTCGATCTTGAGTTGTAGTATATTCATCCGCATATAACGGAGTTCCCAACATACTCCCAATCCTACTCAAAGACTCCAGACCCCAACAAGCTAATGGCAGATTAGGTAATTGTATCCAGAGTGGAATAACACTCAAAATCTCCTCCTTAAAACTGAAATTCGAGGTCCATGGTTTAATAATAACTGGTTTGTTTGCAATAGTATATGGACCATCAAACAGCACACCATTATAATCATTCATTGATTTAAAACGGATGATGAAAAATCCCTCATTATTGTAAAATACTTCAGGCATATGTTCACACTTCCATTGTTTTTCAATGAATGTTGTAACGTAATTCATTGATGGATCATCACCAATCACATACAAGACAATAGCCATTCTCCATTTTGCAATTTCCACATCAACAACAGATTTTTGGAGACAAGCAACTGGATTACCTCTTTAAGAGTAGGAGTAACATAAGAAAGTTTACCTTTCAAATTACTGCGATTTTCTGGTTGAACTTCCGAAATAGGGGTTCCTTGTAATTCCAATCTTTGAATAACAGTTGAAACAGGGCCCGGAGTAGGAGGTTTTGAAGTCGACGGGTTTGAGTTCGTCGAACCTCCATTCACAGCAACCGCACCAACCTGCACTGTTGGAGATGACTAGTCCTCCACAACGCCTGGTTGAGAAGAAGAAGACACCGGATTCTTCTGATTTGCTTGAGTTGGGTTCTTCCTAGGTCTACCTCGCTTAGCCATGGCAATGGCAAAAGTGCAAGCTAGCAAGTCACACTAACGTGCACCGAGAGAGAAACCTAGAGAGCTCCCGAAAAGTATGTTTTTTCATGTTGCATTCTGTTTGTCAAAACCTTGGAAATGATTTTGTACAACACAGAGCAGCAGGTAATAGGTCTATAATATTTCATAGAGCAAGCAGTAGGTACTTTAGGAATAAGAGAGACATAAGTACATTTAATACTCCTTGGCATGAAATTGCTCTGAAAGAAGTGTTGAACTGCATTTGTTACATGAGAACCAATAATACTCCATGCAGATTTATAGAAGTGGACATTGAAGCCATCCATACCTAGGCCCTTATTATCATCCATAGCAAAAATAGCATCTTTTATTTCAACATAAGTGATGTTAGCACAGGGCACCACTTGTTGTTGATGATTAAGAACATCCCCTCTTTTAATAATTTGCTCATCAACCATAGGAAGAATGTTAGCAGCTGTACCCATAAGGTTCTGGTAGAATATCCTAACTTCCTCTTTAAGCATGGCCTGAGTATTACACCTAACAATATCCTCCCTTATAATCACTTTATACCACTCCACTTTTCTAACTCAGTAAGCACCTTCTTTTCTTCCTCAATGAACATATTATTCAAGTGGTCAGCACTCAAAGAATTTTGTACAGCTTGCAATTGCTCTCTTAGAAACGCCACCTTATCAGTTGTGCCCTTGAAGCATTGAGTATTGATAGCTTTCAAAGGATTTTTAAGAGCCTTAAGCTTATTCCAAATCTGGAGCAAAGTGTTAGGAGCCTGGTGGGTCCAAACTTCTCTCAAGACCTGATAGAAATCCATATGTTCAGTGAGAACATTAAATAATCTAAAAGGCATTGTAGCTAGGTCTGACATTAGGAATGGTAAAATCAAGAAGGAGTGGACAGTGATCAGATACACCCTTCTCCAATACCTCTACAGAAACCTGAGAGTAACAAGTTAACCATTCCCTATTGCCAATCCCTCTATCAATCCTAGAACAAATTCTAATTATCACCATTTTGATTATTACACCAAGTGTAATATGATCCAGTAGTTCTAATGAAAGTAAGTTCATGAGTCTGTAGACAACCTTCAAAATCCCTCACTTCAGCTTCAAATACAGGGATACCCTGAAATCTATCCTCAGTTAAAAGCACACTATTAAAATCACCACAAAAACAAACAGGGTCATTCACACTGTCAAGGACATTTCCCATAAATCGCCATAATTCTCTCCTCAACTCAATAGTGTTAAACCCATACACAACAACAAAAAAGAAATGTGCGCCATCCAGTAAGTGAGTGACTTTGCAACAAACTCCCTGGGCACAGCTCATAATTTGAACAAAATCAAATTTCCTTGAGTTCCATCCAATCCAAATCCAACCATTCTCAGCATGAGAATAGTTGTTTATAACCTCCAATTCCTGAAGATGTTCTTGGAAGCTTTGTCAAAATTATTTGCATTGACTCTAGCTTCTAGTAAAGCACATATATCAATTATATATTTTTTCAGAAAGATCTAGCTAGCCTCATTCTGTTTGAAGGGTTTGTTACACCCCCTTATATTCCAAGAAATCAATCTCATAATGAACCAAAGGGGATAGAGTCCCCGCCCCTTAAGTTCAAAGCAGCCATCAATGAAGATTCACCTGTTTCAACCACAATATCAGCAGCAGGCAATACTGTGTACGAATTTTCAACCACAACTTATTTTGTTGTATCATTCATATGCCTAGTGGCTGTTTTCCTAGGAACTGTCCATTCATCACGTGCCATTTTCTTAAGAATGTGATAAGTCTTACTTTGTGAAGCCCACCAATCAAAAATATCAAATCCCTCATCATCATCGGATTCGGCTTGGTCACTCAAATACTTGTCCAATTCTGTTTTTGTGTTATAATCAATATTCTCTTAGCTCCAATCCCACCAACATCACAATGAGCCATAGAGGTTTGAGCCGTCGAAGTTGGCCCTATTTGTTTTGTTGGAGGTTCAGATGATGCATAACAATCAAACAAAGATTCCAAAACATTTCTAATCTTTTGACATAAAAGAATAGAACTGCTAGCTAGGGTCATATTATCGACGAACAATGTACTCCACATAGTTTAACTTATGCCTAGGATCAAGAACTAAAGCAATGAACATAAAAACATGGACATAATTAACATTTGACCAATATTTGTCAAATTTAAGCTTCATTTATCTTGCCATGTTCTTAAGCCCTTCATCCTCATGACTAAGATGTAGAAGTTTCATACCCAATATCATATATATCTTCCACAAGAGTATTACCGATCACATACCGATATCCCGATAATGTTAATGTAGCTTGATAAAAAAACTTCTAGAAAAGGCAAGAAATAAGCAACTTTATCCCAATTCTCATCATCTGGGGTCCCACCTATCCTCCTAATTAGCTTTCTAGTGTAAGGAGTGTACTTAGTTTTTAAATTTTTGAATGCTTTCCTGAACAACAAAGCCGACCTAAGCATCAAAAAAGTGGAATTCCACCTTGCTACGATGTCCAAACAACACCACCTTTGGTTTTTATATTTTCCTCATCAACACAAGACCTAAACTTTTGAAGTCTGGCAGGACAAGACATCACATATTTAACAACAGTATGAACATTCAAAATGGAAACATCAACATCTTTCAGACCATCTTTAACCACTAAGTTCAAGATATGGGCCGTACATCTCAAATGAAAAAACTCAGCATTCAACACACATCCATCGCAAAGGTTAAAAATCTTTTTTCAAATATTGTATTGCTAGATCATTAGAACTAGCGTTGTCAATAGTTGCAGTCAAAACCCTTTTGAGACCCTATTCTAGCAAACATTTTTCAACAATTCTACCAAAAGTTCCCCGGAATGACTACCAACAAGACAAAAGTTAATGATTCTTTTGTGCAATTTCCAATTATCTTCGATAAAATGAGCAGTGAGACAAATATATGACAAATTTTGACCAAAAGTCCGTGTATTTGTGGTAAGACATACTGTAGGCGTGTTTTTATTTCGCCTACGCGGTGTGAGCGCGTATTAGATTTGACTACCCCACTGTTAAGGTTTTATTGAAAATTGTTTTGTATTGAAAGAAGTCGCCAACAAATCTTTTTAGGAAGAATCATAAACCTAATTGGATATGGGAAAACCGTAGGGATAAATTATCCAATGTAGATTTCCCCGTCATGACTCCATAGATGGTCAAAATGAACCAAAGATTGAGTTCGGGGGTGAGAGTACGAATATAGTCATAATGAATCACATTCGCCCAAAGTTGGCCTCTACTAAATATCGATTCATTGCAGATTTATGCCAAAGAATAATCAAATAATGTTTTTGATACACCCTAAAAATAATTAGTCTAAGTAGGTTTAGGAAACACATAAAAAGACTATTTTTTTAGTGATATGTTATTACGCAATCAATATTATAGGGAACCTAACAGGTTGTCCAAATTAATCTGATTAATGTTTGAACAATTCTTTAGGTCTTATTTAGTAAAAATAACATGTGGGTGATAAAAGCATTGAAACAGAACAATCAAATAATAGGCATAGAATGATCAGGCAGGCATATAATATACAAAGGCATGAATAATAATGAAATAAAATAAAAGAAAGTATAGAACAAAAGGGTTAGAATATACAGTATAGCGATTTTACATTAAAGATACGCGGTGTGAGCGCGTATTAGATTTGACTACCCCATTATTAAGGTTTTATTGAAAATTGTTTTGTATTGGAAGAAGTCGCCAACAATTCTTTTTTGGAAATATCATAAACCTAATTGGATATGGTAAAACCGTAGGGACAAATTATCCAATGTATATTTCCCCGTCATGACTCCATAGATGGTCAAAATGAACCAAAGATTGAGTTCGGGGGTGAGAGTACGAATATAGTCATAATGAACCACATTCGCCCAAAGTTGGCCTCTACTAAATATCGATTCATTGCAGATTTATGCCAAAGAATAATCAAATAATTGTTTTTTATACACCCTTAAAATAATTAGTCTAAGTAGGTTTAGGAAACACATAAAAAGACTATTTTTTTAGTGATATGTTATTACGCAATCAATATTACAGGGAACCTAACAGATTGTCCAAATTAATCTGATCAATGTTAGAACAATTCTTTAGGTCTTATCTAGCAAAAATAACATGTGGGTGATAAAAGCATTGAAACAGGACAATCATATAATAAGCATAGAATGATCAGGCAGGCATATAATATACAAAGGCATGAATAATAATGATATAAAATAAAAGAAAGTATAGAAAAAAAGGGTTAGAATATACAGTATAGGTATTTTACATTAAAGATCTACATTTGGAAAGAAAATTGTTAGTAACTTCGATATAAAAATAATTTATTTAAGGACCCTCAGGATTATACCGTGGCTTTGGTCTGCGAGATTGACAACCTTCGGGACGAGCAATCGTGAAGCCTGAAAATCTGAATGTATGAAAGTATGTAGGTTTAATGTATTTGTGTTTGAAAAGTATGAGTTTTGTAAAGAAGTTTCGTAATTCGTATTGAGAATTCGTAAGTATTCGTCGGGTGTTATATGTGAAAATCTGTCCTCTCTTATCTGTACGGAAATCAGGCCTATTTATAGGGAAAATGACACTGCGCTTCACGCGCCATCTGCGTCTGGCGCATCTGATGTGGCAAGCGCATGACGCGGCATGACCAGTAAAAAGTGAACACGTGGTACGCGCTTTTTAAAAAGATAAGAAAGAACATCCGCGTCTCAAGCAGAGAGCCGCGCTTGACGCAGGACTCTGAATGAGTCAGAAATCCACGTGTCAAGTGCAGATTAGTGCACCTGACACAGGTGGACAGAGTTGCGCCTGATGCACAGACGTGCGCCAGGCGCAAGGCCCTGCGCCAGGCGCAGGTTTGTACTCTAGGCGCGCCAGCCTGGCTCCTGCCGTGCCTTTGCCATCTTTATTTAAAACGTGTTTTAAAAGATTTATTTTATCCTTTAATTACGGATATCTGATTTTACGGGATAAAATCTGATTTTAACTTATAAAAAATATCTTTTGAAAATATTTATTTATTAAAATAAATCAATTAATTATCAATTAATTGGGCTTTTCAAAGAATTGGGCTCAAATACAATTATTTATCATGAATAAATAATTGGGCTTTAAAATAGGACATAAACACTTTTCGAAATGGTTTTGAATGGCTTTTCAGACTGTTATGCCCTTGGGTCGGACCAATTAAGACCGCGGTATGTTACATCATCGGATCCTTAAATGGGGAGAGACGATTATGTGTCTACAGAAGCCCCCACTTTGACTGAGGTTCAGGAAACCGATAGTCAAAGTATACGGTGTCGGGACGGAGAACGATTATAAACGCTCTGCAGTTTAGAACTGATCTATAACCGCCGGTCTCTGCGAAACAAAGTTAGTATGCAGGACAATAACTACAAGCAATCTGATTACCTGCATGGAAAGATGTTAGCAGATAGGTGCAAACAACTCACATAAGCACATAGTGATGCAATAATGCAAACTTAGACTCTCTAAGGATGCATGAGACGCAATGCAAGGATTAAGGTTATGCAAAGCTAAGGGATGACTCGTCATGCAAGGTCAGGGTTGTGCAAGACTAGATTGTATGAAATGCAATGCAAGGTCAGGGTTTCGCACGGCTAGAAGATGTGATGCAATGCAAAGTCAGGATTTTGCAAGGCTAGAAGATGTGTAGAATGATAGAATGAGCAAGATTGAATAGAAATGCATAGAATGATTTTCGAAAATCGTTTTTACTAAATGATTGGGGTTCGCAAACGAGGTCCACGGACTACAATTTTTCGGGAGTTTGATTTGAATCGGAGGAACCACCACACATAGGAAGCCCCCACTTTGGGTGAGCCTGCCTTGAATTAGGCTTGAGCCTTAATTGAAATGTACTTGATCTGATACTGAAATGTAGTTGCTATGTCTTGAACATTGAAAGTTTTCAGTGGGGATTGCACTGGGGATTCTTCTTTGGGAAATTGATTTGGGCAAAGTCAAGTATCGCCAGAGACCATGGAATCATCGGAGAGTCCTTCGGGGAAAAGGAGAGCTTGGATTGAAAAATAAAAGTTTAATTTATGACTCACACAAATATAGGTGGGAACAGGCTTTAACGAGGCTAGGTTCAGACTCGGGTCTATGTCGGGATCTAGAAAGAGATTATACTCCTGAACTCTAGAAAGTCAAATCATTAGACCTTGACTTAAGCGGTCGGACCTCGAGATGAGGATTCCTACGTATCCTTGCGGAACCAGACCATTCGTAGTTCTAGATCTGATGTCTTTTTTTTATTTATATATTTTTTTTGTGCCCTAACTTTTGCCTTAGCAATCCTTTCGGGTTTTCAACCTAGCGGGCTTGGACATACCTTGGAGAAGGAGTTAGGATTGATGAAAGGATTATAAATTTGGATTATATGGATTAAAGGTTTGATGAATCGAAGGGATTTGAATGAGGGGTAGAACTTGTGTGCAAGCCCCCTAACTTGACTTTTATTTGCCTTTGCCTCTTTCTTTTTGAATCTTTTCTTTTTGTCCTGTGCATTTTTGCTTTTTTCATTTTTTTGCACTTTGAATTTTTTCACTATTTTATTTTGCCTGACATTGATTTTTTTTTTTGTAGTGAGGCTTGCACACAAGTTTGGTTTAGGGTACTGGAAGGCTTGGAGGATATTTGTGGAGCTTTGATTTTGAATAGATTATTTGGCTAATGGTGGTTTAAGGATGATGGCTCATGGAAGGTGATGGAGGAAGAGGGAATAACTCCTGATCCAAAGTATGTCCATTTTTTTCATTTTTCTCTTTTTTTATTTTTTTTATTATTTTTTTTATTTCAGATCTTTTTATTATTATAGTCAAGTATTGAATTAGAAGCATAAATAAAATGATGGAAGGCCAATGAAAATGAAAATGAAAATGAAAATCTTTTATTGATTAGAAATAAATAGAACAAGGCTCATTATAAATAAAAAACCTAAATGACATAGACTTGACAGGAAGGGAAATGAAAGAGCTAGGGGAGGGACTCTCCGACTCGACCTAGAAAACTAGCGCTAAATGACTAAGCCCTCTGCATAATTTAGGCATTTCCCAAGGGGTTGCTGCTATTATTGACTTTTACCGCAGGCGGAATTGGTAATCTACCGTCTTCAACCATATCCTGCAGATGATGCTTCATAGTCCAGCATTGTGATGTCAGATGCCCATTCCCTTGATGGTACTTGCAGTAGGAATTAGGATTCCATCTACTGGATCTCTTCTCAAGAGGAGGGTCCGGAGTAGGGCCAAGAGCCTGAAGTGCTCCCTTTGCATGAAGCCTAGTGAAGGCTTCTTCAAGAGACATGCCTAAAGGAGTGAATGTCCTTTGAGGGCCTTGATAACCTTTCTTGTCAGTAGTTAGAGCATTGATGTCGCTGCTTTTAGAGGTAGAAGGGTTAGTATTACTCTTCTTGAAAGAGTTATTGTTGTTAGAACCCTTGTTTTTGTTAGCATGTACCTCTTCTTAAATCAGCAGGCCCACCATATAGAGCTTCGTGAAAGACTCTATAGGTTGGAACTTGATATGATCCCCATACTTAGGTTGCAGGTTACAGATCACCAATCGGACTTGATCCTCTTGGGATGGTCTGTTAGTCATTTGCGCAGCCTTTTCCCTCCATCTGTTAAGGAAGGTGACAAAGTCTTCGTTGGAATTCTGCTTAGTTAATTCCAACTCACGAAGACCAATGGGAAGCTGAGTATTGTAGATGTATTGCTTGTGGAACTCTTCTCTGATGTAGTCCCAATCGTTCAGCTTAGCTTTGTTCAATGATCTGAACCACTTGGATGGATTTGCATCCAAGGTCAAAGGAAAGACATAAGCAAACAGGTCCTTGCTCATGCCCTTGAGAGCCATAGAGATGGAAAATGCTCTCAAGTGATCATCCGGGTCTTCGACCCCCTTGAATTTTGGGAGGTCACCCAATGTTACCTTTTTTAGGGAGCTTTTCCCTTAGTTCAGGATCAATAATGTCATGGCCATGAGCCTGACCCTCAAGCGCAGGAATTGACTGGGTCAATTGCTCGAGTTTTTCAAACCTTAAATCTGTGTTGGTTTTGAATGGTGGTGGAGTGTCGCCTTGCTCGTCCTCCTCAGTTAGCTTCTCCCTCAGCGCCTTAATCTCTTTATCTTGTTCCTCAAGACGTGAGTTCATCAGTTGAAGTTGGGCCATAATGGCACTGAGCTGTTCATTAGTGTCCCCCATTTCAAATGATGCTTCAGAAGAGTCAAAGGATTCGTTTGAAAATGTGAGGATGCGTTTGACGAGTCTAGGAGTAGGTCGACCTTGTATCCTCGTTGTCGGGCGTTCCCAAGTTATAATCTCACGATCCGTCCTGAACAGAAATCGAATGGACCTCGTAAATTTTTAGAAATGATGCTTTCGAAATGAGAAATGGAAATGAGGGATGGAGAAATGAAAATGGAAGTGAGAGATGAGAAATGAAAATGAAAGTGGAAATGGGGATGAAAAATGGAAGGTGAAATGAAAACGGGAAATGATTAGAAATGGGTATGATTATGGTTATGATGGTGACATGGGCCTAACTATATGCAGATGCAAATGACTGGACTGGACTGGACTGGATTGGGCTGGACTATGCTCAAAAGGATTGTCTATGCTAGCTTCGCTAGGCTTGGGAAGGAATTGGCTTCGCCAGACTTGATGATTTTGGAGTTGCTATAGATGTAAGATAGGAGTAGCTTCGCTAAACTCGAAGGGTGCCCTTATAGCCTTGGGGGTGACTAGCTTTGCTAGGTCTAAAGGGTGCCGTTATGGTCTCACAGGGATGACTAGCTTAGCTAGGTCAAAGGGGTGTCGTTATGGTCTTACAGGAATAACTAGCTTAGCTAGGTCAAAGGGGTGCCGTTATGGTCTTACAGGGATGACTAGCTTAGCTAGGTCAAAGGGGTGCCGTTATGGTCTTATAGGGATGACTAGCTTAGCTAGGTCAAAGGGGGTGTCATTATGGTCTTATAGGGATGACTAGCTTAGCTAGGTCAAATGGGTGCCTTTATGGTCTTACAGGGATGCTAGCTTCGCTAGACTTAATGGTTTGGACTTCGTCCTATATGGATTTAAAATTGGACTGGATTGACTTTGGAAATGAGTTGGGCCTTATGTGGACCTAATTCTGGACTTAGTCCTATATTGGTTTGAAGTTAGACTTGAAAATGCACATGGGCTTGACATTGGATTGGAATAGACTTGGATTAGACTTGGACTGGGATCGACATAGACTAGGGTTCACATAAAGATGCAAATGGGCCTAGGTTTTGACATGAGCTAGACTTATATGGGCCTAAGATGGACTCTAATGCTAGCGGGCTTAATATGAATGCATGGACTTGAATTATATGGACCATATATGAATGCAAAATGGACTCTAATGCATATGGGCCTAGAATGATGGCAAGTGAATTATGTCGATTGGATTAAATTGGATAGAAGGTGTTTAGAATGGGCTTAGAATTTTTGAAATTCATTTTTGAAAGGAACCCTTTTGTTTTATCTTTTGTTTGGAAAAGATGATGGATTGATTTGAAAAATATTTTCTTTTTTTTTTGAAATGTCGTGGTATTATGATGATTAGTAAATGTTTTTTGAAAAAGGTAGAATAGAATAGGATGTAGGATTGATTTTGAAAAGATGTAAGTTTTTTTTTTAAAATTGATTGAATATGGTAGGGTAAGAATGATAGGAAAGACTTGTTGAACAGCAGGGAGGAAATGGGAAGAGGTAGACATGCATGATGACTCTAACTCTACATGATCATTTTAGATGCACTTTTTTTTTAGACGGGCTTGCCCTTGCATGAAAAGACTGGATTTTTTTTTTTTAATATGATACGATGCGAACTTGTTATTTTAGACTCGAACAAAGGTCAAAAGACTAATAAGCATGGGACGAATAGGCTGCGTGCCACGTAACTGGTGCACGCGGCGCACAACCTATGCGTCTGGCGCAGGTGCATTGCGCCAGGCGCAACTTAATGCGTTTGGCGCAATGCTCTGCGGCACGCGTATTGGTAAATTGACGAATGTTCGGGTGAAGACGACAATTTGTTTTAGACGCGAGTTGCAATACTTTCGGGCGTAAAGCATATTAGCAGGCCAAAATTGCAATCACACATAAATGTCAGGTAACATGGATGCAAAAGTTCTCAACCTAAAGTCCAGTTCTACATTCAACTATTGGTCAGGTTTAAGTTCAGTCTGAAAAGGGTCCATGACTAAGAGATTGATCCCACGCTTCGTACCCCTGCTTAAAGAGGTGGCCACGTGTAAGACGCACTCCAGTCTCAAGTCAGGAACAAGAGAACAATGCCATGGTTGGGTAGGTTTGCTTATGACTAAGATCCAACACTATCGCTCAGGAAGCTTTTTGGAAGGACAAAGCGCAAACCCCCCGGGGGTGACCTCACACATAGAACATGTGCTAATGAGGCAAGGTAGATTGTCCTTATGGTGGCTGAACAATAGCCATGCATATGCAAAACTGTATATTATACTAACGCATAAAATAAGAATTAATCGTATTTTTCAAGTTTCACGCACTCATTTTAAAAAAAAAAAAAATTTAAATCCTCCCAAGTGAAGTCGCCAAATTGTAGGCGTGTTTTTATTTCGCCTACGCGGTGTAAGCGCGTATTAGATTTGACTACCCCACTGTTAAAGTTTTATTGAAAATTATTTTGTATTGAAAGAAGTCGCCAACAATTCTTTTTAGGAAGAATCATAAACCTAATTGGATATGGGAAAACCGTAGGGACAAATTATCCAATGTAGATTTTCCCGTCATGACTCCATAAATGGTCAAAATGAACCAAAGATTGAATTCGGAGGTGAGAGTACGAATATAGTCATAATGAACCACATTCGCCCAAAGTTGGCCTCTACTAAATATCGATACATTGCAGATTTATGCCAAAGAATAATCAAATAATGTTTTTTATACACCCTAAAAATAATTAGTCTAAGTAGGTTTAGGAAACACATAAGAAGACTATTTTTTTAGTGATATGTTATTACGCAATGAATATTATAGGGAACCTAACAGGTTGTCCAAATTAATCTGATTAATTTTTGAACAGTTCTTTAGGTCTTATTTAGCAAAAATAACATGTGGGTGATTAAAGCATTGAAACTAGACAATCATATAATAGTCATAGAATGATCAGGTAGGCATATAATATACAAAGGCATGAATAATAATGAAATAAAATAAAATAAAGTATAGAAAAAAAGGGTTAGAATATACAGTATAGCGATTTTACATTAAAGATCTACATCAGGAAAGAAAACTATTAGTAACTTCGATATAAAAATAATTTATTTAAGGACCCTCAGCATTATACCGTGGCTTGGGTCTGCGAGATTGATAACCTTCGGAACGAGCAATCGTAAAGCCTGAAAATCTGAATGTATGAAAGTATGTAGGTTGAATGTATTTGTGTTTGAAAGGTATCAGTTTTGTAAAGAAGTTTTGTAATTCGTAGAGAGAATTCGTAAGTAGTCGTCGGGTGTTATATGTGAAAATCCGTCCTCTCTTATCTGTACGGAAATCAGGCCTATTTATAGGGAAAACGACACTGCGCTTCACTCGCCATCTGCGTCTGGCGCATCTGACGTGGCAAGCGCATGACGCGGCATGACCAGTAAAAAGTGTACACGTGGTACATGCTTTTTAAAAAGATAAGAAAGAACATCCGCGTCTCAAGCAGAGAGTCGCGCTTGACGCAGGACTCTGAATGAGTCAGAAATCCACGTGTCAAGTGCAGATTAGTGCACCTGACACAGGTGGACAGAGCTGCGCCTGACGCACAGACGTGCGCCAGGCGCAGGTTTGTGCGCTTGGCGCGCCAGCCTGGCTCCTGTCATGCGTTTGCCAACTTTATTTAAAACGTGTTTTAAAATATTTATTTTATCCTTTAATTACGGATATCTGATTTTACGGGATAAAATATGATTTTAACTTATAAAAAATATCTTTTGAAAATATTTATTTATTAAAATAAATCAATTAATTATCAATTAATTGGGCTTTTCAAAGAATTGGGCTCAAATACAATTATTTATCATGAATAAATAATTGGGCTTTAAAATAGGACATAAATACTTTTCGAAATAATTTTGAATGGCTTTTCAAACTGCTATGCCCTTGGGTCGGACCAATTAAGACCGTGGTATGTTTCATCATCGGATCCTTAAATGGGGAGACACGATTATGTGTCTACACATACCCTATAAGATAAATTCTTGAATAAGTTCTTCAAAACCTTCATTTTTTCAATAAAAGGACCATAACAATCCCTTGTATTAGTAGCATTTGAGGGGGGAACAAGATCAGGAATGGCAACCTTATAAAATTGACGAAAAGCCTCACGTTCTACAAAGCTAAAGGGCAATTCATCAATAATCAACATCTTAGCAAATGATATTTTAATCTAATCGTCATCAAATCGCTATAACTTAGGAATACTAACAGTCTCCACAGTCCTATCAGTGTGAACTTTTGTTCTAGACTCAAAATCCAAGATTGTTGATTTTTTGTCCAAGTTAAAAGGAGCTTTCATACATCTGGTAGTGTGGCGTGACATGGCATTGGTTCCATTTTCAGATGAACAAGAAATTTTAGCATTACAATATGCACATTTTGCCTGATCTTTATCAATCACAATCTCCACAAAATATTCCCAAGTAGAAGAAGTTTTCTTTCTTTTACCTCCTTCACTAGATGTTGGCCCTTTCTTTTTCTTCTTAGACTTTCCCTTAGTCTCCATCACTATATCTGACTCGTCAGAATCTTCAAGAGTTTCTTTAGAGTTTACCTCCATTAGATCCTCATCACTTTATCTCCACACCTTGACATAATCTACATGAAAAAAGAGAAATTCATTACAATTTTGCAACTATATTACACCATAACCGACTAAAATGTACTAAACACTCTTATGTTACTAGCATTGGATGCATTGATGTATGATTGTTGTTAGCTAGATGCGGGAGACAAGTATATATGAGGTTTTTTTTTGTCCATACATATATTGGTGTAATGCAGTTCACCAAGTACACCAACAACTACAATTTTTTACGTTGCAGGTTATGAATTGAATGAAATCTATGTCGTTGTTAGCTAGAAGCTGAATTTGATGAAATCTATGTCATAATATTATTTGTAGTAGCTGGAAATATTATGTGATATTCTAATATTCTCAATTAACTATAACAGTAAACAGGAACTTGTAAAATCAGCTTCCAACTTAGCTAACTTAAATCAAATAAATCAGTCTTCTTTTATATACAATTGGAAATATAGAGATAATTAACAATTAGTTGAACAACTATAAGTAAACAGAAAACAAAATTACAAACCCTAAATTGAAAAATGAAGGAGAAAACGAATAGAGTATATATAAACCTAAATAGAGAAAATGAGTTCTTGAATAATCAAATTCCAATAACTCAAAGTCGAAAACCTTAAACTGGAAATTAAATACAACTAATTCCACAATTTACAAACCCTAAATTGAAAATTGAAATTTGAAATTTGAAGGAGAAAAGAAGAGTAGTTAACCTACAGCCGGTGGTGTAGTGGTTGTAACACTCCGTCCTTTTTATAAACATAAAATAAACAAAATAGAACATTTTATTAAGGAGATGGCGATAGCGAAAATATCGCCTAACGGAAATGTCACTCTAACAAAGGTTAAATTAAACTATATAAAATTAAAACCCAATTAAGATAATCCAAAATATCCATAAGGAGGCAAAACAACCTCATAAACCCAATGCAATAACTATAAATAAAATAAAACGTCTCAAACAAAAATCCTAAATAGCCTTTCTCTCATTTCCCATAACACGAAATAATCACCTGCAAAATATATCAACAAACATCCACAATCAGTGGGGAGTAACTAACAGCTCTCCCAGCCCAATTAGGATCAACATAAGAGTTATAAAAGCCTTAATAATTAAGTCATACAAAAACATCTCAATAGTAAACTTCAGATAACCAAATAAAACACTTAAACAAAGATAATACAACATGCTTAAAAATAAATAGAGTAAAGATAACAAAATAAATAAAATGGATAAACAACTTATATATATAAACTCAAGTATCAATACCATAAACCATCAATGTTTTAAAGTAATAAAACTAATATAATTAGTTTGAGAGAGAGAGCTGAACGCTAGTGGACAACCCACTTCCTATGGTAATGTGAGACAACCTCCAGACAGCCTATGGGTTACGTTTCCTACTGCCTGTGTCTAAGAATGGCCATACTCCCGATGCGGTGTAGGATTACGTCCTCACCGACCTCTCGGACGACAACAAAACCAAGGTATACCTAGGATTACGTCCTACGGTTTGCATGTTCTTCACCTCGGGATTACATCCCTCCGGATAATCTCGCTCTCAAACAATAATAATAAAATAATACTCAATCATCAAATTATACGGACGCCCTTAAGGCCTTACACCAAATCAGCAGAAATCTAGGATCGCAACCCAAGAATTTCAATTCAAAATAACATTGTTCTCAAAATAATAATGATAATAATAATAATAATAACAAAAATAACAACAATAATAATAACATTATCTTCAAAATAACAATAATTTCATCATGATAATAAATCATTCATGCTATGAAAACTAACTCATAAAGATATAACCATAATAATTGATGTAACTTAGTCATACATTTAAATTCAGAACTACAACAAGATAATCAAAATCATAAACAAACCATAACATGCACTTCACGCGACCACGACTTATATAATACAACAAAGACAAAAAAACCGAAAAGAAGAAAAGATAGATAAATCTAGCTAAAGCTGCAATAAAACCAAATAATATAGAACTACGGCAAAACTAACAAAAACTCATTTCATGCATCACGTAACCAACTAAGCACACAAGTGAAGAGAGATATTAGTAGTGAATGCAACTCTATTCAAGCCCACAAAGTGCAGCAAACAAAACATACAACAAATAATAAATAAAAATCTTCTTCACGCTAATGCACCACAACAAGAACACATGAGCAGTCTAACAATGAGAAGCGAACCCGCAACAACAAAAGCTACTGCCAGTCAGCCAGGCAGCAGCGCGAGAACACGGCAACACAAAAACCTTGACCCCAACAAAGCCATAAGCAACCATTAATTCCTCCAACTACAGTGACATACTCAGACTCAATAGGTTCATGCTTTATACACAAGATACATCAACAAAATCTCTCATAAACTAAGATAACAATATTTATCAAGCTAATCATGGACTCATATAATGATCATGAAATTTTGCGCAAAACAACTTTGGATAGCATTCTAAACACAAAATAAAAATCATGGCTAAACATCATAACAACAACACAAATCACAAGAAATAAATGATTGTGTAATTCACGAAACCGATGAAAACATAACATATAATCATACAATCATTCCCACCCAACGACCCAATTCCTAAAATGATACTAACCCAACTTAACTATTAAAACGAATATAATTCCTATACTAATACTAATCGATCTAGGAGAACCGCTAGTTACCTTTGAAGACCTCCAATTGCTTGCATTTCCATACGTACTGTTCTGTTCTGACCACGATTCCCGATGATCCAAAGATCGTATGCCAAAACTCTCTGGTCAAAGTTAATACCAAGATGTTCTCAACATTCTATCCAAATTTGAAGATGATCCAACGGTTAGATCTTCAGCGATGATCAAATACGTGAAGGTGCAACAGGAAAACAAAACCGGGTGACCCGTCTGATTGAAACGGAAACTGCAGTCGTGTATTTCCCTCTCTTCAAAAACAAATTACACCACGAGCAAGATCATTTCGAGTAGATGGATTTTGACTACTCACACGTCCAATTCTGATGAGAAACGAAGGAGATGCGATGCAAACAAAATGGGTGTGCAGAAAAGGCCGAAAATGCGAAAGAGAGAAGAAGAGTTGTGAAGCACGTTTCTTTTTTCCTGATTGCTTCCAGCAGCAAAGTGGAGTTAAAAAAAAAGGGGTTACAAAGTTTAAAGGATGGAGTTTAAGTTGGGTAATAAATTGGGGGTTACAAGAGGTTACAAATTGATTTAAACCCTTCAAGTTTTTCCCTCCTTTACCAGAAATTTTGGGCAACACTTTAAGTAAAAGAGGCGGACTAAATTTTGTTACGCAAATGGTCCAAAACGCGACAAAAACCGAATAAAATATTAGCGAAAATGCGTGGTGTTACAGTGGTGGTAGTCTGTCAGTAGTGGTCGTGCGTACAACAGCGCTCGAAGACTGGTGGGCGATGGTGCTCGCAGCCGCGCTCGAAGGCTGGTGAAGTGGTGGTGGCTGGTGCGGACATGCTGGTGAAGTGAGGAGAGAGATGTGCTGGTGGAGTGAGGATAGAGACGTTAGAGATTAGAGTTCCGTACCGGCTAACTTCCTAAGTTCCTATGTGGGGTTGTGGCTTGGGCTGGCAAAAGCCGACCCAACCTGATAACCCGACCTGAAATAAGCGGGTTTGGGTTGAGATTTTCGACCTGTTTACATAAATGGGTCAACCCGAACTGAAATTAAATGGGTTAGGTTAAAATTGAAATTTTCAACTCGAAAACAATCCACCTAAACTGTTTAACTTAAAGGGTCACATTCAATTCAGACTATAAGAAAGTTATTGAACTTAAAAAGGCCCTTTTTCTATTTAATAAAATTCTGGGCCAAGCTCATACCTTCTAAAAATACAAAAGTTGAAAACCCTACTTCCTTAGTTCCTTGTCTTCTGATGATCATTTGCCGGTTTTTATTCTCTGTCACTCATGCCTCTCTTTTTCTCCTCTCTATAATGCGAACCAGTTACCCTCTCTTTAATCTGTTGAGTTACTTGATCTCTCTTAATTCACTGCACGAGTAATCTTTAATTTGAGGCTTCCAGCATCATGGAAGTAATTTAATTAGGTACACTATATCTTTCATCCATTTTCAAAATCTTCGGTTGATTCTTTTTTTTTCGAAGATTTTAATTGACTTTTCATATTTTTTTCCTTATACCTTTTGCATTTCAATGCAACAGCGTAGTAATTGATGAGTTGCTGCAAAATACGCTCCATGGCGTTAATTAAAGTCTTCAAGATCTACATAATTCAATAGATAAAATCGGATCTTAGTTCTTTTTGTTATTAGATAAAAGAGTTGTTGGTGTGCTTTGCCTTGTAATTAGTTAGTATTATAGTTTATATAATTAAATTATAAATTTAATGTTTCTAGTCGAATGAATTTCTGATATTGCGATGACATTTTAAATTTTGAGTTTCATGAAGAACATGCCCAAAAAAAACTTAAACGAGTTGACTGAGTTTCAAATTTTGGGTTTCTAAATTGTAACAGATTATGGCTAATTAAATGGCATTCATAAATTTAAATAGGTTAAACGGGTATGGTTCAGGTCGACCCGTTTATCTACAGATCAGGTTCAGGTCCAACTTTCTGACATGTTTACATAGCAGGTCGGGTTCAGGTTGGGGGGTGCTGACCCGTTTATGTAAATAAGTCAACCCGAACCTGACCCAACCCGACCTAATTGTCAGCCCTAGTTGTGGCCCAAAACACAAAAGCAAGTCAGCTGGTCCAAAGTCAAATCGAGACGGATACCGAGTACCCGCGAGTATTTTATATACGGCCCATAACCTGACCCAGGTTTTCTAATTTTTACCAGGTCGGGGACCCGACCCAATAAAAATTAAAAAAATCATATTTTAACCCCGCTTTTTGTGCGGGTCGCGTGTTTTCGGGGCGGAATGCCCATGAGGTTGAGGCTAGACAGGCTCCACAAAATAGCAATGAGGAAGGAGATAATGATGAGCAGATGCTGGTGGCAGTGATTCATAAGGGAACACTATTTGTTTGAGTGATGATGACTTTAATGATCAGGAAGATGATTACTTGTTCAATGAATTTGTAGATCATGAGATTGGAGATAGAGTTACTAGGAGTTTAGGTGGGCTAGATAAGAACAATGAGGTTGATGGTGATAATATTGGAGAACATAATGAGACAAATAATGGGGGATGATGAAGAAATAGTGAACAGTGATGGTGAAATGTGGTACCCGGATTTTTACTGTCTCAATTAACGGTTTGAATCTCACAAAAGTCTCTCATTGGACTATGATTTTAAGAAAACTTTAAAGTCGCCACCCTATTAATATCTAAATGGGAACAAATTTATTTAATGAATCATTTTAAAATCAATTTCAAGAAATATCATTTAAAATGAAGATGACTTCATATGGATAAGGCCTTTTTTATAAAAAAAATTGGTCTATCATACCATGAGATAGGATTCAGGGTTTTGGTTAAGAGGTGCAAACGTCTGCAACTCATCTCCTCTTCTGTTCTAAAAAACGGGCTCTTGCTAAGTGCGTTATTTTCCATTTTAAGTAATCATGACTATTCAAAAGAAAGAAAATCACATAATTTGCACATACACAGATCAATCATTTTTATTTAATAGGGATAATATATCATTTGTACATGGTAGGTTTGAGCACTGAAGTTGCACTACGTACCAATCATTGCGGGATTGGAATCTACTCATTGATCAAAACCATCGTAGTTTGATCTTATGTCTCACTCTAAATGGCAAATTCCATTGGGGATGAAAAAGAAAGAAAGAAAAATAGATTATGAATAAGACACCTTTAAAATTAGATAAATGTATTAGAAATGAGGTAATCACTCCGGTTAGTGATTGAAATGGGGTTAAAATAATCACCTTAATTATTTATTAAAATGGGATTAAAATAATCTCCCTCATTAGTGAAATTAAATAACAATGTTAAGGTAAATCACCCTAATTAGTAAAATTAACCAGGGTTTTAAGATAATCACTCTAATTAGTGATTGAAAATGAAGGTTAAGATAATCACCATAATTAGTGACTAAATAGGAGGAAAGATATTCACCCTAATTAGTAATTGATAATCAAGGTTAAGGTAATCACCCTAATTAGTGATTAAATAAAAATATTAAGGTAATCACCCTAATTAGTGATTAACTAAGGGTTAAGATAATCACCCTAATTAGTGATTAAATAGGATGAAAGTAATCACCTTAATTAGTTATTAAATTAAGAATTAAAATAATCACTTTAATTAGTGATTAAACTTAGAATTTTTCAAGAGGTTTTAGAAAAAGAGATTTGCTTCCTAATCGAAGGCTTTGGATGGATGAGGAATTTTTTTTTTTTGAAGATTATTACTTCATTTTGAGATAAATAATGATCAATTTGAGATGGAATTTGGATATTATGTATTTGGCTAATCGGAATTTGGCCATTTAAACTGAGACATGTGAAATGGCCTAAAATCAATTAAGAGATCATAATTATTTATCTAATTATGTCAAATTATATAATTGATCCATTTGAAGATTATAGTGAACAATGAAAATTTTAAAATGTAAGATGGATCATCATGTAATTTTAAAATTTATTTATAAACTTATGAAAAATTAGAGATTAATCAACCTCTTTAATTTAATTATTTATGATGTTTTTTATTGATTTTTATTTATGTAATGAAAATGATTCATTTTAATAGAAACTTAAAATTTAATGACTTAATTATCTTTTTAGTAAAAAAGAAAACATTTTTATGAAAATTGAATCAATCACTTTATTTCATCTTTCCAAATTACACTTTTGTTCTAGTTTTGACTTGAAAAATTCATAACTTTCTGTACAAAGAGTGCAGTTGAGCATGTGATATGCCTATGGATAGGTCTATGAATTCTTTATGTTGTATAAAAAATTGACATACTTTTAGTGATAACTCGATTTATAGTGGATAGGTGTAGACACATAATCGTGTCTCCCCATTTAAGGGTCCAATGATGAAATATACCGTGGTTTTAGTTGGCATGGCCCAATGGAGGAGCAATCCGAATAACCAGGCAATGTGTGTTTTAAAATAATATTATAAAAGCCCAATTAATCATTCATGATGATTAATTGTAAGTTCAACCCGTGAAATGCTTTCTAAAGTCCATTTCAAAAGCCCAACTGAATATTTATTATTCATGAATATTTTTTCAAATATTTATTGTTTTGATAAATATTTTCCAAAAAGCTTTTATTGTTATCTTTTACCCATAAAATAGATTTGTAACCCGGAAAATTCGATCTCCGGATTTTTAGGGATAAAAAAGGCATTTTGAAAGCACGTGTAGCATTAAAAAAGGAATATTCTGGAATATTTCGGATTTTGCGTCGGACGCGGCGGCTGCGCTCAGCGCGCCACGTGCGTCCAGTACATTGGCCATATCGCGTCAGACACTCTAATGAGCGCCTGACACGTGGACTTGTGACTCACACAGAGTCCTGCGCCTAGCGCAAGTCTTGTGTGAGACGCAAGGTAAAAATTTATCTTTTCGAAAACGCGTTTCCATGTGCAAAGTTTTAATTGGACGGACCACGTCAGGCAGGCCAACCTGCGTATGACGCGTGTCCTCGCGCCTGCCACGTAGGCTTGCGCCAGTCGCAGGGTGTGCGTCAGACGCACGCGCTTGTTTGCCTATAAATACGGGCTGATTTCCCAAATCAAAGACAGCTTCGAATTATTATTTTTTACGCACGCAAATACTCTCAAACACTCCGAAACATACTTCGAATACAAAACATCCAAATACTTTTGATCTTCCACATTAATTCTTGTTCCTGATTTTACTATATAACTGGTTCCAAGATTGCTTCGATTGAAGGTCACTACGCTCTCCGATCTAAACCGCATAGGTATAATCCTGAGGGCACTTGAATAATCATATTTATTTTATTGAAGTTACTAACTCTTTTCTTGTAATGATGTAGATTTTTAATTAATAACCGTGGTCCTTTTGTAAATTCTAACCTCTTTTCTTATATTTTCTGTATATAATATTCATATTATTATGATTGTCTTGCATGTCTGTTTATCACCCACATGTTATTATGCTAAACAAGACCTAAAGAACTGTTCTAATTAATTCAGATAATTTGGACAACCTACTAGGAACCTTGTAAAATGATTGCTTAATAACTGGTCATTAAATAATTAGTCTTTTGTGTGTTTCCTGAACCTATCTAGATTAATTATTTTAGGGTGCTTTAAAATATTGTTTGATTGTTCTATTGTATAAAATCTACTGTGAATTGGTATTTAGTAGATGCCAGCAATGGGCAAATGTGGTTCATTATGACCATATTTGTACCCTCACCCCCGAACTCACTTTTTGGTTCCTGACCATCTATGGAGTCATGACGAGGAAATCTACATTGGATAAGTCCCTAAGATGTCCCTTCCGTTTCAATCCAATTAGGTTTATGATTCTTCCTCTAAAGAATTGTTGGCGACTTCAAAACATATTTTTAATAAAACCTTAACAATGGGGTAGTCAAATAAACGCGCTCACACCGTGTGTAGGCATTAAAGGAATTCAAAAATCTTCGCCTACAATTTGGCGACTTCACTGGGGAGGATTTTAAAAAAAAAAAAATTTTAAAATGAGTGGGTGAAACTTGAAAAATACGATTCATTCTTTTTTTTTATGCCTTTAAATAATATACAGTTTTGCATATGCATGGCTATTGTTCAGCCACCATAAGGACAATCTACCTTGCCTCATTAGCACATGTTCTATGTGTGAGGTCACCCCCGGGGGGTTTGCGCTTTGTCCTTCCAAAAAGCTTCCTGAGCGATAGTGTTGGATCTTAGTCATAAGCAAACCTACCCAACCATGGCATTGTTCTCTTGTTCCTGACTTGAGACTGGAGTGCGTCTTACACGTGGCCACCTCTTTAAGCGTGGGATCAATCTCTTTAAGTAGGGGTACGAAGCGTGGGATCAATCTCTTAGTCATGGACCCTTTTCAGCCTTAACCTAAACCTGACCATAGTTTGAAACATAAAACTTGACTTTAGGTTGAGAACTTTGCATACTATTATCCTCCTTGTGCATATTTATGTGTGCGTGCTTTTAGTGCTTTGTATTATGCAGTGTCTCGAGTCAAAACGTCAAACGATTTTCTCGTGATAAAAAATAATAATGCTCAGTGCCTGCGCTGTGCGCGCCAGTCCTGCGCTCAACGCTTTGCCTCGCGCCTAGCGCAACAGATCCTTTGCGTCTCACGCTTCTCACTGTCGTCGCGCGCATCATCTGCGTCTAGCGCAGTTTGTGATCTGCGTTTAGCGATCTTATCCGCGTCAATCGCGCGTTTTCCTGCATTCCATGCTTGGTTGTTTCGTGTCATGAATCTTATCCATTTGTGTTGTGTTGCGTTGCGCGTGGTAACTATTATTTTTTATTATCATCCCAATAATCCCCAATCTTTTCTTTCGAAACAAATAAATCTTTTTTTTTTCAAAAATTATTCTCCTATCTTTTTCAAAATTTCATCCCATCTTCAATCTCCTATCTACTTCAAAATATTTATCTCCACTTTTTATTTCAAAAAAAAAATCTCCATCTTTTTTTCTTTTCCTATCACATATCTTTTTCAAAAATTCATCCATCATCCTATATCCTATCTTTTCATGTATATCATCCATCCTTTATGTACACATCATTTAGGATTCCTTTTTAGTGTCCATCTTGTTATAAAAGTCTCGTCCCCATAGGAATTCTAACCGCACTAGAAGTCCGTCTAACCTAAATGTCTAGATTTATCCAGTTTCACTCCATTTAGAGTTCTTAACCTCGTCTAACTCTATCCATGTTAGGAGTCTTAATCCTGTCTAGGTTCACCCATCTAAGAAGTCTAGGGTCGTTAGAATTTTTGCCATCTTAGAAGTCTGTAATCCATAGAAATCCATGCATAATAGGAGTCTAAAATCGTTAGAGTTCTATCCATCTTAGGAGTCTAAATCCGTTAGAATTCTGTTCATCTTAGGAGTCTCGAATCCATTAGAGTTCTGCCCATATTAGGAGTCCAAATCCATCAAAATTTCGTCCATTGTAGGAGTCTAGGTCCACTAGAGTTTCATGCATATAAGGAGTCTAGCACCCTGAAAGTTCGTCGAATCTAGAATTCTAACATCATTAGAAGTCTATCACGTCTAGGATTCTCAAGTCATTAGAATTACATATCAATTAGGATTGCATTCATACTAGAGTCCCTCTGCATTGCATAGTCCATCGTTCATACACTTCATGCATAACTAGAGTACTTATTAGGCATTTAGGAGTCTCGTTGCCTCCACACTCTCCATGGCATCTCATGCATTGCGCATTTAGTAATCCTGAACTACAACCGATCTGATTCCCTCTTTTGGGATATGTAGGCAGCCTTTACAGGTTCGAATGCATAGATTAAGTCATGCATACATGCATTAGGTCTAGGTGCATCCAAAAAAGTCATTCGTATATGCATTAGGTCTAGGTGCATCCAAAAAAAATAGCATCCAAAAAAGTCATTCGTATATGCATTAGGTCTAGGTGCATCCAAAAAAAAATCATCATGCATATAGGATATTCAGATTTGTTCCTAGAAGCTCAACTTTTAAACAAACATACATTCTTTCATCCCATTTCTCTCTCTCCATCATCATTCTATCTCTAAATCTCCTTTGATGATCTATGTAGAAATCAAGTGACATTGAAATGGGCAGTCCACCGAATAACGAGCAACAAGTCGGTGAAATGGCTAGAGCTTTAGCGAAGCTGTCTAGCATGATGGAAGAAATAGCTATAAGACTTGAGAAGATCGAGTCCGGTAAATCTCCTAGATTCAACACGAAATTGGAGAGTGTCGAGCCTATTGATATACCAAACTTAAGGGGAAACTTCCCGAAACATTCAATCACTCATTAAAGCATTTGGAGTCGCTTAGGTCCAATCAACACGAAAAGAAAATACACCTCTTCTCTTTTCATTTAAAAAGAGACCTCATGAAGATCAAAGCAACGAAGCTGTCTCGTCACGTGACGTAGGAGTCCAGACTTAGGATTTCATTTTCTCTTCATCTCTCTCATTTTTGCCCAGTCTAATATAGGATTTTCCCTCTTATTGCATGTACTCATAATTTTCAATTAATAAATGAGTATTTATTTTCTAACCTTGCACTAATGAGCATCAACGAAAATCACGATTGTCGCCTTAAAAGAAATGAATTTCTAATTCTCATGACTATTCTAATAAAGGCAATGAACAACTAGCATATATAAAAGAGGCATTCCTCCCCTTCCCCACAACCATTCCTCCATACATAACACCGCTCTCCCTTTAACCTACCTCATGGGAAGTACATTTGACAACAATTCAATGTAAAGGGCAAGTAAAGAAAAAGAGCAACATCAGGAAAAAAAAAAAAAAAAAAAAGAGGCAACAAGAAAAATCAAAGCAAAAATGACGAATAAAAAAAAGAAGCAAAAAAATGATAAAAAAAATGCAAAATATATATGAAAAAAAAGAAGCGTTGCAAATAAGCCCATCAATAGCTTTGTCAAAGGTATTTCTTTCAAAACTTTTAACCTTCAACCAAAACTTTAACCAATCGGCCCTGACCTCAACAACCAAAAATCTTTACAAGCCAAATCATACCTCTGATAAACCTCTCATAAACAATTCATGACCATACATATCGCATCCCAATAAGCCACAAAAGACAAACCAAAGCCCGCTAGGTCGAAAACCCATAAGGGCGACTTAGACGAAAGTCAGGGCATCTTCTCATTCATCAGCCTGAACTACGAATGGTCTGATTCTGCTAAAGATACGTAGGAAACCTCACCCTAAGGTCCGACCGCTTTAAACCAAACCAAACCAACATCACTATCCGCCCTTGCCAAAGACCTCTTCCAAATCAATGATTAATTCAATGCTTAATTCATTGCAAATGGCTCCAAAGCAAAATGCTAGGCCACCAATTAAAATATTAAGAGCTACGACTGGCCTGATTCCATCAAGGATACGTAGGCAACCTCTTTTGAGGCCCGGCCATTTTAATTCAAAACATATATTTTAAAGGCTCGTCTAGGCCCATGAGAAAAGCGCGATCTCCCAAATCATGAATTTTCAATGCTCATCCCCTACCCTTAGAATTAGACTGGGATTTGAACCTGCATCATAAGCCTACCTTATTGCGTGAGTCAAGTCATTATGACTCCGCCTTCTTCTAATTCTTATCCCTTCCTTTTTCTAAACCACATTATCGCTTCTAAGTCAACCTTAGCATAACCTTTCAACACTCAGCGCTATGACAGCGCCTTATCTTTTGAGTGTTCTTTTCTTTGGCCTTTCTTGTCTTCTCACCTTAGGAACCCTATATGGAATCTTCCGTCGAAACTTCCGCTAAGCGTGACGAGATATCTTCAAAAATCAAACAATCAGCTGAGTCCTTCATAAACTCCATCTTACTGGGGGTTCATCACGGCTCCACACAGAAAATTATAGGCTCCGAGTATAGGCCTATAAGGACTTCATTACGAGTCCATACATGAAATATCGGCGGTTTTAAAACCCACACTGATGCAAGATTGAACTGATTGTATGGGCTCACTTAGGCCTTGACATACGAAACTCGAAGCATATACAACTCAAGCACTACAAAATCTCGTTCCATAACGTATTTCAAACCCAACATAGTCTATTAACTGAATAGATCATCCTTGGGCTCCATGTGTACCTTGATAAGGACTTCATTACGAGTCGATACAAAAATTGTGGGCTCCAGACCCATACGAGATCCTAACTGTTTTATGGGCTCCCTTAGGCCTGTAGCAACTAACACATTTCGAATCAAACATAGCTTACATGGATCATCCTTGGGGGCTTTCCATTTCTCCTATTTCAAAAACAGTTTTCTAAAACGAAAATTTGAAGCTTCTAATGGAACGATCAAATCATCTGCATTAGTGTCATATCTCTAAATTTGCATTACATATCTGCATCGTTCAAACATTGTGTCAAAGCATTGCATCCTTCGTCCTTAGCCATAGGATTCTAGCGTCAATCATCGAGTCACACATACACACACACGTATGCACACACGATAGCACCTTTAAGTCTAGAGTACTAGAGGTCACTCTTTATAGGTCAAGTCTTTTCCTATCCATACACTAGCACCCACGTTACGGGACACATGCATGTCCCCTAGTTGTTGTCTGTATATCTGTGTGTTATTGGTATTCGCAGGTACCCAACATTAAACGGCTCTATATGAGCTATATTCCGCCAAGGTCTGCGGACCCCTACAAATTAACAACAGAAGACAAGTGTTATATACATGGTGCGTCCAGCACACCGACAACGTTGTGTCACGTACAACAATCTGCGTCCAGTGCAGCATACCACGCCAAGCGCAGGCCTGTGCGTCTGGTGCACAGCTCTGTACAGAACGCTTGGGGCTTCTTAGCCATGTGGAGCCCACCCACCTAATTCCCAAATGCATTCAAATGTTCGTTATGGCATTGCGCGCGATAATTAAACGAACTTTCAAAAGTTGGTAAAAACGCAACCTTGCTACTCTGTGAATCAATTACAATGGCCCTGGAGCGGGACAATAGCTCATTACAATCGCCTTGGAGCGGGACAATAGCTCATTACAATCGCCTTGGAGCGGGACAATAGCTCATTACAATAGCCTTGGAGCGGGACAATAGCTCATTACAATCGCCTTGGAGCGGGACAATAGCTCATTACAATCGCCCTGGAGCGGGACAAAAGCTCTACACATATAGCCCTGGAGCGGGACAAAAGCTCATTACAATCGCCTTGGAGCGGGACAATAGCTCATTACAATCGCCTTGGAGCGGGACAAAAGCTCATTACAATCGCCTTGGAGTGGGACAAAAGCTCTACACATATAGCCCTGGAGCGGGACAAAAGCTCATTACAATCGCCTTGGAGCGGGACAATAGCTCATTACAATCGTCTTGGAGCGGGACAAAGGCTCTACACATAGCCCTGGAGCGGGACAATAGCTCATTACAATCGCCTTGGAGCGGGACAATAGCTCATTACAATCGCCTTGGAGCGGGACAAAGGCTCTACACATAGCCCTGGAGCGGGACAATAGCTCATTACAATCGCCCTAGAGCGGGACAAAAGCTCTAAACCATGCAGCCTTGGAGCGGGACAATGGCTCATTACAATCGCCTTGGAGCGGGACAATAGCTCATTACAATCGCCTTGGAGCGGGACAATAGCTCATTACAATCGCCTTGGAGCGGGACAAAAGCTCTACACATATCGCCTTTGAGCGGGACAAAAGCTCTGGACAAAAACTCTACCCCGACATGAGCCGGACCATAATGGCTCATGATTCTTTTTCCCATATATATCGTTTCATTTTTGCAAATTTGCAATTATTTTGCGAATATGTTTCACACATGCCTGTTCCTGGAGCTTTTGCTTGTTTTACAGGTACTGGCGCAAAAGAATGATTTTGGATTGCAGAGCATCTAGAATCATTCTCCGTCCCGACACGTATACTTTGACTTTCGGTTTTACAAACCTCAATCAAAGTGGGGGCTTCTGTAGACACATAATCGTGTCTCCCCATTTAAGGGTCAAATGATGAAATATACCGCGGTTTTAGTTGGCATGGCCCAATGGAGGAGCAATCTGAATAACCAGGCAATGTGTGTTTTAAAATAATATTATAAAAGCCCAATTAATCATTCATGATGATTAATTGTAAGTTCAACCCGTGAAATACTTTCTAAAGTTCATTTTAAAAGTCCAACTGAATATTTATTATTCATGAATATTTTTTCAAATATTTATTGTTTAGATAAATATTTTCCTAAAAGCTTTTATTGTTATCTTTTACCCATAAAACAGATTTGTAACCCGAAAAATTCGATCTCCGGATTTTTAGGGATAAAAAAGGCATCTTGAAAGCACGCGTAGCATTAAAAAAGGAATATTCTGGAATATTCCGGATTTTGCGCCGGACGCGGCGGCTGCGCTTAGCGCGCAGCACATTGGCCATATCGCGTCAGACACTCTAATGAGCGCCTGACACGTGGACTTGTGACTCACACAGAGTCATGCGCCTAGCGTAAGTCTTGTGTGAGACGCAAGGTAAAAATATATCTTTTCGAAAACGCGTTTCCATGTGCAAAGTTTTAATTGGACGGACCACGTCAGGCAGGCCAACCTGCGCCTGACGCGTGTCCTCGCGCCTGCCACGTATGCTTACGCCAGGCGCAGGGTGTGCGTCAGACGCACGCGCTTGTTTGCCTATAAATACGGGCTGATTTCCCGAATCAAAAACAGCTTCGAATTATTATTTTTTACGCACGCAAATACTCTCAAAAACTCCGAAACATACTTCGAATACAAAATATCCAAATACTTTTGATCTTCCACATTAATTCTTGTTCTTGATTTTACTATATTCCTGGTTCCAAGATTGCTTCGATTGAAGGTCACTACGCACTCCGATCTAAACCGCATAGGTATAATCTTGAGGGCTCTTGAATTATCATATTTATTTTATTGAAGGTACTAACTCTTTTCTTGTAATGATGTAGATTTTTAATTAATAACCGTGGTCCTTTTGTAAATTATTACCTCTTTTTTTATATTTTCTGTATATAATATTCATATTATTATGATTGTCTTGCATGCCTGTTTATCACCCACATGTTATTATGCTAAACAAGACCTAAAGAACTGTTCTAATTAATTCAGATAATTTGGACAACCTGATAGGAACCTTGTAAAATGATTGCTTAATAACTGGTCATTAAATAATTAGTCTTTTGTGTGTTTCCTGAACCTTTCTAGATTAATTATTTTAGGGTGCTTTAAAATATTGATTGATTGTTCTATTCTATAAAATCTGCTGTGAATTGTTATTTAGTAGAGGCCAGCAATGGGCAAATGTGGTTCATTATGACCATATTTGTACCCTCACCCTCGAACTCACTTTTTGGTTCCTGGCCATCTATGGAGTCATGACGGAGAAATCTACATTGGATAAGTCCCTAAGATGTCCCTTCCGTTTTAATCCAATTAGGTTTATGATTCTTCCTCTAAAGAATTGTTGGCGACTTCAAAACATATTTTTAATAAAACCTTAACAATGGGGTAGTCAAATAAACGCGCTCACAACGCGTGTAGGCATTAAAGGAATTCAAAATCCACGCCTACAATAGGTCTATGAATTATTTATGTTGTATAAAAAATTGACATACTTTTAGTGATAACTCGATTTATGGTGATTTTTATTCTAAACCCAGTCAAAACAGGACTTTATTAACATGTTATTTGAAACCTAACTTAATGAACTGAGTTTGATTTAAATTTTCGTATGAGCATTTTAGACACATTGAAAGACTACAATGGAAATTTTCACGTCAATTGGACATTTCTATGATCCTTTTTCATTTATTTCCTTAGCTGGAGAAAAAATCAATGTTCTGGAATTTGGTGATTTTCATGAACATTTTGTAAAAATAAGATAAAATTATACAACATTCATATGACCATTATTTTTATGTTTTTGAGAAGCTACTGATGTCTACTTCAATGTTGCTTTTTATAGTTTTGGCCAAATGAATTTAAATTTGAACTTTATTGAAAGAATAAGCTCATATGGTACTGTACAAAATCAGTTTTTACAAAATTCTTTTTTTACAAATTCCAAAGTCTAGTTGCTACAAACATCTTGAACTTTATAGGAAAAATATTACATCCTATAAATTATTTGCATATCACAGATGAAAAATAAAATTAAGTATGAAACTGGCTATAATTAGAGCATCACATTTTCATTTTTTATGGAGATTTTTAAACACAATTCTACTTAAAAAAATTTATGAAAAAATATTTTTGGTGATTAACAACACTTTTATTAATAAAAATCACATAATCACATATTTCCTAAGAGTCTCCCCAATAGAGTTGACTATTTTAGGTGGGATGATTTAAGGTTGGGAACCCATTGGGACTTCCACATACCCAAATCACTCAAAAAATAAAAAAAAATAATAATAAGAGAAATCAAAGAGAGAGTTAGTATGTGATTAAGAAGATAATTAAAAATATTAATAAGAACAGAAATTTACCCTTCTAACTCAATGATGATGCACTTCTTTTGTAAAAAGCCTTTTACTTTTTATATTTTTCTTAACTTCTAAGTGAGTTTCTAAATTCACTAAATTACAAACACTTTTTTGTGCTTTTCTTTGATGAACTACTTACTAATTACTCTTCTAATTTTTACTTTTTCTCTCTTTTTTCTGTCTTGTATGAAGTTTTCGAGTGGGACGAAGTATGGGGATGAAGTGTTTTGTGTAGAATTCAAGTGTGTTTGAACATAAAATGAAGGGGGTATTTATAAGAGAAATGGGGTGATAAATTAGGGTTTGAAAAAGGTAGAAAATCATAATTTTTTTACCCATAAATTTGATTTTTATTGTCTTGCATCATCTTACTTACATTATCAAATTTATAGGAAATCCAAATATTCTCTTCAGATTTGATTTTGATTTTGATTTTTACACTAATGAACCAATGTAATACCCCTCATGATTGCTTTATAGGAATTTAGCAAGCTACTCATTCCAACAAGATGCATATTTCTTTTAGGGAGCTTAATTCCTTAGTTACTCCACAGTTAAGCGTGCTTGGCTGGGAGTAGTCTAGGGATGGGTGACCTCCTGGGAAGTTTCTCGGGGTGCGCATGAGTAAGGACAAAATGCGCCGGAAGAACTTGTGTTGGTTATTGAGGACAGTTGTTGGCCCTGGATGCACATTGGTGACGATATACTCGACTCCGTATGGCTGCATTTTCATAAGGAGCGACCCGGGAGGTCGTCGGGACCGAATATCCTGAGTCTCCGTGCGATCGGTCTTGAGTGGGCGACCCACGGAGCCGTATGCCGAATATGTGGAGTCCTCATGCGCAACGAGGGCGTTGCTGTTCTTAAGTGGGGGTGTATGTAATACCCCTCATGATTGCTTTAAAGGGATTTAGCAGGCTACTCATTCCAACAAGATGCATCGTTCTTTTAGGGAGCTCATTTCCTAAGTTACTCCACAGTTAAGAGTGCTTGGCTGGGAGTAGTCCAGGGATGGGTGACCTCCTGGAAAGTTTCTCAGGGCGCGCATGAGTGAGGACAAAATGCGCCGAAATAACTTGTGCTGGTTACTGAGGACAGTTGTTGGCCCTGGATGTGCATTGGTGACAATATACTCGACCCCGGATGGGTCGGGTGTTACAAATGGTATCAGAGCTACCTTACGACCGCATGTTGGGGCGACCCTAAGGCCGTAAGGTCGAATATTAGGATTCCTCAGGCGCCTAGTATGGGAGGATTCTGGGGCTGCATTGTCATAAGGAGCGACCCAGAGGTCGTTAGGCCGAATATCTGGAGTCTCCGGCGATCAGTTTCCAGACTGGGGCGACCCATAGGTCGTATGCCGAATATGTGGAGTCCCCAGGCGCAACGAGGGCGTTGTTGTTCTCAAGTGGGGGTGTACGTAATACCCCTCATGATTGCTTTAAAGGGATTTAGCAGGCTACTCATTCCAACAAGATGCATCTTTCTTTAAGGGAGCTCATTTCCTTAGTTACTCCCCAGTTAAGCGTGCTTGGCTGGGAGTAGTCTAGGGATCGGTGACCTCCTAGGAAGTTTCTCGGGGTGCGCATGAGTGAGGATAAAATGCGCCGGAAGAACTTGTGTTGGTTATTGAGGACAGTTGTTGGCTCTGGATGCGCACTGGTGACGATATACTCGACTCCGTATGGGTGATGATATACTCGACTCCGTATTGGTCTGGGTGTTACAAATGGTATCAGAGCAACCCTGCGACCGCGTGTTGGGGCGACCCTAAGGCCGTAAGGCCGAATATTAGGAGCCCTCAAGCGCCTAGTGGGGGAGGATTCTGGAGCTGCATTGTCATAAGGAGCGACCCACAGGTCGTCAGACCGAATATCTGGAGTCTCCGACGATTAGTTTCCAGGCTGGGGCGACCCACAGGCCGTATGCCGAATATGTGGAGTCCTCAGGCGCAACGAGGGCGTTGTTGTTCTCAAGTGGGGGTGTATGTAATACCCCTCATGATTGCTTTATAGAGATTTAGCAGGCTACTCATTCCAACAAGATGCATCTTTCTTTTAGGGAGCTTAATTCCTTAGTTACTCCACAGTTAAGCGTGCTTGGCTGGGAGTAGTCTAGGGATGGGTGACCTCCTGGGAAGTTTCTCGGGGTGCGCATGAGTGAGAACAAAATGCGCCGGAAGAACTTGTGTTGGTTATTGAGGACAGTTGTTGGCCCTGGATGCGCATTGGTGACGATATACTCGACTCCGTATGAGTCGGGGTGTTACAACCAAAATCAGACTTTCAGTCTAATATTCCTTTCCTACATAGCCTAAATATATCCTAAACGTGAACTAACATCTAAAAACGTGAAAGTAATGCTGACTGGGCAACTATGCGGTGCGCACAGGATTTCCCAAGACGCAGTGTAATACCCCTCATGATTGCTTTAAAAGGATTTAACAGGCTACTCATTCCAACAAGATGCATCTTTCTTCTAGGGAGCTCATTTCCTTAGTTACTCCACAACTAAGCATGCTTGGCTAGGAGTAGTCTTGGGATGGGTGACCTCCTGGGAAGTTTCTCAGGGTGCGATGAGTGATGATAAAATACGCCGGAAGAACTTGTGTTAGTTATTGAGGACAGTTGTGGCCCTGGATGCGCATTGGTGATAATAGACTTGACTCCGTATAGTTCGGGTGTTACACGCAGCATCGATGCACTGGACGCATGGCCTGTGCGTCCCACGCACGGGCGTGCACTCGGCGCATGACGGGCGCGGATGTGTCGTTGTGCACCGCACCCGGCCAAAGATAAAATTTCTCCTACTCTCTTTTACACTAAGCTAGTATAATGGAAGTAGGGGTCGTATCCACAGGGAAACAGGGACAAGTTTAATATCTAGCGTGAATCAATATCTAGATGACTCTAAGGGTCGAGTAACCTAATAAAAAGGGGGGTTTTCAAAAGAGTTCTGATTAAACTACAACTAACTAGCAATTAAATAAAATGAGAAATCAATATGGGAAGATCTTGAATCCGATTAACATCCACTTCAATTCATTATTAATCATTGAACTTCGACTCTAATTAATTCCATAATTATCTATTGTTTGATAATTAATCTCGCATTCTCCTTATTCTTAGTTGAATAGCACGATCAGCGTGACTATAAAACCCTAACTAAAGGATAACCTAGTCCGATAGCGTCTAAGTTCAATCCAATAGCAGCAATAAACACGAGAGAACCAACGGACTCGCTAACGTCATACAAGCGATAAACATTCAACAGTTGATTCAATTTCCCCAAGAAATAACCAAGACGATCTGCATCTAAGTTACTCCCTAGTTTGCTACCAATTGATATAAGAATAAAACAATCCGATTCTATTCTTAAATCTAGCATTAGATTAATTACACAATCAAACTAGTAACGTTCCTAGCATAATCATGCAAAAATCATAGAAAGCAAGCATAGAAATTAAACCATAATCAAAGAAACTAAATAGAGAGGAAAGATCTCACAATAATGCTTGAAGCTTCATGTTAATCTCGTTCAAGAACAGTTCAAGCTACAATCGGCATAGCATAAGCCAATTCCATAATTGAAATCTCTAAAAACTAAACTAGAAAATAAAAACTAAAAATAGAAGGTAAGAAGAGAAGAATGGAGTGTTGGAGATTCTCTCCCTCAAGTGTGTGTCTCTCTAGGTCCAAAAACAAGTTTGGTATTTATAGTAAAGCTCAAAAATCAGCCGACAATTACACCGACCTAGGGGTCGCGAGGTGCGAGTCTGGTCGCACCGTGCGAAGAGTGCTCTGTCTACCGCACATTTGGCTGGGCAAAGCAGGTCGCGAGGTGCGAAGTCACTCGCGAGGTGCGAGCAAGCTGGTCGCGAGGTGCGACCTAGCTCGCGAGGTGCGAGCTGCTGTGCTGGGCTTGCGATGATGGGCGATGATGCTGCTTGCTGCGCGCGAGAGAGCTTGGCTTGGCTGCTGAGCGTGCACGCGAGAGCTGGGCGATGATGCCGAGCTTGCGGTGCACGAGAGCTTGGTGATGAGCGCGCACGAGAGCTTGGTTGGTGAGACGATGTTGTGCTTGCGATGCAGCTTGGTACTTTGCTTGGCTCAAATGCATTTCACCTTGAAAGCTCGGAATACATGACATTAACACAAATTATCTCGCAAAACTCCGAACTTCCGCTAAGGGTTAAATAAAACACGAACGTTAACAATTACAATCAAACCCTTAGCAAAGTGCACCCAAAATATAATATGAACACCGTATAACTTGAGCGTATCAAATACCCCCACACTTGAACTTTACTCGACCTCGAGTAAACTCAAAATGAGGATCACCCAATAGATCTTCACCCAAATTATCGACACCAAACTACACTCTCCATCAACTATATCATCATCATCACATCTTAACAACATCCGCTCAAAACCTAAACGTAAGGGACGATGATTCCCCCACACTTAGATTCAAGCTCACCTGAAATATATAAAGACGTAACAACAACAATAACCAGCAACGCCAACAAAAATCAAAATGTCAGCTCATGACACACTAAACTATCATCTCTCCCAAACCTCCAAAAGTTGATCTAAAACTACTACTACTACAACTAACTTAGAATAGCAAGCCATGGAATGAAGACAAAAAGGGATAAATTCCATGCTTACTCCCAAAAACAAACAATCAACCAAAAGAATGTGAAAGCCAAAATAAATATTCACAAAATCAAGGATGAAATAACCAACCCAACCCGAAAACGCTTTCCACCTTATGACACCATCTCCGGTAAATGAGTTTTCAAAGTATATAATTCTCTCTTAATCTCTCATTTTGCCTAGGAGCCTTTTCGGGTTTTCATCCTAGCTTCTCACTTTTTTTTTCATCTCTCTTCTTTTTCCGGCTCACAAAACTCACCCGCTCAACTAGCTCTTTTTTGCATAGGCCGCCCTTTCGAGTTTTCGACCTATCCGAGCCCCCAATTTTGCCCGAGTCGCCCGCCCTTGCGGGTTTTCAACTCAGCGGGATTCTTTTCATCACTTTTTTTTTATATTCTTTTTTTCATTTTTTTTTTCATTTTCATTTTTTTCAAATTGAAAGTAATAAATACAACATAGATACATGAGAATGAGAATACCCTCCCCCCTACTTAAACTACACATTGTCCTCAATGTGTCGACAATTAAAAGAAAAAGTAAAGCGAAAATGGGGGGAATCGAAAATCGGGTAAATCGAAGATCGAATGCTCAAAACTCATGAAAAGCAATCCGTCAAACTCAAATTTCTTAACAACACCAACTCAAATCTCATAACTCAACTCACAACTCTCTCCCTCGAATCACTCAAACAAATGAGAAATTCAAAATTTTAAATTCTTGAAATTTGCACCTAATTTAAGAGATCGAAAAGATACATTAACAATCTCAACCCTTTAGTTGTACCAACTCCTAGCTATTGAACTCCTCCCAACGGGTTTTCTTTTGTGGATTTTGGTTCCAAGTGGATTAAGACTGGTTGTGGATCTTTTTAGTGGGTGGGCGGTGGGTGAAAGAAAATTTGTTGTGGTGGTGGAAATTTGATGAAAAATAAAGGAAAAGAAAGAAAATAAAGGGGTCTCGGGTTGCCTCCCGAGAAGCGCTGTTGTTTAAAGTCGTGAGCTCGACTTAGTACCTTAATCTCAAAAATTGGGCTTGTGCTCCATGTGTGACAATGGTGGCTCCATGTCAACCTCCAATTCAAGTACCTGCAAAACAAATTGAGAAGACCTCTTGCAATGCATCGTTAGTGGTACAGTTTCAAAACAAGGTGGTAAATCAGGAGGCTTTTTCCGCTCTTTCAACTGCGGCACCATAACCTGCATGTTAGTAGGAGACGCACAATCCTCAACCAAGACATCATCAACATTCATCGACTCATCAACTCGCTCAATATCAATAACATCATGCAAAACGAGTCAACAATGTTAATAGAGCAACGAGGGTTATCATCCTTAATCAAAGGCTTAGAATCATTGATTTTAAACGCCTCTACCTTTCCCTCAAATTCCATGGTCAAAAAAACCGCAAACATCAATTTTAGTGCAAGATGTCTTCTAGAAAGGTCGCCCCAAAAGGATGGGGGCGGCATGCTTATCGGGTTCCATCTCGCAAAACATAAAAATCGGCGGGAAATCGTAATTTCCCTACCTTAACTAACACATCCTCTAATTTACCCCTAGGATAAACATTGGATCTATCAGCTAATTGAATCACCACACTAGTTTCATGCAAATTGTCAAGTTTCAAAGACTTATACAATGAATATGGAATCACATTAATTGACACACCTAAGTCTAACATGGCTTTAGGAAACATGGTGTCACCTATAGTACATGGGATGGTAAACATGCCCGGGTCATTGCACTTTTGAGGTAATTTCTTTTGAAAGATAAGCGGAGACATGCTCGCTAGCCTCCACTTTTTGCACTCCCTTTTGTTTTTGCTTTCTTTTCGAAGTACACAATTCTTTAAGGAACTTAGCATACCTAGGTACTTGATTTAAAGCATCAAAAAGGGAAATGTTTACCTCACATTTACGAAAGATTTCGTAAATGTCTTTGTTGCGCTCTGCATTGCGGGTTTCTCTCAATGCCTCGGGAAATGGTGGCTTTGGTTCATATGGTGGAGGAGGTGATTTTTGGACTTTCTCCTCTTGTTGAGGTGGCAAGGTGATTTACAATCGTTTGTCGGTTCATGCTCGATCACCTCTTCCACTATCTCTTTGTCTCGAACCACCAACCTCTCTTTGCTTGCAATTTCCGCTCCACTCCTCAATGTGATAGCACTCACGTTCATTTTAGGGTTGAGTTCCGTTTGGGATGGCAACCTCACCGAATCCCTAGCCTCTAACTTGGTTACAGCTCCTGTAATTTGGCTTACTTGGCTCTCCAAGTTCTTGATGCTCGATCGAGTTTCCTCTTGGAACTGCACCATGTTACCCTGCATGTTAGTCACATTTTTAGTTAAAGCATTTAACATTTCTTCAGTGGACATGCTAGAGCTCGAGTCTCGGCCTTGGGGCCTAGGATAAGGGTGTGGTGGTGGCCTGTTATAGTGCTGTTGTTGATGTTGATTGCCAAATCTGAAGTTAGAATGATCTCTCCACCCTTGCTCGGAAGCATAGGAGTAGGGATCATGTCTCTGTAATGCTTGTTGGCCTTGAAAACCTACAGCTTTGACCTCTTCCCTAAATTCTTCTTGCATCTGAGGGCAAACATCAGTATAATGATCTAAAGAACAAATTCTACAAGCTTTTACCTATTGAACATTGTTCTTTACCATGTAATCACGCATCATTGATGTGAGAGCTTGTACTTGACCCTCGGCCTTTGAAGAGCTAGAACTTGGACTTTCAACATTTGCTCTACGATGATTCGATCTTCTACTCGAATCTGTCTCGAGCCTTCGACTAGTTCTTCAATGAGTTCTCTAGCTGCAAGTTGGGGTTTTGTTTATGAAAGAACCTCCACTAGCAAGCATTCACCATTCGCACATCTTCGTCGGAAGAACCATTGTAAAAGTACAGAATGAGGTCTTCATCAGAATAGTCATGATATGGACAACTAGCACAAAGTCTCTTGAACCTCTCCCAATATTCGTAGAAAGACTCATCGTGTTTCTGCTCAATATTGCTGATTTCCTTCTTTAATGTTGATGACTTAGAAGCTGGAAAGAACTTCTCAAGAAATCGCTTCTTCATTTCAACCCAAGTGGAAATGCAACTAGGAGGAAGATAATATAACCAATCTTTAGCTCCATCCTTCAAAGCAAAAGGAAAAGCTCTCAACTTGATTTGTTCATCCTTTGCTCCACTTGGTTTCATGCCAGTACAAACCACGTGAAACTCCGAAAGAAATTTGTTTGGATCTTCTCCACTGAGCCCATGGAACGAAGGAAGCAAGTCTATCAACCCCGACTTCAATTCAAAATTAGTGCCTTCATCAAGAGCCGAAAATGAGATGCACAATGGTTGTTGATCAAGGTTAGGAGCCGTGAGCTCCCTCAAGGTACGAGTTTCAATTCTCGGAGGCATCTCTTCCTCCACTTCAACGTTAAAAGATGATTCTTGAAAATTTTCTCGCAGAATGTTTCTCCACCTGAAAAGAGTCAATTCTAATTCGGGATCGTAATGCAAAGATTCTTTGTTAGTAGTACGAGTGTTAACCATAAACAAAGAGCACAAGCAATACAATCCAAAAACACACTAAATACAAACTAGTAACACCGTTTCCCCGGCAACGGCGTCAAAATTTGGCGGGCGCGGATGTGTCGTTGTGCACCGCACCCGGCCAAAGATAAAATTTCTCCTACTCTCTTTTACACTAAGCTAGTATAATGGAAGTAGGGGTCGTATCCACAGGGAAACAGGGACAAGTTTAATATCTAGCGTGAATCAATATCTAGATGACTCTAAGGGTCGAGTAACCTAATAAAAAGGGGGGTTTTCAAAAGAGTTCTGATTAAACTACAACTAACTAGCAATTAAATAAAATGAGAAATCAATATGGGAAGATCTTGAATCCGATTAACATCCACTTCAATTCATTATTAATCATTGAATTTCGACTCTAATTAATTCCATAATTATCTATTGTTTGAGAATTAATCTCGCATTCTCCTTATTCTTAGTTGAATAGCACGATCAGCGTGACTATAAAACCCTAACTAAAGGATAACCTAGTCCGATAGCGTCTAAGTTCAATCCAATAGCAAAGCAATAAACACGAGAGAACCAACGGACTCGCTAACGCCATACAAGCGATAAACATTCAACAAGTTGATTCAATTTCCCCAAGAAATAACCAAGACGATCTGCATCTAAGTTACTCCCTAGTTTGCTACCAATTGATAAAAGAATAAAACAATCCGATTCTATTCTTAAATCTAGCATTAGATTAATTACACAATCAAACTAGTAACGTTCCTAGCATAATCATGCAAAAATCATAGAAAGCAAGCATAGAAATTAAACCATAATCAAAGAAACTAAATAGAGAGGAAAGATCTCACAATAATGCTTGAAGCTTCATGTTAATCTCGTTCAAGAACAGTTCAAGCTACAATCGGCATAGCATAAGCCAATTCCATAATTGAAATCTCTAAAAACTAAACTAGAAAATAAAAACTAAAAAGAGAAGGTAAGAAGAGAAGAATGGAGTGTTGGAGATTCTCTCCCTCAAGTGTGTGTCTCTCTAGGTCCAAAAACAAGTTTGGTATTTATAGTAAAGCTCAAAAATCAGTCGACAATTACACCGACCTAGGGGTCGCGAGGTGCGAGTCCGGGTCGCACCGTGCGAAGAGTGCTCTGTCTACCGCACATTTGGCTGGGCAAAGCAGGTCGCGAGGTGCGAAGTCACTCGCGAGGTGCGAGCAAGCTGGTCGCGAGGTGCGACCTAGCTCGCGAGGTGCGAGCTGTTGTGCTGGGCTTGCGATGATGGGCGATGATGCTGCTTGCTGCGCGCGAGAGAGCTTGGCTTGGCTGCTGAGCGTGCACGCGAGAGCTGGGCGATGATGCCGAGCTTGCGGTGCACGAGAGCTTGGTGATGAGCGCGCACGAGAGCTTGGTTGGTGAGACGATGTTGTGCTTGCGATGCAGCTTGGTACTTTGCTTGGCTCAAATGCATTTCACCTTGAAAGCTCGGAATACATGACATTAACACAAATTATCTCGCAAAACTCCGAACTTCCGCTAAGGGTTCAATAAAACACGAACGTTAACAATTACAATCAAACCCTTAGCAAAGTGCACCCAAAATATAATATGAACACCGTATAACTTGAGCGTATCAGTGCACTGCCTGAACTTGCCGGAAAAAATAAGATATTTAGCCCTTCTAATCATCTTACACCTATTAGATTTAGTCTTATTCTTATTCCTTAACCAATGTATAAAAGGATGTAATTGGTTGATTTAATGTACTTGATCATCAATAAAAACTGCTTTATACCAGTTTTGAGAGACGATTAAAATTTCGGGCCCTAAACGCGGTTTTTCCGTTTTTCGAAAGACTAACTTAAAATAATTCACACAAATTCGTCAAATTAGTAAAAACGAGCGCGGTTCTACAACAAATCATTTTGTCAAAATCGGTGACTGTAGTTATTAACTATGACTTCCGAAAAAGTTACGTTTTAAACCAAAATCGTACGATTATTGCACAGAACGAAAAATCGTTTGACGGAACGAAACTCGCGTTCTGTGGGGGAAAGTGCCTTTGACGAGGCGCGCGCTCCATGACGTATGACGGCTTCGTTACGTTTGTTTCTTTTTCAAAAAAAATATTTTAAAATTATTATTCACAATATGGGTTTAAAATTTGGTGTTTACATAAGGTTGTGAGTGTATTAGGGTCTGATGATGAGGGACCTCAGTACCCTGAATTCAACCCAGATGTGGATTTCAAGGGTAATGTAAATCTGACCAAAGGCTTGAAATTTTCTTCAAACAAGATTTTCAGAAAAGCATTAACTCACTATGCCATTGATAATGGCTTTGACTACTACTATTTACACAATAATAACACAAGGTTTCAGCTTATTGTGCAAAACATTGTAAGTGTCCTTGGAAGAGGGCAAGGATTATGATGTGCAAGTGCATAACTAAAAGGAAGTGCAGATTTAGGATAAATTGTAGGAAGTTAAAAGGGGAGGAAACTTGGTAGATAAAGAGCTTGAGCTAAAACACATATGTGGGTGGCAACATAACAACTCCAAGCTCACATCACAGTACCTATCAGTGAGGTACCTTGAAGATCGGAGGCATGACCCTTCTTGGAAGGTGAAAGCTTTTATAAAGAGAGCAAGAAGGGAGTGTAAGTGTGAAATTGGGTATTATAAGGCTTAATATGCTAGAGATAGGGATTTGAAGATGATTTTTGGGGATGCAATCGCGGAGTATGAGAGGGTATGAGATTATGTTGCTGCCATAAGGAAGTACAACAGCACTGCAGTGGTGAAAGTGGAAGGAGTAGACAACCCACCACCTCTGTTTCATAGGTTATATGTTTGTCTACAAACTTGCAATGAGGGCTTTGTTGCTGGATGTAGGCATATTATTGGTGTGGATGGGGCTCACTTAAAGGGAGAATATCCTAGAATCCTTCTAACAGTTGTTGGGAAATGTGGAAACAACATCTTCCCAGTAGCCTGGGCTGTTGTTGAGACTGGAAATTCAGAAACTTAGGGCTGGTTCCTAGACCTGGTGAGAACTGACATTGCATCAGTTGTAGATTCAGTCACTTGGGTTCATGAACAAGATCAATTGACGTACATGTCTGACAGGCAAAGGTAAAACAACACTAAACTTCTGTGTTTTTCAAGTAAGTTATGTGTATGTGCTAAGAACTAAATGTAATTGCATTTTTGTGTTTGTCTTTGCAAGGGTTTGTTGGATGCATTCAAGACTGTAATGTGCAATACTGAAACAAGATATTTTTGCAGACACGTATAGAGCAACTTCAAGAACAAATTCCCTGGTGTAGTGTTCAAGGAACACTTCTAGAAGGCTACTAGGTCTTCAACTAAGGTAAAAGGCTCAAACTTGCTATGTTTGATGTTCAACTTGTGATGCTAATAATGTTTCATAACATTGTCACGTCACTATTTCAACCAACACATGGAAAGCATTAAGAGAATAAATGTGGAAGCCTTCAACTAACTTCAAGCAATTCCAGCTGCCCATTGGTCCAGGCATGCATTCAATATTGCCTCTAAGTCTGGGATGCTTCTCAATAATTGTTGTGAGAGCTTCAACGATGTATTGAGAGAGGCAAGAACTAATCCAGTTCTGTAACTCATGGAATAGATTCGTAAATATATAATAGGAAGGGTTTTTTTCCAAAAAGGAGGGTTTGAAAAGCTTCAGTGGTGTCACAACGCCGTCAGTGGTCAAGATGGTGGAGAGAGGATTGCAAGAAGTCACAAACATGAGGATTAGTGAAGCAGATTGGCATGAGTTTGAGGTTGACCATGAGGAGGACATATATATGGTGAATTTGGAGCAGCAAGATTGTTGTTGTTTCAGGTGGCAACTCATGGGCATACCATGCTGGCATGCCTTGGCCTGCATGCAAAAGAGGAGATTGAACTATGAGGAGTTCATACACCATGCATATCATGTTAAGACCTATGACAAGGCCTATGCTCCTGGTTTTAGAGCTATGCCGACCATGAACAACAGTGGGACACAACCCCATTCCTAAAACCTTTGCCTCCTTTACATAAAAAAACTATGCGGGAGGCCATCGAAGCACAAGAGGAAAAAGGAAATTGGTGAGGATAAAGAAAGAAGAAATGTGAAAATGGCCAACAAGCAGAACCATTGTAGTAGATGTGGTGGACTAGGGCATTATGTAGTCAAGTGCAAAAATCCAGAAGTGGATAAGTCTGTTGTCCTACAAAAAGGTGGAAGGCCTAAATCCACCACTACATCAACAGTAGGTGTTGTTGGTGGTTCTATGATGGTGGAGAAGGAAATGTCAGGACTGCAACTACTGCTGGTGGTTCTACAACTGTTGGTGGTGGCAATGAAGGTGCTACAGCTGTTGGTTCCTCAACTTCAAGTGCTAAGAAGGGTAAGAGCAAGAAGGAGTTAGCAGCACTAAAGAAGAAGGAAGAAAAGAGCAGCTACCTTAAGAACTGAATGCATCTCAACAATCAATTTCATGTTCTGCCCCTGTGGATGGTTCTCAGACCTAGGTCAATGCTTCACAAAGTACAATAGTTAACTTAACAGACAAGTGTTAGGATTTTTGTGTTATGTAACCTCTTTGTTGGTTAGTTAGTTCAATGTTGGTTTTTGGAACTAATTGTAGTTCAGTGATGGTTTTGGAACTAATTATAATTCAATGTTGGTTTTTGGAACTTATAGTGAGGTAATTTGAAACCTATGATTGAAGTTAATGCTTATATGATGGTTTTTGGAACAACCTTTGTCTCTTGTGTTTGGAACTTGTGTGTTGTTTATTGCTGCTTGAACCAACTTCTATTGGTTAGTGTTAGTTAGAGCCAATTTCTGTTGCTTACCTGAATTGGTTAGGTTCAAGTTTTAGGTGTGTTACTGTTAGAGGTGTTCATAAAAAACGAAATCGAAAAACCGTACCGAAAAACCGAAAAACCTGTCTAAATGGGTGATAACCGTACCGGTAAAAAAAAGTTTTAACGGTACGGTTACCGAACCGGTAAAAGTAACGGTTAAATGGTACGGTTACGGTTATGATTTTTGAGTAAACGATTAACCGAAAAACCGAAATATTTTTTTCCTCTATTTAATTATTTTGAAACTTTTTCCAACAATTACCTTAATTCTAATATTTGTTACTAAGTAAGAACAAAGAACAATTAGAGGAAGTATGTGATTATTTGGAAATTTTAGTACTAATATAAACACTATAATTAGGAAATGGAGTAAATTATTAGTGTTATTATGTCTTCCAATGGATTTATTATACACTATATAATACATTTTATATTAGACTATATATAATATTAAAGTATATGCACAAAAAATTAGAAAATATATATTTACATTAAGTAAAATATAATATTATAACTTGAATAATGGTTAATGGTTAACCGAAAAACGGTACCGAAAAAGACGGTTAGCCGCTAGGCGGTAACCGGTCTAAACAGTTACGGTTCGCAAAAAGAGCAAACCGAAACTTTCGGTTACCGAACCGAAATATTGTTTCGGGACGGTTAACCAACCATGAATACCCCTAGTTACTGTAAGTTGCAGGAAGTACACAAACACTGCTCAATACTGAAATTTCAGGACACAAACACATACTATTTTCATTCCATAGAAGGACCATATTGGTCAATACTACATAGCAAAATACACAATCACCAATTCTTTCTTATGCTAACTTAAGCAAACAGTTTCACAAACATGAAACTCACAATTGCAGAAAAAAACACACAAATGCAAACCATTTTACATCCAACACTTTCATTCCTAACAAAAGAGTCTTTCTTCCTCATTATTGGCTTCTTCGTTCCCCTGCTTCTCCAAGTCTTGACTTAGCCTATTATTTTCATGCTCCACACAAACCAACCTTGACTTGATGATGTTATTATCAGTGGCTAGCCTATGCTCCTCTGCAACAAGCACATTTATGGCATCACTTTGCCAAGTTGAACCCTCATCAACCCACTCAAATGTATTACACCCCCTTTGACCAGTTTCATGGCTGTAAATCTTGCAAGCTCTAAACTTTCTCCCTGAGTTCTCATGGGTCCATGATGTCCTCGTTGCCACTGGAAATCCTCAATAGCAATTCACCATAGTACTGCAAGAACGAAATCTGCATGCAGATTCAGTTTCAAGGAATCCCCTAATTCAATTGAAAAGAGAAGCCCTAATTATTTTGAAGAAATATAAGGAATTGAGGATGAACCCTAAAACATAGCAGCAAAGAAAATAGTAGGAAACAAGAACCCTAAGCTTACCAATTGATGATCCGAATTGAGGGGGTTTTTTTTTGCGAAAAATTGGATTTGAGGTGGGAAAGAGTGGTTAAGTGTGAAATAGTGGGAAATAAGTGTATATATAAGGGACAAAATGGAGGGAAATGAAACTCCAACCGAAATAAAAGAGAGGGAAAGAGTGTGTAAATAGGAAAAGGAGCGGAGTTAACGCTGGGAGAAAATAGGGTCATTACCCGAAAATCAACCGGAGGTTTCATCTGACAAGAATTTAGAGGTTAAAGGTTGTTTCTCACAAAAAAAATTATAAGGTTGTTTCTTACAACATGTCACTTTTAGGCCCTGTTCTTTTGGACTTATTTTCATTTCAATTCAGTTCAACTCAATGTTTTAATTATTTTTTATTTTTAATATTACTACTTCCTCCGTTTCATATTAGATGCTACACTTTGAGAATTGCGGACTTCGAGGCAATTTTTTTAGTGTACAATTAGATGGGAAGGGGTATGTCATTAGATTAATTAATAATACAACTAATACATTACACCAACACCTAGGATCCACCAGCACCACCCTACCACCGGCATGCCACCACCCCGCCAACATCACCACCACAACCACCCCGCCAACACCACCGCCACAACCACCCCGCCACCATCCCGCCAACACCACCACCACAACCACCCCGCCACCACCATCAGAACCACCACCATAACCACCCCGTCACCACCATCAGAACCACCACCATAACCACCCCGCCACCACCATCTTCCATTTCTTTCAAATCCTTCTACCAAAATTCACGAAAATTCACTAAAATCCTTCTACCCAATGCTTCTATGTGAGTAAAATTCACGAAACTTCTGCAAGATCTTCGTCTTCTATGTGAGAAAATTCAAAAAAAATAGATCTAACCACAACCCATTTAGGAGATCTAATAGATCTTCTATTTGAGCAAATTCACCAAATTTACGAAAATTAACTCATAGATTCACCAAAAACAAATCAAAGACGAAGTAGAGAGAAAGAAGGAGATCTACAAAGACGAAGACAGAGACGACCGATGAAGATCTGCGTCTGTTCATTTCCTTCTTCCAGGTTCAGCGCAGAGAAGATAAAGACGAAGGAGATCGAAGGAGAGAGAAAGAAGGAGATCGAAGGAGATAGAAAGAAGGAGAACAAAGGAGAGAGAAAGAAGGAGATCGATGGTGGTGGGGTTGCTATTGGTGGCGCTTGTGCTAGGCGGTTGATGGTGGTGGGGTTGTGGTAAGCGGTTGGTGGTTGTGGCAGTTGTGGGAGGTGGTAGTTGTGGTGGTTGAATGTTGGTGAAGATAGAGGAGAGGAGGTGGTGGGTGGTGGGTTTAAAGGAGGGGAGGAGAGGAGAGAAAGGGTGGTTGAGGTGTACATATTAGGAGTGTTTATTAATCTAATAATATGAGGTTAAGGTAGATTAGTGTATATTAATATGGGAAATTCCCACTGGTAACCATGTACTATGGAACAATTGCAATGGTAAACCGTTTTTCTTTTGAGTTTCAAAAATAACCCTATACTTAGTAGTATTATACAACCGTGACATTAATGATGGTTAAATCGTTACTTCAACCGTTAAACCCATTTACTATCCTAACCCAAGTTAACCCCAAACCACTACTTAACCCACTAAATCCCCACCCCACCGCCATCCTTCCACCGGAAACATCATACCCCTTCACTTTCTCCCTCCTGATGACTTTTTCTCTCTCCTCGTTACTCTCTCCCTCCCCGTGACTTCTCTTCTCATTGGTGGAGAGGTGGGATAGTAGTGGAGAAGTGGGACATTGGTGGTGGAGTGGGGTTCATGTGGAGCGGTGGGACAATCGTGGAGGGGTGGAACTGTGGTGGAGAAGTGGAACAATCATTGCTCGTCGATTTCATCGTCACTTTCTGATCGATTCGCCATGAAAATTTGTTTTGCTATACCATATGGCACTTTGTCCATACTACATTTGCGCCTTGTATCAAACATACCGGAATTTACTCTTCCTTGTACATCTATATCATGTCGGACGACCGAAATGCCAAGTGTATGCATTTTAATAATTATTAACTGTGAAGTAGACCACTATGATTGAGATTTGAAACTGTGGTGATACTTGTGGTATGTTATATAACACTTTCCACCTTTTCTTTAAAATACCAAATGAACATTCTACCTTCATTCTTAAAGATGAGTGTAGCTTACTAAAATATAGATGAGTGTAGCTTACTAAAATATTCTTTCAATCCTCTCGGTGGTGCTTTCTTGAATTCCGGCGTATAAAGTCTAACTCCGGGCTCAGAAAATGGAGTCATATATCCAAGAGTATTTGGATATGCCGAGTCCCCCAAATAATATTTCCTTACAAAAATAAACGAGTATGAGATTATAGTAAACATAAATATACTTTGACCCCTCAATTAAAAGGAACTAGCTTTTTATGCACGCGATACGTGCGAAATTAACTAAAATGTTAAATTAGTTGCTTAATTAAATAGTGCAACCGTTAGAAGAAATTGTATTGTAATTATATATAGTGGATTGCATATAATTTTTCTTTAATTAAAAATAGTTGTTGAATTTAATTTATGTTGTGTGTTGTTGAGTTTTTCAGCTCTTCTAATGGCAGTTTGTTTGAATTTATTTGTTTTGAATTTTTTCTGGGTGTTTCCCTTCTCTTTCCTTATACACCCTCCTTTTCTTTTTACTCGCTACCTTTGACTTTCACGCATACCGATGCACTACTTTAACTATTAATATCTTTAATTGTGTATTAGAGTAAAGTATAAAAATTTGATTTATGAAAATATGCATTGAGACGAATCCAACAACATATTACATTATAACATTTGATTTTGTCTAATAGTAAATAATGCATGGTCAAACCTCATAGATGAATAGTGGAATTTTCAAAGTGTAGCGAGTTTTCCGTAAAGATTAAATTCTTAAATAAAAATTGAAGGTAAACTTTAACTTTAATTAACCAATGAAATGAGTAATAAAGTTACATAAAAAATACTTAGAATACAGGGTAGTATCTCTGTTACTCATTTCATTGGTTAATTAAAGTTAAAGTTTATCTTCAATTTTTATTAACCCAAATACTAATTGATAATAGTCAAAGTTTACCTTCAAAAGGCTAGTGTACAATACTACAACCTTTTACCACCACAACCACCACCTTCCACCACCACTATAAAACCCTAACACCACCACTATCTCTTCTCTACCACCTTCGAAAAAATTAAAAGCAAATAGAAAGTTTATAATTTGAATGAAAATTGAGGAATTTAAATGTCCATTATTTGGCAACACTTCGACGGCAGGAATTGAAGTTCGATTTCGTTGTTGAGTTGTAGCAATTTTTGAGTAACTCAGTATCGCAGATTTCGATTGTAGACTTATATGTGAGTTTGAAAATTTCTTCTTTTTTTTTTGGAATGAGAAAATACCAAGGGTTTTTTTTTATTAATGTTGCGAGATTTTATTTTTGATTCCCTGAAAATTTTGTATTATGATTCATTCTGTCATCCAGAAAACCCAATTGAAAGTGTAGAATGAAGTTGAAGAAGGATATCTCATTGTCAGATACCATAGGCAACAATAAAACTTATGTCCTCGTCAAATACCATATGCAACAATGACAAAAAAACAAAACTTTTCAAAATCCTAAAATTAGTTCAGTATTGATTTGCATAGCATCAAATCTTGACCACATTTTAAGGTTTATCTTGTTTCAATCAATTGAATTTTGGGTAATCATAATACAATCAAATTGAAAGAGTTAATTCTGAATATGATCAATTACGAAGATTATTTTTTTTTTAAAGTACCTTTTTTACTGTTTTGCTAGTTGAACTTGAAATTCCCTTTGGTAGTTGAACTTGAGACTGAACTTCCTGCTATTCTTGGTAATTGAGTGGTTGGATCACTTATAGAATCAAACAGAAAAATATTTATATTACTTATAAAATCTCCATTGTATAAGGGTTGAGAGATTGAGAACAACACACCATGTTTTCTGATTTGTAATTGTGTGATTTGGTCTCGTCTTCTCTTGCAAGAATTCAATGGGAGATTCTGCAGATAATGGACGGGGGAATAGGATGATGTTAGAAGGCCATTGCCGAGATTTTCTAAAACTGCCGTTTGCACGTGTCATTTTGCATTGAAGCTCAGTTATTTCTGCCGAGATATTCAATATTTTCTAAACATTGGTAGTTTTTTCAAGTTGAGGGTATAATTGGGTTTTTTATTTTTGGTGTCCTACGCCTCTTGACATATATAATAGAGATTAAATAAAGTATACCTGGGGGTGGATGCGGAAAACCGAATTTAGAATTAGTTAAACTATCTCTCCACACCGTGACATCATGAGCGCTTCCTTCCCACCCCACTTGAACAAATATGTAAATTTTATCAAATGAAAAACAAGCCAACACATTCCAGGTTTTGACTTCATAGCAATCACGAAACGGCACACCGCTCACATCATTTACAACACATTTGAAATGTGTTCCATATAAAGCCCTGATAGCATCCTAATCAGAATTATAAATTTTTTTTACCAACACATAATTTACTATTTATATATAAAACTTAGAGATGAGTTATATAAAATATTACCTTAAAGTAAGGCCAATATTTCTGGCTTTCTCGTACTTCGGGTTGCACATCTAACAAATCACAGTGTGGTCTAATAATGTCAAAGGACAATGTAACCAACGTAGACACAACTTCATGAAAATACTTGCATATTATAGATACGGAATGCGATATGAAGCTCCTTTCACTAATATATATAAACATATACCTACTTATTCATCTACTTTCACATATTTACCATCATGTAGTAGATCTCTTTCAACCATCAAATTCACAAGTGAGACGAACATATCTCGATCAAGTCGTAATTGAACTTGACATGACGTAGATTTTTTGGTTAACAACTTATGTATGTATTCAGCACTGATTTCCCCTCCTCTTCTAGGTTGTCTTGTTGATGTCGATGGTTGAAGTGGATCTTCAAGTGATCTTCTTGATTCTTCTAATGCTATTATCATACAAGCCACTACAAGAAAATTACCTTTTCGTGGCGATTATTATAACCTTTGGTATTGATTGTATTCGTTGCGAACACTTTCCCCAACAAATGACTTTTCGATACAAGATCCATCGTTACCATAGTCTTTGGTAGTGGTTTTCACATTCGCTGGGGTTTATCTAAATAATTGCTACAAATATCGGATCCATCTTCCACAAAAATTGCATATGGTAGTGAATGAAATCAACGCTATTGGCTATTTATGGTTGCAAATGTAATTGACATTATCTGTTATATACGGTAGTGAATGCAATCAACACTATTGTTAATCATCGTAACTAATCCAATCGACACCATTTGTTAGTTATGGTACCAAATACAATCGACACTAATAACTAGTTATAGTTGCGAATATAATCGACATTATTTCTAATAATAGTTGCGAATATAATCAACAGTATTGAATAAAATGAAAACAAATATAATCGATACTATTAGGTAATTCTGTTAGCGAATGTAATCAACACTATTTATTAATTATTATCTCGAATTTAATTAATGTTATTAGTCATGGAACTACCATGGTTGCTAACAAAAGAATACACCTTAAAGGTTCTATGGCGGCGATTATATTCGCCACAATATTAGTTGTTGTTTCTTTGTTGTTATTGTAACAAATAATTTTACTATCTCTTTTGGAAATCACAATTCCCTTATTATACACATACAAAATATTAATTCTGATGCTAAAATAATCGCAATATCATGATAAATATTATAGATAATAACTCCAAAGTAATCACAAAGATCATTTGAATTGTGGAAGCATAAATAATTCTAGAGATTTCACTCAAAAGAATTCTACTTGTCCATAACTAATCAATGAAACAATTGTAATAGTAAAGCTAAAATAAAATGTTCCGTAAAGTAGGCTCAAGTTTACTATTTCCAAAGTAGAATTATCTGCAAAAAAAGGGCAAAATTTAATATATGCCTACAATTATAAAAAGTTAGCATACACACTTTGAATCATATAATTAAAAAATAACTTTTTACCTATTCGTTAAGCAAGAGGCATTTGATGATCATATTCTCCCAACCAGCCAAATCATCATCATCCTATCAGATCAAGTCATTGGAAATCACCAAATATTCAAACATCCTAATATAAATCACTCTTTTTGGGCAATTAATAATTATATCAACAACTAAAGAGGGCCTGCAAAAGTAAGAAAAATACATATCATTAGTCTAATTACCCCCATGTGCATAATTAATTTTGCATAGCACACAAGTGCAAAGTGTTACACTTCGTTTGGATAACAATTTTGGAGGGAAATGTGGGGACGGGAGGAGAAGGAAGAGTGAATTTGCATTTTTCCTTTCAAATTTTTATTAGTTGGAAGGATTTCATTTAGAAAGAGGGGAAAAGAAATTAAGTTATTCCCATTCCTTTCTCTCATATAATATCCACATGAGAAAACAGATTACTCTATTTTTTTTTTATCAAAATACACTTTTAGTCTAGTTAGTAGAAAAGAAAATACATTTACATGTTTCCATATATTTTTGACATGTAACTGAAGCTAAACGGTGAAATGTGTGCACTAGAAACTATGAAAAGTCAAACGAACATCTACTATTTGAAATAGTAGTATGCCTTCTGATTTCTATACAAATCTTAAGTATATTGAGTTTCATACACCCATCATAGCATGTTATTTTTTTACCAGAATTTTCAAAATAAGAGAAACTGACAAATTAATTAGGTCTTAAACTTCGGTTACTTGAGTATATCTTCTCATTAAGCAAGAGCTAACAACTGGCAGAGCTATTGCACCATGTTTTTATATCTAGTCCCATCTTCTCCACTCTTAGAAGTTGTTTCCTCTATCATTCATAAGTTAAGGAACAACCAGTAAAAGAAATGAAAGTCTCTTACGATAAGCATGCCGCTGACCAAGTGGAAAAAGAGAATTAGAAGAAGGTAGTGTTCATCTCTATCCTTGCTAAAGACTAAATCTGCCCAAACCCATGTCCAGAATCCCCGCAGTACGAGTTGCATTGATACAGTTCAATGTATCATCTTTGCCCCCCTAAGTAAAAAAAGGAATATTATTGACACCAAGAGTATTGTATTACCTTGATAATTTCCATGCCCATAACCTATCTTCATAGTCGAACACTATCAGGTTGTTATCATAAGTAGATTAAGTTCCATACACCCATCATAGCATGTTTTTTTTTACCAAAATTTTCAAAATAACAGAAACTGACCATTTAATTAGGTCTTACACTTCATATTACAGATCTTAAGTACATTAAGTTCCATGCACCCCACTTCATACATCTTGCCACAACCCTTCTAACTCAAAACCCAAAACCTTAACACAACCAAAATCATGACAAGCGAAAAGCTAAATTGATTAAACACCAGCAAATATCAAACAACCTAATACTCCCTCCGTCCCAGAATAGTCTGAACACTTTTATTTTATGTTTGTCCCAAATTAGTTTGAACACTTCCATGTTTGGCATGGTCCCACTATTAATATATTATTTCTTTTACACATCTTTGGCCGACACTCTACCTTTTATCAATAAAAAGTTACCCAACTTTCTCTCTCCTCTAATAAAAAATACCCCACCAACTCCTATCACATCTACTTTTAAAATAAAATAACATTTGATAACCACACTACAACTTTTCATCTTAAACTACGTGTCCCGACAAGTGTTCAGATCTTTCTGGGACGGAGGGAGTATAAGTTAGGGAACAATACCTAATTTTTAGTCAATTTATATAAAACAAACAAATTATTATGATTTGCTTATAAGTTTAGTCTAGCAACTTACAGGAAAAAATTGGAGAATTTACCGGCGATTTCAATGCAAGATACCACAAGAGGAACGTATATAATCTGATAAAAATGAAATCAAGCACATAAACTGATCATTAGTCGAATTACCCCATAAACAAGATGAACATACAACTACAGTTCTCAACAAAAAATTCGATATTTGACAAACAATTTCTAGCACTACTTTCGGTCTCTGACTTCTACTTCCGGCGACTGTTTCGCCTTTTGGTAAAAAAATTTCTCTTGTTCTTCCTTTTTTCTTATGTGTTTTAGATGGTAAAAGACTAATTAGTTTTGACTTCAAAAAACTAGTGTGCAAGGATGTTAGTTTGAAGATAAGAGGGTAGAGAAATTAAAACAAATACGAATTGAAGCAAATTATTCGACTGAACAACTCAAGCAGCAAATTCAAGTCGCACATTCAAGTAGAGAATTTTCACACGAATATAAATTGAAAATTCAAACAACAAATTGAACTAATTACCTAGCCGAAAAAGTAGTCGAATTTGAAGATTAACGGTTAGTTGATCGACTTGTGGGAGAGAAAAGATTATAGGCAAGCAAAGTTTTTTTTTTTAACGAGAAAGGGGAAAAGAATGAGTGTAATTGCTAAACCTAATTTTAAAAATAAAATCCAAAATAGTTTGGAGGTAGTGGGCGGTGGTTTTGAGTGAAAGTCCGCCAAGTTATGAAATTCCATCAAAAAGTGGGCGCGCAGGCTAGCTAGGGTCATTCACAAGGTCTTTTGTATCGATTTTTGGGGGACAAATATAGCGATGGTAAAACTATAATACATATATATATATATATATACATATATATATATACATATATATATATACATATATACATATATATATATACATATATACATATACATATATACATATATACATATACATATATACATATATATATATACATATATACATATATATATATACATATATATATATATATATACAGATATATATGTATATATATATATATACGGATATATATATATATATACGGATATATATATATATATATATATATACGAGATATATATACACATATATATATATCTATATATATATGTGTATATATATCCGTATATATATATATATATATATATATATATATATATATATATATCGTATATATATATATATACATATATATCTGTATATATATATATATATATATATATATACATATATATATATATATATACATACATATATACATATATATATATACATATATACATATATATATATATACATATATGGTGATCATCTCATACTAGGCTTTCCGTATCGATTTTTAAAGAGTTTAATATGGCGATTGTAAAGTGCTACATTTTCCTATACTATTTCATGCACATTAGTTGTTTATTGAAGCGAATGTACAATCGCTTTAAAATAATCGCCACGAAAAAGGTAATTTTCTTGTAGTGAGCACTTCTAACGTCATTGTCTTCCATTCTACATAACAGAAGACAAGAAACTAATAAATAAGAATATTCCAATATAATGTCAACACACAAAGTTCATGTATTAAGGAAGTGTCTTAGCAATACGAATATAATGTCGACACACAAAGTTCCACATCTTGTAAGCTACTAATATAACATACATCACGCAAATTAAATTACAGCACACGAAGTTCATACGAAAATCAAAATAACTAATGAGAAGTCATCATATGTCATCTACTCGTTTCAAATAAATCCACTTCTGAGTATCATTTTGAAGTGACAAGAAGGCATCAATAAACTTCTCTTCACTCAAGAAATCCACAACATTCACGAAGAACTCATCACCTTTTTCTCAGCTACCTCCATAATCTTAAGAGTACATCACTAACCAATTGAGCTTTTACTAATGCTACTTGATGAACCAACCTCACTACTAGACAACAATTGAATAACATCATCAAAGCTAGTTTGTCTTCGTTTAAGTTCAATGGATCCAATAGTCTCTTTATTTTTTCGTTTGCTACGGATAGCAGTAGAAACTTTTCATGATCTTGACTTTTGAGGGGATACACTCTCAGCTGCACCACTTGATAAGTTAAGATCCAAGCTATCATCATTGTCTTCACTATACCCTTCACCTTCTGGCTCTTCATTGATATTAAGATCCTCTATATTTTTGGACAAGTATGAAGTGCTTTTTTCCATTGTCGGTGAAAAGCATCCACCTACACCATAAGTTGTTGTACCACCAAACAGTTTTTGAAGCAAATCTTTATTTAGCAACCCTTTCTTAGCAATTGAGCGACCATATTTTTAATTTTTCTGTAAAGAAAAAGTTCCAAGAAATATTAGAATTGAAGTGTAACATATAACAAAATGAAGTAGTGATTAATAACATTACCTCAATGAAAGATGTTCATCTTTCAGTTCCCAATTCTTCAATATCGCCAATGACGGGGTGGAAGGATATTCCAGTCAATCTTAATAAATCCTCATAAGTTTTAAACTGTATCCTCAAGTTAGAAGCATGGTTTTGGACTTGCTTGGCTGTTGCATCCCCGTTTGTTCGAGCGTTAAGATTCAGCGATGCCATCCCAATTTGACTTATTACGTCTTCTTTCTTTATCATCGAGTTAAATAGTCAACAATTTCTTGATGTTTCCTCATCCCAATTAATTTTTCCCATTGTCTTTTGCAAATGTATATACCAGCAAAATCAAATGTCCAGATCACATATGAGAATCAACAATATGCAAATTATCTAGCCAACTGAACAACAACAATCAACAAGAAGTATGGGTAATTTCAACAAAAAGAGGCGAGAATTCAACAAATGTCGTATGGGTACGGTACTTCTAACAAAAAGAGTTGAAAATTCACTTCAACAAGAAATTTTCAAGGTTACAACATATTCAACTTAAATTCAACAAATTGAAGTTATCCTACAACACATTCAACTTAAATTCAACAACAATAGCAAATTCAACCAATAACTTCAACAACTACAATTGCCGGCACCGATGAGACAAACAACATTACTGCCATTCAATTATCTATCAAAAACAACAAAAACTACAGCAAACAACAACATATTACCTTGCCGCCATTCTGATGTCTCGCCGCCGTCTGGATTTGCTAGTGAGAGGGGGAGACAAGGGGTAGGGTTTGAGATTTTGTTGTTTGAGGGTATTTGGGCACAACTTATGAGAGGAGGTGTAGACACATAATCGTGTCTCCCCATTTAGTACCCTATGATGACTAATACCCCGCCCTAATTGGTCGGGATCGAGGAAAGAATAAAGAACGAGTCTAAAATAAAATATTTTAAGCCCAAAACCATATTCTAACTCTTTTTATTAACCCATTTCCGAAAACCTTTTTTTATAAATAGTTTTTATAAGCCCACTTTCTAAAACGTTTTAGAATAACTTTCAAAAAGCCCATGTTTGAAAAAACCTTTTAAAAATAGTTTTCATGAAAGCCCAATTTTTAAAACCCTTTTTCTATTCCAATCAATATATATATATAAAGGAGGAACTTTTCGGGAGCATAGGGAGCTCCTCAAGATTTCGAGGCCATAGAGCGGGCCACGTAGGATTGTCATATCATCAAATTTTATTTTTATCTTTTAAAAAAATAGAGTTCTACATAGATTTAAATACACATAAGGAGTTAGATAAGCTAAAATTAGAGTTTGATTTTGAATGAACAACCTAAATTATTATATGATGTAAATTGTTTATAACTTTTGCTACGTCATTCAGAATATTATAATTTTTGTTCCATTGGATAGTGCTCGAAATATGCTCCGAAATAAGATCCATTTACAATATAGTTCTACACCTTATGAAATAGAGAGCGCCACGTAGGATTGTCATGTCATTAATTTTTATTTCAAATATTTTAAAAAATAGAGTTCTACACATATTTAAATACATAAAAGGAGTTTTGGATAATGAGAAATTAGAGTTTCGTTTTGAATAAACAACCTAAATTATTGTATTATGTAAATTGAATATAACTTTTGCTACCTAGTTCAAAACATTATAATTTTTTACCATTTGAGAGTGCTTGAAATATGATTCAAAATAAGATCCATTTACAATATAGTTTTACAACTCATGAAAATATATTTAACTAGATGAATGGTAAGGCATTATTTAGTCTTTCTTTTAGATAAATATAATAATAGCTATAACTATAGTGTACTATATGTGACTATAACATTTTATCATAGGTCCAATTTACAGGATTAAATATATATATAATCTTTCAAAACCTTAGCCTTATGAGTCCGGATCCTTTAGAGTTTTAATCAAATTCTACAAGGTAAAGTTGTATATGAACCATACATTTTAAAATCAAAGGCCCATATTGGTGGAAGGGGAGAAATAAGGGGTGGATTTTGATGAGAAAAAATAAAGCGGGTTTTGGAAAGATAATATATGAGCCATTGATTTTTTATTCAATGGTTGATATTGCTCAAACACTACATTGTAGAGTTCTTTTAGAACTTTAGAGGATCCAAACACTAGGGGAAAAAAAAGGAAGGGCTGTATTTGGAGGGAGTGCGTTTTTTGGAAAACGCAGCCCTTCGTGTATGAAGGGTTGCGGTTTTCAAGGAAACCGCAACCCTTTTAGTGAGGGCTGCGGTTACCTTGAAAACCGCAGCCCTTCAAACTGTATGAAGGGCTGCGATTTTAAGGCTAACCGCAGCCCTATTAATGTAGGGTTGCGGTTAGCCCAGTAAACCGCAGCCCTTCATACACGAAGGGTGCGTTTTGCGGGATAACATGACCCTTCACATCCCACCCAAGCCTTTAGTTTTGCGCGCAACACACAGTACACACATGCATCCCAAATTTCCCTCGCTCCCTTAGAAAATTTTCCCCCACCCCTCTCCCTCACACTCACTCGCTTGCACGCCCTAACGCCCATCGTCAAAGCACGACCCATCGCGGAGCACCGACATTGACGCACCGATGCCGGAAACGTCGCCTGAGCAACGCACCATCGCCTGAGCTCCTTCTTCTTCTCTTCTCTCAGTGCACCTTGACGCCACCACCACCACCACCACTACTACTGTATTGTCGGTAATTCCCCTCTCACTCTCTCTCCTCTTTTTCATTTCTCTAATTAATTTGTTTTATTTCATTTCTCTTCTATTTTGTGTTGTAAAATGTGATTATAGGGGGTGGGGGAGGGCTTGGGGAGGGTGGGTAGGGGGTGGGGGTCTTTGGGCGGGGGGTGGGGAGGCTGGGGAGGCCGGGCAGGGGGTGGGGGATCTTTGGGCGGGGGTGGGGGAGGCTGGGGAGGCTGGGCGGGGGTGGGGGAGGGGTGGGGATCTTGGGCGGGGGGGTGGGGAGGGCGCGGCGGGTGGGGGAGGGCTCGCGGCGGGTGGGGAGGGTTGGGGAGGGCTGGGCTAGGGTGGGGGAGGGTCGGCGGCGGGTGGGGAAGGTTTGTGTAGTGTATGTATATTTCTTGATATGAGATTGTATGAAAACGCAATGTAATTTAGCCATGAAATCTACAAGTTGTTTGAATCGTCATCATATGCCTAGATACCCGTTCAAGACTTACTCATTAGGAGTAAGTCTTGAATACTCATTAGGAGTAAGTCTTGAATAGTCCCCGGTTTAGGACTGTTCTTGGACGTTTGATCTCATTTAGGTGGTGAATGTGTGTCTTCTTTTCATTTCTGAGGAAATTCTTGGCTTATCGTTTCTCTACATTGTTCTCTGGGTACATATGTAGATAAGCAATTATCTAGATTGTGTACTTGGAGAAGCGTAGGGAAATCTTTGCGGATTTTCCTTAGAATTGAAAAGTTGGCATATATTCACTAGTGAGATTAGACGTCCAAGGATGGGTTAGGTTGGAGTGATAAGGACCTTCGGCTGCATGCATACATTTGAACATGTCACTATCTTAGCTTGCTCTATACGTGTGTGATTTGAATATGTGAGTGTATGTACTTAAATAATGATTGATGCATTATAATGAATGGTTGTGTTTAATTATTAGAGGTCTTCTTGAATGAGATAGATCGTACTTGGATGTATGGTAGTCGTGAATCAATTGAGTTTGTGAAAGGGGTCTCGGAATTCTGTACATCTGCATTACAATATCAAGCATCCTCTGGAGCAGTCGACTTTTATTGTCCTTGTGTCGATTGTAGAAATGTGAGCAAGGTTAGTAGTATACATTTGGTTAGGGAGCATGTCTTTCGCCGTGGGTTTAGGCCTCAATACCACGTATGGGTTTGGCATGGTGAGCAGGGGAAGTATATAGGAAGCTCTAGAGTAATAAACGATGTATATGAAGAAAAGAAGGATGATGAGTTCGGGGATGAGAATTGGGATGATGAGTTTGCAGATGATGATAGGGATCGGGTAGACGAGATGATACACGAGGTTGAAGATCGGTTGTGTAAACGACCTCGTATTTTGAGTCTATGTCCGAGGCCGTTGAAAGTCGTTGTATCCAGGTTGTACAAAGTACACCAAACTTTCCGCCGTGATAACACCTGTTCAACATTAAGTCGAAAGTTTGGTTGGACGGACTCTAGTTTCACATCGTTGTTGGAAGTTTTAGCTGATATGCTCCCTGATGGAAATGAACTGCCAAAGTCGTACTATTATGCGAAGAAACTGATGTGTCCTTTCGGTTTAGAGTATGAGCGGATACATGCTTGTCCTAACGATTGTGTGCTTTATCGTAATGAGTATGAGCATTTACATGAGTGTCCACGTTGTGGATTGCCGAGGTACAAGCGTGAAGGAGCTGGAGGTAGTGAAGGACCACCAGCTAAGGTGTTGTGGTATCTACACATAATACCTAGATTTAAGCGCATGTTCTCAATTAAAGGAGATGCGAAGAATTTGAGGTGGCATGCAGATCGTAGGAAGAAAAGACGGTGCCGCTCAAGCATCCGACCGATTCGCCCGAGTGGAAAAGTATCAACGGGGTGCATAAGGCTTTTGGTAATGAGGATAGGAATATGAGGCTTGGATTATGTACGGATGGCATGAACCCTTTTGGCAATCTCGGTTCAAAGATAGTACATGGCCGTAGTTTTAGTGGTTTATAACTTGCCTCCTTAGTTGTGCATGAAACGCAAGTACATGATGTTGTCGCTTCTTATATCGGGGCCCAAACAACTTCGGAAATGACATAGATGTATACCTCCGGCCGCTTGTTGAAGATTTACGTAAGATGTGGAACGAAGGAGTGTTAGTATTTGATGCGTATGCTAATGAGATGTTCACTCTGCGTGCCATGCTTTTTTGTACTATGAACGATTATCCGACTTATGGGAACTTATCCGGGTATAAGACTAGAGGAAAACAACCCCGCCCGATTTGTGTAGATGACATGAAGTCTACACACCTTAAGGGCTGCAAACATGTGTATATGCGCACACGAAGGCTCCTCAGACGCGACCATCCCTATCGGTTTAAGAAGAAGGCATTCGATGGGACGGTTGAAGAAGAAGTTGCTCGTAGACCATTAACTGCATCGAAGTTTATAATCGGGTGAAGGGCATTGAAACAATCTTTGGTAAACCTGCTAGTGAGGTTGATCGACCTACAGGATTATGAAAAAAGGAGTCCAATTTTTGGAAACTCCCATATTGGAAAGATCTAAAGGTCAGACATTGTTTGGATGTCATGCACATAGAGAAGAATGTTTGTGAAGCTATTCTTGCGACACTTATGAATATTAGAGGCAAGACAAAAGATGTTAAGGCGTCACGACTTTACTTGGAAAAACGGGGGCTTCGACCAGAGTTGTGGGCTCAGAAAAGGGACGGAAGGAAGAAGAAAGTAGTGGCGGAAAGGGTTGATGATGAAACTCATAAAAGTAAAAAGAAGGTGGAGGATTCAGAGAAGAATTATTTGCCACCAGCTTGCTACACGATGTCGCGTGCAGAGAAACGGATTTTTTGCGAGTCATTGTATGGCATTAAGGTTCCAACTGGCTACTCATTGAATATGAAGCGATTTGTTACCTTAAATGGTGAGTTGAAGTTATCGAGTATGAAATCTCACAATTGTCATGTCATGATGCAAGTATTCTTACCGATTGCAATTCGTGGGATACTTCCAAAGCATGTGAGGCACACCATTACGTAACTTTGTTCATTTTTCCATACAATATGCAAAGAAAGACCTAGAACCGTCGACCCTCGATTCCTTGCGAGCCGCAGTAGTTGAAACTCTATGCAAATTTGAGATGTTCCCCCCCCGCATTCTTTGACATTATGGTTCATCTCATTGTCCATCTAGTTCGAGAAATTAAGCTGTGTGGTCTAGTGTTTTTGAGGTGGTGCTATCCTTTTGAGAGATATATGGGCACTTTGAAGGATAAAGTTAGGAATCCTGCACAACCAGAAGGTAGTATAATTCAAGGGATTGTGGGTGAAGAGATCAGTAATTTTGTGGCTGAGTATTTTGCTAGTGTTGATCCTGTTGGACTTCCGACATCCCGACACGAGGGCAGACTTGAGGGCAAGGGTACAATTGGTTCAAAATTGATCACACCTTCCGTAGAAAAGCGTACACAAGCTCACTTATTTGTATTGCATCACGTAGCAGCTGTCCATCCTTATTTAAATGAACATATGGAGGAATTACGTGTTAGCAATCCTGGAAAAGGAGTTAGGGCATTGACGCAAATGTATAACAAGACTTTCATTGATTGGTTTCATAAACGAGTAGTGAATGATTTGGATGAAAGTGTTCCTGAAGCAATCAGTGGTTAGCATTTGGTCCTCGTGAAGCCGTACGCTCTTATGAGGGTTATGATATTAATGGGTATACGTTTTGGACTGAACGTCAAGATCTGAAGTCAACATCGCAACAAAATAGTGGTGTTTCACTTGTGGCGTCATCTACGCAATACGCAAGCTCGAAGGATAAGTCGCATGTACATGCTGAAAGCAATTATTATGGGCGAATACAAGAAATATGGGAGCTGGACTACTGTACTTTTAATATTTGCCTCTTGTGTTGCAAGTGGGTTGACGATAATCGACGTTGCGTAAGAAAAGATGATCCTTGCGGATTCACTCTTGTTGACCTTAGTCGTCTACGTGAAACTCATGAGCCATTTGTAATTGCATCACAAGTTAAGCAAGTATTTTTTGTAACTGATCCAACTGATAATAAGTGGTCAATTGTTGTACCTGGTAAAAGGAGTATCCTCGGTATTGGTGATGTTGATAATGAGCAAGAATATGATGCATTTAAGGACCTCCCCCCTTTTACCTATCCTGAAAATAGTGTGGAAGATGATGTGAATATGTCGGAGAACTATATGCGTGTAGATCACAAGGAAGGGATACATGTACTTGAAGATCCTAAGAAACGGCGGAAGGTCAATAAATCATGAGACATAAACTCAAGTCTGTGTAATTTCTCCAATTCGTAACTATTGTGTAGATTTTTAGGCTTATTTTTGTTGTAGGTTGAATTTGGGGAACGAAAAGGTCATTTTAGGCCTACATGGCAATGATGGAGTGCAGTGGGGGGCAGTAGTGAGGGTGGTGGTGGGACTTTGTTACAAATGTGGAGAGTGAGGTCACATGGCAATGGAATGCTCTCCACATTTGTAACATTTCCCACCATCTCCGCCGCTACCAGCTGATGGGCATTCCATTGCCATGTGACCTGATTCTCGGGTCATTTTAGGCCTATTTTGGTCGATTCGCGTCCGATTCGTACTTATCGAGTCATTTCACCCTAAATTCTTTATGAACATGATTATGTGAGGTATAATGTAACTATTGTGTAGATTTTTAGGCTTGCATTTGTTGTTGGTTGCATTTCGGGAATGAAAATGTCATTTTAGGCCTATTTTTGCCTTTTCGCTTCCAAATCGTACTTATCGAGTCATTTCACCCCAAATTCTTTTTGAACATGATTATATGAGGTATAATGTAACTATTGTGTAGAGATTTAGGCTTGCATTTGTTGTTGGTTGCATTTCGGGAACGAAAAGGTCATTTTACGCCTATTTTTGCCTTTTCGCTTCCAAATCGTACTTATCGAGTCATTTAACCCCAAATTATTTTTGAACATGATTATATGAGGTATAATGTAACTATTGTGTATAGTTTTAGGCTTGCATTTGTTGTTGGTTGCATTTCGGGAACGAAAAGGTCATTTTAGGCCTATTTTTGCCTTTGCGCTTCCAAATCGTACTTATCGAGTCATTTAACCCCAAATTCTTTTTGAACATGATTATATGAGGTATAATGTAACTATTGTGTACAGGTTTGGTAATTTTAGGCCTATTTTTGCCTTTTCGCTTCCAATTCGTACTTATCGAGTCATTTAACCCCAAGTTCATTTTGAACATGATAATATGAGGTATAATGTAACTATTGTGTAGATTTTTAGGCTTGCATTTGTTGTTGGTTGAATTTCGGGAACGTAAATGTGATTTTAGGCCTATTTTTGCCTTTCCGCGTCCAATTCCTATTTCTCGAGTCATTTAACTCCATTTTCTTTTTGAACATGATAATATGAGGTATAATATAACTAGTGTGTAGAGTTTTAGGCTTGCATTTGTTTTTGATTGAATTTCGGGAAGGTATATGTCATTTTTAGAACTACTAACTACGGTAAATGATTGAATTCTTATATTATGTGTTTATTCCTTGGTTGTTTTGCAAGGTTTATATGAATAACATAACAAGTTTGAGGGCCTTCACCATAGACGAATTACATGAAGTTCGGGATAAGTTGGCGTCCCACCTTTGTGATGATTGCTTATGATACATTTTGGTGGAATTCGTGATATAATTAGCTAGATCTACTAGTTGGTATCAATTCTATGTACACTTTTTACATTATTAAATATATATATTTAAAGTTAATTATTACGTTCAAAAACTTGTCATATATTATTGCACTGATCGATCGGTTTTTTTTGTGTCGAAGGGAGGTGTTGGGTGGGGGGTGGGGTGGGGGAGACCGCCACGGTGGGCTGGGCCGGGCTAGGGGGGTGGTGGGTGGTCTTGGGGTGGCCGGGCCAGTGGGTGGGTGGAGGGCGGAGGGTGGGCTGGGGTGGGGTGCAGGGGAGTGAAGGGGGTGGGTGGGGGTGGGGGTGCGGGGGCGGGGGAGGAGTGCGGGGGTGGGCGGGGGGGTAGGGGGTGGGGGGGCAGGGGCGGGGGCGGGGCGGGGGTGGGGCTGGGGGGGGGGGGGGGGGGGTGGGGAGTTCAGGGGGGGTGGGGTGGGGGGGTGGGGTGGGCGGGGGGAGGTGGGAGGGCGCGGGGTGGGCGTGCGGGGCGAGGCGGGGGGGAGTGCAGGGGTGGGCGTGCAGGGCTGGCTGGGCTAGCAGATTTATTTAAAAAAAAAACATAGCGAATACGAAGGGCTGCGGTTTTAGGCCTAAACCATGCCCTTCACTTTGAAAGAAGGGTGCGTTTTTGCCTAAAAACCATGACCCTTCGTACAAACGCAGCCCTTCCAGCTAAGAAGGGTTGTGTTTTTGGCCTGAACCGCAACCCTTCTTTGTGAAGGGCTGCGGTTAAAAACCGCAACCCTTCTTTTCTATTGAAGGGCTGCTACGGAAAGGGCTGCTGGCCAAAAACGCAGCCCTTAGGGCTGTTTTGACCGCAACCCTTCCTTATTTTTCCACTAGTGAAACACCAGCCTTACTCAACTGAACCAACGTAATTTAGTATTGCAACCAAATTTATTAAGGAAATTTTGTTGTTAGAACAAAAATTAAAATCTATATCGATAAAGTTACATATATATTAGATGTTGAAAAAATTAGAGTATGATTTTAAAAAAACAACCTTAGAATATTATAGAGAGCTCCACCTAAACATGACATGTCATTCTTTTTAATTTTTAATTTTTTTCAAACTAGTGTTTAACATAGATATAAATACATATAAGGTGTTTTTAATAAGTGAAGATTACACTCTGATTTTAAATAAACAACCTAAATTATTCAACTATGTAAATTGAATATAACTTTTGCTATATTATTCGCAATATTATAAAATTCTTACCATCGGAGAGTGCTCGAAATATGTTTCCATATACAATATAGTTTTACAACTTATGAAAATATACTTATTTAGATGAACAATAACATATTATTTATTCTTTATTTTAAATACATATAAAAATAACTATAAAAATAGCGTATTATATATGACAATAGCAAATATGTCTTTCAAAATCAAACTTTTAAAAATTGAGTTATATAAAGATAAAAAATACATATCTGTAGTTTTGAGCATACCATGATGGCATTATATGAAGAATCAAATGAAAGTTTGTCAACGACATTGTAGAGGTATTATGCAATTGACTAATTATTGTATTCCTAGAATATTTGTTGTATACATAATTATTTATGTTATTCTGTTTCATATATCTATATGTCAGATCTTATTCTTTTATCAATAAACTTAATTCTATTAAAACTAATTAATTGGGAAATCAAGGTTCGAGTTTCTAGACTATTTGAGGTCGTAGATCATAAAAAAGGGGTAAGTTTGATAAGTCTTGATATGGTCATGATTGATGAAGAGATTTTTTTTCTCTTAAATAATATTTTCGATTATTAATAGAGGTTAGTTTTATATTTAATTTATTTTATTCATGATACCATCATTATGATCTTCTTTTTGGCTTTACCATTTTCTATTTTATATGCATTAGTATTTATGTGCTATTTTAAAAGTTGAAGTTATGGCTGACTCTCATATTTTTTCTCTATTCTTTCTGTTCTGCATCTATTAAATTATTACCCTCTACTTTCTTAAAGTATTGTTCGGGTATTTTCCGTGTTAAAATTGTGTTAGCTATTGTTAGTCATACCAATTATTGGGATACTATTTAATAATAGACTTAGCTACAATATTCAATTGAATATTAAAAATATAAAATTTATATATCACAATAACAAATCTAGAAATTGAAGTATAATGACAAATATTTTCTGTCTTTTTTTACTGCAACAATAAGTTTGGGCATGGTTTTTAAGAAAATATAAGAAAATGAGTAGTTTAGCATAGAGGGGTTAACTAGAGTAGGGGATAGGTAAATCCTTAATAAAGTAAACGCAACTTTATGAGGCAATTTGAGTAATTAATGATGGTTTTATTAACATAAAGTAAAGAAGATGTTGTCAACTATGATGGTTTCACCAGGTACCCCTGAGGTTTCACAATATTCACCTGGTACCCTCGCTTTTTCAATAATTCACCTGGTGCCCCTGAGGTTTTGAAAAATTCCTGACGTGACCCTACCGTCAACTTTCCGTTAACTATAACCCTAAAAAAACTTAATATTAATTAGGTTAGTTAGGGGTTAATTTCGTTGATTTAGCCCTAATGACTAACGGAGGTGACGTCCGTTAGTCATTAAGGGTTTTACTCTTCTACTATTTTCTCTTCTGACGATAGGCACTTCTGATTTGGGCAGGATCAAATGGATGCAAAGGCAAGCAATGTTCAGCCAGAAGAGTAAAGTAATCAGATAGTTAAAACTGAAAATTGAGTTGCTCTGAGGCAACATGCAGCATCAAACAGTGAAAAAACCCAAGCAGAGAACAAAATAAAGAAATGTCGAATGCCTCTGAGTCTCCGACTCAGTGTGCCTCCATATACAGGCCAATGCCAATTCTGCTGTTCATCCTAAGTCCTAACCCATCCATGACAGGTGAGAAAAGCAGAAGTAGAACCTTTGCAGTGAAGTAAGCCACATATATACTAAGAATGAACCAAATGTTTTGTATTGACATTTATTATATTGTCTTATAATATAAAAGGAAAAACACGTGCTACAGCTTCTAAATTTCTTTCTTAAAAATACAACACTAAGCATGCACTACAATGTCCTCATCTTCCAATTATATCTAAAAACATCCTGTCAACAAATTCATACAACATTTCTTCGGAAAGATCAAGCTACGCATTATATAGAGAAATATTCAATCAGCAATAACTTCAATTAATTTCTCTGAACCAAATCCTTAAGTAAATTTTATTCTACAAATACAGTTTCTGAAAACAGTTAATCATTTAGCTAGCGATCTTGAAACATCTCCTACATACTAATATTATGTTATTCTCATCATTGAACTGCAGAATTGTCAAAATCAATTAATCAAGGAATGCAACTACACAGCTTCAATCATCAAGCTAATAAAAGCAGAGAACATTAAAAAAAAACACTTAGCTCGATTAAGTTCTTTATATCATAGATCCAACCAAACTTCATACAACTCACAGATTCAACATCCAAAACTAGGTACTACTCGTAAAATAACTAACAAATTTTAATCTCATCAAATCAAAAAACCCAGAAAACCCAAATACCAAATTAACATGCATTTAATCTCATCAAATAAAAAAAAACCCCAGAAACCAAATCAACATAATATTTCAGATTTCCCAAAAATTAACATGCATTGCATTACATGTAATCAAACTCATTCATCCAAAATAAAAATCGAAGATACTCACAAACCATTCCCAATGACCAAATTAAGCAGCGCGTAAAAAGCTTGCCCAAATTAGCATGACAGTCAATATAGTCAAATAGCACCAAAATCAACAACACCAAAATTTACAAAATAACATAGTATAGCTTTGCAATAGTGACTTACTTGAGCCCAGCCCATGAAAACCTCTTTTTCACCGGTAATCATCTTCATCTCGTCATCCCAACCAAAGTCGCTAGCTTGCTTCTGAGCTTCAAGGATATACCCTAGTTGCCTCTTCAAAATCTTGATCTTAGATTCAATATGTGGCTTGCCTTTCAAACCACAGTAAGGGAATCTCTCAAGCATTTTTTTCTCGATATGAGATTGATAACCTGTTTTGTAGCCAGTGTCACACTTCCAATTTGAATGTTGCATATCAACAAGGATATCAACTAGAGCACTCTCCTCTACCGATGTCCACATTCTCTTATTCTTTCCTCTGCCTCGTGCATCATCACCCATTTTCTTCTCTAAAAAGAGTCAACAACAACAATAATAATAATAATAATAAATCAGACCATATCAAGACCTAATTAAACAGCTATATCACTACAATGCAAGCATCCATTTCAAGCACTTGAAATATGATCAAGACAACTTTAAAACCTCATGATAGAACAATAAATAGTCACACTTCAGCTCATGTTATAACAAAAAAAGAGGATAACAACTTTCATTAAACAAAACGTAAAAATACAAATTAAAAGCTAGTATTCTCATCCATACATGGGGTAACTCATAAACTAATCATCGTTGATGTTGTCTCCTAGCCATCCATACATTATGCATGTCTTGTGCTAAATTATTTCTAAAGATAGTCCATGCATGGGAAGTCTCACAAGTTTGAATCAAGTCTACATCATTTCCGTCATCATCATCATCAAATTCTTGCATAAATTCATCTAACTCTGCTTCCATAAAAATCAACCCCCATTTGTTGGCGAATGAGGTTGTGTATATAAACACATGCTAATATAATATCAATTTGAGTGTTGAGGGGGTACTTTGTGCCTTTAGAAATAGCTCCCCATCGCATTTTCAATAATCCAAATGCTCTTTCAATCACATTTCTAGCTGAAGCATGCTTCATGTTGTATAATTCTTCCTTTGAATTTGGTTGCTCATTTCCCCTTCTCCATTCATGATAACGTATATTTCTATATGGGACAAGGACGCCTTCACAATGTTTATACCCCAAATCAGCTAGATAATAATTACCTATGTAAAACGAGAAAAAGAAACAAATTCAATAGGAAAACAATTATAATCTACTTCTATGTAAACTTCTAAAAATTTGACATCTCACCCCTAGGAACTTTCAACCCATTATCTCTCTCTAAAGCACTTGAAGTACTCTTCCATCGGCCGCCGAACCTTCCCAACCGACTAGCACATATATAAATTGCAAATACGGTGCACATGCACCTAAAACATTGGTAGAAATAGTATTTTTTCTTGACCTATATCTTGACTTGTCGTCAACGGAGACAGTCACATCAATTAAAGTCCCATCTAAAGCGCCAATGCAATTCTAAAAAAAAATATATAAGTATTAGTTATCAAATTTACAAGTAAAGAACTAACCCTTTTAATAAATGGAAAAAAATGACATATTGTTACCTTAAACCACTTCCACCTTTCATCAGTACTATCCTCAGGAATCGGCTCAGGTTTCTTGAGTAAAACTCTCGAAAGTTTAAGTACTGCTCTTAAAACATCATGAAAATGCCTACTAATTGTTTCTCCCGATCGCTGAAAATCATATTTAATCTCTCTATTTTTCTCCTTAAATGCAAGGATATGCAAGAACATAGCCGTCATTTCCTCCACTACCATATTCTTAGTATCTCTTAACCCTCCAATTTCACGAACCAATGAACAAAGGATATTAAATGTGTGACGATCCATCCTAAGTTGTTCAATGCAAGCGATATCACTTCGAACTATCATGCCATCTAAATGTGCTAGTCTATGAATCGGATTATATGTACTAGGTTCCCTCAACATCCTTCGTACTCGTCTCCTTAAAATATAAGTCAAACATGATTAATATCATAACGATCACTCTTCTTATGCTACGTCTCTTCATAGCAAACCATAGAAACAAAAATTCCCTAGGAGACCGTTGAAGGCGTGCCATGACTGGGGAAAAAATTCATAGCATAATATAAGCATTTATTAGACACAAGCTAGACTTATGCAAAAATTATAGTCAACGTATCAAATTTCTATTATGGTCACACAGAGAAAGACACCCAAAAAACTAAACATTCTCCAGCTAGAGGCTACAAAGTATGAACCACAATATCACAAACACGTCACGCATTCTAACAGACAACCAATATTCTAATCAAACTTAGGCCATTTGGTTATGAAAACCTCTATCTATCATCTACAAATATTGCATTAGCAAACATCAAATGCAATAGGGCTTAATAAGCACTAATCTCACATATTATCACCATTAACCACAAGACAATAATTTATACAAAAGCAGCTGACTGTCCCCAGAAGTTGATACTTGAGATGACATTTTAAAGTTAATAAATTAAAACTACAATATAGAAAATCAACAAATTACCATAACAAAGCAGTAATAAATTGAATTATTGCAGCTCGTAGCACTCAATTCAGCTCAAAATGACTTCAGAAAACAAATTAATTCTAAAATAAGGAGCAATTACAGAATCGATCAATTACTCATCAAAAATCAGCAAATTAGAACAACCAATTATAATTAAACAAAGAACAAATTCGAATTCAACGACAACTCATTATTATCTCAGATTTGAAAGAAACACAAGCAAATTAGAACAAGCAGATTCACATAATCAGATTTGAAAGAAAACAAGCAAATTAGAACAAGCATATTCACACTCAAATCAAGCAGATTAAAACAAGCAGATTCACATAAATTATAATTAAACAAAGAACAAATTCGAATTCAACGACAATCGCAGCTACAACATATGAAGATAAAAACGATAATCAGATCTACTCTCAAATTGAAAGAGAAAATCTAAACTAGAAGAAAACAAATCAAAAGGACATAAATCTTCATCGGAAATTTTAATACAAATTTAATTACCGAAAATCTATTCAAATGACTAAAATTCTCACCTGAGATTCACTTCAATTCAACTGAAATTTCGAGCAAATCGTGATGAATTATCCGGCAGCCATGGATGTAGATATGAGGGGAGAGAGAAAACTAGGATTTTTTCGGCTGTGTGAATGGATTATGGGAGGAGAGAGAAAATGAAGGCTTTTATATTACGCGTGTTCTTAGCAACTTTAATGAGCAGCGACGCGTGTGTGTTAATGACGCATTCCCATTCCCTTCTAATACCAGGTATCTAGCTGGTAATAAAAATAGTATAATTAAGTCATTTCATTACCAGATTTTATTACTAGGCATTACCATTCCAAACTACCAAACATCCAAAACACGATAATGAAATTTTCATTACCATTCCAGCCCTTTTAGTCCCGGCTACCAAACGGGCCGTAGAAGTCTAAACTAATACACCGCCACATCATCATTAAACAGGCATCACCTAAATAAAGTTGCAATCTTCTTAACTACTTCATTATATTTAATTCGTGATGTAGATTGTTAACGTATTCCTGCAACTGTAAGTACTGTATTTCATACGAACTCCTTGCAATATTTTGTTTTTATATTTTTATTTTTCTATCCATGAATATTATTTTTTATGTTTGATTGTAATATATTTTTCACCTTGTATATTATTGTTAATCAAGACCTAAATGAATGTTCTAACTAAATCAGATAACATAGACAACCTGGTACCTTATAAATTTAGTCTTTTATGTGTTTCTTGAACCAACCTAGACTAATCTTTTTAGGTGTATGAAAATTATTATACACGTGGTTGTTCTTTTGCATAAAAATTATTATGAATCGATATTTAGTAGAGGCCAGCAATGGGCGAACGTGATTCATTATGACAATATTCGTACCCTCACCCCCCGAACTCAATTTTATCTATGGAGTCATGATGGGAAATCTTCATTGGATAAGTTCCGCGCAGTTAGGGCTGTTCAGAGAGGTGGTCGGACCGGAATTCAGACCAGACCGGATCGGAATTTGGACCAGATCGGACCGGATCCGGTCCATGGAAATTGGCGATTCCGGGTTTCCGGTCCGGTCCGAACCCGGAAAATTCCGGTCTGGACCTAAAACCCGGAATCTTAGTATTTTTTTTTTAAAAAAAAACTGTCATCCTTCACTAAATGAACAAACTGACATTTTTACTCTTCCTCTCCCATCCCTCTAAAGAAACCCTAAGTCACTCCAATTCTCCATCACTCTTCCTCCCTCACGCCGTCACGCGGTCACGCCTCACGCCTCACGCCGACGCACACAGCGACGCCGACCACAATCACCGCCCACTGGCCCATCGTGTTCTGTCCTTCTCACCAGTAAGTTCTTTAGTTTTTTGTTTCAGTTTTCGCCCTTTTTTATCTTCTGTTTTCAGTTTTTTTTTTTGTTTTTCGGTTTAATGGTATAATTCATGAATTTGGTTTGTGCTTATACTTATAATTTAGACTTCGAGTTATGATTTTGTGAATTGTAATTTCAAGCTTTCTCCATTTCCTATACAGTGATTTTGTGAACTGCAATTTAGTTTTGTGTTTGTAGACTGCAGTTATAATTTAGTTTTGTATTTTATCCAGTTTTATTGTTTGTAATTCGGTTTATACTGTGATTCTCTTCAAAAAAAATCTTTCCCAATTTCTCCAATGAATATTTAGAAGCCCAAAAAAATATTCGAAAATCAGGTCCAAACAGGTCCAGACCGGGGTCCGGACCTGATTTTTCCGGTCCAGACCTGGACCGGACCGGGAAAATCAGGTCCGGTCCCCAGTCCAAGGAATCCCACACGCCGGGTCCGGTCCTGGACCGGTGAACAGCCCTTGTGGGCCGCAGTTGTCCCTTCAGTTTCCCAAATATCGTTTAAAGACTCGTTGGCGACTTTGAAAACGTATTTAATAAAACCTTAACCAATGGGGTAGTCAAATACGCGCTCACACCGCGTAGGCGAAACAAAATCGAGGGTATATGGGTTTTGAGTCCATTCTCTTCCCTTATCAATTTTTTATTTTGTATTATTTATTTTTTTGGATGCTTCTCCACTCATCTTTATTACAAGTATTATTATTAGTATTTTTAATTTTTTTAATTTTTATTATTATCTACACCACCACCAACAACAATTTAATTAAAATAATAAACAATTTAATAACAATAATAAATAATAATAATTGGTATTGATAATATTATGTTAATAATTGTTGATTATTATTAATTATTATTTTAAAAATTAAATATACAATTCAGTTCAGTTCATTTTCTCGCAGTGCAAAAGAATGGGGCCTTAAAAAGTTTCTTCTGACAAATTTTTCTAAATAAAAATAAGTTGGAATATCTTTGTAGAACGCACTTAAACGCATTAGAGTGAATACTTTAGTCACAAGAATACAAATTTTCTTTATTGAAATTCAATTTTACTGATTAATTGTTAGAGCTTATAATTACTGATTAAATTAAATATTTTATTTACTTGATTATTTTCAAGTTTAACTAGACTTTGTCTTGGGGTCTTTACTGTCCATTCGTAAGCAGTTAGGGGCAGTTAGGGTTTTAAGTTACTGTTGTCAAACTCAAGTCTCAAACTCCTGCTCTACATGGTGTTTTTAGGGTTATAGTTTTATGCTCTGTGTTTTTGCGAAGCAGCAGCCATGGGAGGTTCTCGAGCTCAAGTTAACAAAGCTCATAAAACTCGTTTCGCTTCTAAATCTTCTCGCAATATTCACAAAACATCTCTCAAAGGTTTGCTTATCTTTCAATTTGTACTCCCATATTCACTGTTTTTACATTCATTTTTCTTGTTTAATATTCAGCCTTTTATTCAATTGGATTTTTCTCGTTTACGCTTGTGTTTAATATTCCTTTTATGAATTAGATAAACATCAAAATGCAAAATCGGACCGCAATTTTGTTAAAGGTGCTCGTGCTGCTAGAATTTCGCGTAATAATATGGTAACTTGATTTCTTTGTTGTATAATTAATCATACAACCTGGATTTTAATCATCTTGAATTTACTCATAATTTCTTTTTTTTATGTATGTATATCATTTGTAGATAAGAGATCAAAAACGGACTGCTGCCTTGAATGAAAAAAGAGCATTAAGTGGATCAACAAGTCCACCTCATGTTATTGTGAGTATTTCATAGGCTCATGTGAATGGTCTAATTTAGGTTTCTTGAGAATTTGGAATGCTATAATGTTGTAGCTTACTGAATCTTTAATGTTATTAGGTCTTATTTGGTCTCTCTGCTCATGTTGACCTGAATTCCGTTGAAAGAGATTTGTTGGCATTACTATCACCACAATGCAGTAATGAAGTATTTCCTACCGTTGTCTCCTCTGAATACAAGATGAGAGCCACGGTATGTTTTTGTTTCTTTGATAAATAATTGTAGAGGTCTATGTGGGTTACTAGCAAATTGTTTGTTTATGTTGCTTTTTTGTCGTGAAGCGATAATTTTATGTTTTTCCTAGCATGCATGATCTAATGTGTGTGCCTGACATCGAAAAGTTTCACTTGACTTGCTTGTTTCCTCTTTCCGGATGAGGAATGCAAACTTGTCATTTAGTAGTTGAAATCCATAGATATAGATTCTAAAGATACGTTCTATTCGCTTCTGCAGCTGTTTCTCCAGTAAAGGTTTTAAGTCGTGAGTACTGGACAGTGGCATACAGAGTTCTATGACATTTGGTTGAAATGAAATACGGAACAGATATTGCAAGGTTTCCAGTATTTTGCATTTAGTTTCCACTTAAATATGGAGAGGAAGTCGAAGGAAAAATGTTCAAATGTCAATGGATGTATTTTCCTATGGAGTGGTGTGGCCATAGTTGCCTATAATTAGATTGCATTTCTTATATTGTTGCATAGTTTGAAATTTTAGTGTGTGATCTGCTAAATACTGTTCTCATGTTTCGAGATTTTATGTTTTTCTTACTTGTGTCCACATCAGGAACCTAAGAAAACAAGTGGCAAGATGCCATAGTGATCTTTAGATGGTGCTGTTCTAGTTCAGGGTTTCTGGGTAATTTTTTTTTTTGAAGTTGTCTGAGCAAGATATAAAATTAAAGTGCATGATACAAGTGACATTTGATGCAGGGGATTACCCTCAATAATTATGTTCTCACAGTCCGTAATATAATAGAGTTTTACTTCAGGAATAACCTTTACCGAGAAATGAAGATAAATTTGTTAAGATAATGTACAGAGATAAGTAAGAAGAAATGAGAGAAGAGCAGAGAGAGAGTAGAAGATGCGAGAGAAGGACGAAGATTGGAGAGAAGAAGAGAGATAGTTATAAATTTAAGGAGCAGTTGAAAGTTTACAAAGTACTAAGATTCGAGTAGCAAGCTCTCTCCCAAATGTAATAAAGAGGATTCAATTTTCTGGATGATTTCGCTGTTCCTCTTCCTCCCTTATAATTCCTCTCACTACAACTAACTCTCACTATAATTAACTTTTTTGCTTAATTTTCTTGCCTACCCCCATTGTTGCTGGAACGGTTGTAATGTGATTCATTTTTCGTTTTGTCTACTCTATTTCATCTCCCTTGCTTGGAAGCTGCTCCTCAAGGAAAATAACAATGATCTATCTCCCTTTTCCCATTTGCTCTAAGCAAGGAGGATCCCTCCCAAATAAGGGAGTGGAGAGGTGGGCAGAAGATAGTTAAATTGATAACTTCTACATATGCATGAAGTCTTGGTTTTAAAAAGCGTGCCAGGCGCTAGGCGAGTGGAGGCGCAAGCCAAAACACATCTAGCTAGTGAGGCGAGGGGATGCACGAGAGGCGATGCCAGGCGCGCGCTTTTTGCCGCCTTTTTGGGGAGGCCAATGTGCATCACGTTGTGCATTTCCGGGAATGAGGCGTAAGAGAGTGGATCTGACTTGAATTTTTTTTAAGAAAACAATAAATCTTCAAATTATAGCTTACCCAGGCTTGAAGAACCTAATTCGAGCAAACTCCCTAACTTAATTGCATTCAGTTGGTTCAAGTTGAAATCTAAATTGAAATTCCCAATTCCAAAGAACCTTAATTTACTAGTGAAAAGCATGGCGGCCGCCGCTTCAGTGGCCATGACAAAGAACACTGGCGAGGCATCTCCGGTTGTTTCTTCTGGCGTTCTCGCTTGTCAATCTTCGCAGGTCATTTTCTTTGATCTGCATCTGTCGGCTTCTTTGCCTTCTATCCTCATCTGTTGGCTTTTTTGCCTTTGATATGCTGCAGTGTAAAAGAACCCTCTAGAGACAAATCGTCAAACTTCTATTTTTTAATCTTCCGCTCTATTTTTTTCCTTACCCGCCCCTGACTAATACACGTGAATTGTGGCACTACATGAGCCTTTGTTTTGCCATTCTCTCTCTGCCTCTCTCTTTTTAGTTCTAAGTTTCTTAATCTTCCGCTCTATTTTTTTCCTTACTTGCCCCTGACTAATGCACGTGAGTTGTGGCACTACATGAGCCTTTGTTTTGCCATTCTCTCTCTCTCTCTCTCTTTTTAGTTCTATGTTTTTCTAATAAATGGTTTTTATAGAAATAAAATCCACGAAACAATAATAATAAGAAATTATAAAGGTGCTCCTTGCCTACAGGGTGCATGCCCCTTGCGCTACCTTCGTCTTGCGCTTTGCGCCTTTAAAATTAAGCATGTAGATCACAAAAAGACGTGTCCTTGTATCCATGTAAAAAATAGAACAGTGTCCCAGTATCCTGAATATCTACAAAATTGCCATATTATATACTCGGATCTGTACCCGTATCCCATACTTGATTTACAGGTAACATAGGCATGTAGTAAGGATTGTGAGGTTACGGACCTGTTGAAGAATACTTTTGCTGATAGATGTGGATTCAGAACTCATTCTGTCTCCAGTAGCTATGAAGGGTTCAAGGATTTTTTTTATTAAGTGATGGGATGTGTGGGTATGGAATAGATATTGTCTGCCGAAACAACGCTTCATCTGTTGACTTTTATTGAGTGGAAAGCTGGAGAGAGGTTGAAACAAATAGAGGCTGTTGTTACTCTTGTGACTTATGAGTTTCGCAAGAGGTGTGTACAGTCACTGTATAGATCTTCGTTCCATTGACTGGCTGCAGGTTGATATAACAGATACAAGATACAGGAATGGAAAGTGCTATATATGAGGTTGAGAAGAAAGAAATTTTAACGTGCTCTGGTTTTAGCTGCACTTGTTATGGTATACATGATTTGGAATGCGAGGAATATATAGCTTTATGGAAGATCATTATCCCACTACGGCACTACCTGCTGCAGTGTTTCAGCAATTGAAGTATGAGCTTATGATTAGAGTTAATTCATGTTTTATGAAAGAAAGTAAAAGATGTTCTATGTGGTTGTTAGGTCTTTTGGGTTGGGTTTGAGGGAGCCCTTTCCATCAGGGTTTTGATGTTTGTTATGATTCAGTATTAAAGGCTCAGCTCATTTATCACAAAAATAAATGTTTTCAATAAACTGCTTGTTATATGACTATGAGATTAGTATCACCATCAATGTAAGGTCTATAGAGGTAAAATGTTCTCTGTTACTCAAGCTCTCCAATCCATCACAAATATATTGTTGAACGCTACAATTTTTAGTGTCCATATGGTCTGTCCCCACATAATTCTGGATCTTAAACATGTTTAAAACTTACCTGAAGTGGCTGAGTGAACAACCTGCTCAGCAGCTCAGGTATCACTTGTAGGGGCCTCTGTAACACGAGGTAAAAATGTTCTGTGGATGTAGTTCTAGAGTTGAGGCACCTGATATCTTTTAAAGAAGAGCTGATTGCTGCTTAAGACTAGGCCAAGCCCAATGCTTAAGAGGGATGTTTAACATATAGATTTAGTTGGTCAAAATTACAAAATGTCAATCTTCTGAAACCATAATCCAATGTCACTGCTGCACTGAATAGGACAATTATCATGAGGTATTGTGCTCTGATTTTGTCAACACTTTTTTTTTTCTGCTGTGCAATACACTCACAGGGGCGCCCATCCATTTGCTTCACCTACAGCAGGAGGGTATTTAAGTAAATTGCTGTGATAGCTAATTCTGTTATCTGCCTTGCTGGAATATTACTGTTCGATTTATTGACTCATAGGCAGTTAGTTATAGTAAGAGAATGTGCAAAATACTGTAGAGATAAAAGCATCTTTCAGTTGTGATAGCTCTATAAATGGAGGAGTAGTAGAGCGAGAAAAGGCAATGAGAAATATTGCCACGTTTTTTGTATTGGGAGAGTATCAGCTTCTCGAAAGCTGAAAGTTATTCTCACCCATTCTGGGTGTATCAATACAAATATCTCACCATGCTTTTCTCTCTCTCTCTTGCCCCTTTACTGTTTTCCTTACTGATTGGTTGGATTCACCACATGCTGTGAGCCTTGTTGAATCTTTTATGAAATGTTAAAAATTTATTTATCAAAATAACTGTTAATCAGTGTTCACTGTTTGCTTTCTTCTGCCTATTGATTTTAATAAATAAATATTATCAGATATAAAATATAACACTGAAAGAAACTTTAGAAAGATTGCCTTTTGTACTTCTTTTCTGATTGGTGATTCCTTTCCTTTGATTGTAGCATAAAGCTCTCAGATGTTAGAAACTAAGAACTAATTGTGATTGCTGCTTGTAGGTGCTGAAAGCTCCTCATGGTGATCTATCCTCATGCATGGATATGGCCAAGGTACTTGTCTGTTCATCTTCTTAAGTTAAATGCTTTTGTGTGTCAGTAACTTGAAATAATATGTTTTTGTTGGTTATCTGTCTTTATTTTATGTGAACATGTCTGGTATAGGTTGCTGATCTGGTGGCTTTTGTCGCATCTGCGAGCTTTCCATGTGAAGATGGCTCATCTGATTATATTGATTCATTTGGAGCACAGTGCCTTTCTGTGTTTAAAGCCATAGGCTTACCAAGTACCGCTGTCTTGATCCGTGTAAGTAGACCTTTTTTTCTCTTTTGTTTGTGTTTCGGAGAGTCTAGCTCATAGAAATTGTTAATGTTTTGGTCACAAACTTTTCTTTGCTTCAGGATCTACCTATTGACTTGAAAGGGAGAAATGAATCTAAGAAAATTTGTAGTTCCAGTCTCACTTCCGAAATTCCTGATCATTGTAAATTTTATCCAGCAGATACAAAGGATGATCTCCATAAGGTAATGTCGGTGAGCTCTGTAGAATGGATGTGATTGCTGCTTTTATCTGTAATATGTATTCGGATCTAGCTGGGGTTCAGTATTTACGTTGCACATGTACTTCCTCCGTTTCATATTACATGCAACACTTTCTATTAAGGGGTGTTTCATAATAGACGCAACACTTTTTTTCTTTCCTTATTTGGTAAGTTTTGGGCTATGAAATTACTTAAATACCCTTGCTTTATAAAATTAGTTTTGATTACCTACACTAATCTAAAACAATTAAACTAATTTCAGCCTCCACTCATCTAACTTCCAGCCACCACCCTTCTAACTTCTTCTCTTCTTCCACAACCACAACCCAACTTCCACAACCAACAACCACGACCACCAGCCACCACACCTTCCTCCCTCTCTCCCTCGCCAACCACCAGCCAACCCTCCTCCTCCCTCTCTCCTTCGCCGACCAATAGCGACCCCACCACCGTCGATCTCCTTCTTTCTCTCTCCTTTGTTCTCCTTCTTTCTCTCTCCTTCGATCTCCTTCTTCATCGTCTTCATCTTGTTTGTTCTCCTTCGTCTTCATTGATCTCCTTTGTTCTCCTTATTAAGGGGTGTTCTCCTTCGTCTTCATCTTCTTTGTAGATCTCCTTCTTTCTCTCTCCTTCGTCTTTGATTTGTTTTTGGTGAATCTCTGAATGAATTTTCGTGAATTTGGTGAATTTGCTCGCATAGAAGATCTGTTAGATCTCCTTAATGGGTTGTGGTTAGATCTGTTTTTTTTTTTGAATTTGCTCGCATAGAAGATCTGTTAGATATCCTAAATGGGTTGTGGTTAGATCTGTTTTTTTTTTGAATTTGCTCACATAGAAGATGAAGATGGAGAAGATGAAGATCTTGGTGAATTTTCGTGAGATGGCAGATGGTGGTGGCGGGGTGGTTGTGGTGGTGGTTCTGATGGTAGTGGCGGGATGGTTGTGGTGGTGTTGGCGGGGTGGTGGCGGTGGTGTTGGCGGGGTGGTGATGTTGGCGGGGTGGTGGCGGCTGGCGGTGGTAGGGTGGTGATGGTGGATCCTAGGTGTTGATATAATGTATTAGTTGTATTATTAGTTAGTCTAATCACATACCCCTTCCCATCTAATTGTACACTAAGAAAAATTGCCTCGGAGTCCGCAATTCTCAAAGTGTTGCATGTAATATGAAACGGAGGAAGTAATATATATATATATTTCTTCCAGTAAACTGATATCAACATGCATGTCATTTGTTCTTGATGCAGCTCTTGTACCTTTTCAAGGATCAAAAGTTGAAATCTCCTCACTGGAGAAACCAGCGAGCTTATGTTTCTTCTCAGAAGGTTTGATGATTTCTATATCTGGTTGATCTTGACTTGGTATTTATAAGCAGTTGCTAGTTGTGTTCTTTGATAGACTATTTGTTGAAAGGAAATAAAGAAGTTACGATGTTACGCTTTATGTGTGTTGATGTAGAGCTCTAAAGAAGTGTTTCTTTTCACTGGAATTAAGGAGATATTAATCAAAATCTTTTTTATTTGCTACATTAGATGCATATGGTGGAAAAATGCCTTTTCATGCATTTGCCTTTGTCAGTCAAAATTGTTTTCGTTGCTTCTAGTGTAGATTCTTCCAATGATAAGGTGCTAATATTAGGTTTTTTAGTTTACCCACAACTATACTATATGTTGGAATATGTTTAGATGAACTGCTAAAATTTGTATGTCATGCACCAATCCCCGGACAGTGAATTTTGCTTTCTGAAATATTTTATGGGGTACCCAATGCAACTATGAGCTTTGGTGTTCTAGTTCCATCATATAAAGACAAGATTTTTACTCTCAGTAGATAGTAAGTTCCCTGTTTTTTCAGTTTGATGCAATGTTAGCTAAAACAGTTGTAACTTTTTGTGTTTCTTTGCTTTAATTTTTTGCAGCTTGAATTGCTTGATCATGATTCCGTTTCTGATAAGTGTACCCTCTGTGTCACTGGTTATATCCGTGCTCGTAATCTTTCTGTAAACCAGCTGGTAATATTTTACTAGTTTTTTCTCCATGATTCTTCTTGTTTAAAATTTTGTTCCCTTTTCTTTTTATCATAATACTTTTCATACAAAATTTCTCTACTAGGTTCATGTCTCTGGAGCAGGTGATTTTCAGCTGTGCAAAATTGACATACTAAGGGACCCGTATGCTCTAAATCCCAGGAAAGGACAGAACTCTATGGATGCTGATGATGTGCTTGATCTGAAGGTTGGTAGTTTTGTCATGTAATTATTTTTCTCCTTGGGATATAATTGCAATGCATAGACAATTCATGTAACAAGTATATAAACAGTAGCTTCTAGCTGGTTTTGTGTGAATGATCTCAGAATATAACATAAGAAACACTTTTACATATTCCTTGGAGTTGTAAGTTAAGTTGAATTTAGGGGGGATATTTTATGGATTTGGCCACATTGTCACGAAAGTGGCTTGTAACAGATGCAATGGAATGGACGCTCGAACTTGGCTTATATATTACGGTTGTGTTCTCTTCTCCTAAAATCTCTCAAATTTGGCTTTTACCCCGGTCATATGTGTCGACTCGACCCACCTGACGTGGGTGCGGACACATAATATGGGTCAGACTCACAAAATTAATGTAGCATGAATTCAAGAGGAAGGAGTTATTGTTGATAGTTCGAAAACCCTAGGTAAAAATTGAGGCATGAAATTGGGAGAAAGGAGAAAGCGAAGTTGGGGTTTGGTCACGTAAGTGATGCGAGTCCACCAGACTTTTCGCTAATTGTAAGTGCTGCTTGTATCATAGAAAGAGAAAGACAGGATGCGTGCATGGTTTGAAAATACGGTTTTGGTCACTGTCGCATAAACGGTTGCGGTTTCGTGGGAATGGAATGGATACGTTCAACACGGACCGCATCACAGTTTATCATACTATTATTTGCACTATATATTATAAAATTAGCTAATATAGCATTTGTTTTTTCCTTAGTTTTAAAAAGCGCGCTTTGGGCGAGTCCAGGCGTGAGGAAAGTCGCATCCGAAGACCTCGGCGAAGCGACCTACGTGAGGCGCAAGGAGACGCACGCCTCCGGAGAGGCGCCAGGCGATTCGCCTTGGACGCTCACTGGGAAAACGTGAGAGAAAGAGGAGATTTGAGTTTAGAACTAGAAATCATCAAATTTCCTGTAAATTAGAACTTAAAAGTTAAAACTTATCCATGCTTTAGGAGTTAAATTTGAGTAAGATCGAGCATTTAATTGCATAAAATTGCTTCAATTTGAATCCTAAATAAAAAAATCCCCAATTTTATTAAACCCCAATTCTCAGAATTTGGTGAAAGTTGACAATCGAAGGTCAATCTTCATGACAGTGACTGGCTGACTGCCGACCAGACTGCCCCATGGTTACTGGCGGTATAAATTTCCGGTAGCCGTCGCCAGTACAGCAGTTTGGCAGATCAGCCGGCTATCTTCTCCTTCGAACTTTTCGTTAGGGTTCCTTAATCCAACTGCAGTGAGCATGTGAAGTTACTTAATTACTTTATTGTGAGGTGTACCCCACTCCCAAGATGAGGAATAGTGACTTCAAGTGTTCCTTTTCTCTTTTTCTCTCTTTCTATTTTTTTTCTTTTTTCTTCTTTCTTTTGTCTTTTTCTTCTTTTTTCTTCACATCTCCTCTTCTCTTTTGTTCTGTGCTCACTTCTACTGCACTTTTTATTTTCTTGACGAACCTCACTTCTGATCCTGTTCTTCTTAGCATTGTTCAGAATTTTTTTTTAATAACAGTAGGTCGTATATTTTTTAATAGCTAATTTACAATCAGCAGGTATGTTTTTTAATTACAGCAGCTAATACTTTGTTAATTATTATGTGTTTTGAGTGTAAAATATGCTTTATAATTTCCTTTTAAGGTTTATCACTAAAGGTGCGCCTCACCTATGAGATGTGCGCGCCTTCGCTTAGCGCCTTGCGCCTCTCTTCGCCTTGCGCTTTGCGCCTCTGTGCGCCTCGCGCCTTTTTAAACTAAGGTTTTTCCCCCTTAAAACCACCATAGATCTCGTGATTGATGTATGTTTACCTCTTTTATATCTTTTTATATTGATTTATGTCATTATTGGTGGGAGGGCTAGGGAGCTGTGGGAATTTCTGGAAGAAATCTCTGAAAAGTAGAATCTTGATACGGGAAATGGGGGTGAAATTGCCTTGTTAGGTTCCGCCGAAAGTTCGGCTTATTGAAATCCACCGATTAACAATGGTCAAACTCGGTTTGCCAAATTTGAAAACCAATTAAAACCGGCAAACCAGATTGATTCGGCCGTATTTTCGTACCATGGAAGTGTGGGTCAGATACAATAGTATGTGGGTAGGGGTTAGGACTTAGGAGTGAAGGAATGGTCAAATATTAGACTGTAATAACTTTAGAGCTTGCATCATACTCCTTTGTTCACTCATTTTCAAAATAAACAAAATAACTTTTTCTCCTTATGTAAACTCATTTGCTTCACCTAATTTTTTTCTGTAATCTTTTGTTGTTTTCCAGCAACATAGCAGTAAAAAAAGTACATTATCCTTTTCCATCTTTTCTTTGTTTTTTTTCCCTTGTGTACAAAGTATAAATTTCACTTTATTTTAGCAACTACTACTGTCCTTATCTTGGAAATTTCAAAATGAAAAAAAAAACTTTGAAATCAGATACAAGTTAATATACTATTTTCTATTATTGCTTCCCTGAGTCCATATCCAAAATTTGTACCTTTAAGCATCATAGCCTGAAACAAGGGATTGGGTTTATAAATTTTAAGGCCTGTTGTGATTTGGATTGTTCTGGTCTATTCTGGTGTGTTATGACCTTAGTTTTAAAAAGCGCGCCTTGGGTGCGCACAGGCGTTAGGCGAGTACAGGCGCAGAGAAAATCGCCTTCTCATACTCACGCGAGGTGAGCTACGTCAGGCAACGAGAGGCGCGCTCTTCTTGCCGCCTTGTGGGAGGCGTAAGGCGCACCGCCTTGGTCGCCTTTAGTAAGGAGGCGTGGGAGAGAGTAGATCGGAGTTGAAACTGAAATAATAATTTTTTTTTTCAAATTTAAACTTACCTTGGCTTTGATTTACGAGTTTCGAACTAAATTTCTTTGTTATTGCATTGAATTTCATCATATTGAACCCTAATAAAAAATCCTTAATTTGGGAGAAAACCCTAATTCATAATTTGGTGGAAATTGATCGCGGCTGACTTGTTGGAGGTGACGGATGATGCTGGCGAGAAACCTACCATCAGCGCCGGCACCATATCTCCGATACCCATTACCGGCGAGCTACCTTTTTAGGTTTCATCTGGAACTTCTCGAGGCTTCTCCAACTTTTTCTTCGTTTTTCTTTTATGAAGCGTGAGTTTTGAGTAGTAGGTAGCAGATAAGCCCACTCCCCACTCTCCAGTAGTCATGCACTCACGTGCTGTATCTCTTTTTTCTTTTTCCTGTTTTTTCTTTTTTTCTTTTTTTCTCCTTTACTCCACTCCTTTCCTTCTTCTGTTCTCCTTCGCTTCTGGTCAGTTTTTTTTTTAATAAAACAATTTCAAGTTAATTAGTAATTGCAACAGGTAACTTAATTTCGTAGGTAAATTAAAAAGGCCGACAATCTTAATCTTTACAGTAGCTAATTTTGCAATTAGCAGGCACTATTTTTAATTTGCAACAACTTATATTTTTTTTAATTATTTGTATGTTGTTTTGAGTGTAAAATATGTTCTATAATTGAATTTTAAGCTTTTTAACACCAAAGGTGCGCCTCGTCTACGGGATGTGCGCGCCTTCTCCTTGCGCCTTGCGCCTTTTAAAACTAAGGTTATGACATGAACTTTGATAATATGTGTTCGCTAATATGTAAAGAAATCACATAATCATGCTAGATCTTGTAACATTTGTCCTGAATTAATTATTAAAATATTAACTTTTTAGAAAAAAAAAATTCATTTGTAATTAAAGTTACTAATGAAAATAAGTATTTTTTTGGGAAAAAAAGAAGCTCTTTAGCCTGGTCTAAATCTTTCTAAAGAAGAATAATAAGTTTCTGAATTGAGTAGCTTCTGAATGCTATTGCATCTTTTTTTATTACGAGTGAGAAGGGGAGACCTGTTAGCTTCACATAACCAAGGGATTAAAATTGATAAAAGAGTTAGATGTTAATTGTGCAGCTTACTGTTACTATATTTTTCCTCGTTTTTGTGCAAGTTTTTAGTACTTGTTGACATACTATATATGAGAGGTTTAAATTTGTACGGTTTTGTTACAACCTTGATTGATATGCTCAATATGATTTGTTTGCTCATTGTAGGTTATTAGCTCTTTAGTGCCTGATATTTCAAAGCAAGAGCCTTTGCACGTCGAAAATGTTCAGGATCCTCTTGCTGGAGAGCAGGTTGGTAGATTAGCTTCTAACACTTTTCTTTTTCCCTGTTATTTGGGGTCTTAGCTTCCGTGATTTTATCTGTAAAGTTGCTGCCCCCCCCCGGTATTTAACCTTTCTACTGGGTTGTGTTCTTTTTAACCAGTGTGTGCAGATATGGTTTTGTAATAGCTAGAAAATTTAACCATTCAATTGCTAGCTTGATAAAGTTCAGCTAACTGTCTTGCGCTGCTAGATTGATTTTTTCACACCTTTTTGTGACTTAGCTTAATAAGAGTATTAATTTTTAGATGAATGTTATTTTTACCGAAGTATGAAGGTATGGGTTTATTGTAGTTGTGGTATATTCAATTGTAAGACGGGATTTATTGTCAACATTTGCTTGTTGTTTATGAGCTTATATCATCTGTTGGTATGATGAAGTTTAAACTAGAGAATTCACCACAAGTTCATTGCTAATTTCTTTTCGCATATATTTTACTACGCAATATGTACTCGTTTCAACATATCTGTATTTGAATCATTCCAAGAAGTCAAGTGACTAAGTCTTTAGTTAACAAATATGTAAATGCTTACAGCAGCTCTCTTCTTGACATTATCTTTTTTGTTGTATTTGTTGATAGTTATGGCTTTAGTATAAGCATTGTTTCATTTCTGTTTAAATTTTTGGCAGTTCATATTCATAATCCTTTATCTTCTATCAGACTTGGCCAACTGAGGCTGAAATGGCTGAGGCAGAGGAAAATCAGAAGAATAAGAAATTGAAGAAGAGGAGACTTCCACCTGGTACTTCAGAATACCAGGTTTGTCTTGGCCTTTTTATCTATCATCACTTATGTCGATTCTGTAATAGTCCCTAGGGAAGAGCCCATATAGTCAAATCCCCACTAATTGTCAATTTCTGGGTTTTTTTGTTTGATACCTTATGTTAAGTGCTTAGCATATTTTTTTTTTCTATGCTTCAGGCTGCTTGGATTTTGGATGGCAGCGATGAGGATGATGTTGGCAGCGGTGATGAGTCAAATGATGGCATGGTCTTGGATGAGTTAGAAACTGATGTTTGTTCTGGTGAGGTTTCTAAAAATTTCGACTTTGATGAAGATCAAGGATCTGTTGACCTTGGAGAATCTGATGGAGGCACAGAGACTGATTCAGTGATGGTGGTAAGCTTAGCTGTGGCATCTTTCTTGAGCTATGCTCTATAAAGTTGTATATTCTTATATATTTTTGATGTCTTGTGGATTCTTTTGCATGTCTAGGTTCCAAGAAGCTTTGTCTGTATGGCTGTGTATGCTTCTTTGGTTACTGGGACTCTTGAGTCTTGAACATGTAACGATGCTGAATAGTGAACAATTAGATAGTTCTTGCAGCGTTAGTCTAGCTATTAAGTAGTGACTGTTATGCTTTTGAAAGCATTTACTCTACTTATTTCACCCAATACCCGCATGCTTGTGTGAAGTATGTGGTTTAGATGCTGTTGTCGTCAGATTGTAGTCACCCCTAACACGCCCTCTTCTCCCCCCAAAAAAAAAAAAGCAAAGGAAAATTGTTTGAAATAGTTACAAAATGGAAAGCAGTGTGACATCTGGTTGATCTGGTCAACAGGAGTTCTGTTTGTGCATTTTATTTTTTTTGCTTCAGAAAGCTGTTTCTTTTTATGTTTGTGCTAATTGATCTCTGCTGCTTTTTACTTTATCTTTGTTTATTGGGTTACTTTATAATTTATACTTGTATTATGGGTTTAACCAATCTTGTTTTCTTTACAGGACGGGGATATGACTAAGGAGCAGATAGAAGATGATATCAAAAGATTAAAAGAAGCTCATGCAGAAGATGAGGGTAATTTATTTATTGTTCTAGACGGATTTTTTGGTTCATCTGAAAGTATCTGTTTTTGTTATCCATTTTATGCAAATTTCTAAGAATTTGACATTATGCCATATGGTTGAGAACAGGTCAGCCCGGCATGCTCATGTAGAGTTTAAATTTTTCTTTTCTTAGAACATTTCCAACATGTAACATTATGTATTTCCTACCGAACTCTGACATTGTAATGGTGTGAAGAGATGAGGTTGTTGGTGACCCAACTACCACGTGCTCTCTGTGTTAAGAGATCATATTATCTTTTATCTTGAATACACCAACATAATTCTCTAGCTGGTCGAGGAACATTTAATTTAAATATCCACTTCTTCCTCCTCACCCCGTTCATATTGCTGTTTGAAGCTCTGACTATTGTACAGCTGTATGCAGTATGCTGCCTGATACAATTAAGGGGGTTTCAATTGGAAATTCACTTCTTTTTTGTGAAATTAGAAGAGTTTGATGTTTAATTTTTTATTTTTGCGCATTAGCATCACCATCACCTTATCCCATACCTTTCTTTCAACACTAAGCACTCAACAAACCCAAGTCACCACTCAATCCTTAAGTGCTAGATATGTGGTTCGCTGGTTAGCATGTTTCTGAGTGTTGCTCTGATGGCATTAGCAGAGGTAGGATCGGCAGTGATGGATGGGGGTGAAAGTAAAGGCGATAGAGATGGTGATTGAATCTTTAGAATTAGGAAACTGTATAGGAGGTTGCTAGGGGCATTAGCATAATTTTGTATAACCCTTAGGGCTTGTTCATATGTTTTTGTTGAGTCCTCAATTTTAAGTTCTTTTTAAAACTAAACCAAAGAATGAACAAGCAGAAAAGGTGTTTTCCATGTTTTTGCTCTCAACATTCAAATTAGCATAAGTAGGACTATGTTATGCAACCTACTCCCTCCGTCCCTAAATAGGGTTCCCATTTTTCCATTTAACTCTGTCCCAAATAGATTTTCCATTTCCTTATTTGGTATGGGTCCACAAATTAAAATATTATTTAGCTTTTATTTTTTTATTATATTACCCACTTCCCCATAAACAAGATGACTTTGTAAAATGGTCCACATTCTCTCTCCTCAATAAACAATTGATGAATAGTGTACCAACTTCAATTAATTAATTCTGATTTAATACAACTAAGGTTCCACTTATGATTTCTCCTTAATACTTGTGCCCAAAAGAAATGGGAACTCTATTTTGGGACGGAGGGAGTATATCATATGATTTCTATAATCTTAAAACCAAAATCTGGAGAACTGGCAGTGATACCTCATACATTGACTACGCATTCTTATCCATCATTGTGTTTCATATTTAGTAGTTATTGTACGTCGATATTTCTTGATGAAGAAAGGATCTGTACTTGACTTTCATATTAACTTGTGTGAAACATGTTCTGTTTTTTATGACTTTCTTAATTTTCATAGTGCCTGTTGGAATCACTTGTTTTGCTTATTAGTGGTACAACTTGACTTTCAGAATACCCAGATGAAGTCGATACTCCAATAGATGTGCCTGCTAGAAAGCGTTTTGCTAAGTACAGAGGCCTGAAGTCCTTTAGAACATCTTCATGGGATCCTAAGGTGATAATGTTTGTGCCTCTTGGAAGGACTTGTAAACTTATAATGTGCACAAGTCTCAACTCTCAAGTCTCAACTAATTTCTGACTTACTCGCTCTCTGTATCTTTCTCCATGAGTAGGAATCGCTGCCACCAGAATATGCTAGAATATTTATCTTTGATAATTTTGCAAGAACTCGAAAACATGTGACTGCTAAAGCCTTGGAACAGGACAGAGAAAGTTCCGATGACACTGTCTCACCTGGCACATATGCAAGGCTCTATATCAAAGAAGTACCAAAAACTGTTACTTCAACTTTATGTTTGCGTGCAAAGATAATGCCCATTATAACATGTGGGCTATTGCAACACGAGTCCAAGATGTCGGTTCTGCACTTCAGGTATTTGTTCTGTTGGCTCCTGGTTGCTGTCATAATTTCCGTGCTATGGCTATCATTAATCACATAATTTACTGTCTTAACAGCATTAAGAAGCACGATAGTTATCAAGAACCAATTAAAGGGAAAGAGGAACTAATATTTCATGTTGGTTTCCGGCAGTTTGTTGCAAGGTGAGTTTTTTCTGTGGAAAGAAACACCCGCTTGCAGAATTTATATTCTTTATGATTCAGGTGTTATCATACTGAGGCCTGTAACTTGTATCATGAAGGCCAATATATTCTTCCGATAGCATCAATTCGGACAAGCACAAGATGGAGAGATTTCTGCATGCAGGACGCTTTTCTGTAGCTTCAATATATGCTCCAATTTCATTTCCACCTTCTTGTTTGGTTGCCATGAAGATAGCAGGAGACGTGGGCTCACCTGTTTTAGCTGCTGTCGGTTCTTTGCTAAGTGTTGATCCAGATAGGATAATGCTGAAGAAGATAATTTTAACTGGGTAAATTTTCTTGACTTTCAGAAATTGTATTATGACTTGTGACTTATGCAAATTTGTTGTTAATATGCCTCGCATTCTCAAAAAGATTTCTTTGTTAAAGCATTTTAGTAACTCCAATGTCAGCTTTCTCGTCAAGAAGTTTTGGATTATCCAATGAGTAATATCACTTTTGATGGTCAAGTTTCTATATGCTGATTTGGGTCCGGCTCTTTTGACCTGATTCTTATTGAACTGAAATTTATTTTACTGATAAAACTAATCTTTATTGAGTAGAACTAATAATATTTACTGATATAAATTGATATTTACTGATAATTTTTTTTACTGGTTCACTAGTATTAGTTTTCTAAAGTTACTGATTTTTACTAATTAAAATTGATTTTTGCTAAATTTTATGTGAAAAGTTGGAAGAGAATAAGGCCTTTGGTATCTGTTAGCTTCTTGTTGCATTGAGAAACACTTACTTGAAAGCTACTGAACACTAAGAGTTGGTGTGGTAGCTGGCTTTTGTCTGTGGAAGTTGATAATGCGAAGTAATTGTTTTGTTTACTCTGCAATGCGTCTTAAAATCATACTCCCTCCGTTTATCTTTAAATTGGAAAATTCTGCCATTTAGGGGTGTTTTTTTTTTGTAATTGGGACAATTGACCCTTTTTCTTTATATGGTAGGTTGGCCTACGATCTCTATTACTTTTACTCTCTCAAACTTTTTCACTTTTTCCTTATCGTCACTCTCCTCTCTACGCTTTGTACTTTTTCATTGGTTCATGTGCAAAACCAAATGTCCCATTAAACAAAAAATGGAGAGACTATCTCTTATGAACTGATCTCTGTGAAGTAATGAACTGTTGCATATCTCTCATGTGAATATCCTCCTATACTGTTTATAGTAGGGTGTGTGTGTAGTCTATGGATTTTGGATGGGCTTACGTAATAACATTTGTTATTGTACCCATTTGACTTGCAATTGTCATCTGAGGTGTGCACATGCAATTTTATTTTATGTTGTGAAATCTGTTTAGTTTGCTAGTATTATTGTTGCAATAACTTTGAGCCAGTTTCTATCTGATATTCTTTTGACTTGTTGAACTTTAATGGCTCTCCATGTCACTTAGCCCACTTGCTTTCTTTCTTGCCAAGTTAGTCTCTTTATCAGTTGTAAATTATGAAACTTTCTTTTGATGTAGTTATCCCCAGAGAGTTTCCAAAGTAAGAGCGACAGTCAGATATATGTTCCACAATCCAGAAGATGTTAAATGGTTCAAGGTATGGTTATTGGTTAGCTTATCTTTTGCCTCTCCATCCTCCAACTTTCCCCTTTTCCTTTTGTAATACTTTTTTTGGGAGGGGTGAGGACTGTGGGGGGGGGAAGAGTTGATCTAAAATAGTAAATGTAAGTATAATGGCTTGATTGGCTGAGCTCATTCAAGTGGCTATATATACTGCAGCCTGTAGAAGTATGGACTAAATGTGGACGTCGTGGTCGTATAACAGAGCCTGTTGGAACACATGGTACGTTTCTTTTTTTCCATCTTTAACTTCCGGAATTGTTTTTCAATCTCTTCTCTTTTTTTCTAAGTTCAGTGATATTTCTTATCCTGGGGTTGTTTTGCTCTTGTTTTCCACCCTTCTGTACCATTTACTATGTGTGGTTGGTGGAAGATTTAAGATTTTGCTTGAGATCTTTGGTGCGGCTTTTCGTCCTTCAGTTTGTAATTTCCATGTGCCCGTATCTTTTTTAGTACAAAGCTAGCAGGCCAAGGATAAGTTAATGTTCTGATGGAAGATGCGCCAAAATGTTTTAAAAAGCCAAGAAAAATCGAGCCGGCTGCACTTGCTGAACTTTGTTTCTTAAAGTATGTTTGCTTTCAATGGGGGCTCATTAACCATTGAAAGATGATCTATATGGCTATCTGGCTCGTTAGTGAAATAAAAAAACTCGAACAAAAATCTTTTCTAGTGACCCACATGACTACACCCGTGAGCCTCCCTGTGGTCTCATGTTTTGTTTGCAGCAGGTTATTTGTGACTAGAGGATTGGATTTGACTTCGATCCAGCTTTTAAAAAATTGATCGAAAAATTATTGTTATTTTTCATGCATTCTCCACCCTCAAACCACCAAATAGAGGGTTCTCTTGTTGTCGTTGCAGTATTGATAACTTTTTCTCGAACTGCAGGGGCAATGAAGTGTCACTTGAATGGAGTCCTTCAGCAGAATGACACTCTCTGCATGAGCCTGTTTAAACGTGCATACCCCAAGTGGCCCGAACACAAATTTCCGTTGTCCACTATGTGATATAATGGAATCTCGGTTTGAAGAATTGCCAATTCTCAGTTCAGCGCAGGATAAAAACTCTGCTGCTGTGATCGGGAATGAAGCGCAGGTTCAGAATTTAATTCTTCATACTTTTATTTGCTTGTATGGTGTAGGTTAGTTATTCTTGAATTTATACATCTATTACCTGTACGAATGTACCCACTGATTTTGAGGGGCATAAAATTTTGCTGAGATTGTCAATGTAGATGTTTTTGATAGGCTAGTGTGAGTCGTGAGATAATCAGATAGGGAAAGAAAGAATTTATTGTAATGTCAATTAGGGAAATCAAGCCCATTTTTGTATGTATATCTTTGTCATTTCTGTATATTTGCTGTTTACCGATCTTTTTATATCTTTATTAATGGATACAATTAAGAATGCGTAACAAAATGTATCCTCGCATTTGCCAAGAGTATGGACATTTTTACTTGAATAGTTGAATCCTGTTTAATATCCTGATATGCATACTTCATAGCTGATCCTCTTCTAGTAGGTAAAGTCCATTAGTGTGTGTTCAATTCGGACTAGTCTTTTTATTTTATTTTTACAATGGTGGACATAAAAGAAAATTACAATAAGCTTGTGGTGAATCTTGAACAAGTTTGAGCACATATTTTAGCTAAATCATGAGCTATATGAGCTATATGAACTTGTTGACGATTCACCTTTAGAAAAAAACACCAATCAAAACTATTAGCTAAGGCACAAATTCGCGAGAGGGACCATTTGAGATCAACTGGAGCATAAGTAACATCCTGCGAATAGGTGATAAGGTTTTGTGCTATCAGTGCAGAACATTGTGCGTCTCATATTGTGGTTGGAAGCCCATGAAATAGTTTTGAGGAAAGCTTGAGTTTCAGCGTAAATTGCGGAAACAACACTCCTATAATCTCTCCCTCCCCTATTTTGATGTTGTGAAAGAGTAGTATGATCTCTATCCTCAAGAGCCCAGCCAAAACCAGCTGCTTTTGTGTTTCTATTCCAGGCTGCATCAAATTGGATTAGATAGTGATGATAACCAGCCCTCGAAGAGCCCATATGGACTCCTTTAAAACCTGGTTGGGTGTCTGAAAGCACTTCTGGGGGATGAAGAAAGCGAAGTGAGTCAAAAAGAGGAAGGGAATCCAATCTAGACATATTGCTTTCAAGCGCGCTCTTAAGTTGTGTAACTCTTTGAACACTTGGTTGTTCATCGCGGAAGACTCGTTCATTTCTATGAATCCAAATGCTCCAAAGCGTAACAATGAGTTTTTTCATTCTATCACTTTGCAGCCCATCCTCGCTATAAAGGAGCAGGATATAACTGATAAGCCACTCAGAACAAGATGAGTGGTTAGCAATTTAGCATGTTGCGTTTGAATAGCAGTATGAAGGTGTCGCCAAACACCTTGTTCTATTGGACACAAAAGGAACAAATGTTGAGAAGTCTATGTAATTGTTTTGCATACATCACAATATGGGGAGTCAGAAATATTTCTTAAGTGGAGCTGCTCTCTTGTAGGTAGACGATCATAAAGCAGTCTCCAAATGAAAATTTTCCACTTGGGGAGCATAGGAAGGTGCCATAAGATCTTAAAAACTTTTCCTGAAGTAGAATCTTGAGGATGGGAAGGATCTTGTTGGATGAGAAATGCATAGGCTGATTTTGACGTGAATTTACCCGACGAATTAGCAGATCAGAACATAAAATCCTCCGAAGGAGTAAGAGGTAATTCCATGGAAAGAATGTCCTGTGCATCTCTATGGGAGAAGAAAGCTCGAACCCTTCTACCTTCCAAACATGTTGATTAATATCAATAAAATCATGCACCTTTGAGCTTTGTATTTGATGAAGTGGAAGGTTTGATCTGGCCAAAGGGATTCTGCCAGCTATCCAAGGCATAGAAAAGGTCTTAACCTTTGCTCTTGTGCCAATTTTCCAGCTACATCCTTTCAAAAGAAGCTGCTCAGACCTTTAAAGCCCTCGAAAACCCCATGATTTGAGGGCAGGATACTTGTTGACAAACTTACCCGTTGTGAGAGCAATTGGTTTATTAGCAGTAAACATCATAGACAGTAAATTAGTTCGATTAGTAAACATATTCCAAACTTTCTTCATTAGAAAAACCTTATTTAATCTAGTAATAGATCTGATACCTAAACCTCCCATGCCTTTTGGCAAATGGACAATATCTTTCTTTACCCAATGAATACTTTTCTTGCCATGGTTTGCCTAACAAAGAAACGAGATCATCATAGAATCCAGCTTATCAATAGGAATATGGAATGAAGATAAGATATGAGATATCATAGCAACTAGGATTGTGTTTATAAGAATGAGTTTTGTAGAGTGAGATAGGTGAAGAGCATTCCAGCTTAGTAGTTTTTGAGAAATAATATCAATAAGATAATGGAAGTGCGCTGGCTTGGAACCTTGAATATCAATAGGGACACCTAGATGAACACCTAAAGAAGATTGATGATTCATATTTAGGATATCCTTAAACAAAGATTGATCTATAGGAGTAGTGTTAGGACTAAACTTGATAAAAGACTTTAATAAGTTTATTCTAGACGCTGAAATGACACAAAACCTATTAGAAATCTTTGTAAGTTCATCACTAGCTTGAGGAGTTGTTTTCAAGAAAAGTAAAGCTTCATCAGCAAAAAATAGATGTGATATAGAGGGACTTCTACGAGACACTCTAATTCCTTTAATCAGCCTAATATCTTCTGCAATAGTTAACATTCTAGAGTAAATGTCCATACATAGTATGAATAGGTAATGTGAGATTGGATCACCTTGCCTAAGACCACATTTAGGAAAGAGAGGGTCAGAAATGTTACCATTCACCAGGATTTTGAAGGAGACACTTGAAATACACTGATGAATCCATTGAATCCAACAAGGAGGAAAACCATATGCTCGCAAAACCTTGAGTACAAAATTCCAATGAATACGGTCATATGTTTTTTTTTAAGTCGATTTTTACTGCAGCATAAGTTGAAATCCCAGCCTTCTTTGAGTTGATAAAATGAAGAAGTTCGTGAGATAAGAGAACATTGTCTGACATATTCCTCCCCGGAACAAAAGCATGTTGGTAGTTAGAGACCAAATCTGGTAGGTAGAGTTTCATTCTAGTCACCAAGCACTTAGCAATACACTTGTAGATTATACTGATAGGTCTAAGCTGCGAGACCTCAGTTGGATTATCAACTTTATGAAGCATAACAAGAATACTGTTGTTCCATTCTTTTAGAAGGTAACCAGTAGTGAAGAAGCTTTGTATACCTTTGACCACATCAGGACCAACTAGGTGCCAATGATGCTTGACAAATTCCACATTAATGCCATCTGGACCAGGCGACTTTGAGGATGAAATAGAAAACATAGCTTGTTGAATTTCATCAGCCAAAAACGGAAGCATTATGTTAGCTTTCTGTGAATCTGAAAGAGTGGGAAGATGCAACTCCCTAAGCACTTGGTCAGTTTCTGCTTCACTCTCCACTGCTACAAAAAAGGCCTTAGAAAACGCCTAAATTAGGCTTAAGAAAACCCCTCACAACGGTATTCTAAGTCAACGTAGTGTTAAGTTAAGATAACGTCTTACGGAGGTGTTTTGTATGATTGAGGAAAAGGCAACCTGTAAGTGAACCCACAGTTCTCTTTGCCTTCAATTAAATACAAACCGCAAAAAGAACCGCTTTGATCGTGAAGCGTTCTCTTTGATTAACGTTTTGGAAAAGAAATATATTAATTGCCAATGAATTGAGATCACAATTTAAAAAATAGCAAAAATACATTAATCAATCCAATTTTTAATACTGCCAATAGCAACAATATATTGATTCGATTTTTGCTAAATAATCCTAAATAGTAAATACTAATAAAATTACACAAAATTTAAAATAAAATGAAATGAAAGAGAAACATTATACTTCCTCCGTTCCAAAATAAGTGAAACACTTTGCTCAAAAAAGTTCTCCACGTAAATGAGAGAAGTGTTTATTTATTTTGGGAGCATTAAATTTACAATTTATGGAAAAAAAAAGTAGGCAAATAAGGAAGAATTGCTTGAAAGTCTTTGATCAATCCTTCTTCTTCACATTAATTGGTTAGTGAACTGCAAGTCTGCAACAACAAACATACGAAACAAATGAGAATTAAATTAAAGATCCATATAAGTGAAATTTTAAATTTATTAAAACCAAAATCTGAAATTTCGATACCTTTTCCGCATAGTTCATAAGGATAAAAAAGCTTAAGCCGGATAATTAATTAATTAAACTAAAATTAAAAAACAAGAAATCAGATGTATTTACCCTTTGATGGCGAAAAACAGAAATTCAGCTTTTCTATCTCATTTCAATCGTCATCAGAATTTCTCTCAATGATCAATGATCCCAAAAAACATAAATTTATCATATCTCGTCGCAATAAAGAATTTTTTAATTTCGATTCAGCTTTTCTCCGCCTCCATTTCTCCCAAAATTCGAGCTTTTTAGGGTTTTAATTTAGGGTTTGGGTTATAGAAAATGGAGGAAAGAAAAAAAACGAGAGAAAAGAAGAGGACGACGGAGAAACAAAACCCAGCAGCAACATTTCATTTCCTTCGACACACTCGCACAACATCATCTTCATCCTCTCGCGCGATGCCAAGGCACAGAGATTAGAAAAACTCAACAAAAAAAACTCCAAACAATACAATTCAAACCGTAATCAAACAGTCAAACCATCAATAATTTCACCAGAACTAATCAAAATTATGCGAAAACAGAAGAACACACAGAATTGATAAAAAAAAAATTGGAGAATCACAAAATAATTAACAGAAGATTTAGTACCTTAAATTAGGCTTGGAAGGAGCGAAATTCAATGGACGATTACGATAAGTGAGATCCGCAAAACGGGAATTGAGGTTCTTTGAGTTCAATCCGATCAATCCATGGCTTGAAAAACAAGTGGAAATCTTTGACGTCATTGTTAAGAAGCCTACATTCACTCTGCTGATTGCTGAAGTAGAAGAGAAAGCAAAAGAGATACAGAGAAGAGTGGAAAGATAAGAGAGGGTTAAGCAGCAACATTTCATCTTCTTCACTAGGCATGTTCATTAGGGCGGGGGCCCAATAAAAACCCTCAATGAGCCCTTTTATATGACCCGACCCTTATTATAAATGGGGCGGGTCCTTAAAGGGTCAGGAAATAAGAGGGTTGGGGCGAGTTGGGGCGGGCTTGAGAGGGTTTAAAAGATTTTTTTTTTTGAAACATTTTCCCCCAAATCTTTTTCTCTCTCCTAGGGTTTTTTTTCTCTCTCCTCTTCGTCGGTTGCGGAATTCGCACATCTCCCGGGGTTTTTTCTCTCCTCTTCGTCGTTCGGCAATGCGCACATCTCCACTTTGTCGATCAAGCAATTCGCAAATCGTCTTCGGTTTACGAAGGTAAAGTTTCACTAAAACCCTAATTTATTTCTCTTTTTCTTGTTTGGAATTCGTGACATTTGATTTGATCTCCTTTTATTTGTTTGAGTATGATTTTGTGAGATTTGAGCGATTTCAACTTCTTGATTTTGTAGAATTTGCGATTATGTTTATGTAATTATCACTGTTTATTAGCTTCTTTTACTTGGCTTTAAGACATGAATATTTGGGTATTTCTTCTGTTTGGTCGCACCTGGGTTATTTCTCAGATCATTCAAGCTCAATAAACTACTGTATGCCCTCCTAGTTGAAAACCCACATTCCCAAATTGGTCCATTTGAGAAGATTTTTGAAGAATTTGAGACATGTAGTGTTTGGCTTCACTGGGTGGTGGTGCTGGTTTATTGCTCATTTTAGCTGGTTATTTGAGTCTCACAGCTTTTAAGAAGCGCAAAAAATTCTTACTTTGCTTTGATTCTTGAGGCGGGTATGTTGGATTTGAGACAGGTAGTGAAAAGAGACTTACCAACAGTGGATCTGGAGGTGGGAATTCAAGTTTCAAAACTAACCAGAAAGGACCAAAGAAGTATCTAGAGTCTAGACATTCAAGCTTCATTTCCTTTGTATTTATACAGAGATTAACATGTGTCATGCTTGATTATCAGCAGACGACATTAAGTTTAGAGTTTTAACTATGAACTGCTAATTGCAATTGATTGATTTACAGGAAACCACATAAATGCAACATGAGGCAAGGAATCATTATCATGATATTTACCCCTTAATCACAGCAACCACGTACAAAATCAAGAAAATAAACTGTGGTAAAGCTACGTAGAAGCCAAATAATCGACATATCAATATGTCAAAAATCTGTATGATGATATATTTAACAAGGCATAGAGTTAGAGATTGAATGTGGTTTGTTAATGTGTTATTATATGTTTGATGTGTGTTTTCTGGGTATTTATGTGATGAATTGATGTGAAACATTTAGATATCAATCTTTTAGAATTATAAGAATTATACCATCTTTTAGATCCATTAGGTAGTTTAGATATTCATAGTTTCATACTACTATATTTGTTTGTTGTGATTTGATGCGTATGAGTGAATTGGGTTTTGTATAGCTGATTTTCCAATGTTAATTCTCTGTATTTTTTTTTGTTAAAATAGCTCCATGGAAAGTGATGCGACAATGTCATCTATGCCAGAGGAGGATGGTTACAATGAATATGTTGCTCCCAAGCGTAGGAGGACGAAGAAATCTTTGGTGTGGCGTGAGCTACTAGAAGGAAGGAATGAAAAAGATGATGTACTTGCTACTTGTAAGCATTATGGGATTGATTTAGTTGCCGGGTCAACTAGTGGCACATCTCATTTAAAACGTCATTTGTTAGAGAGATGTTCAAAAAGGCCTAATGGAGTTCCACTAGGGGAGGTGGGTAATGACGATTGGCGATGAGGGTAGAGAATTTGTGTTTGACATGAAGGAACTAAGGAAGGAAATTTTACTCTATGTTGTAGAAGGTTCTCGTCCATTTTCTACGGTTGAGGATAAGGCTTTTAGGCGGATGATGTTTAAAGCTACTCCACATTTTAAGCCCTTTAGTAGGACTACACTTACTAGAGACCTTTTTTCCATGTATTATTCTGATAGAGAAAAGTTGAAGACCATATTGTTGAGTGCACCCGGTTTAATTTGTTTGACAACTGATAATTGGAAATCATCTCATACATGGCAACATTACATTTGTATTACCGTCCATTTTGTTGATAAGGATTGGAAACTACATAAGAGAATCCTCAGGTTTAAGGCATTGACTCCTCCTTATGATGGAGAAAGCAATTCCGAAGAAATTTATATGTTTCTTAACCATTGGAGAATAGATGATAAGGTGTTAAGTTTGACGGTTGACAATGCCTCTTATAATGATGCTATGATTACTCACTTGCGGTCTCGTTTGGTAGCAAGAGGAGTGTTGAGACATGGTGGTTGTTTTTTCCACATTAGGTGTTGTGCTCACATAATTAATTTGATAGTTCAATCCGGATTAGGCCTTATTCAAAGCATCTTAGATAGTGTTAGGAACTTGGTGAAAATGATTACGAGGTCTTCATCTAGAAGTAAAGACTTTTACGAGGTTGCTCAAAAGAATTTTCATTTAGATGTTAAAAGAAAACTTCACTTGGACATTCGTTGGAATTCAACATATAAAATGCTTGATAATGTGTTATACTACAAAGTTGTGTTTCTTCATTTGGGATCGGTGCATGTAGCTTTTAAGTATATTGTGCCTACGGATGATGAATGGGAAAAATTGATTGTAGTTCACAAATTTTTGAAACTTTTTTATGATGTCACGTGTATGTTCTCAGCCAATAAGTCTCCAACATCTAATATTTATTTCAAGGGTGCTTGGATGGTTCATCGTCGTTTGCTTGAAACATCTAAGGGGCCACATGTTTTCTTAGGAGATATGGTGAAGCCTATGTTGAAAAAATTTGACAAATATTGGTCGGATTATAATGTGTACTTATCTTGTGCGGCCATACTTGATCTAAGGTTCAAAGTTAAGTTTGTTGAGTATTGTTTTGATAAGTTGTTTGGTCTGAATGACGCTATGGTAAAGGTTGGAGAAGTGTTGACTACCTTGAAGTCTTTATATAATGAGTATAAGTTAAGATCTTCAACCTCACCTATTGTTGTCTCTACTCCTACTAGCGGGATAGATGATGACTTATTTGATGATTATCATAGTTATAGTTCAAGAAGTACTAGAACTCAAACCACAAAGTCACAACTTGACTCATATTTGGAGGATCCGGAGCGTGACTTGAACTCGGAGTTGAATGTTCTAGAATTTTGGCAACAAAATGTAGTGAGATTTCCGGATCTTTCTTCTTTGGCCCGAGATTTACTAACTATACCGGTTAGTACGGTGGCTTCGGAGTCGGCTTTTAGTCTTAGCGGGAAGATTATTTCTCCTAATCGTAGCTCATTGAAACCAAAGACGGTACAAGCATTAGTGTGCACTCAAGATTGGCGCCGTGATGAGCACAATGTTCCTTTGAACTTGGATCTTGATTCTAGCTCGGGTGATGATATGGATGAAGTCGAGGATGATGAGGATGATGAAGATGTTGATAGTAACTTCTTGTACTATGTATGTTTTTATCTCCTTATAGCTTATCATATCATGGTTCTTTGGACTAGAGTTACATTGTATTTTTTTTTTCTATGTTACGTTAATGTCTGTTCCCTTCCCCAATTAATGTAATTTTATCTATCTTTGAATCTTGGCCAAGCATGAATGGACTGTAGTAAGGACAAGTGTAGCTTGGAGATGTTCATGTGGTGGTAAGCTTACGCTGGTTATTTTTTTGGTGAAAGAAGATGGAGATTTTGCGGCATTTCGTTGGCGAGTAGGCTGCTTGCTGCTTGTGTTCCTGTTTTGAGACTAGATGGTTTAGTGACTCCATAAGATGCTCACTGATACTTTGTAAAGTTGCTCTATGAGCTGATGCATCTTGAGTTGTAGCTTTGTTTATTTTGGAACTTTGACTAATTTGGTGATAATGTAATGACTTTCATCTATTTTCTACGAAGATTGTTGAAACTTACCAACTACTCCAATATAGTTGTTGACTTTCATCTTTTTTTGTCTGTAGGAATGAATAGCAGAATGTCTTTTTTTTTGTTGCTGTAATTTTAATTTGGTGCTATGAGATATAAGATATACTGGTACTCGTTATTGGGTATGAAGTCATATAATTTGAATGCATTTAAAGAAGAAATAATTGAATCATATACGTTTTGCATCAATATTGATCAAGTAGTTATATGGGCAGGGTCGGGTCGGGCTGTAATGGGTCTGACCCGGCCCGGCCCGTTGAATCAACACCCTTGACCCGGCCCGTTAACACATTGACCCGGCCCGCCCCTGACCCACCCCAATGAACAGGCCTATTCTTCACCAATGGATGAGAGAGTAGAGAGATATTAGAAAAAATCAAGAGAAAATATCATAGAGATTGAATCTTGAGAGAGAGAGAGAGAAGGGAATGAGAAGTTCTCTAAAGTTACGCGTGAAAGAGGAGACCAAATTAATGTACCAAGGCACCAAATTTTCTTATGAAAGACCAAATGAATAAAGAGAATCGTGGAATTGAAAGACCAAAGAAAACCGTCAGGTACTTAAATGGTAATCTTTTACTTCTGTAAAATTAAAAGAAGAAAATTAAATCTGGGATTATAGATAAGAGAACTGTCAAGTGCTATGGAGATTCACTTTTCTCTTTTTAACAGAACTCTTCATATTTTGAGGGGTTTTCTTTGTTAAAGATAACTCTTCAATATTTAATAGTTCTCTTAAGTGAAATCTATTTGCCCAATTTTGTAGTAGAGCGCTCTAGTACTATTGGATTGGAAAATGTCAATCCAATAAGCCTTTACCACCTGAACAATTGTTGATGGATCTTCTACCCATTCTCCTCTTTCATTTTTGATAGTAGTGAGAGCATTCCTTGACTTTTGTTTCTTAACCTTTGCATATAATAAAGATGATGGACAGTCTCCAAGCATTGTCCATTTATCCTTCATTCTTTGTTTCCAGAACAAAAAAGTCGTATGCAAAGTAGGCAAAGAATTAACAATGGATTGGATATAATCATTACCAGTAACACTATTTGAGACTGCTTGTCCAAGCGAGACAAGATCATCACATAAAGTTTTCCAATTTATACCATGGGTTTTCTTATGTTTAAGACACCAAATTCGAAGCCTATGAACTATAGTTTTACAATGAGATTGAACTCTAAACATTGGTGAACCATAACAAGGGGTACTCCAAACTTGATTTATAATGTCAACAATTTCAGGATGAAGAAGACACCAGGTTTCTATTTGATATGGTCTTCTACCAAGATTTTGTAAGTTAAAGGTAGAATATACGATAGTTGCATGATCAGAATACACTATAGGTTCATGTAAGAGAATGTGGTTTGGAAATAATGAATCCCAAGAGGATGAAGTATAGGCTCGGTCTAATCTTTCTAGTATGAGATTCGAACCAAGTTGCTTATTCGACCAAGTGAATCTAGGTCCTTAAAATGGTACTTCATTAAGGTGAGACTTAAATCTCCAATCCATAAATTCATTCCATCCAGGTATTATTATACTCGAGCCACCAAGTTTGTCCTCAAAACGTTCAACTTGGTTAAAATCTCCAAGTATGAGATAGTTTGGAAGAGGCATAGTGTGATAAAGGACTAGATCCCAAACTTGAGCCCGATTTTCCAACAAAGGAGCTCCATACAAGAAACAAACATACCAACTTTTTCATATGCACGCCGTGCGTGCGAAAATATGTGGAAAAATAAATAATTGCTAATCACATCTAATAAATCAGGGTTTTGTAAAGATTTTCAAAGATTAGTTGAGAGGGAAGTAACTTACTCTGTTATAAATTTTCAAGGTTTTATTTTTGTTGTGTCTTTTTTATCTTTTTATTTTTAAATTAATTAGGTAGTTACATCCTTTTTTATTTTTATGTTTTTTCTTTTTCTATTTTTTCGTGTCCTACCCCTCTTGACATATAGAATAGAGATTTACTTGTAATTATAAACTTTGCGAATTTTGTTATGTCTTTGCCTAACCTATAGAATAAAAGTAAGCTCATATTAATAAATCCACAAATATTTAACATGGTTGTTAAATGCAATCTTTACTTACTATAACTAATAGAGGATACTAATAGTATACTTGTAATTGTACTATTGTACATGATGTTATATCCGACTTGCTTTTCAAAAGCTAATAAAATACCAAAATGGTGCAAAGCCATGTCGGAAGCGATTAATGCAATGCTTGTTAATAAAACTTGGGATTTGGTATCATTTGATGCGTCAAAGAACTTAGTTGGTACAAATTAAAATGGATTTATACGATTAAAATCGATGAAGAAGGTCATGTGATTAGGCTTAAGGCTCGTCTGGTTGCTCGTCTGGTTGCTCGTAGGTTTGGTCAGCAGGAAGGTATAGCTTATTCTGAGACTTTTAGCCTTGTTGTGAGATAACTATTGCTCGGCTGGTTTTGTCTTTAACTATTTCCTATCACTGGGTCATTCGTCAATTACATGTGAAAAATGCTTTCTTACATGGTGATCTCATCGAGGAAGTGTACACGAAACAACCTGCAGATTTTTTTTCATTATGATTTTCCTAATCACATTTGTCGTCTTAGGAAAGCTATATATGGTTTGAAACAGGTTGCTCTAGCTTGGTATCCACTTCAGCAGTTTTTTTGCTTCAACAAGGCTTCTTTTGCTGTCAACTCGATACTTTTATGTTCATCTTTCGTTGTGGCAAGTTCATTCTTTATCTTCTTCTATATGTCGGTGATATTATTGCCACAAGTAACTCGACACCCTTGATCACCAAATTTATCTCTCTTATGTCCGTCGAGTTTGCTATGAAAGATTTAGGTGATCTTCACTACTTTCTAGGAGTGCAGACTACACAAACTTCCAAGGGTTTATTTTTGTGTAAGAGAAAGTATGTTAATGATCTCCTTCTCGGATTCCATCTGCACACTGTTAAACTAATTCGTGTACCTCTTCCTAGTCGCACCACTCTTTCTCTCACATGTGGTGATTTATTATCCAATCCTACTAAGTATCGCAGTATGGTTAAGACTTTACAGTTTTTGACTATGACAAGACCTGATATATTACATATGTTGTGCATTTAGTTTCCCAATTGATGCATGCACGGGGGTACTTCTGACTTCGGTCTATGGCTTCGCCCCTCTAACAACATGTCCCTTATGATTGCCTACTCATATGCCGATTGGGCAGGTTGTCCTGATAGTTGTCATTCCACCACTGGCTATGCAATATTTCTTGGTGGTAATCTCATTTCCTGGCGCTCGAAATAGCAACCCATTGTCTCCAAGTTTTCCATAAAAGCAGAGTACAGTGTTGTTGCATACACGCTACAGGACACACTATTGAACCCTTCCGTGTTAGCTGAGTTGGGACTCGTCATCTGTGCTCCCGTGAAGTTATTCAGTGATAATGTTTCTGCCTCCTTCGAGAGTGTGTTGCTCATGGTGATTTAGTTGTACGTTATGTTCCCATTGAGTTACAAATTGCAGACAATTTTATAAAAGGTTTGTCTAGTCAGCGTTTTGAGTTTTTAAAGTTCAATCTGTACGTAGTTCCTCCTACGCTGATTGAGGGAGTTGTATAGAGGATACTATTGTACATTATGTTATAGTAGTATATATGAGTCTAAGTCACCCATATTAGAGTAAGCTGTATCATTAGATTCACAATAACCTCTTCAAATATCTGAAATACCCCCACACCATTTTTCTTTTCCTCTCTTAGATTCCCTTGTCCTCCTATCTTTGACTCCACACTCTTTGGCTCCCTTTCGATGCAAATCATTTGATCTTTGTTTTTTCATCGTAAATTGCCCCGTCTCAAATCATGAAAATTGCAAGATATGATTGTATGATTGAATATTCATCAAACTAAAAACGATTTTATGGTCTCAAATCTGCTCAAAAAAGTTGAAATTATTTACCTTTCTTTCACCACCATAAACAAGGGCTATGCAATCATTGCATGCATAATTCAAGTGAATTTTCCATGACAAGGACTCATTACTTTTATATATAAATTTTCAGAGCAAGAATATATAGTTCTATCATGACCATATTTTATTCTTTTGTTCCATTTGAAAGTAATTATAATTTGTCATAATATGCACAATTAATTGTTTTTGGGTATATATGGCCCGAATTTCTATTAGCCCATTTTAATCCATCTTAGTACTTCAAGTTGGCGCCTAACTGATGAATCTTGAGCTCTCTAGCTAGACAATTCTCCAGGTGAATATGGATGCACTTATGTGGACAAAACCAAGGAACACTCTTAAAAACTGTAGAACTTTATTCTAGTTATTCTACCCACAATTTTTACCGATTTACTACACCTATAAATAGGTGAGCTAGGTAATATATTGGGCATAGAATAATTACATCAAGAAGTCTTCCACAATTCAAAAGCCTCCCTTTCACACACAATCTTCTATTCCACTATTTTATCCTAAAATTTCCTTGTGAGTTTGTAATTAAATATTGTGAGTTGTAACTTTATCTTTACCCTATTAATTTGGGGTACTTGTACTGCCATAATTTTATATAGTGGGTTTTGGTACTCGTTGTCCGTGGGTTTTTTTACCTCGTTTTAAAGGGTTATATCCCGCGTTAAATATTGTGTCCCTTATTGCATTTCTTGAATTATTTTCATATTAATTTATCGATCTTGTTACGTTTCCGCTACGCTCTGATACCTAACAAGTGGTACCATAGCTAACGGTTCAATATGTCGACTTAAGTTCGACATCAAGAAATTTGATGACAAGATAAGCTTTAGTATCCGGAGGATCCAGATGAAGGCGTTCTTACCCATAACATATTAAAAAAGGCTTTAGAAGGAAAATCTAAAAAGCCAGCAATGATGACCGACGAGCAATGGGAAGAGATGGACGAGAAAGCAATCTCACAATCGAATTATGTCTAGCCAAGGAGGTATTACGCGAGATTATCCATGAAGAGACCACAACCGGGCAATGGTCAAAGCTGGAGTCTCTATATGACCATGAGTCCCGCCAATAAACTCTGCCCCCAAGAAAGGCTATATACAATTCGTATGTGTAGGTGTGTTTTTATTGCCTACGCGGGATGAGCGTGTATTTGACTACCTCATTGTAAAGATTTTGTTTTGAAATATGTTATGAATCGCCAACAAGTCTTTAAAGGAAGACTCATGAACCTAATTGGATATTGGGAAATCGTAGGGATAACGTAGGGACTTATCCAATGTAAATTTCCCTGTCATGACTCCATGAATAGTCAATGAACCAAAAGTTAAGTTCGAGGGTGAGGGTACGAATATGATCAAGAATCAAATTTGCCCATTGCTAGCCTCTACTTAATATCGAATCATGTCTACATTTATGCAATTAAATAACTAAGTAATATGTTAATGCAATGTAAAATTAATCTATATCGGTTCATTAAACACGTAAAAGACTAACTTTTGGTGACATGTTATTATGCAATCAAATTACTGGGAACCTAATCCAATTGTCCAAATTATCTTAATTTAGCATTGGAACATTTATTTAGGTCTTTGATTAACAAGAATAAGTATGTGAGGTGATGAAAGCATTAAAGCATACAACATGCATATGAACAATAATAATAGAAATATAAAAAGAAGGGAGATTGGAGAAGAATGTACAAAAGAGCGTTAATCCATTTTAAGATCTACATCATGAAAGTAGAATGTTAGTTAAAAAAAAGAATTAAAAAAGAATGATATTCTTTGAGTTTGTTAAAATTGATTTTATCAAAAGATATTTAAATTATTCTGATTTTAGGTTTTGAAAAGAAGTTACCTTATTCTAGGAAAAAGATAAGTAATGAAGTTACTTAGAGATAAGAAGGGTTTACTCGTGTAAAATTGTTCATCTATAAATAGATCAATTACATATCATTCTAAGAATCACTGACTATGAATTTTAGAGAGCAAGTATCTGTCATAGTGCAAGTGTCATTGACTATTCTCATACATCTTAATGTTCCTAATTTTGTTGTGAGTTTCTCTTAGTGTTTATTTATAGATTGTAATAGAGTTTGGGGTTGGGATTTTGAGTGAAATCTTGTATTAAAGAGAGGACTTTGAGTGAAGTCAAGAGAGAAAGTATCAACAGTTGAGGGACTGTTGTGGGATTAGTGTTCCTAGTGGAACAATCGAAGGAACTCTAGAGATTTAGGTTGTACTGAGTTGTACGTTGACCTATTATTAGTGAATGAGTTATATTTAAAATCCCTTGGGGTCGAGGTTTTTACTTTCTATAAGGTCTAGGAAGGTTTTCCTCGTTAAATCTCTTGTCTCTTTACTTTGGTTTTCTCATTGTTCTTTATATTCCATGAAAATTCCTCATTGTTCCCAACAATACAATTCACCCCCCTCTTGTATTGTTCCTACTTAAATAACATCATCTAATTAAAATTCCCAACACTTAATGACAATTATGAAAACATTGTTAGCTTCTTAGGCTATTTGAGTTTACCACATTCAAACCTTATTGCTTATTTTAGATTAGACAATAACAAAATAGTTAATTCATATCAAACTAGAAAATTTAGATTAGATCATATAAGAAAAAATTAAGTTCATAATAGATTAGATTCGTTATGTTGGAATAAAGGCTTCAAAAGCCTTGTTTCTTGTTTTTTTCTTGTCCCGCACTTGTCATGAGAAGGTTTATTATCTTATTTGTATATCCATTCTTTATACCCTTGAGTTGCTAATATATGAGATTTTTGTGAACATCATGTAACGCCCTGTAATTTTAATATAATTCTAATAATGAAACACTACATGATAGTACCAGGATCGAACCAAATATTACATCTTTTATTTATTATTATATAATATAGAGTTTACAGGACATTACTGTCGTATTCCTAATAATAGAAATACTAGGCAAAAATAAAACATGATACTAATATAACAAATAAAAAAACAAGATAACAACATATAGTATATTAATCCTAATATTTTATATTTCTCACTCCTGCCCATTTCCATCACTGGTACCTGAAAACAAAACATATTATAACAGTCAACCCAAAAGGGTCCAGTACATTCCCAATACCATGTAAAAACACTTTGCAGATAATTATATAAAATAATCAGTTACGATTATATATAAAATCAATTGTTACAGTTTCTCCTGACAAATCTCGTGTGCACACCCCTACAATGACGTACGTCACTCCGGATAATATTTTAAGGCCTTTAGCCCCTCCTGATACTTCCGTGTGCACACCCCTACAATGACGTACGTCACTCCATATATAATTCATTCCTCCAACACAAACCACGAACCTCCATTTTATAATACCACGAACCTCCATTTTATAATACCACGAACCTCCATTTCATTTTATAACATCATTATTACCACATATGATATTATCTTTAGAATCACCTTGTATATAAATCATAATGTGACAAATACCATCTGCATTATAAACACTTTATTTGCAAATTACAATATACCTTTACTATTAAGGCAAAACTATTACTAATAGTTTATCTAAAAACGTTAATATAACAATACATTATAGCAAAACAACATTAAGAAGGGATATTCAAGAATGTACCTGATAATATTGATGGTACCCAATTTTTAACTTACTAATTTTATTCTCACACTCTCTTTCTCTTTCTTTTCTTTTTGGTTCTTACGAGTATTCAACTCATATTATTTTTAAAATTTCTTGAATAGCTTCATGCTATTTATAGTTTATGAATTGCGGCTTACGTAAAGAAGTTTACTAGTGTCTCACTTTTTGTTTTTTTGGCGACTACGGATGCTACAATTCAGCAAACCTATTTAGTCTATGTATGCTTAGGTATTTGTTGGCAAGATTATCTAAACTTGACACTTTACGTAAAGGATTAGCATGTTGATTTTACTAAAACCCATTAGTAAAGAACAAGTGTCACAAAGTTACTCAATTCGAAACATACCAATATTGTATTTTACGTATTGTCTGAAAATGGTTAGCGATTATCAGTCCTTAGGTAAACTTATTAGTGACGATTCTAAAGACTAAATAACGTTAGTCATTAGGTTAACCATTTATAAGTTTGGAGCATTCTAGGTTTATGTGGTACTTACTAAAAATCCTACTAGATATATTTATAAGCTCATAAACTAGTAATTCATAATTTTATTAATCTTTGACCCTTAAAGTACTTTATAAACTATAATGTTAATATAAATGATATATGTATGCACATATAACTTGCCCTGAGCAAATGCACAAAGCCAAGGAAACACATAACTTCATCTAAAATAATCATATAAATGACAAAATAACGTATAAAAGATCTTAGGGACTAGTTTATCTTATAATAATACTTTAACCTTCAATCCCTTACTAATATAAAATTTTTTTTTTCCTGGTTATTACATTATCCCCTCTTTAAAAGAAGTTTCGTCCTCGAAACTTAAAGTTAAATTACCTTAAAATAAGTGTGGGTACTTGTCTCGCATATCCTGTTCGACTTCCCATGTAGCTTCTGTTTCGACGTGATTAGACCATAATACCTTTACTAACGGAATTACTTTGTTGCGTAGTACCTTATCTTTATGATCTAGAATTTGAACAGGTTGCTCTTCATAAGTTAAATTTCCAATTTTGTCGATAATCTCAAATGGCCCAATGTATCTAGGACGAAGTTTTCTTGCTTTGCCAAACCTCACTACTCCTCTTGTAGGGGAAACTTTTAGAAATACTGACTCACCTACAGAAAATTCTACATGTCTTCTTTTAAGGTCAGCATAACTTTTTTGACGACTCTGTGCAGTTCTCATTTTCTCTTGAATGATTCGAACCTTGTCAAATGTTTCTTGTATCGTTTCAGGTCCGATTATCTTCGATTCATCTATATCGCTCCAACATAAAGGGGTTCTACATTTCCGTCCATATAGAGCTTCGTAAGGTGCCGTATCAATGCTAGCATGGTAAATATTGTTATAGGAGAATTCTATTAATGGCAAATACTTTTCCCATGAACCTTTGAATTCTAAAACACAAGCTCGTAACAAGTCTTCTAAAGTTTGAATTGTTCTCTCGGTCGGCCATCTGTAGTTGGGTGAAAGGCGGTGCTAATGTTCAGTTGTGTACCCAATGCTTTCTGTAGCTTTTGCCAAAACTTAGACACATATCGGGAATCTCGATCAGACACAATAGAGCAAGGTACTCCATGAAGTCTAATAATCTCTTCAACATACTTTCTTGCTAATTGCTCAAGATCCCAAGTATTATGAATTGCTAAGAAATGAGCACTTTTTGTAAGCCTATCCACTATAACTACCCATATAGAATTTATTCCTTGAGGAGTTGTTGGTAACCCTATAACAAAATCCATTGCTATTGACTCCCATTTCCAAGTGGGTATATCCAAAGGCCGCAAAAGTCCCGAAGGGCGGCGATGTTCTATTTTTACTTGTTGGCAAGTCGGACATTTGGCAACGAATTACGCAATTTCTTGCTTCATGTTACTCCACCAAAACATACCACAAAGATCTTTATACATCTTATTTCCACCTGGATGTACGAGTAAAGGGTATTATGTGCTTCATTCAAGATTCTCCTTTTTAAATATATCGATTCGGTACACCCAATCGTCCTTGAAAACGAAGTGATCCATCATCTTGTATCACAAAACCAGTCTCTTTCCCAATCAACACTCTTTCATGAATATTCTCTAATTGTGGATCCGTTTTCGCAATTCCTTAATTTCTTCACTCAAGGTCGGTTTGATTTCTAAAAGGTGCGCTAAACATCCTTCCGGATCTCCTACAATCAACTCAATTTCTAACCGTTGAAGTCCTCTCTGGGTACAGGTTGAATAGCAAGTGAGTTAAGGGTAGCGTAATTTTTTCGACTAAGAGCATCGGCTACCACATTGGCCTTTCCAGGGTGATATTGAATCTCCAGTTCATAATCCTTTATAAATTCCAACCACCTTCGTTGTCTCATATTTATATCTTTACGGGTGAAAATGTATTTAAGGCTTTTATGATCTATGTAAATTTTACACTTAACCCCATATAGATAATGTCTCCAAATTTTCAATGCAAAAATAATGGCGGCAAGTTCAAGGTCATGGGTAGGGTAATTACGCTCGTGAGGTTTTAAGCGACGAGATGCATAAGCTATCACTTTCCCATGTTGCATTAACACACATCCCAACCCTTGTCTAGAGGCATCACTATATATTTCTAAACCTTCGGTACCACTAGGAAGAGTAAGAATTGGAGTTGTGGTAAGACGAAATTTCAGTTCTTGGAATGCTACTTCACACTTGTCACTCCACTCAAACTTTGTAGTTTTTCTTATGAGGTTTGTGATAGGTTGAGCAATTCGGGAAAAGTTTTCCACAAATCGACGGTAATATCCTCGCTAACCCTAGGAAACTTCGTACTTCTGGCACATTGGTGGGTCGAGGCCAATTAATGATTGCTTCTACTTTCTAGGAATCTACTTGCACACCTTCTCTAGACACAACATGTCCTAGAAATGCTATTTTATCTAACCAAAATTCACACTTTTTAAATTTTGCAAATAACTGGTTCTTTCTTAGAGTTTCCAGAACTATTCTCAAATGTTCCTCGTGCTCTTTCTTATCTTTGGAATACACTAAAATATCATCAATAAACACAATAACAAAATGATCTAGATAAGGTCTGAAAACTCTATTCATAAGGTCCATAAATACAGCTAGGGCATTGGTAAGACCAAAAGGCATAACAAGAAACTCATAATGTCCGTACCTCGTTCTAAAAGAAGTTTTTGTAATATCTAAAGGTCTGATTCTTAATTGATGGTATCTAGATCGTAAGTCTATCTTTGAAAATACCGACGCACCTTGTAATTGGTCAAAAAGGTCATCAATACGAGGCAAAGGATATTTGTTTTTAATGGTTATCTTGTTAAGTTCTCTGTAGTCTATATATAACCTTAGGGTTCCATCTTTTTTCTTTACAAATAAAACGGGTGCTCCCCATGGTGATAGACTCGGTCTAATATATCCTTTTTCCAATAACTCATCAAGTTGTATCTTTAATTCCATTAATTCTGCAGGTGCCATTCTATATGGTGCTTTTGAGATAGGTGCTACCCCAGGTACTAACTCAATGGTGAAATCAATTTCTCTTTGCGGAGGCATATTTACAATTTTCGCGGGAAAGACATCTTGGAATTTTCTAACAACAGGGAAGTCGTCAGAGATTTTGGGTTCAGATTTTTCAATACTAATAACATCACAAAGGTATCCTTCACAACCTTGTCTCAACATTTTTTGTGCTTGAAGAAAAGAAATGATTCTAGATTCTGGTGTTGTCTTATTATTCTGAAATGTGACTATCTTTTCTTCAGAATTTACTAAGGTTACAAATTGCTTTTGACAGTCTACTATGGCACGGTGTTTATTCATCCAATCCATTCCTAAGATAACATCAAATCCCTTAAGGTCAAATTGAATTAGGTCAACATGAAATATATTTCCCTCTATGCTTAAAGGACAATTTTTATATATAGTTTGACACGGGACAATATTTCCTGTAGGGAGGCTAATGCAAAATTCTAAATTTGACTCACTAGGATTCAAATGCGGATTTTTAGACATGGTAATGGATATAAACGAATGGGATGCTCGGTATCAAATAAAACATGTATCGGGAAAGAGTGTATAGAAATGTTACCCGTAACTACTTCACTTGAGTTTTCGACCTCTTGTGGATTTATCATAAACACACGACCAGAGGTTGAATTTTGACGTTGGATAGCTCCACCTTGATGTTTAGAGGTAGGTTTTGAGGTATAGGGATTAGGTGCAGTTACTTTTGTATATGGCATTCTACCTCTCTCTAAAGGGCAATTCTTTCTTAAGTGACTTGTACTCCCACAAGTATAGCAACGATTATTTGCAAACCTACACTTTTCAGTTGGGTGGTTGAAATATCCACATTTGGCACAAGGGGTTTTTTGATAGTGGATTGGAGGTACAAAGGATTGTGTATTCCCGATGTTAGGCCTTTTTTGAAAATTCCTATTTATATACGTGTTCCTTCCCACTTCCTTTTGAGCCTCGCATCTTCTACCTCTCTTTCTTTAATTATTCTCTCGGCGTTTCTTTGCCTTATCATACATCTCTTGGTAGCTATGACAACTATGGGTGGAAAGTCGGTCACGGAGTTCCCAATTAAGACCCCTCTCAAACTTATTCATTCTTAACTCCTCAGTTGCTACCAGGTGTGGTGCAAATCGAGACAATTCCATAAACTTTGCTGCATACTCCATAACAGACCTATTACGAACCTTGCTCTAATTGATTAAATTCTTCCTTTTTCTGTCTTTTCAGGGCTGATGGGTATAATTTTGCTCTCATAAGATCTTTCAACTGAGTCCATCCAAAATCTTCATTATTTCTTCTTTCCTTCACAGTTTCCCACCACAGATCTGCCTGCCCAACTAGATAATAAATAGAAAATCCTACTTTCCATTTTTCAGGACAATTTATAGCATCAAACAATTTATCCATACTTCTTACCCAATCCTCAAACTCTACAGGGTTAGGTTTTCCATCATAGGTTTTAGGATTATAACTAGCCATTTTTCTAAAATACCTTGCACTTTCTTCTTCTTCATGGTTTTTGTTGTTTTTAAGCATTTCAAATAAAAGTGATGTGACCTCCTTAACATTTCCCTCTCCGTTATCATGGTTTGGGACTGGTTGGTTCTCTTGTGTAGATTGGTTAATTGCAGATTCCATTATCCTAAATACATAAAAGATTGAAGTTAAAATCGAATTGTAGTTAGGTTAGTATATATAGCATTTGTGAAATGAATAGAAGCATAATAAACAAACAAACACACACCTATATATATATATATATATATATATATATATATATATACATGGAATTATACATAGCACAGTTAGTACATAAATTAAACCTATTCCTATTCAACCATCCGATAGGGTGAGAACAACAAAATATACACCCTACATCACCTTAAGCCGAGTGTCAACATATATATACAGACAAAAATGGTTGACACCTAACATATAAAAGGTTTTCTTTAACTTGATATCTTCCTTACTCGTCATCATCATCTCCTGGTGCATCTGGGTCCTTATTGAGATCAATACTTCCACATGATTCTGTCTCATCATCAGAGACAAATACCATGTGATCCCTCTCATAGGCTAGCAGTTCTCCAGACAGTTCTTCAAAAGTTGGGGTCCATCTTGGCCTCCCTAATCCAAACCTTAAGTATTTCTCCCAATTTGGAAAACCATTAACAAGTAGGTCACTATACTTATTCTTAAAGGAGTCCCACGGAGCATTCACTGGAAGAATTTCAACTAAAGCAAAAGTAAAATAAGGCATAGTCATTCCACATTCAGGGAAGTGAGTATTAAACGCATCGATAGCTCTCGCTAAACGGTTGATATGATCCATGACACTATAGTCAGGATCCATCGTTAGTGCTCGTGGAGTAATTGGCCCTGCCATCTTAAGATAATAAAAACACATGATAAATATCATGAAATAACATCAATAAGAAATAAACCATAAATACCCCAACCCTTTCCCTCAAATAGGTTACTAATATAATTATTAAGATTTTATTACATTCACTTTTTATTTCTAATATTATATTATTTTTAAAAGTGGCTCGGATACCAAACAGTAACGCCCTGTAATTTTAATATAATTCTAATAATGAAACACTACATAATCATAGTACCAGGATCGAACCAAATATTACATCTTTTATTTATTATTATATAATATAGAGTTTACAGGACATTACTGTCGTATTCCTAATAATAGAAATACTAGGCAAAAATAAAACATGATACTAATATAACAAATAAAAAAAACAAGATAACAACATATAGTATATTAATCATAATTTTATATTTCTCACTCCTGCCCATTCCCATCACTGGTACCTGAAAACAAAACATTTTATAACAGTCAACCCAAAAGGGTCCAGTACATTCCCAATACCATGTAAAAACACTTTGCAGATAATTATATAAAATAATCTGTTACGATTATATATAAAATCAATTGTTACAGTTTCTCCTGACAAATCTCGTGTGCACACCCCTACAATGACGTACGTCACTCCGGATAATATTTTCAGGTCTTTAGCCCCTCCTGATACTTCTGTGTGCACACCCCTACAATGACGTATGTCACTCCATATATAATTCATTCCTCCAACACAAACCACGAACATCCATTTTATAATACCACGAACCTCCATTTTATAATACCACGAACCTCCATTTCATTTTATAATATCATTATTACCACATATGATAGTATCTTTAGAATCACCTTGTATATAAATCATAATGTGACAAATACCATTTGCATTATAAACACTTTATTTGCAAATCACAATATACCTTTACTATTAAGGCAAAACTATTACTAATAGTTTATCTAAAAACGTTAATATAACAATACATTATAGCAAAACAACATTAAGAAGGGATATTCAAGAATGTACCTGATAATATTGATGGTACCCAATTTTTAACTTACTAATTTTATTCTCACACTCTCTTTCTCTTTCTTTTCTTTTTGGTTCTTACAGTATTCAACTCATATTATTTTTAAAATTTACTGAATAGCTTCATGCTATTTATAGTTTATGAATTGCGGCTTACGTAAAGAAGTTTACTAGTGTCTCACTTTTTGTTTTCGCTGGCTGACTACAGATGCTACAATTCAGCAAACCTATTTAGTCTATGTATGCTTAGGTATTTGTTGGCAAGATTATCTAAACTTGACACTTTACGTAAAGGATTAGCATGTTGATTTTACTAAAACCCATTAGTAAAGAACAAGTGTCACAAAGTTACTCAATTCGAAACATACCAATATTGTATTTTACGTATTGTCTGAAAATGGTTAGCGATTATCAGTCCTTAGGTAAACTTATTAGTGACGATTCTAAAGACTAAATAACGTTAGTCATTAGGTTAACCATTTATAAGTTTGGAGCATTCTAGGTTTATGTGGTACTTACTAAAAATCTTACTAGATATATTTATAAGCTCATAAACTAGTAATTGATAATTTTATTAATCTTTGACCCTTAAAGTACTTTATAAACTATAATGTTAATATAAATGATATATGTATGCACATATAACTTGCCCTGAGCAAATGCATAAAGCCAAGGAAACACATAACTTCATCTAAAATAATCATATAAATGACAAAATAACGTATAAAAGATCTTAGGGACTAGTTTATCTTATAATAATACTTTAACCTTCAATCCCTTACTAATATAAATATTTTTTTTTTCCTGGTTATTACACATCATGTTATTGAGTTTTATAACACACACGAGTGCACTGCCCGCCCGTCTTAGGGATTGGTAATTAGAACTAGTTGAGCTTCTTTTTGGACCACATTCTATTGGGGGTTTAAAGTGTTTAACGTTTTGCTGTTACAGGCCATGATTTTCGCAACTAATTTATTTTGAATGTTCCATATTATATTTTTTATATAACCAACTCTTCTCCATTTCCAAATACATATAAACACATCTCTCTCTTTTTTTTCTTCTCCTCTTCATCATGGGTATTGCGTGCAACTCTCCAAAGCACCCTGACAGTGATGGCTTTTTGTGCTGTTGTGTTGACCTTAGGGAGTGTTTCGAGTGTCGATTACCAGTTACCACCGCTATTGGGCTGCTATTTTCTTTGGTCTCCTACCACGGGACAACCTTGAAATTTTGTGCCTTTTGGCATTGCTTATCTACAGTTCTAACAAGTTAAGGCCTATGTTTAGAGAACTTCATTAAGTGCATGTTTTGGAAAACAAAAATAGTAGGCTGAAAAAAGCGAAATTATTGCATGAGGGTTGAAATGAAAAGGCAAAGATTTGCACCATAATACATTTTCTGATCCATATATATATATATATATATATATATATATTAGTTGTATATCTCTATTATATAAGGGAAGAGGGGAGGAAGATGGTGTCCCCCTATGAATATACTAAATTACCCTTAATGATCTAATGGATTGATTAAAATTACAAAAAAAAACAATTTAAAAACTTTTCTCTTTTCAACTTGCCATTCTAAACAAGTTAAAAATGGTATATGCATCAGATATTTCAATGAAAAAATTAAATGGACAAAATATTTTGACATTATTTTACAAGAGAAGATGGTATACATGACATACACCTGAAAAGTCTAAAACACTCACTACCTTTGATACTCTTTAATTCAGTCAAACCAACTCATTATTTCTATTATTTTTCTCACAACCTTTGTTAGTTTTTTACATTAGCTAATTAATATATCTAAATTCATCTAACTATTTAGTTTTCACATTTTAAGTGTAATCATAACTATAGTACGGATGGAATATATAATAAAATAACAAGTTTTGAAATTAACGCACGCATCGCGTGCTTATAAGACTACCAAACCAATTAAACAAATTTTGAATTCTTTAGTTTCTTTGATTAAATTTTCAAAATTTCCCCTAATTTACCAAGTTATATAAGGGTTGTATTAGAGTTGTAAAAAAATGACCTGATTTGAGAACCCTACCTGAACCTGTAATGACCTGTAACTGACTTGCACCTGAAATTTTTGTAAAACAGGTCACTTGTAACCTGACTTGTACCCGACCTGATAATAACTGATACATGTTCTTGACCCAATACTATATGACCTGAACATGAATCGACACCCGCCAAAAAAGACCGATAACTGAAGTGATCCGACATGACAACGATCTAAACCCGATTCGATACCTGACCTGATTAGGACCTGAAACCGATTATAACTTGACGCAACCTGTTATTGTCCCGACCTGGCTGCGACCCGTTACCTGATTTATCAGTTCTGTTGCGACCCAGTACATGGTTTTACCCGACTTGTTGCTACATGTTACCCGATTTTACCCGACTTGTTGATTGTTGATTACCCGACTTGTCATTGACTTCACCACATAGTAATATAAATCATAAACTAACACTACTACAAAAAGGCATATAACTAGATGAACTATTCAAGGATTGATTTTCAATGAAATCTTAAATAATAATAATACAAATTTGAAGCAGCGCCACACAAGTTTCATGACCCGTTCTGTACTCGAAGCGAACCGAAAGTGACCTGAAACTAAGTATGGTACAATCCATTTATAACACAACCCGATAACTAACAACGTGAACTTGACTCGAACCTGACCCAAACCGCTATTGTGCTGACCTGATAAGTATCCGATCCACGCATGACCCGAACCTAAAAGTACCTACAAACTCCGCACATGGCCACGAAAAATGACATGTCCCGAAATTGACCGTGCCGAACCCGACTGAACCTGAAAGAAGAAAAAACCGAGGCAAACCTGACCAAATTACGGCTGTTCCCGACCTGTTTGATTTAACGGTTTTTTCACCATATACCCCTGACTAATTTTTTTTTGCACCGTATACCCTCGCAAGTTTCCAAATTCACCATATACCCCTCACGTTTCAAAAAATACATCCACTTACCCTTTTGACTAACGGTGTTAGACTTCCGTTAGTCATTAGGCCCTAATCCTCCCCTAACCCTAATTAACTAACTTAAATCAAACCCTAATCCTAACTCTAACCCAATTTACTAACTGGGGCCCTAACACCTAACCACCCCTTACCCCCCACCTTGCACCACCACCCCGTCACCACCACCACCCCCTCCCCTCCCATTTTCCGTCGCCACCACCACTCCCTCCCCTTCCCCGCCGCCCTCTCCCTCTCCCCCTTCCCCCACCGACCCTCCCCCCCTGCCCTTCCCCCGTTACCACCACCTCCCCTCCCCTTCCCCGTCGCGAACCCCTCCCCCTCTCCCCGCCCGTCGCGCGAACTCCTCCCCCTTCCCTTTTCGCGAACCGCTCCTCCCCTCTCCGCCGCCATCGCGAACCCCCTCCCCCCATCCCCAGTCGATTTCCGCAGCCTACGGCGGAGGGCTGCGTTGAAAAAGAGAACCAATTGCCGCAACGTCGAACCTAGGCGAGTACCTAGGGGGGATCCGACGGAGGCATCCTAAAGAGACGGGGAGGGGGGGAGGGAGGGGTTTGGTGCGACGGAAAGTTGCGAGGGAAGGGGAGGGGAAGGGGGTTGCGAGACCGAGGGGGAGGGGGCTGCGAGGGGGTGGGGATGCGGGGGAGGGGGCGGGGGTGGGACTGTCGAGGAGGGGCTGGCCTGCCGGGAGGGGGCTGCGGGGTTGGGGGCCGCCGAGGGAGGGGGCTGCACTGTGGTGGAGGGAAGGGGTGGGGTGGGGTGGGGTTAGGGTTTAGGGTTGATTAGGGTTAAAGGAGGATTAGGGTAGGGTTTAGGGTTAATTAGGTTAGGGGGGGTTAGGGTTTAAGTTAGTTAATTAGAGTTAAGGGGAATTAGGGGTTAATGACTAACGGACGTTAACGCCCGTTAGTCATTAAGGGTAAGTGGATGTATTTTTTCAAACGTGAGGGGTATATGGTGAATTTGGAAACTTGCGATGGTATACGGTGCAAAAAAAAATTTGTCAGGGGTATATGGTGAAAAAACCGTTGATTTAATGACCTGACACGACCTGACCGAACATGACCTGCAACCTGAGATGACCCAACCTGAACCCGACTCGAGTAACTGAATTGACAGCTCTAGGTTGTATGGCCACTAAACATTTCTTTCATATAAGAGATCTAATTTTTCCTTTCAACATCAAGAGTTGTTGAGTTAGCATGCAACACATTAAAACAAAGCTAATAAAATCTCACATGATAAAATTTTCATATTATATTAAGTATTTCTTGGTTTTAACCACCTTTTAAGGTCTGTTAACTTCAATTTATATTTTATGAACTTTTTTGTTTTTTTTTCTGAACATCTGATCTTTTCTTTTCTTCCTAACTTTTCTTATTTATTTTTGAACCTCAACTTTCCTCAACTTTTCTTCTTAACTTTTTTTTAAAACTTTTCTTATTCATTCAGAACTTGTCTTATTTTTTTTGAACTATTCCTATTTTTTTCCTGAAAATAAACTAAAATAAGGTGAAGAGAACATACTCTTATAAATTCCACTTTTTCAAATAACCACCTTATAAGATTTTCCTTATTTTTTCTGAAAATAAATAAAAATAAAGTGAATAGAACATGCTCTTATAAGTTTGACTTTCATCAAATAAGTAAAAATAACCGTCTTATAAACACTTTTGTTTTCAAGTTTTTTTTTAAAAAAATTTGGTAAGATAAATTACATTAATGCCATCCCATATGACACCTAAATACAACCTAACCTAAAGCCCCCAAACCCCCCCTGATGAAAATCGAACCGACAACGGGTGGGTGGAAGATAAAAGGACTTACCACCCTTCCACCCCTCGTTCTCATGAACACTTTTTTTTTCCTTTGAAGTAACCACCGTATATTTCGTACACGTATTTATACTATATATTTATTTTTCTTTCTGCCTCCTCTACTTCTTCTTCCTCCGTAACCACCACCCCCGCAGCCCCCCAGTCCCAGACCTCTTCGCCCTCCCCACTCCCTCTTCGTATTCGTCCGACGCTCACCTGACGGCGACCAGGTAATGTCTTTCACCACCAGGTAACTCTTCTTTTCCAAGTTCTCTGCTTTTTGCTTCATGTATCTGTGCAAACTTAATAGCTTAGCTTGGGAAGGTTCTCTCATCTTCGTCTCTGAATTTATTGTCTCAATTTTCGTTCAAATTACACTATCTATGTCCATCAATTTTAGACATTGGAGAATCTATCCATTAATGATTTTTTGATTACAATGCCAAACTACTACTTCAAATATTTAATTCTTAGTAGTTAAAAAATCAAACAAACCTCAGAACAGCATCTTTGTAAAGATAAAGAGTGAAGTGATCAATAGAGGTGGTTCGATAGATGCTCTGTGACTTCTGCAATTCATTGCAGAATACTCAAAATATGTGATTAGTTATACTTTAGGTTTTTCAGATATTTTACTTTTTTATGGCAGTATTATTGTATTATCAAGTTTTTGGGCTGCTCCAAATTTTTAGGGGCTACACTATACGGATCTTTGTATTTAACAGTGATTAAGTTCTCCAAACTTTATTTGCTGTATTTAGCCTTGTGTTTTTTTTGCGTATGTAGCACTTAATGTATTCAGAAAAAAACGTGTTTATATGGTGGTTATTTGGAAAAAAAATTTGACATTGTAAGGTGGTTAAAGTCAAAATATCCTTTATATCATGTTCTTGCAATTGGGTTTTAAGATTAAGAGCTTGAAAATGCATGGAATTTTCGTTTTGAAAAGTGCACATCTAGTGTTTGATGAAATGCCTGAGAGACCAAAAGTTTACTCTATGATATGTCTATATGGTCGCCTCGTTGATGGGAGATTAAATTGGTTATGTGTAGCAGGTAAATCATTCTATATTTTTGTTCGCTAATGTCGAATATGAAGATACTTGGCTCATCAAAGCTTCACTGCTCATTGCTGGGAATACTGCTTAGCTAAATCGTTCGGGATTTAGTGCATTTAGGAATGTATAGGACAATGTGAGGACCTCTCTTCCCCTGCTTTCTCTAATCCATCATCTGGTTTGATTTGATTACTGTCTTCCTGCTCATTTTATTCACATGATTTCTTTATTCTTGTTTCACAGATTAAAGTGGCCTTGCCGGTCGGTTGCAGATGTATTTTTTGGATCCTCAAGGCCTAAAAGGGTATGTGTCTTGGTCTGGTAGACATGTTTAGCTGTACGAGGCTGTATAATTTAGATAGGTCTTTCTGATTGTGAAGATATCCAGCAAAAAGGGGTTTATTATTCAATATACTTCACCAATCTTCACATGCTTATTGATCATTAGTTGTAATTAGGCTGAATTCTTTGTAGGCGGAGGAAAAAGGTTACATTGTGATATATAGTAATTCATACATCATGATTGGCATTTTTTCAAGTTGTTGCAGGGGAAGAAAAATGGACTATTTTTGGCGGAATCATTCCAAACTATTGCTGGTTTAAAAGGCAAGGAAGACTTGTTTTCTTTTTGAATTTTGAATGTCGATGTTTTTGGGACTGGCCATACTATATTTATGTAAGTACAGAAAGGCCTTAAAATTTCCGTGACATATATAGAATCTTAATACGGACACGCATAAATCTTGATATGGACACACATCAGTGAAATTTAGCTTAGAGCTTTTCCTGTCTGACTAGGTTTTTGTAGCTCGCATATCTAGTGCTTGTTGCATTTACACAAATACAGTATTGAGATTTTTTCTGTTCTCATTGTTGTGGCTTTTGGAAGTTGGATAAACTACATTTTTCCTCTCCCTGACAGTAAGTTTACCAACAGTTTACTGGAAAATAGAATTATAAAAGAAAACTGTACACTAGTTGATTCCTCGTACATTGTGAACTCTTTGCTATCACAGATTCAAGTAGAGGCAATGTATAATTGATGGATAGGTTGCTGCAGAAGCAGTGTAAATGTTCTGTTTGGTTTGACGAAAACCATTTTCAATGGAAAAATATTTTCCATGAAAAGTCATTTTCCAAGAGAAAACACAATTGTAAACTTACCATTGCTTGGTTGGTGAGGAGAAAAGTTAAATACGAAAGGGAAAAGGAAAATTTTGGTAGAGGATGGATGAGATAAGCGAAAGTTAAGAAATAGGGAGGGAAATGTGCATTCTTACCATTAAGATGGATAATGTTGTCCATCTTTGGGAAAACAATTTTCCACCCTTCACAAAACCTATGTAAATTGGGAACCCAGTTTTATATGAAAATGTTCTCCTCGATTCCCCAACTAAATACTCCCTAATTGCCTGTATTCCATCTTTCACATGTCATGTTACAGCCACATTATTGCTCTATATTGTAGTATAGTACTCCTTTGCAGGAATACTCATCACGTTATAAAATGGAACTCTTTTAGAAATGTGGCACCAGGAGGAACTCAAGAGTAAAGTCTGTCTACTATCACTCTAGTGGTGAAAGTGTGAAACTTTGTTGGTATTTATACCGCCTTAAAGGTGTGAATGATGCAACTGAAAATATGGTTTTATGTTTGTATTTATGTATCAGCTTAAGATTTGCTGGAGCGTTAGTTGAGCTTTTCAGATGTTGTTAGAATGATAAGATTGCTTAAAAGCTAATTGGTGCTTTGATTTTTTTCCCTTTCCATGATTGTACTTTTGGTTGCAGATCCTGTCACTTTTGGCTACAGAGGAGACACCACAACCAATTCCTTGGGTCTTGGAGTTGTTAATGCTCTTCAATCAGGTTGCAGAAGCCAAGCTTCTGATATGCTTTCTGAAGCTGGTGCTGCAGGCCATGCACTTAATGCTGAAGATGTTGTCTACATTCTTGAATACTGTGCAAGTTCACCAGATCCATTGGTGAGTGCATCTATCTTTTAGACAATTTTATGGTGTGAAGATTCGTCCTCAGGTAAAAGTTTCTCATTTGTTCTTCTGCACTAAGGAAGCTGTGGCACCATGTCCTTCTTAGGCGAAAATTGTGAAAGCATAGCAAACACAATTAGATTTGGGCAGATAAAATGCTTTTGAATAAGAGGAAACAAGTCACTGTAGGAAAGAACTAAAGAAAACTACTAATGGCTTTAGACAAGTTTGATAAATTTTTGATGGACTCCCTGATGAATACGTATAAGGATTAGAATACAACAACCAAAGGGAACTGTGAAAAGTTATGGCGGCAATAAACCACAATGAGTTGGTTTTACCTGTTTGCTGCATCTGATTCTCCCAAAGTCGGTACACATAATCTGCGGCCAGAAGTGCTGAATCTAATGGAGTGGTTTTTGCAACTGATCTTCTAACAGCTTTGCTATGGTTAATTCATATTTTGTTTCTTTTATTTGACCAGACTTTTATCCCATGTGGTGTTTCAGTCATATCCTATAATCCTGATCTAGTTTTTGATTACTAAAATTGCTCTTCAGTATTCCATGTACTGAAGCTGGTGACATATGACTGTTTCATTATTGCAATCTATTCCCTGTTGCAGTTTGTGATGGAAGCTTGGAGAGTCCTGGAAGGAAACAAGATTGCTTTGAGCTGGAAATGCTATATTCTTATTGCTCGTGCTCTTTGTAATGGTGGTTACTTAGAAGAGGTATGGACTCTGGAGCATTTGTCAGCCTGCTTGCAATTTTTTTGGATGTATAGTCTTTCTCAGCACTGTCCTTAATTTTTGTGTTATTTATAGTTAAGCTTCAGCAATTATCACATGTCAAAATTTATGCATCCTAAAGGCAGGGAAAAAGCCAATATTTTACTCAGCACCCTATTAAATTCTGCGAGACAGATAAGAACTCCAGCAATATCAAGGAGGACATAATTGCATCTGAAGTAGTATTGACATAAGACAGTCATTATCCGTAAAATCTAATAGATATATACTTCCTCCGTTCTTTTTTTTATTCACTACATATCCCTTGAAAACACATATTAAGGCAATGGAAAAAGTAGAGACATATGAGAGACAAGTCGTTCCTGATACCATGTGAAAAAGTAGATATGTGAAAGACCAAAGTTACTAAAAATTAGTATGTAGGAATTAAATAGCAAACTTCCATAAAAAGGAAATGTAGTATTAATAAAGAACGGAGGAAATGTAAATAGTAACAACACGGTACTTTTCTTTTATATTAAGGTTTTATTTACGAGTAAATTCTGTGGTCTTTCATTTGGTAATATGATTATCATGTGGTAGTACTGCTCCAGGCTGTTGGTAAAATGTGCCTTTTCCAGCTGTTTGTTTCTTTACCATGCGTGACCCCTAATAAAGATGTATAGCTGATGTTGAGTTGAACCACTTGCTGCTGCTTCTTTTTCCAGGCACTTCATCTGGTGAACTTTATCGGAGAAAATAATCGCATCAGTTTTATTCTCCCTCTGTACAATAATTTACTGTCGGCTTGTGTGAAAATGAAAGACGTGATGCTTTTTCATCAGTGCTTGGATATGATGGAGCACCAAAATCTCGGGAAGAATGAAGTTACATATTCAGCACTGCTGAAGGTATGTTTAATTGATTAAATATAGCTTTGTGAAGGGTGATTTGATGAAAAAAGTATTCAATTTAACAAGGTTTCTTTTATACATCCTCCGTTCTTTTTCTATTGCAACAATGAGATTTTTACACTATTCACTCACCACCCTTTCACTATCTCTTGTGATTTTTACGTAAGGAAAAATATAGTCATGTGGGATCTTGTTAGATTCGTCTCGATTTATCCTTTCAAAATATCAAATTTGTATAATTTTTACTAAAACGTAATTAAAGATATTAATAGTTAAAGTTGTGCATTGGCAAGCGTGAAAACTCTATTGTTGCAATAGAAAAAGAACGGAGGTAGTATTATTTAAAGCTCCCCCCAACCCCCTTTATGATACACTGGTTCTATGTAATAGTTGTTTATTTTTTGAAGATTTAGATGCATTGCTGATGCGGAATCATCTAGTCAGAAGTTTAAGAGGCAAGAGAGAATAGAAGAGAAGAGGACATTATTAGTGGAAGCTAACGCAATTAGGAAATCTAACAAGAATCTAATACAAATAAGCATGTTAGAATTATGAACTTTCAACCTATAATAGGTCAATACAATTCAATTAATAAAATGAGTCAGAAAAATGATGAGTTTCTGGCTTTCTGCACACGAATATAACACCCTCCAAACCTGTTTAATTTCTACTTGTAGAACTTCTCAAGTTATCAACACTAAAATAATGTAAGCTGCAAATAACATAGTAGTCCTTAAATATGTTTAAAAGGTCAAGGGCTTGGCAAAACCTTAATGAACATGATCGGGCAACAGAATCAGACATACAAAAGTGGTTTAGTATTAGGAGTCTTCAGTGTTTCTAATCAAATAGGTTAACATGTGTAACCTCCTTTCTCGGACACTAGGTCAGGTTAGTCTCAAGTGCTTAGCTTAATTAAAGGGGGAGGTTAGTATGAGGAGATTCTCGACTCGTTTATCTTTGAGTTGAACATCTATCTCACATGACATTATAATCTATGTCCCTTTTTTTATTAGAAAAGAAAATTTGGACAGAGAATCAGTAGCAAGCTTTTTCTCTTCATTTTATTGGCTGATTGTCAAGACTAGAACCTTAAATGGAGTCAGACTTGGACCCAATATTAAAAGTTAAAAGTTTTTAGCCTGAGTCATTAACTAATTGCTACAAATGGTGAAAGTAAGCTGCCATAAAAATAGAGTCGTGCAGTAAACTGCAGACTTAAGCTTATATTAAACATTTTAAATTTGTTTGGGAATAGTAAACTAATACAAGTATGTGAATTATTTTCTTTCCAACACCTAAAAGTTGTCTTATTGGGCCTAGATTCCATTGGCTACCTGAGATATTCTGTGTTCCTTTTGGAGACTTTACCGTGATAGAATGAGGAGTAATTTGCTAAAGATGATAGTTGATTGGCAATTATGACCAAAATACCCGACGTGTTTAAAGACATTTATTATTTGTTGATTGCAGATACCGCCAAGCTATAGGCAATTTCCCACTGGGTTGTATGGATAAATAAGTGACACCTCTGGGGTGGGCTCTGAGAAGCGTCTGACCTTTTTGGCGCTGATAGATTCATTTCTTTCCTTTCCAAGTGCAAGCAGCCAAGCAGGGAGGGGGAGGGAGGGGTTTCTATACGTATAAATTATCATCAACGTGCTTCCTTTCTGTTCCTTTAAATGTAGTAGCTGTGAAGATGGGGAGGCAAAAAACATGATGCCTTTTTCTTGAAACTGTATGGTTCTTATTATTTCCATTATTCTTCATATTAGTCATTTTTATAGTATCTTGTCTATGTGTCAGCCTTTTGGTTTGTTCAATTATCTTTTTGGTCAGCCCTGAGTGGGGGACTTCAGAGTTCTATTAAGCACCGTGTCTAAGGTCTTAGGGTGACTATTGTTCTTGTGCTTTCTGTGACTAAATGATTGTTAATTCTAACCGACTGCTTCCTTCAAAAAAAAATTCTAACTGACTGCTTTCAGCTTGCAGTTTGGCAGGAAAATTTGTCTGCTGTGCATGAAATTTGGAGAGAGCACTGCAAGCATTATAATGTGAATATTATTTCATTGAGGAAGTTCATATGGTCTTTTACGCGGCTGAGGGACTTGGAATCTGCTTATAGAACATTGCAATGCATGATTGTTTTAGCGTTTAAAGAAGGCATTTTTTTGCGTAGAACTGCAGAGGGGAAGATCTTCTGTCCACAGCTGGACATTCCCATTCCTTCATGCAGTGTAATGAGTTCCGTGGGATTTGATCTGCACAAGGACCAAAATGTCAGTCTTGCCGCTTTTGGTGGTGAAGGAATGATTATGAACTCAAGTAAGGGTATGCAATGTAGTCCCATTATGGACACCTCCACTGGGATAAAAATGCTTGAGGATCACAAAGAGGGCCCATCAAGAAGATCTTGAGGTGGTCTTTTAATGATGTCATACATGCATGTGGGCAGTGTCCAAATGATAAGCTAGCTGAGCAATTAATCGTGCAGGTAAAGAATTTCATATATTCTACTTCACTGTGTCTTTTTGGTAATCTTGAGTATTAAAGGTATGTAAATACTTATGCTGATGTGGTTAGGGGAAATGCCTGGCTGCTATGATGCATCACCTAACTTGCTCTTTGTTAAAAAGAAAATTATTTTATGGTTGTTTTAGATTTAGATAGATTTCTGGAGAGGTATATAGCTGGCAGCTAAACTTTCCGATATGGGTCTTTCGTATATGATTTAGAGGGCAAGATTTGTTCCTCATTCAAATTTCTTTAATGCTGATCTCTGCTTTTAGATTCTGAAAGTTCTAGGCCCTTTTTGGCAATTAGAGGTTAGCTGTTATCGGATAGTTGTTTGCATTATCTGTTAGCGGTTAGTTGGTTGTATTAGCTGGGTTGACTAGTGTAGGCGTGGACTTTTCATTCCTTTAATGCCTACACGCGGTGTGAGCGCGTTTATTTGACTACCCCATTGTTAAGGTTTTATTTGAAATTCGTTTTGAAGTCGCCAACAATTCTTTTAAGGAAGAATCATAAACCTAATTGGATATTGAAACAGAAGGGACATCTTAGGGACTTATCCAATGTAGATTTCCCCGTCTAGACTGCATAGATGGTCAAAATGAACCAAAGATTGAGTTCGGGGGTGAGGGTACAATATAGTCAGGAACTATATTGTCCATTGCTGACCTCTACTAAATACCGATTCATTACAGATTTTATACAAAAGAATAATCAAATAACGTTTTAAGCACCCTAAAAATAATTAATCTAGGTTGGTTCAGGAAACACATAAAAAGACTAATTTTTTAGTGACAAGTTATTATGCAATCATATTACAAGGTTCCTAACAGGTTGTCCAATTTATCTGAATTAATTAGAACAGTTCTTTAGGTCTTGTTTAGCAATAAATACAAAGTGATAAATATTGCAATCAGGCATAAAAAATATTATGTTCATGAAAATAAATAAAAATAACAAAAGAAAATCATGCAGGGAGTTAGTATAATATGTACAATACTTACAATCACGGGAATATATTAATAACCTACATCATGAATAGAGTGTTAGTAACTTCAAGAAAATAATAAAAATAAATAAATAAAATAAAGATAGTTAATTTAGTTGACCCTCAGAAATTATACCACCGTCCGGGGTCGTTGATTTGTACGGATCTTGGAAAATTGAATGTTGTTCGAGTCTTTAAAAAAGATTTGGTTTTGTAATAAAAAATATGTTGCGTCGAGTGTTAGTACTATAGTAGTATTAGTATGGTATTAGGCGTGTGATGTAGTTGACAGTAGGATCTTTTTGGTTTGTTTGTGATGATACAATAATGAAATATTGATGGTGATGATTATATGATGATCGGTTCTGTAGGAGTATGTAGTATAGGCATAGGTAATGTGTCGCAAATTGGAGTGATGCGTGGCTGGTGATTAGATGTAGGTATTAGGTAGCAGTAGAGTAGGATGATGTGTTATGGTGATTAAGTGAGATGAGGGAGGATTAGTTTGGTGCTTCGGTGGTGAGATAGGCCGAGAGTTTATGAGTGTTAGTGATAATATGAGTTGTTAGCCGGTGTTGGAGATTATATGGTGTGGTATTATATAGGTTGAGGGTGGTTGAGAAGCAATAGGTTTTTGAAAGATAGAAGGTTTCTAAAAAATTTTTAGAAAATAAAAGATTTTAGAAAAAAGTTGGATAAAAGATATTTTAAAAACACTTTAGGAAAATATTATTTTTATAAAAGATATTTTTTATTAATAAAACTAATTAATATAATTAATTAATCCTATTAATTAAATTGGGCTAGAAAAAGGTGTTTTATAAAATTGGGCTTTCACAAAACTATTTTTAAAAGGTTTTCAAAGATGGGCCTTTAAAAAGTTATTTAAAAACGTTTTAGAAAATGGGCTTATTAAAACTAGTTATAAAAAAGGTTTTCGAAAATGAGTTAATAAAAATAGTTAGGAAATGGCTTTGGGTTTAAAACATTTTATTTTAGACTCGCTCTTTATTCTTTCCTCGATCCGGACCAATTGGAGCGGGGTATTGGTCATCATAGGGTACTAAATGGGGAGACACGATTATGTGTCTACAACTAGGTGTTTGTGTGAAAGTGTTTGGTGGATAGCAATTAGGCGATTGGTACTTTATTAGGTGAAATGACCAATTAATATATTGGAATAATTTATTGGTGGGTTCTTTTTTTTTGGTAAAAGGTAGTAAATTTGACCAACTTTAAAATATATTTGTCATTACACTAATAAATTCATAAAGCTCCTATTAGTAGCTTTTTCAAGATTTTGCTTTTTTGGGCTCAAATCTCTTTAAATCCTCTCTCAACCAAACACTCCGGATTTGGACTCCCATTAGAGGTTTGGACTAGTCAAACCTATGTATTCTTCTCAAACCTCTCTTTTTACCCCAAAACTCTCTTTACATTCCCTTTGGAAGGGGAATCAATAACGTTGGTTTCAAGTCTGTTGCTTTTATGTCATTTAGGATTGTTACAAAATGGCTGTTAACGTAGTGCATCAATGATCAGCCATCAGTGTGTCCCCCTATATACTGATTGAACCTTTTTTTCTATAGAACTGATTTTTTCCTGTTCTTTCCCTGTCTACTGCCTTCTCTCCACAACCTCTTGTCTGGAAAAGGGTACATGAGATGTGCTTCAAAGGAGAAACTTCAGCCTTACAACTAAGTGTAGCTTGTTTGTGAAGATGTAGATTTCTTGAGTCACCTCCTTTAGTCCTTCTCTTTGACACTTAGAATGAGTTGGGTGTACGTGGTAGATCCAAAGGTGCGCTTGTAGCTTGGAATATGGAAAAAAGGAGGTTAAAGAAGGCTGGGATTGCTGAAATATGAAAGCTGGTTTCTTTTGCAATCTGTTGAGCATGGAAGGAAAGAGTGGTTCATGTGATTTTGTTGCGTCCAAATGTACCCTGTAGTTGATTCTCCATATTGAGTTTGTAGTTCACTGGGGTTCAACGCGGCTCTTGGAGTATAAACCCACGCCACGGTGTCAATAGGCGTGGCAGAATGAGAAGAAGGGAAATTTATCCCTTTGGAGATGATGTTCATGTTACCTACAATTACCTTAATTCCCCTAACAAGCAGTGAATGGTATAATGTAATGTATGCAACTTGCAACTCTACCCATACAACTGCATGAAAGCTTTAGGAAGTTGCGACTTTATACACTCAATTGTAAACAGTGATGTTTGTCTTCAACTAAATTTATATGTGAAGAAATGGTTTGGTTATATCATCTTGATCTGTGGTTAGATGTACAATTCATCACTTATACTTTTTATCTTGGTGTATTAATTGAATGGTTTAAAAGAGCTACACATCTAAGAAAAGGAGTTCTGATTGTTTATCAAGCCTTTCCTTTTCTATTTTGTTGCCTAAGTTGTTATATTTAGTATCAAAAAACTGAATAACAGGTTCAATATTCTTTAGATGGAAAATCTTGGGCTGGAACCATCATCCCACACTTATGACGGTTTGGTTAAAGCAGTTGTTTCACACAGAGGAATTGATGATACCATGGAACTAGTGAGTTGTCTTATCTCTTACTTACCTGGTTTGCTGTTCACTTGTGATTTTTAACAACACAGGATCATTAATTTTCTGCTGCTTTGTCTCCATTTGCAGCTAAAGGTAATGCAAGGAAAAAATTTGAAGCCATATGATTCCACTCTTTCAACTCTTTCAATATGCTGCAGCAAAGCTTTGCACTTGGATTTAGCTGAAGCCTTACTCAATCAAATTTCTGCAAGTCCTTATGCTCTTCCATACAATGCTTTCTTTGAAGCATGTGATATGATGGTGAGTGGATTTTCCCTTCTCATAGCTATATGAGTTTAGGAGGGATCATAAGGAACACTCGTAGTCCTCTGAAGCTTGAAAAATCCATCAATAAATTTCAACTAGTTTGTGGTGCAGAGTTGTTTTTCTTGTCATTGCTTATGGTTCTGACTTCTGACAGACTTTTCCCACACAGAAAACAAAAAACCATGTATGTGCATGTGCAAGGATAAGTTGAGGTTCTTTCTGGAAAAGAAAAGGGCAACAAATTTGCAGTGTGTTAAATTCAATAGGCAATTTGGCATATCATTTCTGCCCTCTTAACATTGTCTAAATCACCAGATGATGTCAGTCTTACAAGAAAGGAAACTAATAAGAAAGTTTAAGATCCATGTTCCATTTCCGTGGCATGAAGTTACTAATTAGCGGATAATTTATTAAGCTAGTAATTACTATATACTTCCTCCGTTTAGAAATAGTTGCACCATTTCATATTTTCACGCTTGCCGATGCATGGTTTCAAAGTTCAAACATTAATATCTTTAGTTATCAATAAGTAAAAATTATAAAAAGTTGATATAGTGGAAATGCCATAAAGCGCGAACCAAGATCCATGATACGAAAACCAAAATAAGAATGTTAAAATAGTATACATTGAGGTGAGTCTAACAAGACCCATATGACTATGTTTTTCCTAAAATATAAATCACAAAAGAAAATCAAAGTGTAAGATGTGAATAATAAATACTATGCAAATGGTGCAACTATTTCTAAACGGAGGAAGTATATTGTGTAGGAACTTACTTTCTCCTCCATTGTGACTACTTGACTGCTTATCGGACAATTCTTTATAATCTGCTTCGTTAAGATTCTTCCCGGAAGGTTATTCGTACTTACACTTAAGTAATGCTTTTCTATAATGTCCCAGTTTTGCTCTTATACAACGACAACATTTAAGAGTGCATAATGGGTGGAATCGATGACAATCAGTTGGTCCCACAACGAATTAAAAGAACTTAAAGAGGAAAAGATACTTTTATAGGTCTTATAAGTATATTTATTGTGGATATTAGAATAGTTATTTCATAAAAAGGCAAAAGAACACTTTGAGAGGAGGAAGGAACAACTCTTGGCTTCGATGCTCATATAAAAACTTACGAAAATTCCTCCTTGATTTATGAAAGAGAACAAGTCCCAAAATATATACTTCCTTCGTTCTTTTTCTATTGCAACAATGAGACTATTACACTATTCACTCACCACCCTTTCACTATCTCTTGTGATTTTTACGTAAGGAAAAATATAGTCATGTGGGATCTTGTTAGATTCGTCTCGATTTATACTTTCAAAATATCAAATTTGTATAATTTTTACGAAAACGTAATTGAAGATATTAATAATTAAAGTTGTGCATTGGCAAGCGTGAAAACTCTATTGTTGCAATAGAAAAAGAACGGAGGTAGTACATTGCTAGAAGAGAGGAGTTGAAGTGCTAGAGTTGTGCAATAAATTACATTGAAGCTGAACAACAGGAGGTGCTGAGATAACTAGCTAACATGCAGTGGATATGTGTTTCTTGTCTTGCAGAATAGTCGAGGAAGGCAATAAAGTAGCATTTTAAATATGGGATCCTTTGTGTACAAACGATCTTAAGTGGGAGGTCTACTCGCAAACGACTTCTAAATGCAAAGTTTCCATAGAACCACCATGTAATATAATTGTGACACCCATTGGATCACCCATTAGCCTTTTCTAAGAGATCTGAATTATTATTTTTCTTCTAAATTCCCTTTTTTGCCCTTATTCTCAATACTATGTATCCAAATAAGGTTTATACTTTCTAGGAGGCCTCCTTTCGGTATATTTGTGATGGACCAAGTTTCTAAGTTGCTTGGTGGAGGTAAAGGTCGCTTATTCTTTTTGATGGCTTGTTACTCTTATTTGATCGTTTTGTCTAGTATCATGCTATAATTCAAGTCACTTCTTGGGCTTCAGCTTGGTGTCGCCAAAAATCATGAAAGGCTTGTGAGAGACTTCATGAAGAGATTATCTATTGAGTGAGATAAGGTTTGTAGACTTAGGACAGAGAGGAGTCCAGGTCCCAGGATTTTGTGTTCTTAGAGCATTTATTTGATGGGTAAGGGCTTAATGACAATTTGGTTTGAACTGATTCCCTTCAGTATAGGATGCAAGAGGTACGTACTCTTGTTCCTGCTCGTGGATATTGATCTCCCCAATCATCTTTGTTTGCCTTTCCCTTGGTGGATATAAGTATGTAACTTTTGGAAATCTTACTCTAAGGAGACACTTATGTTTTCAAATCTCTCCCTTTCCTTTATCGCCTTTTTACTATGCGTGATGCCCCAATTCTGATATCTTTGTGGGGATTTCTCGGGTTTTTCTTGGAGTTTTCGCTTTCGGCTGATGCTTCAAGATGGGCTTTTAGATGAGCATATCTTCGAACAGTTTCTTGTAGCAATAGGTTTGGGACTTGCTTTGCACGTGCCTCATAAAGCTGGTTGTTGGATTAGAAACTTGTCATTAAAAATTCTTAAAATTTGATAGAGCTGAGATCAGGATTCTATGATCAACTCGTTTCACTGCTGTACAGTTTATAATTGCTATTCCTGAAGAATTGCTCATTCTATTTGTAATTTTGACACCTTTGTTTCTGTAGGATCAACCTGAACGTGCTGTCAAAATGTTTGCTAAGATGAAAGAAAGGAAAATTAAGCCAGATATCACGACATATGAACTACTATTTTCGTTGTTTGGGAATGTCAATGCCCCATATGAGGAAGGTAACTTATTATCACATGCAGATGTTACTAAGAGGATTGACACCATAGAAATGGATATGCTCCGTAATGAGATTCATCACAGTCAGCGGTCAATAAATAACTTGGTAAAGATTTGCCTCATTCCTTTTATTATTTTTGAAGCTCACTTCGTATGCAATCTTTATGGCTAATTATACAATTTAAATTGCTGAACTTTGCAGATCTATCATGACTAAATTTCATGTGTTATATGCAGATATGCTGATCATAGACTCAGTTGTTTAGCGTGTATTTTTTTTTGGCATTAAAATCATATATTACCAAAAGCAAGGTGATTACACTTAAACTAACCACGTGGGCACTAGAAAACAAACTCACAGCAACAGACACAAAACAATACTCTAAAACCTGCAGCACAAGCCACAAGCAGCTAACAGGCCATTACACCACAAGACTCATTCTATCAACATCATTACATCTAGCAGCCACTCTAAAAATAACATCTCTAACAACTTGTCTAGGCTCCTGCCGACTGTTGCTGAATACTTTGTTATTCCTTTGTCTCGACACAGCATAAATGACTTCAGAAAACTAAATGACATACAGCTTGCCACTTTTTTCCTTGCCATTTTACTAGCAAACTCAACTATGTAATGAATTGGACAACCAGGGAGCTCACACACACACAACAATGGTGAAACAGAAGCTTAGATTAATATTGATTAACTGGGTAAAAGGAAAACAAGATAGTCAAGGCTTTCGAGAGGCCTAGTTCTCTCCCAAAGGAAAATAGACTAAGATACTTTTTCTGGATGCCTAATACATCTCTCTACTTCATTATTTATAGCTAAAGTATACGCTCCTAATTGTCCTTGCTCACGTGATCTGGGACACCTCATACCCCCTGCTGGCAGAATCTTCTTTTACCGTTATTCTCTGATTATGCTGTCACTCAGGTGATTTCATTCCTTTCCTTTGTGCTCTTAGTGCCACGTCTGGCATAAGTCAGCAGAATTGGAGGCCTAGGATGATTTGTTGCATTACCCCGGGCCCAAACACTCACCTTGTCCTCAAGGTGGAAGTTAGGGAATCGAAGTTGAATTGAATGGAACTCTTCCCAAGTGGCTTCAAGAGGAGAAGCATGCTGCCACTTGATCAGTACTTCAGTACGGGGGACTGACTGTGTTCCTACAGTTCGCACAGCCAGCAATTCCTCTGGTTCCGCCACCCATTCAAGATCAGGTGATATAGGAGCAGGGATTGTAGCACTGATTTGGGCATCTCCAACCACCTTCTTCAACTGAGATATGTGAAATACCGGGTGAATCTTACTTTGATCCGGTAAATCCAGCTTGTAAGCCACTTTGCCCACCCTTTGCACGATGGTGAAGGGTCCATAGAAGCGAGCAGCCAGCTTCTCAAAGGGCCTTTTTGCAAGCGATTGTTGACGATAGGGCTGGAGTCGTAAGAATACCTTGTCTCCCACCTCAAATTCTTCTTCGCGGCGGTGCTGATTTACATATTTGGTCATCCGCTGCTGAGCCTTGAGTAAATTGAAGCGCAAATCATCTAGTACTGCTTCGCGTTCCAGCAACATTGTTTCCAAACTATCAACAGCAGTATGTCCACGTCCCATCCGAAGAAGGTGGGGGGGGGTCCCTCCCATAAAGGGCCTTGAACGGGGTCACCTTGGTGGACAGGTGAGGTGAGGTATTATACCAAAATTCAGCCCAATGCAACCAATTTCCCCAAGTTCATGGCTGCCCGGCAACAAAACAGCGGAGATAAGTCTCCAAACACTTGTTCACCACTTCGGATTGTCCATCCGTTTGGGGGTGATAGGTTGTACTTCGTTTTATGGTGGTGCCTTGCAAACGAAATAATTCTCGCCAAAATAGACTCATAAAGATACGGTCCCTGTCAGATACGATGGAAGAAGGAAATCCATGTAAGCGCACCACTTCCTTGGTGAAAGTGGCTGCCACAGTATAAGCTGTAAAAGGGTGTCTAAGTGGCAGGAAGTGTGCATACTTGGTCAGCCGATCCACTACCACCAAAACAGTGTCTTGACCCTTGGAGCGAGGGAGTCCCTCGATAAAGTCCATGGAGACCTCATCCCAAACCAAGGTGGGAATGGGTAGGGGTTGTAACAACCCAGAGGGACTGAGATTTGATGATTTAAATTGCTGGCAGATTGCACACTTCAGCACATATGAGGTTACATCTCCCCTCATGCCCAACCAATACCATTCCGCAGCCATCTGCAAGTATGTCTTCAAGTCCCCGGAGTGCCCTCCCACGGGGGAATCATGGTACTCTCTTAGAAGGGAAGGAATAAAAGACGAAGATTTGGGAATGACATACCTTCCCTTGTACATAAGTTTGCCCTCCACTAATGCGTACCCTGCATGCTCCTTGGTTCCAGTACTCAACTCTGAGATTATTTGTTGTAACGTAGGATCATTAGCAACCTCTTGGTGTAGTACCGACCAGTCCACTGTTTGTGTGCAAATGACAGCCCCTATTTCAATTTCCCCTGCAGTCTTGCGAGACAAAGCATCCGCTACCCGGCTCGAAGCCCCGGGTTTGTATTGGATTTCAAAGTCAAATCCGATTAACTTACTTACCTAACGCTGATATTCTGAACCTACTTCTCTCTGTTGCATTATGAAACGCAGGCTTTGCTGATCTGTTCGGATTACAAAATGCCTTCCGAGTAAGTAGTGCTTCCACCTCTGCACTGCCAAACACATGGCCATCAATTCTTTTTCGTACACTGATTTGGCTCGAGCTCTTACCCCCAAAATCTTACTGAAAAATGCTATGGGCCTTTGCTCTTGCATTAATACAGCCCCCACTCCATAGCCCGATGCATCTGTCTCTAACACAAAGGTTAACTGGAAGTTTGGCATGGCTAACACAGGTGCTTGGGTCATGGCTGCCTTGAGTTTTTCGAAGGATATTGTAGCTTCACTTGTCCACCCGAAATTATCCCTCTTCAATTGGACAGTGAGTGGTTGAGCAATTTGCGCATAGTGTGCTATGAATTTTCTGTAGTAACCGGTTAACCCCAAGAACCCACGCAGCTCACGAAGATTTTTGGGAGGGGGCCAATCCTCCATAGCCCTGATTTTCTCCAAGTCGGCTGCTACTCCATTAGCCGAGATTTTGTGACCCAAGTAGGTCACCTCTGGTAACCCAATTTCACACTTTTTAAAGTTCACATAGAGTTGATGATCCTCTAAGGTTTGCAGCACCATAGCTAAGTGAGTTCCATGTTCCTTCTTGCTGCCACTATAGATGAGAATGTCGTCGAAAAATACTAACACAAACTTGCGGAGGAAGGGCCGAAAAATCTCATTCATGAGTGATTGAAAGGTTGCGGGGGCGTTGGTCAACCCGAAAGGCATTACAAGGAATTCGTAATGTCCCTCATGAGTGCGGAAGGCGGTCTTGTGTGCATCTTCGGGCTTGAGAAGGATTTGATGGTAGCCGGACTTGAGGTCCAACTTAGAATACACCTTCGAGCCATGTAACTCGTCTAGTAGTTCGTCGATGACCGGTATTGGGTACTTGTCCGGCACCGTCTCTTTGTTGAGGGCACGGTAGTCAACGCAAAAGCGCCATGACCCGTCTTTTTTACGAACCAAGAGTACTGGGCTCGAAAACGGGCTGGTCGAGGGCCTGATTATGCCTGCCTCCAACATCTCCTTGATTAATCTTTCAATTTCATCCTTCTGGTATTGTGGGTATCGGTAGGGTCTAACCCCCACCGGATCGCTTCCTTGCTTCAATATAATGCTGTGTTCGTGCCCTCGTTGAGGAGGCAGACCAGGAGGCATCTCAAAAACCTTCTGAAACTGCTCTACAATGGGCTGCAAGTAGGATGGTATGGTTGTCACGGGCGCATCCTTCTGGGTTGATGCTGGTTTTGCTCCTTCCATCTGACATAACTCAATCAAAATTCCCCCGCCTTCTTTTATAATGGTACGTATCATAGCCTTGAGTGAGATTTTCGACCTAGCCAAGGAGGGATCGCCCTTCAAACAAATCGTCTGATTGTTAAGCTGGAACTTCATGGTCTGGAACTTCCAATTTGTAACCACTGTTCCTAGTTTCTCAAGCCACTGTACACCTAATATTAGGTCAGAGTTACCCAACTGCAATGGTAAGAAATCTTCCCAAATGTCCACTCCTTCCAATTGCAATCTTATTCCTCTACATTCCCCAACTCCATGCACTGATTCCCCATTACCCAAGGAGGCCCCAAAGCTTTTTGAATTTGAAACTGGCAGCCCCAAGCTTTCAACTGTTGCTAGCGAAATAAAGTTGTGCGTCGCGCCGGGGTCAATCATCACGATGACCTCCCGACCTTCAATCTTTCCCAGTAGCTTCATCGTCTTTGGATTAGTGAGTCCCACCACTGAATTTAGAGAAACTTCGGTGGTGGGGGTAATTCTGCTTAACCCTAAATCCCCCAATTCGTCCGTTATCTCCTCATCGCCTTCTTCTTCATCGTACGTGAGTAGCACGCTGAGCTCCCGGCGCCTGCATCTATGTCCGATCGACCATTTGTCGTCGCATCGAAACCATAGACCTTTATCTTTTTTCTCTTGTAATTCTCGATCAGTTAGGCGCCTCACTTCACCTACTGGTTTAACAACGGAGAAGATGGACCCCTGTGAGCTAGTGGTGAGGTTTGGGCCTTTTGTTACTCCAGCCACATTTCTAGAAGTGGTCTGACCCGTGTAATAGGTACCACAATGTGGGGATGAGAGTAATGGGCCTTTGGATTGACTACTCGCTGGGCCTCCTCCCTTGTCTCCATAAGTGGCCTGCCCTTTTAAACCTTTATTCACTCTATTCTTCTCCTCAACCCGTATTGCCTGCTCCATGGCTTGGTCCAAGTTGATTGGGTTCATCAACCTGACCTCTACTCTGATTTCTTCTTTGAGCCCATTCAAAAATTGGCCCAGTAGGATCCTTTCTGGAACATTCTCCAGGGGTGCTGCCATTTTAATAAATAGCCGGCGGTAGTCCAAGACTGAATCACGTTGACTCGGAAGGGCTATTCTAGATACAGCGAGCCTGAGTTGGCCGGCCGGAACTGCTGTAATACCAGTGACCGGAGCTCCGGCCAAACTTTGATTTCTCTCCTCCGGTGTTCCCAATGATACCACGAAAGCGCCTCTCCTTCGAGCCCCACGACTGCCGCCTCCATCTTCTCTTCTTCATTGAGGTGGTAGAAATTAAAGTATCTCTCTACCCTAATGATCCACCCGTCGGGGTCTTGGCCATCAAATAAGGGCATGTCCATTTTTCTATATCTCCAATTTCCCCCACTATTTCTCTGCCACCCTGAGCTTCCGCCGCCGTGCATCGCTCCTGGCCCCCCACCTGAACCACCACCCCCTCTTGGGTCACCCGTAAAATCATTGCCCCTTCCACCCCCGTCGGCATAGAAGAACCCTTCATTTCCCCTTTGTTCTCCTTGGCCTTCACTCATAAATCCCACATTAACGAACCCTTCTCCCTGCGATTCTCTCTCCTCAACTTGCGGGCCCTGATTTGGCGGCAAGTTTCTGAGATGGTTAAGGGAGGTTCGAACCTCTGTGACTCTGTCTGAAACTTGTTCTGATCTGAACGAAGTTTCTCTATCATCCCTTCCTGGGTCTCACGCGATCGTTCGATTCGAGACTCGAGTCTCTGGGTGGTTTGGTCCATGCTTGCTGCGATCTGATTAGTGATCGTTGCTTGCATTTCCATGGCTGCCTTCCCTACCGCAGATGCTATTTCCTCGGCCATGGAAGTTTTGAGTGCAGCGACTTCCTCTTCGAGTTTATCCAAGCGTTGGGCCTGCTGGACAGTGTTGTTGGGTGCCATAGATCTTCTGCTCTGATACCAATTTGTAATGAATTGGACAACCACGGAGCTCACACACACACAACAATGGTGAAACAGAAGCTTAGATTAATATTGATTAACTGGGTAAAAGGAAAACAAGATAGTCAAGGCTTTCGAGAGGCCTAGTTCTCTCCCAAAGGAAAATAGACTAAGATACTTTTTCTGGATGCCTAATACATCTCTCTACTTCATTATTTATAGCTAAAGTATACGCTCCTAATTGTCCTTGCTCACGTGATCTGGGACACCTCATACCCCCTGCTGGCAGAATCTTCTTTTACCGTTATTCTCTGATTATGCTGTCACTCAGGTGATTTCATTCCTTTCCTTTGTGCTCTTAGTGCCACGTCTGGCATAAGTCAGCAGAATTGGAGGCCTAGGATGATTTGTTGCAAACTACCTGCTGAAAGTTGCCCCCTACTCCTCTGTAATTCAGCCTTGAACATATCTCATTCCATATAGCAGCAGCATAAGTACAATTAAAGAACAAATGTTGCACTGATTCAAGTTCTGTAGTACAAAAGACTACACCGTGTATATTATTTTCTTTTGTTTTGATATAGAAGATGCCACGGCTTTTTGTCTTTTCCCATTGAAATCCTGCTTCACCACCATGATTGAACTATTGAAGTAGTGTTCTCCTCGCTAGCATGAACTGGAGAACATAAATACTAGAAATTGCTGAAACCCAAGGTAGGGCCTTTTAGTTTTATTTCCTGAATTTATACCATGTCTGTTCAAGCCTTCAAGGTCGTGGTGATTCTGGCTCCAATTGAAGTTAAAAGTTGATCAACCATTTTGTTTCGGATTTTTTGTTGCCTGAGGATGTTTAAATTGTTTTGTTCGTTAGGTAATAAGGTTGCCATCTTAAGATGGGATTCAACCATATAGACTGATTGCATCAAAGAAATAATGATATCCAATTTCATTCTGGGCATTCCTATAGTGGTATTTGGATATAGCAGTGAGCTTTTGACCATGTTTGATATGTGATTATTCTGTATAATATGTGTTGGACTGCATATTTATGTACCAAACTAACTTATAAGACTGATGGTCCTCGTTAATCTGCAGTCCAGCTTAATGTGATTTGTTTAACTATGGTGAAATTGATTTCAGCCTGGGTTTGAATTATTAGATATGTAGGATTGGACGGAATCAAAAGGCTGAAAAAAGTTAGCTTGAATAAGGTTCACCGCACCTGACATAGTAGTTTCCACAACGTCATATGTAATTAGAATATTTGTATGGATTGTAGATGTGACATGTGAGAGTCATTGGGGGGGAGAGGGGGGAGGGTCTCCTTGAAATGCACCATGCTTTGTTCAATATATTATCTAAACATAATTTGATCAATCCAATGCTCCCCTAGCTTTGTCTCTTCTGAAGCTGGAAGCCCTTAGATCAGAGATGGTCTGGTGGTGCTTTTGTTCTCCTGAATTATATGTTGCTTTGTGATATATATTTTATGAATCATGTATCAAGTCCAACCTGATCCTGACTTTACTCTTCTGAAGTTGAAAGCTCTTGGATCAGAAGGGATGCTCCAGGAGCTGTTAAAGTACTTGCACCGTGCAGAAAGCCAGTTCTCTGTCAGCAATTTTCTTGAAACAGATATCTATAATACAGTATTGCATTCACTTGTCGAGGCTAAAGAGGTGTGCTCTTCCTACAATCTTCCTGATTAACCGGGGAAACTGTTTTCTCATTGATGATTGCTTTAATCTTTTGTTTTCCGTGTAGAACCACAAGACAGCTGACATGTTCAGAAATATGAAGCTACACAGGATCAGGCCTGATGCCGCAACTTACAATATTATGATTGATTGCTGCTCAAATATAAGATGTTTCAAGTCTGCATGTGCATTCGTTTCAATGATGCTTCGTGATGGCTTTTCTCCCCAGACATTAACTTATACTGCACTTATAAAGGTATTGGTTCTGCCTTCAGTTTCTGCCTGAGAGCATAGTACTTTATGTCCCCAAAGTAGGATGTGGAGTGGCCCCCTCCCTCTACCCAGTGTGAGCCTAAGCTAAAGGTAATGCCGAAATTGACCATAGTCTTAACAGTATCATGTTGAGACAAATTCAAATCCTTTGACATTGCATTTTGTAATTTAAGGCATTTGTAATTGTAAACTAGGGCTAATTGGTGACATTGCTTTTTGTAATTAAGGCTTAAGCTTCTGTGTCTTATGGAAAATTCCCTGTTTACTATGCAGCCTGTTTTTGCATGCCAAGAATATTGAGTTGATGTATATTTAGTTATAATCCAAACCATCCCCATGTTTTTATGTAACTTTTTAGTTGTGTGCATGACTTGTGCATCATTGGATTTCTACAAATTCAATGGCTTGGTGAAGTTGCTGAGAATTCTCGAGTCTTATCAATAGAGTTTTTACATTGTTCCAATTTTTTGCTTGTTGTATCTTTAGAATTGTTTGCTGATGGGGAGCGTTATTAGGCTTGACTCAAAAAGTACCTCTTGAGGGAATCTTTTTTAATTGATTTATTTTAATCCTGCAATATCTGTCAGCGTCCAACTCATCTGAGTTGTTCAGTATTTATAAACCAAATCCTGTGCAGGTAAAAGAGTACAGAATGGAGATTCAAGGAGGCTATTCCTGATATAATAGTGTTCGAGTTAACTTTTCATATGTAGTCAACTTTTCTTATATTGTGTACAGTAAAATCCTTTCAGGTAAGGCTGAAGTTTGTGTCTGGGCGACTCCATTAGAAATCAAGAATCTTCTTATATGTCCAAATCCTGTACAGGTTTAAGAGTACAAAATGGAGATTCAATTAGGCTATTCCTGATATAGGAGTATTGGAGTCAACTTTTACATACAATCCAGTGCACGAGTGCTACAAACATCTTTGAAGCAAGCTTTTGTTTCATGCATTAATTCTACTTATGTTTTCAGATTCTCTTGGAATATGATGCATTTGATGACGCTTTGGATCTTCTAGATCAAGCTATCTTGGAAGGATGTGAACCTGATGTATTACTATTCAACACCATTCTTCTAAAAGCCAGTGTATGGGTAGGTATCTCTTGCTGTTCTGTCTATTTCCAAGAACAATGGTATACAGTAAAATCCTGTAAGGTAAGGCTGAAAATTTTGTCTGGGTGACTCCAGGGGAAATCAAAATATTTCTATTTTATTATTCAAACCAGCGCTGATATGTATTAACTACAACGTTTCCTTCCCTTCTTTTTCCTCTTTTTTGTTTATTGCTTTATGTAAATGTTCAATTGTCTCATGGTAGCTACTTGCTAGTTTGTTGTTTTTCTCCTTGCTTATGTTACTTCCATGAAATGATTCAGGGAAGGATTGATGTTCTCGAGATACTGATTCAGGGGATGCATCGGGAGAAGATCAAACCAGATCCATCAACTTGTAGCTATGTGTTTAGTGCATATGTTGATTGCGATTATTTTGGCACAGCAATAGAAGCCTTGCAGGTCTTAAGCATGCGAATGATCTCCTTAGATCAGGACACTGTTGAGGATTTCAGAAAGGAATTTGAGGATCTCATTTATGCTGAAGAACAAGAAGCTGAGACACTTATAGTACAGATTTTCAGAGATTCCGCGAACCTCGGTGCCGCCCTTCTCAATTTAAGATGGTGTTCCCTTGTAGGGTCCTCTATTTCATGGATGCCTGATCAGAGTCCATGGGCCATAAGACTTGCAAGCGCTCCTGCTGCCCAAACAACAGCTGTCAAGTGAATCAGCACATGAAGTTTGATTGATGCTTAGTGATGGAGCTTTCTGCCAATGGGTCACTTAAAACATGAAACATGTTGAAGCCTCTTCCTTGATACCCTGTGAAGTCGGTAAGCACACAATGCAGGTGAAGTGATACCGCCAAATCGTTGGTTCTTTTGCTTGTGCAAACTGTATCTATATCCGGAGTCCCTTCTCAATTTTGTACTGTTCACTAGGGGAGGTAGTTTACTAGAAGATATTCTTTTCATAACAAAGAATAAGGAGAACTGATCTTGTCATTTAGCCTCCAAGTCAAAGTCATGGTTTTTCAATGATGATGACGGCAAGGTGACAATTGATTCAGAAAGTGACAATTTTGGCGATTAAATCACAACATAAATGAGCTGTAATTCTCTTTTCTGGCTTAAATGTTTTTTTTTAGTTGGTGAAGGCGTAGAGGGGGTACTGTTTGCTTGTGTATTGATGTATCTCTTAATTTTGGAACATATGGCCTGCTAATTCTGGCCTATATTGGCTTTCTGGTCTTTTTATACGCTGCAATGTTGCCCCTGACGTGCCCGAGTATTCATAAAGCATTTAAAATGGCTCTAGTAGGAATCTTAGATCTTATTATTCGTTGATTAATTAGTCATCGTCATGTTTTTTTCCATTATGTTTTTTTGTAAATTCGTCAATAATACTCTATATTCAATTGTAAATATTTTCTATGGAATCACAAATGTTGTACTTCCTCCGTTTTTTTTAGTTGCAACACTTTCCTAAAAGGGAAATTTTTAATTAGTTGCAATACTTTCAACTTTTGCTTTTCCTTTCTCTCTATCTCTCTCCAATCACATGGGGCCCTCTCCTTTTTTCCTCTCTACATCTCTCCTACCCAAATTTTGCATTGGAGTTTGTGAAAAAAAAAGTATTGCAACTAAAAAGAAACGGAGGAAATATATGAAAACCAAACTAAAGTATCATTCCATCTACTATATATATGAATAATAGATGATGGATTGATGGTGATATATTGGTTGCGGCTTGTTGATTTTTGCTTATTGAATTTGGTTTTTACTGATTAAATCCTGATCTTTGCTTAATAAAAGTACTTTTTTAAATATTGAAGTGAACATGACCAAATAGATAATTGGATATATTAATAGTTAAATATGTGTATTTTTTAGCGAAAGTCAAAAATTAAAATGTAGCAAGTATTAAGAAATGGCGGAGGTACCTAGTTGTACTTGTACACGCAATTTCCATTTCCAAACAAAGTGTAGCAAGTATATGTTTCCGTTTTCAATATTTGGCGGGAACAACGCACGAATGACCAAATACAAAACATTACATGAAACTCATCTACCCAACGACGTGCTGAAGAATGAGTTTCACAACCAACACCACATCCTCTTCCCTACAACCCGTCACGAAATTCACCCAACCAACCACCGGAAACTCGAATCGTTGCTTCGGCACGGTCATCGAATACACCGCCACCAACACCCCCGCCGCAAGATACACCGGAGATTCCACGAACATCCGCGAAATCTCATCGCTCTCGTAAATCAAATCCATAACATCGCAACACGCCTCAAAGCTAACCATTTCCCCAACCTTAGCCACTTCCTTAAGCTTCATCGTCAACTCTTGGAGCACCAAAAATGTTGAGTTCTTCATCGTTCCGACCTCGAAATTCAATGATCGCAAGAACACGATTTCAGCGTCTAAATAATCGGTTTTAGTGAAATGCTGATCTTTGATGAATTGATCGCCGATTGATTTTAGAGATTTGAGAGAGAGAGGAGGAGAATCGTAGGTTTTGCTAGCAATCCAGAGCGAGATGAGAGAGAAAAGCTGCAAATGCGGGAAATTCAAGGGTTTTTTTAGTAGCCAGTGGTTATGGCGGGAGGAAGAGAGAGAAGAGATGAAGCGAAAAGCGAAGAGAGAGAGAGCGGAGTATTTGACGATGGGAGAGATTTTTTGTTGTTCGGCACATTGGATCAGGAACTTCACTGCTTCCAGTCGGAGTGATGATGCCGGAGAATTCTCTTCTTCGGCGGTCTTCATTGAGGAACCCAATAATTTGAACTCACACATTTTTGCAATTTATATCATACACTGGGTTTTCTTTGGGAGGGTAAGGGGAAACCCTCTCCCAAAGTGCCCCTGGTGGGGATCGAACCCCTAATCTTGAGGTTGGAATATTATTTCCTTACCACTAGGCCAAGCTTAACTTGGTGGGTGTATCGTGCAACGTGGTTCTCAACGTTATTACATATTTACATTACGGCTCCGTTTGGTAAGGCGTAAAACATTTTCCTGGAAAACTGTTTTCCTCTATTTTCAGTTTTACATTGTTTGGTTTGCAAAGGAGTGTAAAATCATTTTCCTTTTGAGTAAAATTGCTCTTTCAATGATAGAAAATCATTTTCCCTTCAAAATGAAGGGAAAACTGTTTTCCTTCTCTCTGTTGTACACTCCTCTCACTATCTCCTTACTTTCCTTTCATTTTACTCTCATTTCATTATTTTTCTTACATGGAACCAAACAACGGAAAACTAATTTTAGAATTGTGTTTTCCATTGTAAACTGTTTTCCATGAAGATCATTTTACACTGAAAATGTTTTACGCCCAACCAAACGGAGCCTACATGTAAACATCTACTCTGGAATTTGAAATAATTTTATCGATAATAAGGATATTTTGAAATGTCAATTTTTTTCTTCAAATAACCGCCTTATAATCACACCTTTTTTTAATAACTATCTTATATGAATTTTATTTTTATTACCACCAATTAACGGATTTCGTGAGAAAATATGTGTTTATAAGGCCTTACGGGTCATTAGGCTATCTTTATATCACAACATATATGATAGCAGAACATACTATATGATAACCTCGGGACAACGATAAGGGACGCAACCAATTGAGATTTATCTCGTAATGACTCCATCTTTGTGGTCGTGGACGAAAGATTGAGTTTGGAGGGTGAGGGTACAAAATAGGTCTTGAACCCAAATTTGCCCACAACTGGCGTCTACTTGACATAATAAATTTGCGATTGAATATTAAAATAACCACGCAAGAGTTCGTTGATCAACCTAAAAAATAATTATGCTTAGCCGGATTATTAACGCAAAAAGAATACTTTTTAGGTGATAAGTTATTAAGAAATAAATCCAAATTACAACATACCTAGCTGGTTGTCCAAGTTATCTTACTTAGTCACGAATGCATTTGAGCCGGCCTTTGTCAAAAAATATATAAGTGTGGAAAAGCAATATAATGTCATTCATAATATTTAAATAAGAGAGAAATAAAATATTAGAAATATGTTCAAAAAACGATTAAAATAGAAGATATGCATCATGAAAACACGATTTGTAAACAATTTAGAAATTAAGTAAAAGAAATACAACGAAAAGAAGAAAAAGAAGAAGATTTTGACCGCTAGATTTATATATGTGTCGCCTAGGTCTTTAAATAACGAATTGTAGGAGGAACAATCATGTTTAAGCCTTGAAAAGTGTTTAAAGTACTTTATTTCGAAGTGTTTAGGAAGTGTTTTTGATGTGAAAATATGAGAAAATATGCCTCGGATTTCGTCTGGAATTATTTGTAAAATTGTATGAAAATCGGAAGAAATAAGGCCTATTTATAGGGAACTCCGAAAAATTAGGGTTTTAAGTATTCATGCTGACCTTACGCGAGACGTATAGCTCTTTACCTGGCGCTAGGCCTTTAAGTCAGCATAGGCTTTTTGGCATTTCTTAATTTTTGCGCTGGCATGGAAAATAAATTCTTGTGTTTGGCGCAAGCTTGGACCTTGTACAGATTGCAAGGGTCCTACCTTGACTCATGCCTTCATTGGGAGATAGTCGTGGTTATCTCCTAACTTTTCCAATTATCTTTGATTTTTTTCCTTTATCTCCTAAAATCCGGTTTCATCAATTCCAAAAGATAAAATGGTTTCATCAATTCCAAAAGATAAAATATCATTTTTTTTCTATTTTTCTGATTTTTTAAATTTCCAAATTGATTTTATTTAAAATTCAATTAGTTATTAAAGGATAATTTATTAGGCCATTTAAAAGGGTTTGAACATAAATTTGAAATGGGGCATTTAAAATCATTTAATTGGGCTTATTTTCTCAAATCATTTTAAATAAGACTTTTACAATGGATTTTCTCTTCCGGATCGGACCAATAGGGACGACCTTATGTGTAGACACATAAATCTATCTCCTCATTTTAGTCAGTGATGATGACTACTACCTCCGTCTGGGGTTTGAACCGCCATCATTAGCCTAACTTATTGTGTGAGTCAATTTATTGTGGTGCCGCCTTTTTTTTTCTTCCCTTCCACTTTATAAACCACATTATAACCTTCTAGCCAACAATAGCATGATCTTTCAACACTCAACATTATGACTGCACCTCATCCTTTGAATGTTCCTTTATTTGGCCTTATACTCTTCTCCTTTTCACCTTAGAAACCCTATATGGAATCTTGGGTTGAAGCTTCTACTTAGCGTGATAAGATATCTTCGGAATCAAGAAATCTAGTCAAATACTTTATCAGCTGTACTTTATTGGGGGCTTTCTTTACAATTCCACATTGAATATCATAGGCTCAAGGCCTACTTTGTTCCTTCTAGCTTTCGAGTGAATAAACTTTTCGTGAGTTGTTCTTTCTCACTTTCGAGCGAATGAGCTTTTTGTAAGTTATTCCTTTTCATAAGTTATTCCTATCTCAATCCCTTTTAACCAAATCAATTTATCTTGAAATATCCCTTTCAAGCGAATGAATTTTTCGTAAGTTATTCTTTTCTCTCTCGCTTTATTTTAAGCGAATTGAATGAACTTTTCATAAGTTACTCCTTTCAAACAAATCATTTTTACTTGTTCTTCTGGTGAATCAAATTTTAGTAAGTTATTCATTCCTTTCTCGTTGTTGAGCTAATGAACATTTTCTAAGTTAATCGTTCCATCTTAAAAGAATACTTGAATTTGAATTGCTTGTATTTATGGTCCTGCAGACTTATGCTTGTTTTGCAGGCCAGGTACCGATGATAAAGGAACAATACTTTTAGATTACAGAACATCAAAGATTGTTCTCCGTTTCGATACTGTGTACTTGAACTTTCAATTTTTCAAATCTCGATCAAAGTGGGGGCTTCTGTAAACACATAAATCTGTCTCCACATTTTAGTACCCAATGATGACTACTACCTCCGTCTAATTGGTACAGATCAAAGAAATAATAAAGAATGAGCCTAAAATAATATATTTAAGTCCAATCCATATTCTAACCCATTGTCCTAAGCCCACTTTCGAAAACCTTTTATAAACAGTTTTACGAAAGCTCCTTTTCTAGAACCCGTTTTCTAACCTAATTTAATTAATAAAGTTAATTAATTAATTATATTAATTAGTTTTATTAATTATCTAAAATATTTTTCAAATTATATATCTTTTATAAAATTCACATTTATCTAAAATATTTTCAAATCAGGTGGGTATGTTCTCCAAGCATTCGAAACCATCAACATTTATGGCTTTAATGTTCTCCATATGAAGCTTGAAATGGTGCTGCAAAACAGAAAACACATGCCATATAAGTAAATCAAGATAATCACACAGTAAGAGCACTTAATTGATGCACTTGTAATACCTTTGTTGATGATCTATCAGCTTTCTAAAAATGCTCCATATACACAACCCCTGGGAACTTGTTTTTGAAATTGCTCCAAATGTGCCTACAACAGTTGCTAGTATTTGCATTAGGCATTATAGTCTTGAATGCCTCCAGTAATCCCTAAAACAAAATAAGAAATATAAGTCGTGGTTGTTGTTTAGAGTGGATTGATAAGTGAAGCTAAGGGTTTGTTCATACCTTTTATTTGTCACTTATGTATGTCAAGTCCTCCTTTTCATGAACCCAATTCACAACATCAGCAATAGATGCAATATCCTTCCTCACTAGCTCCAGGAACCATGTCCATGTCTCTGAGCTCTCTGTTTCCACCACAGCCCAAGTAACAGGGATTCAGGGAATATGTTGTTGTTCCCATCTTAGCCAACAGTTGTGAGCAGAATCCCAGGGTATGCTCCTCTCAGGTGAGCACCATCAACACCTAGTATTGGCCTGCTTCATGCCATGAAATCTTCCTTACAAGCTTGGAGGCATATGTAAAGCCTCTGAAACACATCAGGAGGCCTGTTAATGCCTTCTACCTTGACAACTGCAGTGCTTCCTGGGTTGTATTATATGATTATAGCAGCATAATCCCACACCTTTTCATACTCTAAACTAGCATCACCAAATATCATCTTCATTGCTCTAGCTCTAGCAAAATAGGCCTTGTAATATTTCACCTCAACTTTCACCTCCCTCTAAGCTCTTTTAATGAAGTGCTTCAACTTCCAGGATGGATCATCTCTCCAGTTCTCTAAATATCTCTCTGCAAGATATTGAGCAGTGACTTTGTGGTTAATGTGTTGATGACCACACACATGCCCTGGCTGTAATCCCCCGTAATTTTATGAATTTTATAAATATATTTAAAGTATATTTATAAATGATTTTAATAATTTATGAGTCGGATTATTTTAATGTTTGACTATTTTGAGGAGTTAAAAGTGTTTTATGGTTTTTTATTTCTTATATTAATTAAATATTTCATTAAGTGGAACTTTAATTATTTAAAGAGTAGTAATTAAAGTATATTTAATTATTAAATTAAGCTTATGGGTTGAGGAGCCCAATTTGTAGCCTTTTGAGCCCATTTGAAAGCCCAAAGGAGTAATTCTTTTCCTAATAAGACTCTTATTCTTACGTACTCCTAATTCTACTAGGATTAGGGAAAGGAAACCTATAAATACTTCATTAAACCTCCCATAATTCATATTTTCAGATTTGGCTTTTGTTTTCCACTAATTCTTATTTCCTCTTTCCCTCCCTTCACTCGTTTTTCTCTCACCCGAATCTGATTGTCCAGATTTCTCATAGTTCCGTTTATTTTTAGCCAAAAATTTCTTCTGAGAAATTGTAGATCTCGAAAAGTTATTGAACTTACGCTCAAGAATCACTCGATTCCGATTATTATTCAATCAGTTATGGCCTCTGCAAGTTTCGCAATTTTGCTGCCATATTTCACTCGCGATTTCGGTATTTCACCTTTTTCTCCCTTTTTCTTTTGATTCTTTTCCTCGTTTTCTTATATATTGATTTCATATATATTGATCTAATATTTCAAAGTATTATTTTGTTAAATTATTGTTTAAAGATTGTATCTTTAATTATTTCAGATTATATGTTTCATATTATTAAGCAAAAAAAATTTCAGATTTAATATTTTATGTTCAAGGAGAGATTTAAATATTAAAGTCTTGATTTTTGAGGTTTTAAAAGCCTATTTTAGTAGTACCATATTTTAGGGTTTGAAATATTTAATCTTTGGTGTCAAAAGAATTTTAGAAAAGGTTTTGACACGTTTTTAAGTGAAGTTTTATTGCTGTAAATTTATTGGTATATTGATATACCAATGTTTTGTATTTTGTTAGGCGGAGATTATTCCCTAGGCAACTTTTAGAGTAGAAAAGTGGCCTCTCAATTTGTCTACACAAGGTACGTACATACCTGTGTGCTATGTGATTAGTATCATGATTTAAGGAGGAAAAAGTTGTAGTATCATGTATAGGAACTTTATAAGTTCATATGTAATTTCTAGTATGATTGATTTCTACATGTTTTATGCCTGTGAGCAAGCATGTTGATTATGAGATTTATTATGAGTAAAGAATTGTCATGTTTGTATGGATTTATTGATGCAAGCATGTGGATGAGAACTTTATTTATTAATTCACATGGGGGAATTAATATGTTGTTAAGATTGATTCATGTTATTCATGTGTTCCCTTACAAGTATTATTTTCACTACTTTATGAGGACTGTGGGCCTTATTTGATAAGTTGATAAGTATGCCTTTTAAAGGTAAGTTTGATTGTTGGCTAGGTTCAACAAATAAGAAAGTTGAGATTAAAAGAAAGTAAGTCTTGGGTTGTAAGTTGTGATCACTTATTAAATCCTAAGATAAAAGAAGTTCAGTTGTGAATGTTTGAATTATATTTCTGTGTTGCTTGTATGTGTGTCATAACAAGTAATAACTTGTAAAGAACGTAAAGTGTAACGAGGATAGTTATAGACTTTAGACTGGTGCACGTCTAGAGTTGGACATTAGGAGTTGGGGTACATGGTGAGTGAGCCATGGCTTTTTACAGGAGATGGATTGATCACCATCCCTTTTTCAGTTAGCAAAGGTTCCTCGATATCGCAGGTCATTTATGGAATACGTGGTAGCTCCCGTATTTCGTCTTCTTAATGAAGGCATTAGTAGATAAGACAACTCAGGTCCAATAACTATTCCATATGAGTAATAAAAAGATGTTTAGAGTTTAGTTCAGTAAAAGTTGTCTGCAGAAATGTTATATAGTTATAGTATTATTTATCCTTGCATGTTATTTATTAGTATCATGTTAGGAATATTTACGTGTTACTATGTAGTACTCAGCTTTGCTGATTACGTGCTTTGTTTGTGATTGTTGATCATGGCTTTGCCTTATTGATCCTGTGATGATCCAATTTTGGTGAACAGATTCTCTAGAGCATAGACATTTACATGTTCGCAGATGTTGCATCATTGGGAATCTGGGAATGGAGAGCTTGTGTAATCTAGTATATCATATTTTCTGCATTAGTAGGAACGTATTATAATAAGTTTGTTTGAGTAGACATATATTGAGTGTTTGATTTTAAAGTACTTATTTATTTATTTATGATAATAAAGTATGAAGTTTAGTTAGATGTTTTCCGCTGCAAAATTCTAAATAAGCCGATACGTTATCACACGGGCGATAATACTTGGGTAATTCTCTAAGTTTTATATTGAAAAGGTATTTCTGAAAAGAGAGAATTATCGGGGTGTTACACCGGTCTTATGCTCTTAATCTGACAACTCTCCTCAAGCTTCAGCTTCTTACAATGCACCTTAAATCTGCACTTATTCTTCTGCTTACAAGTGCACTTCAGAATCATGGCTCTCTTCTATGGGCAACCACACCTTTTTGCACAATATGCAAATACCCTTGTATTGTTGTTGTGGAGGTAGTAGTAGTCAAATCCCTCTTGAATGGCATAATATTGCTGGGCCTTTCTAAATATTTTGTTTGAGGAGAATTTCAAACCCTTTATGAGATTAATCCTCCCTTTGAAATTGGTTTCAGGGTTGAATTGTGGATAATGTGGTCCTTTATCATCTAACCCAACCACACTCACAACCTCTCCATTGCTGTCATTCATCTCCTCTTTATCTCCTACCTGAATCCTAGCTTCAGCAACTTCCAGTTCATCCTCATCTTCACCATTAACATGGTTCTTTACACTTAAACCATCTAAACTATTAGTCACCTTATCACTTATTTCAAAATCAACGTTAGCATTGAGCAAATCATCATCACTCAAGTCCTCAAAGTCACCATCACTCAAGCAAATCTCACCATCCTCTTGTTCTGAATTTGCCTCACCTTCACTCAAGCTAGACTCTCTCAACTCAGGCTCATTTGTGTGGTCTGGTTAGGTTGGAACATGATGCTCTAGATCTGTAAGGTCAAAGGTGTGGTGCAGTCACAACCTCAACCTCTTCTGTCAAATGTGGTGGTGCTGCGCTTTTTTTTATGAGCTGAATAGGCGGGAAGCTTTTGTAGCCTAGTATGAGGAGGGTGGATGTGTGTTGTAGTATGAGGAGGTTGGCGGTGTCTTGTAGTATTTTAGGTGTGCGCAAGTGGAGTTGGAGTATTTATATTTTAGGAAGTATAGTCGGATCTAGGGTTTCCTTCAATAGTCAAACTGTTGACTATGCTTCATTGTGGTCCCCCTCAGAATTGTTCAAAGATTCCCCACCAAAAGTGTCATCCCCACTTGTATTCTCACTATCAGTATAAAAAATTTTCCCTGGTCCATAGGCTAGCTTATTAACCTCCATCTGCTTTTCTTTATGAACATAAAGGTTGTACCTACCATCGGTTTCGGGTGCCTCCAAGAATGGAGGAATATCTCCATCATTCTTAATCGGTGACCAACTATTGTGCAGCGTGCACCCCCCCTTCCGATACCATATCTCACCAACGTCATCATACTCTAGATTATTTTTTATCCAATACACATATTCAAATAAACAAACCTCCTCAACATTAGCATATAATGCCATCCCAAAGTTCCTACTACCACCACTCTCATAAGTTGTTTTGTTCTTCTTTGTCACAAAGTGACCCCCCCATAGTAGAGCCATATATGTAACACCCGTAATTTTCACTTTTTATTTTTGGTGTTGTTTACATTAAAAATGATATTTTAGTTAAAATAAAATAATTTATTATTAAAAACTATTTTTGAAAGTGTATAATTATTTAATTATTGTATTATGTTGTTGTGATTATTAATTTAAAGTGTATATATTTATTTAGGAATTTTATTTGTTATTATTATTAATGTGCGTATTTGTTTTATAATATAGTTAGTAATTTTTATTCTATAAAATTAGGTAGCGTGTGATTTTATTTTAAGCGTTAATTATATTTTGGACCGACCAACGTAACGAATTTTGCAACCACATTTCCTTCTTATGCTGTCCGAAATTTAGAGGAGTATTAAGCATAGTATTAGCATATTCTAACCCTCTTTGTAACCACCAAGAGATGAGGAGTCAAACCTTCATAAACTCCCCATCAATTGCCACCATTAACCCGCCATTAACCCACCTTAATGCACCTTTAAACTCTTTGCTTAATGAGGTGAATAATCTCATTACTTTCTGCACTTTAACCCCCTCCAAAAGCTGGAAACAATCAGGAAAATACGCATCACAACTCTTCTTCTTCTCCCTTCTCGCATTTTCGGCCATTTCTGCACACCTAACTTGTTTGCATCATATCTCCTTCGTCTCTTATCGGAATTGGACATGTGAGTAGTCAAAATTCATCTACTCGGAAAGATCTTGCTCCTGGTATAATTTGTTTTTGAAGAAAATGAAAGACGCATCTGCAGTTTCCATTTCAAACAGACGACTCATCCGGTTTTCTTGGAGATTTCGGGAGCAATGTTATTCTCTTCTTTCTTTGCCATTCTAATATTATTTTTCACCTAAAATCAAGGTAACTAGAATCTCTTCTAGCACGTTAGGATTAGAGTAGTGATTTTGGTATTGTTAGGATTTATGTTAGTATGCTAGAAATCATGTTATTAGGCTTACGAATATGTTAGGGTGCTATTAGAATTATTCTTGTTATTTTTATTCATGTTAGTATCATGTTAGGATTGTATAAATGTTATTCTTCATGCCTAATGTTATGCTTGTGATGTTATATGTATTATTATCATGAAAGTATTAGGAATTTATGAAAAAATTAGTAGCATGATGTTAGGGTTATGTTTATTGAATGTTGTTTATGGATGGGTGTGGTTTTGGATGAATTCTTGTGGTTTTAGTAATCTGGAAATTTATTTATTTTGGGCTATGATTCATGTATTTGTGATTAATCATGTTAGAATAGTTATTTTATGTTGAATTATATATCATGTTTGGGGGCTATGTAATTTATGTTTTATGTTAATCATCATGTTAAACTAGTTAATTTCTATGGTATAATCATATATTGGCTTGGGTATGTTTCATTTTGATGTATGAGTATATGTGGTGAAAATTTGGGTGAAATAGCATACCTATTGATGTGCATGAGGAAAAGAAACAGAAGGCCTTTCGCGGCCCGCGAGCTATTTCACGACCCGCGACCAGTTTGGACAGTGTATGTTCAAAGTGTCATATCTCAGTCGTTTTACCTCGAAATTGAGCATATGACCACTTGTTGGAAAGTTATTGAGATAAGCTTTAACATGCATTTGGAATTTCATAAAAATACTCTGTATTCTGAAAGTTATGTCAATTTGAAGTTGCTGCTTATGTTTAAAACCATTTCAAAAGGCGTACCTTGTTGTGTTGAAGCAAGTTAAGACTTGTTTTGAGGTGAAATCTTGATATATGGAGCTTTTTGAAAAATTGTTGCATGTTTTATTTATTTATTTATTTTTATTATTGAGTTGAATGATATATTTACTTATAGTTATATTGTGAGTGTCTTATTTATTTTATGATGGTATTGTTGTTTGTAATTAAATTGAGATTATAATAATGTTGTACTTTCATTAATCAATATCTAAGTTGTCGACGTTACAGTACTCGAGGGAGAATAATATTGTCTTTAGTACCGTTTCGCCAAAAGTTATGTACCGGGGGTATTATAACTAATGTTGTAATTAACCTTGTACCCAAACTCAGACAACGAGAGTGTAGTAGTTAGAGTATTTGATTATACTGTGTTTTTGGTGCATAATTATGTTTTAATGAAGGTCTATTCTTTTTAGTCTGGTGAAATGATTTTATTAGTATTAGTATTACTAATACTTTGGGAAGAATAAATATTGTTGAATTGAAACTCTTGGTTTGCGATCCTAGTTTCTGCTGATTTTGGGTGTAAGGCCTTAAGGGCATCCTTATTATTTATATTTGAGCATTAATGGATGAATAAATTATTGTATTTATTTGTAGAACTGTTTTATTGAGATTAAGATATCCGGTGGGATAGATGTAGTCCCCGGTGAAGAACATGCCAACCACCTAGGTTGCGATTTAGGGGTATTACCTGGGTTAATTGTTGTCGTCCGAGAGGTTGGGAAGTACTGAGCTGGGTACTATCCTGCATCGGGAGTTTGGCCATTCTTAGACACATGCAGTAGGGAACGTAAGCCCATAGGCTGTCTGAAGATTTCGATCTGACAAACCTTAGGAAGTGGGTTGCGATCCACTGGCGTTCTGCTCTTTCTCAAAACCTATTATATTATTTTGTTTAATTATTTTGGAGGCTTATGCTATGGATCTTGTATGATTATCTTAAGTTCATTATTGTTGATTTACTTATTGTTATTAGAAGCATGTTGCTGTGTAGTAACATTTATTTTAACTTTACTTAAAATTGCTATTTGAATCCTATATCAATGGGAGAGTCGTTAGTTACTCCCCACCGATTGTGGATATTTGTTGTATAATTTGCGGGTTTTGTTGATGGAGATTTTCTTTGATTTTGGGCTCGGGTTGAGATGCGAGAAATAATCTATTAGGTGTTTTAGTTCTAGACTTCTTTTTAGTTTGAGATAGTTTTCTCATTTCGATTTTAATCTAAGTAATTAATTTATTTATAGTATTTACTTAAGCTTGTTTTTATCACTTAGTTTTTAAACACTATTCTTGTAGTAGTGACATTCCCAGAAGACGATGTTTCCGCCATCATCCTATTACATATATTAATTCTTTTTTCTTTTCCGCTTTTGAAATTCTGGGGTGTTGCAGTTGGTATCAGAGCAAAACGTTCCTAAACTCTGAAAAAGAGTTGCTAATGATTCTTTAGAATTATTAGTTAGCCATATGAGATAAAATTTGTTTAGAATTAAGTTTATAGTTTCACTATAATGAGAGTGTGATGGGTAGAGTAAGTAAAAGGGAAGCCTTATGGGAATGTGGTGTGCTCTCATGGAGCATATGTTATATGTATAGTTACTTGTATTATTGGTGAAATTAGTCTACCAAGTTTGTTAATCTTATTTGCAGGGCCTCTTATATGTAATTTATTTTCTCTTTTATCAGAGTGCGCAGCGAAAGCGAAGTAATTTATAGCCTTCTCGGTTTAGTTGTGTGTTTAATTTGTTTTGTGTTTTGCAATTTAAAAATAAGCTTTAATTTTATTTTAATATAGTCATGTGTGTTGCATGGCATTTATTTTATTTGCTGGTTGCTTGATAGTATATGTTATTATGTACGACGGTATATATTTTCTGTTCTTTTTAAATTAAGTGTTGTGTTTTATGTGAGTACTACGTATCTATTTTATTATTTACAAAACTTTCTAGTTTGAGTTTATATTCCAAATTGTATTTTAGATCTTTGAACTTAATATATTTCATAACCATATTAGAGTTACTTTATGACTTTCAAATTTTGTTATTGTTAATATTTTGACATACTCTTTTGAAAAAATGTTTAATTTCAATTGTTTTATAATGGTTTGGAAAAAGAAAGGGGTTTTGAAATTGTCTATCAAGATATTCTTCAAATTTCTCTTACCGTCTTTGACCATCTATATTTATAAATATTTTTTTCCTTTTGATATTTTTATTTTTCATGCTAATCCTTATTTAGCCTTTAATTATGGTAATAAGTTTTGTAGTCTTTGAAAATAAAAGTACCCTAATGAGTTGTTTTGGTGTTAGATTGAAAAGTAGATGTAAACTATTTTATTTTAAAGGTTAGCATTCAACAACTTTTACTTTACTTACTAATTTACTTTTCTTATTGGTATTATTTTCAAACTCAAATGTGGGAAATGATCTGGTTTACTATTTGTTTTTTCTTGTTTAAATATTTAGTGCTTTCTCATTTCATAGCAAAATTTTGGTTGTTTTCATTACTTATTATTTAATTCTCTGATTGTGACTGATCTGTTTTATATTCTTTGAAAACGAAATTTATATACTCAGTCTAAATTTTAAACTTGTTTGAGTTGATATTAAGTCATAATGGGTGATTCCTTTGACTTGTATGTCAATTTGATAAGTCTAAATTCTAAACTTGTTTGAGTTGATATTGAGTCATAATGGGTGATTCCTTTGACTTGTATAGTTGTATGTCAATTTGATAAGTTGACACATTTTATCTATTTGATTTAATTTCCTTTTTGAGTTGACATTAAGTTTATATTGGGTGATTCCGTTAAACTTTAATGTTGATTTGATAAGAAGGCTTTCAAATATTGTTTTGTTGATACTAGGTTGCAATGGGTGGTTCCATGCACGTTTGTGTCGACTTGGCAAATTTTATAATTGTTGCTAATAATTTATTACTTTATCGCCTATTTATTATTAGTGTTTCGTTGTTGTGAAATTTATTTTAAAGTTTTCAATTTCTTTTGCGAACTTTAAATTTCATATATATGTTTAGGAGGCGTACGCTCTTATAACATATGTCATGACTTGTGTTCGTAAGTGCTATTTTAATAAAGCAGTTAGCTACTCTTTATTAAAGTGTTCTTATCTCTTTAAGTGGAGTATAAGCCTGTGTGGTTATCTCTATTTAAATTGGTTTGGCTATCAATTTACGAACTTTTGCTTCTTCGTTTCTTTTCTGAAAATATTTATGTATGTTCAGATTTATTCTTTTATAATATTACGTAAATATTTAATCCTGCTTCTTTTGTAAAATTACCTATAGTTTATTGTGCAAGCGTTTTTACCTACTTGTCTTTGGTTCTTTTACATTTTATAAATGATGGTTGTTACCATACTTCTTTACAATACAACTCTTTTTGGTCTTCCAAAATAAAATGTATATTATTTGAGATATCAAATTTTATACCCGCAAAGTTGTTTAGTTCTTAATAAAATCCATTGATGTGTGTTTTTCTTAATGTTCCTTATCTAGAGTTTTTTCTTTTGATCTCTTGGTTGTTTTGAAGTTTGGAGGACGAAACTCTTTTAAGGGGGAGTGATTGTAACACCCCGTAATTTTCACTCTTTATTTTTGGCGTTGTTTACATTAAAAATGATATTTGCCGTTAAAATAAAATAATTTTTTATTAAAAACTATTTTTGAAAGTGTATAATTATTTAATTATTGTATTATGTTGCTGTGATTATTAATTTAAAGTGTATATATTTATTTAGGAATTTTATTTGTTATTATTATTAATGTGTGTATTTGTTTTATAATATAGTTAGTAATTTTTATTCTATAAAATTAGGTAGCGTGTGATTTTATTTTAAGCGTTAATTATATTTTGGACCGACCAACGTAACGAATTTTGCAACCCCATTTCCTTCTTATGCTGTCCGAAATTTAGAGGAGTATTAAGCATAGTATTAGCATCTTCTAACCCTCTTTGTAACCACCAAGAGATGATGAGTCAAACCTTCATAAACCCCCCATCAATTGCCACCATTAACCCGCCATTAATCCACCTTAATGCACCCTTAAACTCTTTGCTTAATGAGGTGAATAATCTCATTACTTTCTGCACTTTAACCCCCTCCAAAAGCTGGAAACAATCAGGAAAATACGCATCACAACTCTTCTTCTTCTCCCTTCTCGCATTTTCGGCCATTTCTGCACACCTAACTTGTTTGCATCATATCTCCTTCGTCTCTTATCGGAATTGGACGTGTGAGTAGTCAAAATTCATCTACTCGGAAAGATCTTATTCCTGGTGTAATTTGTTTTTGAATAAAGTGAAAGACGCATCTGCAGTTTCCATTTCAAACAGACGACTCATCCGGTTTTCTTGGAGTTTTCGGGAGCAATGTTATTCTCTTCTTTCGTTGCCATTCTAATATTATTTCCACCTAAAATCAAGGTAACTAGCATCTCTTCTAGCACGTTAGGATTAGAGTAGTGATTTTGGTATTGTTAGGATTTATGTTAATATGCTAGAAATCATGTTATTAGGCTTACAAATATGTTAGGGTGCTATTAGAATTGTTCTTGTTATTTTTATTCATGTTAGTATCATGTTAGGATTGTATAAATGTTATTCTTCATGCCTAATGTTATGCTTGTGATGTTATATGTATTATTATCATGAAAGTATTAGGAATTTGTGAAAAAATTAGTAGCATGATGTTAGGGTTATGTTTATTGAATGTTGTTTATGGTTGGGTGTGGTTTTGGATGAATTCTTGTGGTTTTAGTAATCTTGAAATTTATTTATTTTGGGCTATGATTCATGTATTTGTGATTAATCATGTTAAAAATAGTTATTTTATGTTGAATTATCATGTTTGGGGGCTATGTAATTTATGTTTTATGTTAATCATCATGTTAAACTAGTTAATTTCTATGGTATAATCATATATTGGCTTGGGTATGTTTCATTTTGATGTATGAGTATATGTGGTAAAAATTTGGGTGAAATAGCATACCTATTGATGTGCATGAGGAAAAGAAACAGAAAGCCTTTCGCGGCCCACGAGCTATTTCACGACCCGCGACCAGTTTGGACAGTGTATGTTCAAAGTGTCATATCTCAGTCGTTTTACCTCGGAATTGAGCTTATGACCACTTGTTGGAAAGCTATTGAGATAAGCTTTAACATGCATTTGGAATTTCATAAAAATACTGTGTATACTGTTGTGTTGAAGCATGTTAAGACTTGTTTTGAGGTGAAATCTTGATATATGGAGCTTTTTGAAGAATTGTTGCATGTTTTATTTATTTATTTATTTTTATTATTGAGTTGAATGATATATTTACTTATAGTTATATTGTGAGTGTCTTATTAATTTTATGATGGTATTGTTGTTTGTAATTAAATTGAGATTATAATAATGTTGTACTTTCATTAATCAATATCTAAGTTATCGACGTTACAGTACTCGGAGGAGAATAATACTGTCTTTAGTACCGTTTCGCCAAAAGTTATGTACCGGGGGTATTATAACTAATGTTGTAATTAACCTTGTACCCAAACTCAGACAACGAGAGTGTAGTAGTTAGAGTATTTGATTATACTGTGTTTTTGGTGTATAATTATGTTTTAATGAAGGTCTATTCTTTTTAGTCTGGTGAAATGATTTTATTAGTATTATTATTACTAATACTTTGGGAAGAATAAATATTGTTGAATTGAAACTCTTGGATTGCGATCCTAGTTTCTGCTGATTTTGGGTGTAAGGCCTTAATGGCATCCTTATTATTTATATTTGAGGATTAATGGATGAATAAATTATTGTATTTATTTGTAGAACTGTTTTATTGAGATGAAGATATCCGGTGGGATAGATGTAGTCCCCGGTGAAGAACATGCCAACCACCTAGGTTGCGATTTAGGGGTATTACCTCGGTTAATTGTTGTCGTCCGAGAGGTTGGGAAGTACTGAGCTGGGTACTATCCTGCATCGGGAGTTTGGTCATTCTTAGACACAGGCAGTAGGGAACGTAAGCCCATAGGCTGTCTGGAGATTTCGATCTGACAAACCTTAGGAAGTGGGTTGCGATCCACCGGCATTCTGCTCTTTCTCAAAACCTATTATATTATTTTGTTAAATTATTTTGGAGGCTTATGCTATGGATCTTGTATGATTATCTTAAGTTTATTATTGTTGATTTACTTATTGTTATTAGAAGCATGTTGCTGTGTAGTAACATTTATTTTAACTTTACTTAAAATTGCTATTTGAATCCTATATTGGGCTGGGAGAGCTGTTAGTTACTCCCTACTGATTGTGAATTTTTGTTGTATAATTTGCAGGTTTTGTTGATGGAGATTTTCTTTGATTTTGGGCTCGGGTTGAGATGCGAGAAATAATCTATTAGGTGTTTTAGTTCTAGACTTCTTTTTAGTTTGAGATAGTTTTCTCATTTCGATTTTAATCTAAGTAATTAATTTATTTATAGTATTTACTTAAGCTTGTTTTTATCACTTAGTTTTTAAACACTATTCTTGTAGTAGTGACATTTCCAGAAGACGATGTTTCCGCCATCGTCCTATTAAAGATATTAATTCTTTTTTCTTTTCCGCTTTTGAAATTCTAGGGTGTTACAGTTGGTATCAGAGCAAAACGTTCCTAAACTCTGAAAAAGAGTTTCTAATGATTCTTTAGAATTATTAGTTAGCCATAGGAGATAAAATTTGTTTAGAATTAAGTTTTATAGTTTCACTATAATGAGAGTGTGATGGGTAGAGTAAGTAAAAGGGAAGCCTTATGGGAATATGGTGTGCTCTCATGGAGCATATGTTATATGTATAGTTACTTGTATTATTGGTGGAATTAGTCTACCAAGTTTGTTAATCTTATTTGCAGGGCCTCTTACATGTAATTTATTTTCTCTTATATCAGAGTGCGCAGCGAAAGCGAAGTAATTTATAGCCTTCTCGGTTTAGTTGTGTGTTTAATTTGTTTTGTGTTTTGCAATTTAAAAATAAGCTTTAATTTTATTTTAATATAATCATGTGTGTTGCATGGCATTTATTTTATTTGCTGGTTGCTTGATGGTATATGTTATTATGTACGACGGTATATATTTTCTGTTCTTTTTCAATTAAGTGTTGTGTTTTATGTGAGTACTACGTATCTGTTTTATTATTTACAAAACTTTCTAGTTTGAGTTTATATTCCAAATTGTATTTTAGATCTTTGAACTTAATATATTTCATAACCATATTAGAGTACTTTATGACTTTCAAATTTTGTTATTGTTAATATTTTGACATACTCTTTTGAAAAAATGTTTAATTTCAATTGTTTTATAATGGTTTGGAAAAAGAAAGGGATTTTGAAATTGTCTATCAAGATATGCTTCAAATTTCTCTTACCGTCTTTGACCATCTATATTTATAAATATTTTTTTCTTTTTAATATTTTTATTTTTCATGCTAATCCTTATTTAGCCTTTAATTATGGTAATAAGTTTTGTAGTCTTTGAAAATAAAAGTACCCTAATGAGTTGTTTTGGTGTTAGATTGAAAAGTAGATGTAAACTATTTTGTTTTAAAGGTTAGCATTCAATAACTTTTACTATACTTACTAATTTACTTTTCTTATTGGTATTATTTTCAAACTCAAATGTGGGAAAGGATCTTGTTTACTATTTGTTGTTTCTTGTTTAAATATTTAGTGCTTTCTCATTTCATTGCAAAATTTTGGTTGTTTTCATGACTTATTATTTAATTCTCTGATTGTGACTGATCTGTTTTATATTCTTTGAAAACAAAATTTATATACTCAGTCTAAATTTTAAACTTGTTTGAGTTGATATTAAGTCATAATGGGTGATTCCTTTGACTTGTATGTCAATTTGATAAGTCTAAATTCTAAACTTGTTTGATTTGATATTGAGTCATAATGGGTGATTCCTTTGACTTGTATGTCAATTTGATAAGTTGACACATTTTATCTATTTGATTTAATTTCCTTTTTGAGTTGACATTAAGTTTATATTGGGTGATTCCGTTAAACTTTAATGTTGATTTGATAAGAAGGCTTTCAAATATTGTTTTGTTGATACTAGGTTGCAATGGGTGGTTCCATGCACGTTTGTGTCGACTTGGCAAATTTTATAATTGTTGTTAATAATTTATTACTTTATCGCCTATTTATTATTAGTGTTTCGTTGTTGTGAAATTTATTTTAAAGTTTTCAATTTCTTTTGCGAACTTTAAATTTCATATATATGTTTAGGAGGCGTACGCTCTTATAACATATGTCATGACTTGTGTTCGTAAGTGCTATTTTAATAAAGCAGTTAGCTACTCTTTATTAAAGTGTTCTTATCTCTTTTAGTGGAGTATAAGCCTGTTTGGTTATCTCTATTTAAAATGGTTTGGCTATCAATTTACGAACTTTTGCTTCTTCGTTTCTTTTCTGAAAATATTTATGTATGTTCAGATTTATTCTTTTATAATATTACGTAAATATTTATTCCTGCTTCTTTTGCAAAATTACCTATAGTTTATTGTGCAAGCGTTTTTACCTACTTGTCTTTGGTTCTTTCACATTTTATAAATGATGGTTGTTACCATACTTCTTTACAATACAACTCTTTTTGGTCTTCCAAAATAAAATGTATATTATTTGAGATATCAAATTTTATACCCGCAAAGTTGTTTAGTTCTTAATAAAATCCATTGATGTGTGTTAACTCCAACAACTGAAAAATTGAGTCATCAAAATTCTAATTACATTATTTACTTACTTCAGTTGTTTGTTGTTAATGATATGCAATTTGACTAGACATGGTGTTAATTCACCTTCAGCTTTTTGCAGAGATATTCAATGAGGGCGGAGAAGAGGAGACAAGAAGGAAGAATTGTTGGAGGGAAAACCAAAAAACGTTTGAGTACTGTGCAATTTTTGGGGAAAAAGTGTGAAAAAATGTTTTTAAGGTATCATTAACTGAGTCAATTCCGAAGTGACGTCATCCGGTTTAATGTGACAAAAAAAATTTGGTTTAAGGTTTTTTTGGGGTAATTTTTGTTGTGGGTGTTTTCATGGTTGGTGAAAGTGGAAAGAAGAAGAGAAGAAATGGTGGATTTGCAGCGAGTAGAGTGGATAATTGAAGACATTTCTCGGTTTGGATTTGTTGTTCTTGATTGATGTTTTTTGGGTTTTCGCCATTTGAGGTGTTCTCCAATTGTAGAGTTTGAGGTTATTTTTGACAAAAAATCGTTTATAAAAAGCGTTATTTCTGGTAAATAAAGGGAGGGAGTAAAAATTTGAAAGACACTAGAACCAAATTTTCCAATATTTACCAAGTAGCATTGCCCCTAGCCATTTGCCTTCTTTTCTATCACAAATCCTTTCTTCTCCCTCTCCTTTTTCTTCTACTCCATAGCTGATAAACCCTCCGACTTTCTCTCTCCTCTTACAAACAAAACACACAGACGTTAATGGAGGATTAGGGTTTCGAGGAGAGAGAAAACTGAACCAGTGAACTAAAATCTGCCATGTCTTCACTTTTACTGAAGCCTTCCCCGCTATACCAGCATTCTTCCGGCTCACTAGCTGCTTTTCCATCAACCTCAAAAGTTCCGGTTTCTTCTGTCACTTTTCCGAGGAATTTTACCATCCGACGACGATTATCTCTGAGAGTTCGCGCGTTGGACAAGTCCTTCTCTGGAAATGATAGCAATGGCAATTCTACTACTGGAGAATCTGGTTCTAAGGTCTCTTTCTCTATTTTTTGTGTTTAATTACTTCGCAATTTCATTGAATTTGAGTAATTTTTGGTTAATTTTACACTCTATCTGATGATACTGTTTTGCATTTTTAGTAGTTGGAGCTTGATTAAGTTTTTTAATTAGTCTAGTCGCTGAATTTCTGATTTACTTTTTCTGGTGAGTTTACGTGTCGAATAGCTCGTTTATGTATTTGTCTTTCGGAATTCGGACTGGTTGTGCTGGTATGCTTTTACATTGAAATTTGCAGTTGTGAATTGTTAGCATTATTCCCAGATCATGTAACTTGAACTTTTACTTTGATTAACTTGAATTTCTAGCTTTTAATGTAGCATCATAATTTACTACTCCATATGAGTGACAGTGATGGTGATGAAATTTGAGAGAACTTGTCGACCTGTAGAGTTGGTATAATTGAATGATCAGTTTGAGCTAGCGAGCTCCTTTACCCGTTGCCTATTGCCTTTGGTAGACCTCTCTTGTGCTTATATGCGCTCGATTAATTTTGTGCTTTTTTATAAAAATAGGATTTGCATTTTGCTATTGCAACATGAAATTAGCTTTAGGTGGTGTGCCAGTCTCACAACAATGTTTCTCATATCCCGTAGGTATGACAAAGAAGGGATGAAGCTCACTGTGCATTGTTCGTTACAGGTCTTCACAATCATTGTCGCTCTTTATAGTTTTATAAGCATTATAGTTGTATTGAGAGTATTTTAGGAAGAACAGGGAAAATGGTTATAGTTGTGGGTTACTCATGTTTTGATTCTGAGATACTTTTGATAACTTGTGACCTTTCATTATTATAAGAATTATACAAAATGACTAGATTGATTCCTGGTTTAGTTCAAGTGATTAAAGTGCTTTCTCAATGCCATCATCTCTTTAAATTTTAGTGATTAATGTCATTTCAAACACCTTTACTTGTTTGCATGGAAAAGTATTGTTCCAACTTTATTTATGAGTACTCTAGTTTAAGGACCTTTGATATTGCGTTTCTTCTAATTGACACATTATATGGATGCCCTAGCAGACAGAAATATGGTACAAAATTGCCTTTATTTTTTCCCTTTGACATAGGCTAAAACAAGTTAGCAAATCAGAAACTATTACAAAAAAAAAAAGAGAAGGAACAAGGACACTGGATCACCACTTCAATGCAAGAAATTACTGAGCTTATGAATGTAACATGAACGAATTTGTTTTTCTATTTAATCATAAGACTCATTATGCAATTGATTAACACATGCACATTCATTATGGCTGCTTTAATTACTCGTTTATCTAACTCATAAGCCAAATTGAGAATATCCTATGTGAATAATTCTAGATAGCCTTTTAAAATCTGGCCAAAGTACAGAATCACCCACAGCAAGTTGGGAGTGGGGGTAATTAAAGAGGAAGTAGAACCCCGTCTCAACCTTGTCTTTCAGATTTTGTGAACTTCTGTTGGCACTCCGCATGCTTGATAACATGGAATATATGGATCTTGGCTTTCATAGCCGATCTATAAACATAATAATACATCTTCTTTCCACAACCATACTTTATCAGACTTTATGTATATCTTCTTCGTTTCGTTCTTAAGAGATTGTTGTGATTGAGTAGCTTTCCTCCTGACCTGATATCTTACTTTTTTGGGATATTCAGCCAAAAAACAGGAAGGAGATCCTGCTGGAATACGTGAAAAATGTGCAACCAGAAATTATGGATTTATTCGTCAAAAGGGCATCTCCACAGGTTTGCATTCTTTTAACATCACAATCTTCTTTAAAAAATGATGTTTCCAGATTTATGGTTCTGATTCGTAACACTCCGTCTATCCTAAAATTTAAATAAATGGTTTGCCTTGTCATTCCTTAGGTGGTGGATGCAATGCGTCAAACTGTTACGAACATGATTGGCAGTTTACCCCCACAGTTTTTTGCTGTAACAGTAACTACAGTAAGACCTCTTCCTCACCAAATTGGATCTATGCCTTGTTCCATATACATGCATCTTTATGTATTTTGGCGTTTCACATTTGCATATAAAAGTCATAACAATTTTTGTTTGATTGGGATTACTACCACTTGTTTCAGGTGGCTGAAAATCTTGCTCAACTGATGTATAGTGTTATGATGACTGGTTATATGTTTAGAAATGCACAGTTCCGATTGGAACTCCAACAAAGTTTAGAGCAGGTTGCTCTTCCCGAACCACAAGAAAACAAGGTAACTATTTTGTACTTTTCTTTTTCATTCCTCTGATTTCATCTTTTGGGGTTCTTTTGGTCCTTTGTGTCCGGACTTTATAAATTAATACTCAGGTCATTTCTGCAGGATACTTTAGATTATGCTCCAGGTACACAGAAAAAGGTGACTGGTGAAGTTATTCGGTGGAATAATGTCTCTGGACCTGAGAGGCTGAGACAATAGATGCTACAAAATACATAGAGCTGCTTGAAGCAGAAGTAGAAGAATTGAATCGTCAAGTTGCCAGAAAATCCACAAATGGTCCAAATGAATTGTTAGAGTATATGAAATCTCTTGAACCCCAAAATTTGAAGGTAAGGACTAAGGACGACAAAGATTCCCAAGTCTCTTTCTTGGATCAGTACGATTTATTCTTTAATATGGAAATGCACACACAAAATACATTAAGAATCCATACCTCCAGTGCTCCTGGATGCCTATTTATGAGTAAAAACATATTCGTACCATTGACTTTTAACCATTATATGTTATAAATGCTATTGATACTATTTTCTATTTTTGCCGTCTATTTTTACAATGTAGCAGAGAATGAATAGTGTTTGGTTATAGAGCAGAACAAAAACACTGCAGTGCAACCATGCAGGCATACACCTTATAACTTAGTTTCATTTTCTTGTGTTATTTTTAAAATGAGATTGACATTGAAGTAATATTTTATATATTAACAGTGGCATTTATAGGAATGGTGACAAAGGTCAATGGCACAAATATGCTTTTACTTGTATGTGCGAGTGCGACCGGGAATATCTAGGTGCATGCTGACCATGCAAGCAGTTGTGTGTCATGAAGTGGCGCATGAGGCAGTGCTTACATGCTAATGATTGAATGTACTCCTAGGGAGCTGGTGATAAATGGCAGATACTACCTCTGTTTTAACATAAGTGCAACATGTTAACTTTTGCTCTATTCATATACTAACTGTGACCAATTTTTTTAGAGCGTGACGTGTATTTAAGAATTGAGATTGCATTATTTTTATTCAATGTCGTGATTATGCACCAACTTAATACTTATGCACCCTTTGTAAATAAGCACTGGTTTTATTATTATAGCATTTTCCTAGAGCTGATATGCATATCGCCTACTTTCTTTTCTTGTGTGAGTTGATCTTCTACTTGATGATTCTAGTAAGGACCCTTTGTAAATAAGCACTGGTTTTATTATTATAGCATTTTCCTAGAGCTGATATGCATATCGCCTACTTTCTTTTCTTGTGTGAGTTGATCTTCTACTTGATGATTCTAGTAAGGACCTAATCAAATGGGATCATTGTGTTTTGTGTAGGACTTGACAAGTACTGCAGGGGAAGATGTCATTCTGGCAATGAACACATTCATAAAGCGTCTGGTGGCTGTTTCAGATCCTGCTCAAATGAAGGTGTAGAGCTGTTTTGACTTCATCTTTATCACTTATTTTTTTGGACTTCCATATTTTCCCATACCACTTCAACTGCACCAACTTGGCGAATTGGAACATATGTACCCGGATAGTGATTATTTATCTGTGTGGATGCTTCAAACTAAAAATTGACCAACAACAATTTTGTGGCATGGGCTATTTTTAGGTGTGTAATGATCATTTCTAGTTACAGTAGAGGTCCAGTATCCTTATGGTATGCGAGGAAGAGAAAGCCTGGTTCCCATGTTAAGTCCTTTTTCGTATATCTTGATACTGGTCATGTCCAGCATCTGGAGAGCTTCTGATTTTTAGTCAGGGCCAATAGGACATACATGCGAACTTGATTGGGTGGCCAATTTTTGGCTAGGTATTGTACATCTTTCTATCTGATATTTTACACTTCCGTTGTCTAAAATATGAATCTACTGAGAATGGTTTTTGTTTTGTCTAACTATAATGGCTTCTGATGACTTCTTCCCTGGGTCCGCTCCTTCCCACTACTGAAGTACCAATTTCACTCAATTTTAGGAGGTACTAGCCAAAAAGGGGAAAACATGTTTTATCTAAACAGTACAAAAAGAAGTAAAAATATATGTTCAAATTCTGAATGTATGATACTCTTTAATCTTGGAATCTGCACTGATGGGTTGGCTTATACAGTTTTCTTGCATATCTACTGCAGACTAGTGTTTCAGAGACGAGTGCAACAGAACTTGGCAAGTTATTATATTGGCTAATGGTGGTGGGCTATGGTATCCGCAACATTGAAGTCCGTTTTGACATGGAAAGGGTTCTTGGAGCTCCAGCCAAAATTGCTGAGTTGCCTCCTGGGGAAATCATTTAGGCACTGCTAGATATTGGCCTCTTATTATTGTCCATTATTGCGTTAATACTCTATTCATAAGCTTGTCGTGACATGATTAATTTATATCCGACTTTAGCTTAATACTGGCTCCTATTCCATTGATAATATAGGATATAAGGTGAGAATTTCAGTGAGATGAATATTCAGCTGCTCCTTTTTGTGTTGCTGTACAAGTTCAGAAGCTGGTGAAGTTTATGCAGGGTTTACCAGATGTTTTGCGGGGTGAAGTTTCCAGACTCACATCTTCATCATCTAATTGCCCCACTTTGCATTTTGGGATGCTATAAAATGCACAGAAGCATTTTTAATTAGTGGGTGTGATTATTGCCTTAATAAAAATGTTCCACTTGTGTTTTTGTGTCCCTTACAAATATTCTCCTTATTCTAGTTGTTGCAGGGATAATTAAGTAGTTGCTCAAATTTTAAGCAAGCACTTATTTTTGGTTCTCAATTATGTACAGATTTATGATATCATTTCTCTGCTTACTCACGAGCAATGGAATATTGGCTACGGAGTACAATCATTACAAGTAGGACAAAGGTAGGTTTTATCATACAAGTGTAAAATTGGGCTTTTCTTTTTCACTTTATTGCTACCACCATCAAGTGATTTCTTATCATTTAAGCTTTTGTTTTCTGGATGTTTATGGTATAGTTTACTGATTTTTTGATAGAAAAGGGAGTTGCCCTTTTGAGATGTCTTCCTTTTCTCCTTCCAAACTATCGAGAAACTCTTGGTGACAATGTGGAGTCTCTAAGGGGGCGTTTGGTTCATATAGTGGTATGGGTTTGGAATCAGGAATGAAACAAAGGTGGTATAGGTTTGGAACTTGATACCTAATACCATGTGTTTGGTTTTATTTGGGAATGAATTTTTTTCTTCTATCTGATACCTAAAGCCTAAAGGTATTGGTATGAGCCATACCCACCTCCCCCCTTGCCCCTTGGGTTTTTAAACCCCATACCTTATGGGTTTAAGATATTGGTTTTAAACCTATTAATTTATTAAACAAACACTAGGTATAAGTTTTGCTCATTCTAAACCCATACCTCATACCAGAATCATATGAACCAAACGCCCCCTAAAAGACTCCATTAAAATAGGGGAACACTTGTAATTTCACGTGTTAGAGAGTAAGTTGGTACCAATTTTAAATTTTGATACCAGATTGACTCTATTTGGTATCTTATTGTTGATATAGAAATAAAGTAAGTTGGTATCACTTAAGTCTATTTGGTACTATATTGTAACTTGGTACGAATTTAACTCTATTTGGTATCTCCGTCAAAAAAAGAAAAAAAAAATCAATTTGGTATCAAGAGGACTTTATTGGTACCAACCTGACTCTATTGGTATTAACTTGACTCTATTTGGTACACATTTAAATACCCATTGTGTAAAATTACCAGTATGTCCTTGGTGGAGTCTTTTACCATATTGTCACCTAGACAAGCTCCAAATCATCAACATGCACTTTGCGCCATGGGGATCCAAGAAGTGATAAAACGCTAATCGGTAGTGGGTAGTTGCCCACTATTGTAGGGATAATTTCGTAATTTCATCATATTAACACACACAAACACGGGGTAATTTATAAATAATTAGTGTTGCAAACACAGAAACAGGGGTTCTAATAAATAGCCAGTGTCTCACACACACAAACAAGGGTTCTAATAAATAACCAGTTACAAATTCAATGTCAAGCTTTACTTACTAGTTATAAAGGGGAGGTAGAGTGAAGGAGAAGGAGAGAGAAACGAGGGGGAAACTTGGCTTCCGGTGAGTTTCAATTTGTGTTTTTTTCTTTTGTTTGAGTGGAAGTTTAATTTAGTTTTGGGTAAAAAAAAAAAATTAGATTTTGTTGAAAATTGATATAGATTTGGTGAAAAATGATATCAGTATTCGAGAATGTATTACTTTAGGGATTCCAACGGTTTGTTTAATCGATACAAATTGTGACTCGGATCTCGCAGATATTTCGATTCCGGTAAACGATGACGCTATAGCTTCAATTCGATTAATTCTTACCAAATTAGTATTTGCAATTTGTGAAAAGGCATAAAAAATCATGTGACCTACACAATTTTTTTTATGTAAAAAGATTCCGAATTAGTTTTCAGGAAAAACTAATAAACCAAAAATTAAAAGATCTGGATTTAGGGTGAATTTTGGTGATTAAGAAAAAGGTGAGAGAGTAGGATGATGGTGTCGTGGGGTTAATTAAGGAGGTAGATTAGTATTATATAGTGTTAGGTAATTAGGAAGTGATAGGTGACTAAAAGATTTTAGATAACGATGCATTTTTGTAAAAGATGTTTTGCATATATTTAAATAATTATATATTAAAACTAATTAATATAATTAATTAACTTTATTAATCAAAACGGGCTAGAAAAATGGGTTTTAGAAAATGGATTTTCATAAAACTATTTTTAAAAGGTTTTTTCAAGATGAGCTTAGTAAAACTATTTTTAAAAAGGTTTTCAGAAATGAGTTATTAAAACGGGTTAGAATATGGATTGGGTTCAACATATTTTATTTTAGGCTCATTCTTTATACTTTCTTCAATCCCAACTAGAACGGATGTAGTAGTCATCATAGGATGCCTAAAATGGGGAGACAATTATGTGTCTGCAAGTATGTATAATAGAATAAGGTATATGAAAAGTTGAAAAATAATAATGAAAATAAGGAGAAATGATACAAGTTTGCTAAAAATGACATTAAAATGAGTAAAAATGTTACATAAATGAGTAATAATGATATGGTACATAAGGAGTTGATAAATAATAATAAAATAGGAAAAATGATACAAGTTTGCTGAAAATGTCATAAGAATGAATAAAAATGACATAGAAATGTGTAATAATGATATGGTACACGAGGAGTTGACAAATAATAATAAAATAGGGTAAAACGATACAAGTTTGTTGAAAAATGACATAAAAATGATTAATGATGACATAGATATGAGTAATATGATATGGTAAATAAAGAGTTAGTAAACATAATAAAATAGCGCAAAATGATACAAGTTTGCTGAAAAATGAGTAAAAATGACACATAAATGAGTAATAATGATATAATATACTCCATCCGTCCCATAATATAGTGCTTACTTCTCATTTTTCATGGGAATTAAGGAAAATGGAATGAGTGGTAGGATTCCCAAAAAAATATACTCCATCCGTCCCATAATATAGTGCTTACTTCTTTTCTTGCACGGGGATTAAGGAGAGTGGAGGAAGTAGTAGGATCTCAAAAAAAAAATTTAATAAAGTACTTTTGTCTTGGAACTACTCCCTTAGTTTCATTTTCCTTTTTAAAAAATAAAAAAACAATAAATGTTCTTTGGAATGGTGTAAAACAATAAATAGAGGTACACATTTTAAAAGAAAAAGTAAGGAATTTTGGAAATTTTGTGTAAAGATTGAGGATAATTTAGTCCAAATAAATTGATAAAAATAATATAGGCACAACATTTTGGGACACCCAAAAAAGAATGTAAGCACTATATTATGGGACGAAGGGAGTATTTAATGAAGTGCTTTTTTGATACTTTTGTATTGAAACTAGTTATTTATTTTCTTTTTCCTTGAAACAAAATCAAAAGGCAATAAGTGTTTCTTGGAATGGTGTAAAACAATAGATGGGGTCACATGTTTTGAGAGAAAAGTAGGGGTATTGTGGAAAGTTTGTGTAGAGATTAAGGATAATTTAGTCCAAACAAATTGATAAAAAAGAAAATAGGTACAACATTTTGGGACACCAAAAAATGAATGTGAGCACTATATTATGGGACGGAGTATAATGAGTTGATAAATGATAATGAAATACGGGGAAATTACATGAAACATCTCCAAAATGATACTTCCTCCGTCCCAGAAAGATCTGAACATTTGTTGGGACACGTAGTTTAAGGTGATAAGTTGTAGTGTAGTTATCAAATGTTATTTTATTGAAAAAGTAGATGTGATAGGAGTTGGTGAAATATTTTTTATTAGAAGAGAGAGAAAGTTAGGTAACTTTTATTGATAAAAGGTAGAGTGTGGGCCAAAGATGGGTATAAAAAATAATATATTAATAGTGGGACCATGCCAAAAATGGAAATGTTTAAACTAATTTGGGACAAATATAAAAGGAAAGTGTTCAGACTATTCTGGGACAGAGGGAGTATAAGTTTGTTGAAAAATGTCAAAGAAGTCAGTAATAATGACATGAAAGAGTTATATAAATGACCTGAAACAAATTTTACGAAAAAGTTTGATGCAATGGAGATTCGATGAATCCAACCTTGATGCAAAAGTTTGAAGCTATTGCAGAATTAAACTTAGAGATATTAGGATGTTCTTAAGTTTGAGCTATTGAAGAAACTTGGAAACACTAGTATGTTCTTAAGTTATTTGTGTAAGGAACAATGTTCAAATATGGTAATGATTAGTTGTTCCTCTAGACAAGGAGCTGGTGTTATGGCATTGAGTCTGTACCTTTTTTATTGTTTTGTACTTGGTAATTGATCTATTTATTAATTTATGTACTTACATATTATAGATCTGTTTATTGGTCTATTATATTAGTTAGTTTACCCCAATATTAATATTCTTGAATCTACGTCTTGACTCTAGTACACTTTTTATCACTCTTGAAGCAATATCGTAATTCAACGTTTTTACATTGAGATTATGTAATCTAATATCTTGTCAACATTGAAAGTCTAATGAAAATTTATCTCGACATAATAAATTTCAAAGCTTACATTGGCATGAAATAAAATTATAGTACGTATAAATGGTGTCCGAAGTATACAACTTTAAGATTTTACTATTCAATAAATTAAGATTTTTGTATTAAGGATAATCATCAATTTGGTTTATGATGTATGAGCATTCAATAAAGCAACATGTTACTAGTATATTAATTTAATCTTGAAAATTATATCATGTTTAAGAATACATCTTAAAATTGATTCTAATGGTTTACACTTAAAAGATTAATGAGATGTGTTGTAAAAGTTGACTTTGTTTACATGAAATGCTTGTGGATTAACGCCCCAAACTCTAATGAAGTATAACCCTTTTAATTTTGTCAGTTCAGATCATGAAAGTTGCTTTCATCATGACACTAAAAAAGGAGACTCTACATATCACGAGTTGTGACCTCGTAATATCACTTGTGAATTAGATTTCTAACCACCTTTCCATATTTACTTTTTATATAACCCAAAATACCCATTTCAATATTCAAATAAAAACATTGAAAAGTAAAAGAAGGGAAAATAAAAACAAATTATAGTATTTTCTCTGCTATTAAATAAATAAAATACTTCTCTATTTTAGGTGAGAGTTTTTTGAAGAAACTTTTTTATAAAACGGAGGAAGTATTACTGTATTAGTAATTTCAATTTTGGATCTCCAGTGAAAGTAAGAAAATAAAACAAAATGGAGGAGAATGCGTTGCACTTACACAGTTGCACACATGCTAGACATTCTTACAGTGATTTGCTAATTGCTAGAAAGAAACAGACACTGAGAATCGTCCTAAACGAGAGAATCAATTTGTCGTCGTCGAACCCACCCATTTCTCTCTTCTACCAAATAAAGCACCCTCCCTCCCTCCCTCCCTCCGAGATCGCTCGCTATTTCAATTCTCTAATTCTCTCTCCTCTCTCCTCTCTCCTCTCTCCTCTCTCTTTCCTCCATAGCTTCATTTCACTCATTTCTAGAGAGAGAAACCTCTGATTTTTAGAGAGAAAAAACACTGTTTTTAGAGCTTTTTTGGCGCCAAAAAAATGGCGAATCCGCGGCGTCGCCATCATCCTCACTACAACATCATCAACAATGGCCGCCAGTATCGCTGGTGTCTCCCTTCCTTGACCGCCATTTTCGGATTTTTCTTGCTCTGCTTTTTCCTTCTCTCTCTTCTCGCTCCGCGTCCTTCTCGCCTCCTTCATCATCGCGACTCGAGCAGCGCCTTTTCGTCTTCTGTAATTTCTCTCTCCTCTCCTTGTTTCGAACTGCAGATGCAATTTCTGCTTCTTTTTTTTTGTTAGGATTTTGTGTGATTTCATATGATTGTTTGCTTGTTTTAGGAAATTGATGCTTCGATCGGAGTTTCAATCTCTTCTGTTCCGGTTAGGGCTTTTATTCATCTTTCGATTGATTTTTGTGGTTTTTTTTAAAGTTCTTGTGGTTTTTAGGCGTTTCTTGGATCTAATTTTTGTTTTATATTGTTACCTGATATGGTTATAGGCCAGTGGAGGTAAATCTAAGTATGATATTTGGAAGTCGAAGGACTCGGAATTCTTCTACGGTTGTAGCAATGCCAGCAGCAAATTCCTCAGTATGAATATTCTCTTAGCCTGTTATTTTCGTTTTGTTTTTTTAATTTACTGTTGGTGAATTCAGTCTCTATATAAGTATCTGTTATGTAAAATGGTATTCTTGTTGAAATATCTATTGAAGTAGCCGTAAATAGTGGAGTAGTTTCGATTATCAGCACTGTGTTGCTGATAAAGTCTTTGTTCACATAATTGCTTGCTTCATCTTTTTGATATAAGAGACGCCTATGGGCTATGGATATCTGCATCTTTGATGAAATCTTTTGTGATGGTAAAAGTGCAACTATTTTGGTGTTAATATCTGTAAGTAGATTCAAGAATCTCGATGTGCTCATTGACATAGATGCCTAGTGCCTTGTGAGGTGGAAATATGTGTGAGTAATTGGACATGCTATGGATATACTGCTAAATTTAGTTTTCTTTTATGGTAGAAGTTTTGTTGCTTGTGTATGCTTGTCTACTCTTAATCTTGTGACATTTCAGAGGTTCTAAGTCTCACCTTTATTTGTTTGAATCTGCGATTTCTTTCCTATTCTCAGAAGCTGATATCATCACACGTCGAAATCGTTATTTGATGATCGCAACAAGTGGAGGCTTGAACCAACAGAGAACAGGGGTATTTTTCTTATACTTTGTCTGCATTGAGTGGTCTTTTCATGGTGCTTAGTTGATTTACCATGTTTGGCCAGTTTACGAGCTCGTCTTTTGAGGTTTATTGGCTGCTTAGTATTCTCTGCCAGAACTCTGATGTTTGGTGTTTTACTTGTGGCACTGGTAACCTTGTTCTTTTTTGAAGTTTTACTCTGCTTGCTTAAACACACTGCTTTTTGAACTGACATGGCATCATGGAGTTCATGATTACTGTGCTGACATTTTTACTAGATATGCATAACCTCTTGAACCTTTTTCTAGCATTTTGTGAAACTTAGCTTGGAGATAAATCTATTATGCTTTTCCACAGATTTAGCATGTACTTCTCCCATTTCACAATAGTTGCAACATTTTTTACTATTGCGTTATTTGCATACTAACGTTGACCAGAATTTTTTGAACTTATATAATACAAAAAAACAAATGTTGTTGGATGAATGTCATTTATGTTAATCAATAGATAATTGAAGATACCAATGGTCAAAGTTATGCATTGGCAATCGTCATTGTAAATATGTTGCAACCACTGTGAAATGGAGAAAGTGTATAAATGCATATTAAAGATTTTGCTTTTTATCTGGGGTAGTTTAATAGGTGTTTAGGGATTTTCCGAAACTCCAGATGTATAGATCAATCTGGATGCAATAAGAATGGACTCTAGAGACCTGAGAAGTCCAAGCTCTGCTATTGTAATTGGGTACTTTAATTCTGTGACATTGTCAATGCATTGTGAATGGCACACTCGTACTATTGTTAAAATTTTGAAATTATGCTGATTGTGAAAAGCGAGGTAATTAGGAGCCCTGCCTCCACTGCATGTATCATCATCACTTTTTTATATTTAAGCATTTGGTGCTGTATTATGTTACTGAGTTTAGTACGGTAATCAGTTTATGCCATAATCTTATTGTAATAATGCATTCTCCTTCCTCAGCAAAGTATTACTCCCTCCGTTTGGCATGCACAATTTTTGTGGTCAAAATTTGTCCGTCTATAATACAATTTGAAGTTTTTCTAGATAGGAATTTTAAAGGTATAATTTTTGTCATTTCTATTTAATCTATTATAAGAAATATTAGGGGTTAGCGTAATAATTTGTAAACCATGCTTGCCTATTAATTTTTTTTTTTTTTGAAGCAAGGTAGTAGTAGTTGATTAGGATGTGGTTAACTGTTTGAGAAAATTACAACTGATTGACTTTGAGCTACTGGAAATTGATACATGCAACTTCTGCCAGATAATTGATGCTGTTGTTGCAGCTCGCATTCTAAATGCCACCCTTATTGTGCCGAAGTTGGATCAGAGATCTTATTGGAAAGATGCGAGGTTTGGTTTTTCTACTGATGACAGATCTTCTATGAATACTTCTGGCACATCTACTTCACTTTGCCTAAACAAATGTCATGTTGATGTGCTGTATATGGTCATGTGCTTGCAGTAATTTTGAGGATATCTTTGACATTGATCAGTTCATGTCCTTCCTATCAAATGATGTGAATATCCTCAAAGAACTCCCAAATGGACCAAAAGTCACAACCATGCGTGTTCCAAGAAAGTGCAATGAAAGATGTTATGAAAAGCGAGTTTTACCTGTGATATTGAAAAGGCATGTAAGTCTTCAATATATTTTGACTTATTTCTAATTTGAACTTAGTCAGTTTCTCAGAGCTTGTCATTGTCGCACTTTCTTTCTGTAACGAATGTATCTCCAAATATATTGAAATATTGTATGCCTCCATTTTAGGCGTCCATAATAACTTCGTATGCAGATATGAGTATTCTACAATCTACACTACATCTTTTGCTTTTATGGCCACAAATAAGTTGATTTCTAGCTTATAAATATAGTATACTTTCTAAACATATGCTCAGCAGAATAGAGATATATATGGAATTTGATTGTTGAAATGTAGTTTTCTTCTTGTCTACATGGCTTATGGAGAACATCATGACTTTGGTGCTAATTTTTGTTCATGTTCGTCAATGACAGGCTGTCCGGCTTACCAAGTTCGATTATAGGCTTGCAAATCGGCTGGAGACTGATCTTCAAAAGCTAAGATGCAGGGTTAATTACCATGCTTTGAAGTTTACTAGTCCAATACTAGAAATGGGTAAATCGTTGATACAGAGGATGAGGGCCATGAGTAAGCATTTCATTGCTCTCCATTTAAGGTAGAGTCACTGTACTCATGGTATCTTTTGTTTGAACAAATACTGTTAACTCCTGTGTTCATGAGATCTTAGAATTCCTGGGTAACAAATGACCTTTTTGGTTAAACAGTTCAGAGTGTTTCTATATTCCACGACCCCACCCAACCCAACCCAGCCGAAGCCCCGAACTGTACCCAAAAGCGGACAAGCATATCTGAACTTAGATTAACATGACTTAAATTTATTTTACTCACAATCTAATATGACTAAAATTGATCTATATTCCAGAAGAAACTGATTGATAATAGACCTGAATATCTTATCCGAACCAAACAGTAGCCACATTGGGACTGAGGTACGGCCCACACTCCTACAGAAGGCATTGTTAGGGAATGTGTTGCAATGGGAATGACTCAGCATCCAAATATAACTCGAACCAAATTGATCCCAACCGAACCTGGATTAGCGACCAATTTACCACCTCTAGACCATGTGACCTTTGTGATTTTTTGGTTGTAAAATTTTGGCATAGGTGGGCTTAGGCAGGTGGCTTAGTGCGGTAACATCCTAGCACAACTAGCACAATGTGGCGCAATTGAGGCGTGCGAGGTATTGAGGAACAATTACAAGGGCACATCTGCCTCTTCGTTCTATTTCTTTGTTTGGTTGTTCTCCTTCCTTTCTATTAAAAACCACCATATTCTGTAAAAACAATAGTGTACCTTTGCAAAAGATGAAGTCTAAACAATATACATGGCTCTTTGCAAAATTGTCCCTCATGTTCTTGCCTTTGCCTCATACCTTGAAAACCCTTTGCACCTTAAAGTGCCTCACTTTCCAAAACTTAGGTTCTCACTGACCTAATATGCTACATTCCAGTGTTCCAAATATGACATTTTCCCTTCTGGTTTGTGATTTCCACTTTCTTAGATTCTTGGGGAGGTCTTGTAGTAGTAAATCCTTTCACCATAACCTGAGACATAATCTAAAAAGGGGGGAAACTTTTTACTTTTGAGATGTTCCTTCTTCATTGATAGTTATGCGAAGATTTTCAAAATTGTTTACAAGTTAGGTTTGAGTTTTTAATAATCCTTGATGTTGCATTTAGGATTTTGTCCCCCCCCCTTCCTACGTTTTCTCACCTAAAATAGTGTAAATGTTTAGTTTCCCTCCATCCTGCACAATAAATTCCTAGTTTGCTTTGGCACGAGTTCCATAAGTAATTGTTGAGTGTAGATAAAACGAGGTAGGAGTGGACAGAGAGTGAAGAAAAGGTTAGAGAAAATATAATGATAGAGAGAAAAATAATAGTTGATGTGATGGGGAAAGAAAAACACAGTAATTAATATTTTAAATTATTACCTTTGAGTTCGTAAGGAGAGAGGAAGGTTACTTTTGAATGTCCGAATAGTATTCCTTCAATCCCTTATCAGTTTACAGATTGCCTTTTCCACATTATAAGTAATGTGATGGTAGATGTGATTGAAAATAGTGAGTAATTTTATATTGAAAAGAGAGAGAGTGAAAATGATACGAAATAGTGGGTAATCTAATATTGAGGAGAGAGAGAAAAGGAGATTTGGTTGGAGATGGTGGTTAATTTTATATTCAAAAGAGAAAAACAAATGTGATTGGAGATAGTGGTTGATACCCAAAATCGAAGTGTGGAATCAAATTGGATCAACCCGAAAAAGAAAGTGAGTAAGTTAGTGGGGGATGGGTGATCGAGAGTAATTAGGATAGAGATGGTGGTAATTGCATGTCCTTTTTAAGTGACAAATGTTAGAAGTCTTAGTATATTGATAATCTAGGGGATGTTCATTATATATTTAAAGAAATATCCAAAACAAATGATTTATTGAATATGATTATTCTTTCCACCTTTGGTTCTGAATGTAGTAAGTCATAGTATATTTTCTCCCACATTATAGTTATTTACTTATTTTAAACCGTGTACCTCTTCAAAACAAAATATAGTTATTTAAAATCGTGTCTATCATCATTACCGATGAATCCAACATTAATCAGGAGGAATGATTATAAAAGTATCAAATTATAAATTTTACGATTAGTTTGAAACTTTGAGTAGTTGATTGAAGATCGGAATACATAGGAGTACAACTCAGTGTTACCTAATTCGCTATCTAATTCGCCTTTTGAATTTGCCAATTCGCCCAAAATGGGCCAAAAATGAACCAAAACCGACCATAATTCGCTATTCTCAATTCTCAATTCGCAATTCGCGGGGGAATTAGGGAATTAGGTAACACAGAGTACAAGTAAAGGAATTTGCCTTGTCACCGAATTAATCTTCTTCTTGTAAGTAAATGCGTGGACCCTTTTAATGTAACAGATAGCTTTGTCCAATAAAGCGTACCATTGTTATTTGATATGCCTTGAATTGCATTCTTAAGGTACATGTTACGTACTAATACTTTATTTATGACTGAAACATACTGCTTATCAGGCAACCGTTATCTAACAAGCTGCCACATAGTAATATGTTAATTGGCTTGCTGTATGCTCAATGCTGATGCTCCTAGGGAAGTGAAGATATGTACTGACTTGGCTTTATCTTAAATATCGTGTGAAGTTGAAATCTAAGGGTTACTTTTACTCTATGGCTGCCTAATTCGCACCACAATTAAGATTACAGTTGTAGTGCAGAGGTCAAATTAGTATCTTAGTTCGATGGTTATTACAAATTACTACACTTTTTTGAACATAGTAATCCATTATGTTAAATGGTGAAAATTCATATATTTTACGAGACGATACAATTAGTTGATAATACTTGGTTGTAGCTTGTAGGTAGACAATTTGGAGGGAGAAATCAAAAGCTCTAAATTTGTCCTTCGTCTTCTCATTGATGCTTCAAATGCTGCTGGATCAAGGATGATTGATCCGAGTCTTAACTTCTAAATAACAGCAACATTTCCATTGTGTAATTTTTTTGCGTTTCTTGTTTTCAATCTGCACATCTATGGTGAAGGGTTTGTTATTTAAAGCATACTAGGTTTAATCTTCTAGAGTTCTGGGACTTGAGCAATCATGTATTATAATATATATGGGCTATACCGGTGTACAGGAGAATCAGATAACTCTTGGTTTTACCACTAAATAGAATGAATTTCTATGTTATAAGGAGCCGTTTCGTGCTTTTGTTGCATAGGCAATGTGACACAGTATGGCAGTAGAGTGGATGAATGGTGTCATTAGCCTCCGGAATGTTCAATAATTGTCTTTAGCTTGATTTTTGCTGCATAGTCATTATGAGATAGTGGCATAGTGCAAAGACTGAAGATGGATGCTTATCGGCTCTCTGCACAAGCCTCTTCTTACATTGATGTTTTTTGAGAGCCAACCTTCTATAGTTATTTCCTCCATGAACTTGTCAAGCTTGTTTATCTATGTTATCCTAGTGGGATATGGGAAACTGAGGGGAGAATAATCTTACCCAGAAGTCTCAACATGCCATCTAGAACTTTTGGCAGAAAACATTCTGGAATGACAGTCATCTTTTTGTCTTGATGTGCTTGGATTTCATATAACATGTTGATCTCTCCTGGTTATTTTTATTGGTGAATGATGCTAGTAGTGCCGATGAGATAGTTTTGCTTTCAGAAGTTTTATGATTTTAATTGTGTAATACTTGATGGACAATGTGATCCAATATCGAATTGCTGCAGGTTTGAACCTGATATGCTTGCATTCTCAGGATGCTACTATGGCGGAGGGGACAAGGAAAGAAAAGAACTGGGGGCTATAAGGAAGAGGTGGAAAACCTTACATGTAAGAGTTATGGGCTTTCAAATGTGTTGTGTTATTTGTGGCTTAAATTTTGACAGAAGTGACTTCTATTCCCATGTGAAGTAAGTTTGACTTTCAATTTGACTGCCAGAAGACAGTAGCCAACTTATTGTCTTTTGTCAACCTTTGTTATGAGATTCTTATGATATTTATTATAGTTTTTAGGCTGGCTATTCACTGGCATGGTTAAAATGGGAAGTATACAAATAGAAGTTCTGTAACAGAACTGATTGCCTAATCCTATGCAGGGAAGCAATCCAGATAAGGCAAGGAGGCAAGGGAGATGCCCACTCACTCCAGAAGAAGTTGGGTTGATGTTGAGGGCTTTAGGTTATGGCAAAGATGTTCATATATATGTTGCATCTGGTGAAGTATATAGGGGAGATGAAACTTTAGCTCCATTGAAGTCACTCTTCCCCAATTTCCATTCCAAGGATACAATAGCCAGCAAAGAAGAGCTAGAATCATTTTCCGGATTTTCTTCTCGCATGGCAGCGCTTGATTTTATTGTTTGTGATGAAAGTGATGTCTTTGTCACCAACAACAATGGAAATATGGCAAAGATGCTGGCAGGACGAAGGTGATTTTCTGTCTTATGGTCATAGTTATGGTGGAAAATTGAGACATAACTACTAATTGATGTTGGCATCTGTTATTTCAGGAGGTATTTTGGTCATAAGCCCAGTATTCGTCCCAATGCTAAGAAACTATATAAGCTCTTCCTGAACAAAGGTAACATGACTTGGGAAGAGTTTTCCTCCAAGGCCCGTTCTTATCAGAGAGGGTTTATGGGTTTGCCGAATGAGGTAAGACCAGGTAGAGGTGAGTTCCATGAGAATCCTGCTGCATGCATCTGTGAAAATTCCGAGGCTCGGGCATTGAGAGATGCAAATATTCGGAAATATGGGATGGGGAAGGATCCTGCCAGGAAAGAAGGCGAAGAGACCGATGATCATGACCAATATCATGATCCTGATGATTATATAGATTGGGCAGAACCAGATAGTGATGGGGAGATGCTTCTCCAAGAGAGACAGCCAGCGAATGAGACCATGTTGGATTATGATGGAATGTCGACAGAAGAACCTGAATTAGAAGATATGCTATCAGATTAGACAATTTTGCCCGTCGGAGAGATCCCTCCTTGTGTTTCTGGTATAGCACAGATGCTGAGTCATTGGGAAATGAAGTGGTAAGGTCTAGCCTTCATGTCAGAATTTGTACAAAGTTAAGCAGTCATAAGAAGGCTTGCAACTTTCAAGTGCTCATTGAGGATGTGCGAACTTGACTCCGTGTAAATTGCTGCAATATTTCAGATGCAGAAATCCCTATACAAAACTGGAGACAGTCTCCCTGGTACAAATCTAAAACTGCCCTTCTTGATGGGGTCCAAATTAGATACAGTTGCCTCTTATCACAGATAGATAGATATGTTTTTGTAGTCGCAAATTTGTCTACTTTTCTTTTTGTTTTGATTTTGTCCATTCCGATAACATTGCCATATGTAGTTTTAATCTAGTTTAGTTGTCAGATAAACTACTTAGCAAACTTAGCAAGCATGTCAATTGGCATTTAAAAGTAAGATCCCTTTTTGGTTGACATGACTTATCTTGATAGTGCCCCTCTATGAAGGCATTTCTGGTTTTTGTCGCCTACTTTTTTTCTACTTCACTCAAAAATTTGTTCACTTAGGTTTGGGACAATGCAAGTTTATATACTTTATTCTTATCCTAGAAAAATGATGTATGAGTACTTCAGAGATATAACTCAAGTCTACAATCTTTGTGATTAATGAGGAATAATAAATATTGGAAGTAAAAGATGCTTCAAAGATAAATAAATATTACCATACAATAGCCCAGAAATTCATTCCCAACGTTCGTATATACTCGTCGTATTCATCGCTAATTGATGATGATATATAAAGCAATTGTACCCTTTATGTTCTAAGAGGAATTCACTGGAAAAAGAATAATTCAATCATTGAAGAATGATATGCAATTCCATTACAACCAGGACAGTGAATCACACATCAAACTTATTAGAATCAAATTCAATCATACAAGAATGATATGCAGTTCCGTTACAACCAGGACAACAAATTACATGTATCAGACTAACTAGAATCAAATATATCCCGACTAACTAGGAAAATTGTTTTGCTTCGTCATGAGGAAGGTGACAAATCTGAAGCGTCGTCGATGGGCGGTGGTGGTGGTGGTGGATTTGGATAAACGCCTGGAGGTCTCTCTTGTGGTTCGATTGAAAGCAGCTGCGTTGAATCTCCCACAACGTCCGCCCATCCATAATGAGGATCAGCCCTTTACAAGCAGAACAGTTGGTTTTTAGTACAAAACCAAAAAAATAACAGATAAAAATAGAGTTCACATTAGATTGTGATATTCTTTTTCTAAGGAGTGCTACATTTTGCTCCCTAAGATATTGACTATTACATTCCTCCCCTGCTTCCCAAATCCCATCCCCTCTTTCTTTATTCTTTTCTCTCACTTTTCTAGCAAGGAACCAAACAAAGGAAAGACAAAGCTAAAAACCTGATTTCTTTTTTTTTTTTTATATTTATGTGAGAGCTTTTTGAGACAAAAAGAACTGTTCAAAGATTTTCCTTAAAACCAACACAACCCAAAATGAAAATTTCAAGTGAAAACGTTTAGTAAAAAAAAAGCATGGTCTTACTCGTAGTATGTTTCTTCAACTACCACTATATCCCAGCTCTCTCCTGTTGTGCTCTTGCCATACTTGTGTACCTTGCTGCTGACGAAAGAAGATGCATAATGCATGAAATATTATCATTAATATAGCCTTGAATCCAGCTTATTATTTTCAACCAAAGTTTTAAGCAAAGAGAAACAACTCGGTGCAAATTACATACCCATTTCCGAAATGCTCTTCTCCCCACGTCCTAGACCAACCTGCATATGAAAAACAGATACACTTCAATTACAAATCACCCAAACATATAAACAATTAACAATTTTTAATACAGAATCAAATGATTGGTTGCAAGACAGAATAAACAATTATAGACTTCATCAAGACATTAACATAGGCTGCACAGGGCCTTAAACCAATACCAATGTGTAAGCCTATCAGTCAAGGAGTCATTTTGTGCACCGCGATGTTGAGCATTTAACATCAGATGTATCCCTTAAGTTTTTCCATTTACAAGGATCTGAATTATGAATGTCACAGGAAAATTATGTCACATACGTTCACCACTGGGAGATACATGCCATGTTTCTCCTTGGCGTGAACCAATGCCAGCGAAAAATTTCTCCTCCCACTTGTCTCCCCATTTAGTTCCAAGTTCTGTCTCAGCCCACTTATCCGTCCTGCAAAAGGAATAAGGATACATTATTTTTGTTCATACTTGACTTGTTCATACTTGACAGCAAAGTTCCAAAGCGGACAGGTTAAACATGAACAGGCAACAAACACGCCCTCCCTACACGAAAGGAAGATCTATTAAGATCACCAGCTCTTAAGTTGTAGATTAAGGATAAGAAATTGTTCCATACTCCCGGCTATTCAGAACTAGCTAATTGATTTTACCCAGTTCAATTAGATGCACCCATTAATTATTTTGCAAGTATACCAATTACTGCAGAGCAATACGAGGTGACAAGGACCAACGTCCTTAGTTCTAGTGACTGAAGAATAAAAAAGCAAGCAGCTTGAAGTGTAAGCGAATTTCTGTTTTACGTATGCTATCGTGGGTTGATACAACACCTACTAATCAGAAACCCATTAGCAGATATTATGATTCATCTACATGCAAACATTACATCTTAGATGCTTATGCTTTATGGCATATCATAGAGAGCATTTGCAACAACAATATCCCCCAAAAAACAGAATGTGTTTCTTACTACTCTTTGTTATGCTTCCAGGAAAACAGTTTCCCCTTTCAGACAAGAAAAAATATATAACAAAGATTGGTTGTAACCATTTTAAGACAGATCCTCTTCCATCGTAATGCTCTCCCCACTTTTCCCACCATGACTGTTCATTCAGCCTGCCATATTTGTGTGCCCCTTTCTCTGTCCAGCCTTTAGCATCATATTTCTCCCACCTGAAGGCAATCCATAGATAAGAAGCTTAATGATTGTAATCATAACTAATCATAACTAGACATCTCTTGGCAACTTTTCTTACCATTTTTCATACCATCCAGCATTTTCAGAGCCAGATTTAGCCTGTTTCTGAGCACTCCTCTCTATCCGAGCTATATTACTGCATAAAAGAAGGTAGCATCACTCTCTATTCAACAAGCGAATAATCATATAAAAAACTCCAGAAAGACATTGAAAATGGTCAAATTTAAGATGTGCTAAGACTCCAATTTTGTAGGCAAACAGGAAGAAATTTCCCACCTCCACTCATCTTGGTGCAGCATTTCTTGCCATGTTTCCCACCATGAATCTCCCTCCGCATTCCTTCCAGATTTCTCAACACCTGTTATATATGCCAAAATGAGAGAACCCTAATGAAGGTTTAGAGTCCCAAGCTAGATGGCGCAAAGGACTGAGACATAAGACAAAACCAGATGTAAAGACCAGTATAAACTATAAAGACAGAAAAAAAAGGGTAACTACAGGACTCAAAAACACATATCAACTGGAAGTGAGTGTCTGAGAATTATGCACACAAACACAGACAAACTACAAGTCTGCGATCAACATGGAGCAGAACCCATATCAACAAGACGGACAGTAATCACACCATGTACAAACAAGGATCCAGGTTACAGCATCAAAAGCCTAGATGTGTACTGTTACCTAACCAATCTATAACAAGCAAATACTACAAACAAGGTTTTAATATGAAGTTTGTGATCATGATTCATGATCATAGTAATGTATGTGCATCATAGAAACATAATTGATTGTGGTGCATAAAGGATCACAATTGACTCAACCTGATTTCTAAGAGTCCCACACGCCATATTGACTTTTCATCAGCCCATGTCGGCCTTGTATCAGCCATATCAGCTCTGCACCAGCCATTTGCATGGCCCATATCATCAGATGCTTATCAATCTTTTAGGTTCAACGAGCTGAAAAGCCAATTCTTGGCCGACATGTTGTGTTATAAAACAATATATACACCTTGATCGGGTTGACATATTGGTATTGCACGAAAATAGTACAAATCTGCTCCATTATTTACTTCCTGTTTCTCTTAAAAAATTCTTGAAATTCAAATCATTGCCAACAAAATTAAATGCTATTGTCAGTAAATTATTTTCTAGTTCTCTAAAACACACTACACTAGGACTCGCTTGCTATATTTATAAGGTTTTGGCAAGAAAAGATACTCCAATTACATGATTTAGGAATTAATTTGGTGTGGAAGTCTAGAAAGCCAGCAAGTGTTATAATCCTCAAAACAACTAGGACTTAAAATTGACATTGGGGTAAGAGAAAACATGATATGCTGCTTTTCCCACCCATTAAAGATGCTTCAATTGGCCATTCACAATCTCTATAGATATTTAGGAACAGCAGTAGTACATTTTGACTGGTTACATTCTGCCCACATGAATTTAGACCTCCTAAAACCTATGAATGACAGATCCAAGCTAGGATATTCTGGTGTATAGTTGCTCAGATTTATGAGCACAAACTCAGCACCTAGTTTACATTGAATGGAGTACAGTATGTCTTGCTGTTCCAACAGAGTAAAGACCTACAAGCAATTTAAAACAGGACAAGTCATGTAGTAGCATTATAAAAAAAAATAGAAAATATAATTATATGATTATAAATTCCATAAGAGATGATTTTTGCTCTTCCCCAACCACCCAGTCCATTGTTGTGGACAGCATATTATCAGTCAGTGTCACTACATATACGTAGACTTGCAGGTACATAAATATCAGCCAGATGACTTTTAAATGAAAAGGAAAGGAGAGCACATGATTTTTAAGGGTAAAATGTGTACCTAGCTCTTTATATCCAGTCCAGTCACTTTTCTCCCACCACTGCCAATGAGATCAACAAATCCATTAAAAGCATCCACTTAGGATATGCTAGTGAGGTTTTAAAATAATGATAAGCTTGCAAGTCTCTGATTGGCTTCATAGCTACCGACATTAACCATCAGGAAAACTTGGAAAAGAACCCAGAACTTTCATCTTTCACCAATTAATACATACTCCCTCCATCCCTGAATATTCTTCATACTTTCCTTTTATGGTTTCTAATGTGAGTGGGAGACAATATAGATAATAATGTCTTTTACTACTCTCTCCATCACACTAATCCTTTGTCTCTTTTCATCCAACACTTTTCCTTAATTTTTTTACTCTCAGTATTCACTTCCAAGTACTTTTTTCTACTTTTATTATAACTGTTCATCTCTGTGTCAAACCTATGTGTGAAAATAATTAGGGACAGAGGGAGCATTTGGCAAATGAAGTTCCTCATTCATAGATTAAAAAGTGCTATATAAGCAAATAGCTTCTAAAGGAATCAATAACACAAAACAACAGTCTATACCGTTTCTTTCCATTCAGAAGAACCATCTTGGGACTGACCACCCATCCTTGTCCATCGACATCTATACCCATTTTCCCCAAGCTCGTCACCACTTTCACGGTACCAGGTACTTCCATCTTCATTGATGCCGGCTTCATTCAAGTTCTCATTTACCAAGTTGATGCCCCAGTCTTTCTCATTGGCGATACCAGTGTCTAGGATAGAAACAGAAAACACTATATGTTGAGAACAATTATGAATTACTTTTGCATGCAAAATTATTAACCCTTTCCCAGCCTACATAAATTAGTTCTGAAACCATCTTAATTTTTATCAGTACTAAGGTATACATCAACAGATACCTCTCTTGGGCGGTGTGTCACGAGATTGTGGACCAGGGTTACGTGGAGTGCAACGGGGTTTAGAATGGAAGCGAACTCTGCAATGAAAGGTAGGACGATTAGGAACTTGGAGCGGCTCTTAGTTGTAATTAATTTGTAGCTTTTATAAGATATGATTTCTAACTAAACAGTGAAAAAGTTATTCATATTTAATCAGGGGGATAGTACACAACGAGAAGGAAGCTTTTTGAGGAAGGGGGGCATATAAACTAACATAGCAATTATGCTCAGGAAGTAAAGCATCATCTTCTCTTTTATCCTCTGTCGTAACTAAACAATGATTGTCTTGGTTCTTGGAAGATATTATCACCACTCTTAGAGTCTTAGTTATCCAAAACCTTAACTTCTACCTTCCCTACCAGAATCTCTCACAAATATTGACCGAGTCATGCTGATGCTGAGCTGTCTATCTATAATAGATGAACTTTTAAAGAGTTTAGAAAGTGCCGCCATACATATGTCATGTCATAAAAAATAACATAAGAATTGAAGATAAAGAGTTTAATAATGATTAAGATAGACATATGATGTTAATTATAAGAGAAAAATAAAATTTGACTATCAATAAGTTACATGAGAATCTGATACTATGTCATGTCATGATAACTTTTGCTACATGCTTCAAATATAATATTTATACAATTGAAAAGAGCTCGAAATATCCTGTAAATAAGATCGACATCGTATGCTTATACATATTTTTTCTCTTAGTTTGAGTTATTAATTAATTTGCAGATATAAGAAATTATAGTATGACAGTAGTGTTATAAGAAAAACATGAATTGCATTAGGAATATGATCATATTACTATAAAACAGTCATGATTTTCTGAATTTCTCTATATCATATTAATTACATATATATGTACTTCAGAAAAACTTAAAACTATGAGTAACCATAATGTCACGCGTGTATCTTTTAGCATCAAAAGATTATAGTTTTGGATAAACAACTCACTGCCTACAAACTTAACAGCTTCAGATTATTATTGCTGATACAGAACACATTATGACACATCTGGATTACCAACTCATTTCCAACAAACTTAACAGATTCAGAGTTGTGAGGCTTACACAACTTAACAGGTAACAAACATGCAACAATTATACAGAACTCTGCAACATTGTCCAAGTTTTTTTTTTCTTCGATTCATTGTCGATATTCCACAAGGCAGGTAACAGTCATTTTTCGAAATTTTCCAGCTTTCGATTAAAAGTTATTGAACGGGCCACTTAATTCATTTCAGTTGCTTCTTCGGCACAAATTTTAGCGAAAAACCCATGTCATGGACATCTAATAATTCCTCACCAGCAGTCCCTGGTCCCTACCATAGGAAGGAATAGGATCCTCATAATATAACACTAGGTGATGGTTTTGGTTTTATTCTTGGTACTCTCAGACACCGGTTCATCACTCACCAAGTACATATTCCCAAACTAATCACATTTTGATTAAATCGCAAGGGACTATAAAAACCTCACATTATTGACGAAGTCTGATGCTGCTCACTTCTGAATGAGCAGAACCAGCTTAAATTTGCTTTTGCAAAACACCATCTCAATTTCTACAAACAAAAATTGATGCAATTGAAACACTCCAGCTTTAATTACCACATTTGCGCACTCAGTAATAAGAAATCAGAAACCATACCCTTCCCAAGACCATCTCCTTAACTGTAGTATTATCAAACTTCAGCTAGCTCAACTTCCCTATCAAGACTACGACATCCGCATGAGTCCAAAAACCAAAACCTATCCTATTCGGCACTCCATTTCAGTGATGAGCAAGTAACCACAATTTTCGCAGATCATCAGATAAATAAAGTATATGAGGTCATCTCATTCTCCAGATAAATAAATCAATACTCCATAAACATAAAAGTTACTATATCTCGCAGCAATTCATCCAATGTAATTCAAAAACCAAACTCTAATAATTCATCAATAAGAATGGATTATTATTTTTAAAATGTAACTATGACATCTTACAGGTGACAAAAAAAAGCAAAAACGCGGGAGAATCATCGAAGTAAAGTCACAATCAAAAAATACAACAAAAAAAAAGCCGAAATTAATTTGAGAATATTCCAAACTTTAAAATCCAGCGAAACACAAAAGAAGGTTAATTACAACAAACAAAAGAATTCGCAAAAAGAAAAAACAAAAAAAGCAAAGGAATAAAATTGATTAGACTTACGTAGGAGAAGTAAAAGGCAAAGAAGGCAAAGCTTGACTACGAACTCTACGAGCTATACTGGAATTCTTCTTCGGATCAAACCGCCGCCATTGTTCGCGCCTCTTCTTCGGAACGACTGAGTCTGAAGAGCAGCAGCAGCCGCCTAATCGTTGTACTCTCTCTCCTACTTTTTCATCTTCACCGTTGCCGACGCCGGAGAAAAACCTCCGGTGACGCCGAACTTCACCAGTGGCGGGGAGCTCGAAGCTCCGGCAATGGAGTCGAAGGAACGAAACGTCGTCGTGTAGACTGTGAAGCTTGATGCTTAAAAATGGCGTCGTAAATCCACCGGCGGAACTTGCCGCCATTAATGTCGAATCTACTTCTCTCAAACCTCTCTCTCTCTATTTGATTATCTCTCTCGTATAGCTGATTGGAATTCCATTAGAATCAAAGAAAAACAGATTAAATTCAAAATTAAGTTGATAGTATAAGATGAATTGAATGATTTTGTGTTTTTGAACAATGTCGATCTTCAGAAACCCTAAGTTTGAAAATGGAGAGAGAGAAATGGTGAAGTTAACTAGTTTTGGAGTAGAAGTTGAGCTAAGAGAGAAGGAGAGGAAGAGAGAGTGTGAATGAGTGTGAAGGAGGGTTTAAATAAAAAAGAGAAGAGCGAATATAAAACGGGGGGCAAAAACAGAGAAAAAAAAAAGGGGAGAGGCAGTGTCTGCGTTTCGAGACATTCTATTGAGTCACATTTCACGCCGCTGACAGAACGAGAGAGAGATAGGTGGTAAATGACTGGTGGTTGATCTAGAAGGAGTGAGAGGTTATTTGCCAAAATTTTATTTAATTCCTCAGCACTATTCTTTTGGATTGAAATGTTTTAAATATGTTAATATAAATTTAAAACAAGTTTTCGTAACTTTTACTAATAGATATTAGAGAAATTTGATCAAAGTTATATAAATTGATGTTAGAGTTGTGCATGAGCCTTGCCGGCACGGCCCGACACTACTTTGGCTCAGCCTGGCACGAGCTCCCTACTAGACCAACTCTACACGAGAGTCCAAAATTCCAAATGCTAGGTTGTAGATCGCCATGAACTCCATTTTCAATTTTTAGCTCCAGCCTCGCACGAGAACGACGGGTTGGGCAGCCTCTCAATACACTTATTTTCAACAAGAAAGAAAAAGAAAAAGGGGCTTGTCGGAACAACAAAATCCGATCCAAGATGTGTGCCTTACTTTATTGAATGACTTAAAGACATTTTTACCCTACTGTTAACTAGATGAATATTGTTAGCACCTCACTTCTATCTTCTTCTATCTCTAAGTAATTACTACATATATGTTCAATACATTTTTTAGTAAAGTAAAAAGTAGGGAGAAAAAAGTGGATATTAAGTCTACTTAATATTTTAAAAAGTAGCGAGAAAAAAGCTTGTTAAAAAAGATATGTAGAGCAAGTACATAGAGACATCCAAATAATTCCCTCTTTCTTTTCTTTAGCTAGTTGTTCCACTTCATTTTTATACTCCCTTATCTATGCATAACTTTGACCATTAATATTTTCTTTATCAATTAATAGAAATTATGAAATATATAATGAGATAAAAATATCTTACAATTTTTTTTATATATTAGTAAAATAATATAAGATCAATGTGGATTATGTAAATAATACAAAAATCAAAAGAAGACAACTTAAAAACAAAAATAACATGTAGCAAGTAAAATAAGACGGACAGAGATTTAGACCCGACAATCGGGTTGTTCGGATCAGGGTCGAGTCATTGGGCTTGAGTTTATTTAATCTTGGGTCGGTTTGGATATCGAGTCATTTCATATCATGTGAAAATTTGGTCGGATTAAGTCGGTTCGAGTACGCTCCGGTTTCGACTTTGGTACCGTTTTTTGGTGGTGCAATCCACGATAATGGCTTATATTTGTTTTAAAAATAATTACGCCAATATATAAAAAACCTACATTTATTATGTAACTAAAACATATCATAACAGTTTATAATAGTTTTCTCTTACCAAAAAAGGGTTCTTAGTAGTTGTTAGTTAAATCCTAATTAAGCAATTTGTTGTTCATCTTATCTAGCCAAAACTAATTAAATATTTACAATATACGTGTCGGATCATTCGGTTCAAATCGAGTTAATTAAAGAGCTTTTTGTGGGGATATACCAGGGTAATAGGGCATTTTGTGGGGATAAACCTCACTATTTTTTGTTTGTGAGGATATACCAACCTAAATTTAAGTTTTGTTAAAAGGTACCAAAAACACTATTTCCGGCGAGAAAGTCAAATTTTCGGCCTTTGACTGGGTAGGAACTTGCAAGTGAGCCACAAATGTTGTGTTTTACCCCTCAACCACGCTCATACTATTGAAATGTTTTTTTTTACAATTTTTTTTAAAAATTCCCTCCCTTAACAACCAACCCCCTCCCTTAACATTTCCTCTCCTTAAACCTCGAAAAAGAACGCTCTTCAATTCGGCAAGAAAGGCGTCAAAATCATCAATTGCAAGGTATGATGTCTTATTTTAGCTTTAATCTCAATTCAATTTACTTCTTGTGTTCTTCAATTGTACTATGTGGTTTGAATTTGTGCAATAGGGTATAAATTAGGGTTAAGTTATCAAGTCAAAAGCGGGAATTTGACTTTCGCCTGAGAAAATAGTGTTTTGGTACCTTTTAACAAAACTTAAATTTAGGTTGGTATATCCCCACAGAAAAAAATTAGTGAGGTATATCCCCACAAAATGTCATATTATCCTGGTATATCCCCGCAAAAAAAACTCGTAATTAAATTCGGGTTGATAATGTTTGGTTAAATCCGTTCTGGTCAGTTGAGGTATCAAGTCAAGTTGATTTATATCGATTTCAGTTAAGTTTAGTTTATTTTGAGTTTTGGGTTGAACTCGGATCATCATTTCGGATTAAAATCGAATCTCAATACAGGTCATCCCGTTCGAAGCTTCGGATTTAGATCAACTTTACCAGGATCAGTTAGGGTTCAAGTTTATCATTGCTTGTCTATAGTGAGAGAAATAGAGTACAGTCAGAGGTTTTAGAATCCCAACAGAGATTATAAAACCAAACACGTGAGCATTGTGTAGAACCCTACTCCCACCTTGCAACTTGTCCCACGCATTAGCTCAACTAGGTCCTTGTTGTATATCTTTAGCCACTCCTCTTCTCACACGTGCCTCCACGTAATAGGTCTCTTGCGAGGTAGTTCTTGTTTGACGAGTTGGTGCACCTGTATGGTTGTACCAGAGTAATTTGATAGGTTGGAAGTACCAAATTAAAGATAAGCTAGTACCAAAATTACAGTAAAGTTGATACCAGGATTTTCATTTCGATACCAACACTAAAGTGATTCTTAATTAACGTTTATTTTCATACCAACTTGATTGAGATTCGATACCAACTTACGTATTATTTGGTAAATCCAACCAATAAAATTACCAAAATACCCTTATTAGAGTCTTCTAGAAGACTCCAACAATGAGTTATCAACACTTTCTCGTACCATATGAGGCTATGCTCGTAATTTCACGAGCTAAAGAGATAAGTTAATATAGATCTAGAGTTACGTTGGTACCAAATAGAGTTAACTTGGTACCAAATAGAGTTAACTTGGTACAAACTTAAATCTATTTTATTACCAAATTTTAACTTGATACCAAAGTCTAACTTTTTACCAATTTGACTTTATTTTGGTATTAACTTAACCGCCCCATGCGTAAAATTATAAACATGCCCTTATTGAAGCCTTTGGAATCTTCTACCCTTAGAAGTTTAGACAAGCTCCGTAGAGTGCAAGTAGCGAAATTAGTACGAATGATAATACATCTCTCTATTGGGTAAATAATTAATTAAAGATATAACATTAAAAAATAATTTACATTAATGAGTTGTATTGATTAATGTCTATGGCTAATGAGTTATTTACCCATTGGATATAGATATACTAATAACGTTTTCTCAGTTAGTACTTAATCGTTGATTTACTTTGTAATTTTATAACTCCAGTGAATTTATTTAAGAAAGAGTCTAACACCGTAATACAGTGCTTCTCTGTACCTTATTGGAGGGAATTGGACTTTGGCAGTAGCCAAGTAAACTTCCGTGAAATTTACCATATGACCGTTAGCTTTTTTAGTCATAAGTCCTTAATTCCGTTATGAAACCTTGATTAACTTCTGTAGAACTTATTTACCTTAATTGACAACTAATGAAATACCTTCTATAACCATTTTTCTTTCTCTTCCTCAATAGTTATCTTTCCTTTGTTTTGGCAATAGGTGGTATCTTATTAGGGTAAACGTAGGGCTGGCAAAAGTCCACATAACCCGATAACCCGACCCGAACCTAACCCGAAATAAGCGGGTTAGGGGTGGAATCTTTGACCCATTTAAGTAAATGGGTTGACACGATTAAGCCATTTAATTAAACGGGTTAGGTTCAGGTTGACATTTCCAACCCGAAAATGACCTGCTTTGATCTTATTAACTTATACATATAGAAAAATCTCGAAAAATATATTGATAAATCTAGAATTTGGTTTAAAAAAAATTAAAATATAGTTAAAATAGGTCATAATTATTCTAAGAAATGCTAAACATGCATACTTTCAATAGTGAATTTGCTCATTTCGCCTTTTAAGAAAATAGTTATTTTTCAATATAATAATAATTATGATTAAATGGATTAAACGGGTTATACGGGAAACCCATTTATTAAGTGGGTCGGGTCAGGGTTGAGTTTTCAACATGTTTATTAAATGGGTTAGGTTTGGATTGAGGGACCCGATCACGAACCCGACCTGATTGTCAGTCCTGGGTAGATTATTCAAGTAGGGATTAGTTAGAGTTTGGTAATGGAATTAGGATTATTGACTAAAAAAGTTAATAGTTGTTAGTCATTAAAGATATATGATAAATTTTAAACAAAGTGGAGGGTATATGTTGAATTTGGAAAAGTTAGAAGGTATTTGGTGGATAAAAATTACTCAAAGATATTTGGTGAAAAAATTCAATAATTTATTTACTTCATTTCTTTTTGCTCTAAAACACTCTTGCCATTCCTTTTTCTTATCAATTTAGGGGAAGTAGATGTTTCATAGTGTCAATCAAACATTACATGGCCAATTCCTAGAACTCAATAGGAGAGGTAACTTATCATAACATATAACTCAGTATGAAAAGTTAATTTCCACATGAAACAAACAACGCCTTACAAACTTAAAACTTCAAACATTTTCTCTTGTTAGTGAGAGGATGCTTTTTTTTAAAGAGTTCACAAGTTTATATTATTCTATTAATACACCTTTAATCAACAATGCGTATGTTGTACACTCAGGTGTACCTACACCAAAGTTATTTTTTGATGTGCTACACCAAAGTTATTAGCTCATAACGTGTTGTGAGCAAAATAATAGCTTTTGGTGTAGGTACTTACGTAAAGTGTGAAAAAATATACTTAATCGACTATATTTAAACTCTGTGCTATGATTAATAAGCTGGTAAGATAGATAATAATAATATTAATGACCTCTCTCGAAGCCCTAGTACAAACCACCCCGAATCCTTCCTAACAATGATCCCGTGATATTATGCCACATAAATAACAATATTGAAATGACACAAGTAAAAAATAAAATGGAGAAAGTATTAATCACAAATGTAAATTATTTTAGCTAGTAACGTTTGGTTAGAGTAATAGAATTGACCCCTTAATTTATAATACCAACAACAAATGGCATACCACTCTGAAGAAAATCAAAGGTTACAACATTTCTCAATAATAATGAAATAATTTAATTACAAAATTCTCAAAAGATGATAATGTGTTACACATCAAAGATTAAAAAAACTCATTTTAGTCTTTATACTCGTACAAATAAGTATTCGTTTCAATTAGCAATTAGTCATGAGGTTCTCAAGCCACTTTTAGTTAGCGGAAAGGACAAGACTTTTAATTTCAAGGTTGGAGGTTCCATCTCCACTTGAACACTTTGGGAGAAGGGATGCCTTTAGGCTTTACCCTCATTCCCAGGTTTACTAACCCGGATCAGATTGACATGCTAGAGTAATCAATCCGAAAGTGCTCTTCATCTTACTTAGCAAAAAATACATGGATTTTTTTTATAATAACCACCTAATGTTTTACCTACTTTGAAAATAACCACCTTATACTTTTTTATTTTTATTTTACCACCTTAACTTTACTAACTTCTTTAATTTCACCACCACTTAATGTTTTCCGTCTATTTTTCCATCCAACGTGGCCCCACCTATTGATTTCCCTCAATCTATATATATATATATATATATATATATCTAAAATTCAAGGTAAAAACATGACATGCTGCCACATGTACTCCCCCTCCCCCACACAATTAAATGAGAAATATTAAACAATAAAAATGTGTGTTATAAGACTCGAACCCATGACTTCTCATTTGAGATACAAATGCACTAAACAACTACTCTATTATCTCATATTGGTCATTATGGGAAAAAGAATATATTTAAAGACAAGATAATTTTCTATTTTTAAGACAATTAATTGAATTAAATACAAATGTATATATTAATACTCATTAAAACAATAAAAATGTGTGTTATAAGACTCGAACCCATGACCTCTCATTTGAGATACAAATGCACTAACCAACTACTCTATTATCTCATATTAGAATTTATGGGAAAAATAATATATTTAAAGACAAAATAATTTTCTATTTTTAAGACAATTAAATACAAATATATATATTAATACTCATTAAGCTATTGTAAATAATAGCGTGTCCTACTTTTCAGCAATCTTATATTAAAAAAAATGATCTTCAATTTTTTATAACCACTGTAATTAACACTACTACACGGCTACACCATTTCATTGCATCAGTGGTATTCTTACATATTAACCTACATCTAAAAAAAGATTGTATTATATTTTTTATAAGTAATTATATATTTATATATATGTACTCTCTTGAAGGCGAGGTTATATTGATGAATAATTCATATTATAATTTACTATGTAGAAAATTTAATAGGAACTGGAAGATCACTTCTTATGCACAATCCAATGCATATAACTCTTTTTTTTCCACTTTTCTCATGTGTTCGATTCAAGACTTTAAATTCACATTGATAAATTATTAGGGGCATTGCCCGAGCCAACAACTAGTTCCATCCTATAACTCTATGATTCTTCCATTACTCCTTCTCAAACCTTGTCCAATAATCTCTCTCAATTGTCAAAATTCTTCCAACTAAATCTATAATTAGGAGAGAAAAAATTCATATATTGATTTGTAATTCAATCTACGATGAAATTTCAAAGATTATCCGGACATATCGAGGAGGGATTAAAAGGAAGAAAAGGGTGAAAACAAAATATTGGACAAAAAATGTTAAGTGCTGGTGAAATTTAAGAAGTTAGTAAAGTTAAGGTGGTAAAATACAAAAAGATAAGTATAAGGTGGTTATTCTCAAAATGGGTAAAACATAAGGTGGTTACTATCAAAAAATCCAAAATACATAGAAAAATTTGACACAATTTATGCTATCAGCCATTTAAAATTGACACAATGGGTTTCTTTTAATATCTAACCTTTTTTTTTCTTTTATGGCCCTAACGTTTTTTTTTTTTTGAATTATAGAAGTACATAGTAAAGAATATTACACACAGGACTACAGGAGGCATAACTCCACCTCAAACAAGAACAAAAAAAAGGGGAGGCATAACAGCAACTCCAATGGTAGAGCAAAATGGAAGTTGGCTTAGAGTGCCACCTAGGTTTTTCTAGCTAACTCAACTTTAAGCCAAAACTCCCACAATAGTTAGTCAATATACTTGTTGCTTGAGTAGGTCCCACTTGAAATAAGATAGTTTTTTTTGTAGAGAAGAATATGGAAATTGTTTACCAAAATTCCCACATGGGCCCACAGCTTTAGCTCAAGCAAATTGACTTAGAGCAACTCCAATGGTGAGCTACAAGTCTACAACACCTTGTAGCTTGACTTGCCACATCAGCTTTTAAAGCAACCTTGCTTGCTAGCTACAATGTCTCCCAATGGTAAGCTACATCACTTTTTAGCTTGTCAATTTAAAAAAAAATTATAAATAAATAAAAGTTTCCACATGGCATATTATAATTGGATGTGTTACCCTCTTATTTTTTCAAGCTACCCTGCTTGTTTGGGCTACACTTGCTTGCAAGCAGGTTTGTTTTTTCTCTCTCCAGTGGTTAAGCTACAACTACATATTTAGCAAAAATTGCAAGCATACCCTTATATGAAACCATTGGAGATGCTCTTAGTTAAGCTACATTGGCTAGCAAATGAAATTTCAGCTACTCACTCCAATGGTTGGGCTAATTGCTTAACTTTTTTTTATTTGCTAGCAAGTCCCTGATGCTCACCATTGGAGTTGCTCTTATTTTTTTTCAGCTGAAATTTAAGTACTCCCTCTGTTTTTTTTTACTTGCTACATTGTTGTGCACGGTTTTCAAGACGTTATTTAACCCTTAATATCTCTTATTTCGTTTACGTAAAAATTATAAAAATTTGATATTATGAATCTACACGTCGAAACAAATCTAACAAGACCACATATGACTATATTTTTACTTATAAAATAATCAAAATAATCGGTCAAAGTTAGTGGCTTCATTCCCAAAGCAATAATGTAGCAAGTAAAAAAACGGAGGGAGTATATAGGTAAGTCAACACTAAACACAAGTCACAAACTCAAAATAGAGACAGGAGAGGAGAAAAAAATTCTAGTCCTCCCATAAGTCTGAATCTGATTGTGCATAAAATCTACAATGTTATCCAAATCCAACTCTCACTAATACCACCAATTTCTCAAGTGTGTATATAGACATATACCCATGAGAGGCAATTACGTGTCAGCTGCTGATGCTTTTGATGACATGGCAAGTGGATAGACTAACATTTGCAAAAGTGCCGTCTGACGTGTTAAAGAAAAAACACGAGGACACGAACATGGTGAGAATAGATGCCACGTGTCAGGAGAAAATACAAAAGATTCAAAAAAACATGAACATCTGTTGTCAAACTAGGAAACTAAATTTGTTGATTCTGGCTACTTTTTATTTTTTTGGGTTTGGATAAGCTTCAAAGACTCAACTCAACCTAACTGTCAATTTTTCTCCATCCATAATCTTTTTTGATTGCTACATGACCCTTATTTTTTCTTATTTTTTATTTATTTTAAATTTTAAATTTTTATTTTTAACCTTTCCAGTCAAGAAATCAATATCTGTATCTAGGTTACTACATGGGGAAAGACAAAGTTCATCCATATAAAAGCTTAAAGCTTCAAGAAAGTGTTAATTGCTTACTTGACTTTAGCCTACTACCAAAATATAGTGATTATATGTATTTATCAATGATCAAAAATCAAGATTTAAATGCCTTTTTTTATTGATTTTTGTGAATATTAATATAATTGCAGTCATTCCATTTTTGTGTTTTTCAAAGTTATCTCTTATTAATACTTACTATAAGGCATAAGCTAATATTGTTAAGAGTATAGCCCACATGTGAGTTATGAATAATTTGTCCCACATTGAAGAATTAGAGAGAGAATGACTAACATATAAATTGGTGGGTTACTCCACCTATCACCAATTGGTTTTAGGATGTAACCCCACCAACCTTGTATGTGGTCACTCTCTCCTATGGTGTGGGCTTGTGTACAGGCCCAATGAAGTTTATCAAATATACTCCCTCCGGTCTTTATTAGTTTACCCCTTTCTATGGGGCACATTTGTCGATACACTAATTTAAACCTTAATATCTCTAATTATCAATAAGCAAAAATTACAAAAAGTTGATATTTGGATACTACACATTGAGATGAATCTAACAAGATCTCACATGACTATATTTATCCTTAAGTACAAATCATAAGAGATAGTCAAAGTCATGTATGTGAATAGTGTCAAAAGTCAAAAGGGGTAAACTAATAAAGACCGGAGGGAGTACATAATAAACTTTTGTTTTTGAAAAAAATGAAACTTATAGGAGTGTAAAATTTTGTTTTTGAAAAAAATGAAACTTATAGGAGTGTAAAATATTGGAAGCTTTTTGAGTGGCTATAATAAAATTGTAGCTACAGCCTACAATTACTTAATCTCAGCTCTCCATTTTCAGTGACTCATCTTGGCCATTAATTTCATTGACCTTCAAAACATTCAAAAAAAATTATCGATAACTAGGTGAACTGTCAATTGTGAATGTGAATTTATTAATGTATAACTATTAGTTTTTTATTTATTTATAATGTATAACGGTTAGTATTAGTTTTAGTTTAATTATAAAGTTAATTAAATGATGGTTTAGATTTTAGATTATAAATGAATGGTCTAGGTTAGATCACAAGTTATCATGGCTACAATAAATAGCCATTGTAAAATTATCTGTAAAATATGAGTCACATTCTGATATGATACATTTTCAATTCTGGAAAGACACTTTAGAATTGGGTCAAATCCACTTAGGTTTTGATTTTGACCTATGGAGTATCTAGTAGGTTGGATCAAGTGGTTATGTGGTGAATTCAACATTTGTGCTTTTCCGGCTTTCAAGTTTGGGATTAAATCGGACTATTTTGGAATACTTGGGTAATGTTCGGATGCATGATTTAAGTAATTCTTTGTAGATAACAACCCTATTGTAACAGTGTTCAACATGGAACAATTTATATACTTTTATCCACTTTATCTGATTGTAAAGGTTAGACTCGGTTGTCATCAATTGATACAATAACTTTTTTTAGGGGATTAATTGATACTGTACAATGTTTTTTTTAGGGGATCAATTGATACAATGTTAGTTCAGCATATTCAGGGAAAATATATTTGTCACTCTTCTTAGATATGAACAAGAACAAACCAAAAGTATTGAAAATATGAGTGCGTGATAAAATTGGCATATGCATCTAATGCATATGGTTGATAAAACTTGTACGGTTTTATTTGATTTGAAGATGTTTGACAAGTCTGTGGACTCCACTAAGACCCTACGAATCTTTTTCTCGCACAGAAGCAAAATTTTTGTCTTTGCCAACACAATTTCCACGTAATGGGAATGAGAGAAACGAGCTGTGTCATTGTGTGGTAGGGATTGCGGCTTTCTGCAACACTTGGACCAGAAAATTCAAGGGGAAACCTAAGTTGGGAAATATTGTTAATCCACTACACCCCAGTGAAACTCAGATATAGTTTTGGCCTTTTAGGGTGCTTATCCGTTTAGCAGTTTCCAAAAGAAAAAAAACCTCTATTTGTGTGATCTATTATAGGGCGTTTGTAGATATAATAATGTTTTCTCTATAAACGATGATCTATTAAAGATCTCTTAGAATCGGGAGAAATGCTCTAACCACTAAGCTATCCCTCACTCTCCCTTCTGTTTCTAAATAAATATTTCATTTTAACTTGTATATTTGTCGACGCATAATTTTTTTTATTTATAATTTAATATCACTAATCATCCATTATTAAACAATTATAAAAATTGATATTTTGAAAATATTCATCAACACATATTCAACAACATTATATATGCTAACATTAAGTTTTATACATATGTAGAAAAATATGGGATTTTTTTTTATTTTTACCACCTTATAAGTAGTCACTTTTACACTTTACCACCTTTTGGTCTTTTTTTTTTTTCAATTTTACCACCTTTAACTTGCCAACTCACTAAAAATCACCACCTAACTCGTGTTTCGGGCAAAATTCCGACGAGGGGGGCCCACATTTTGTGATTAAAAAAGTTTTCCCTCTCTTTTGACTCTATATCTCCCCGATTTCTTTCTCTTTCTTCCTTCCCCATTCTACTAATCATCTATTACCTTCAACCCCCCTAAACTATTCAATTCCCTCCAACAACCTCTCTATAAAAATCATCAACTCCTCTCCTCTTTGATTTTTACAGAGATTCTTTTTCTCTATCTCCTCCACTTCACCCAAAATTCCAGAATACCAAGCTCCTCTCTCTCCTCCTTTATTTCGAATTTCGCAGCAAGAGGACAATTGCGGGGACCAACTTATTCACATCTTCATCTATCTCAATCAGCTGAGGGGACCAAACCAAGGAAGCTGAGGTAAGCACACAAACCCTAGCTCAATTTTTGACCTTTTTTTATGCTTACTTATTTGATTAAAGTAGAATTAGGGTTGGGAATTGTGAAAGTAAAAAGAGGTAAATTGAAATTAGTTGTCTAATTGCTGATATTGGATTAATTTGGAAGCATAAACTACATTGAAACAAACAAATTAAAAATTGGGACATTTGCAATGATTATTTAATTGAATTCCACTAGATTTTTTTCCCTGTTTTGCAGATAATTTTATAATGAAAAGTGAGAGAAAATATGTTTCCCTTAATGATATTGCCAATGTTAGAATTAGGTTGGGTGGGAGTTTTTTTGGCAAAATTTATAAAAGTAGGAAGGTGCTTTCATATGATAGTGGGTGGATTTCATTGAACCCCCAGACCAGGTTGAAGGATATTAATATAAGAATGCTTAGGAACCTTGCATTTGCTGCTTATGATAATGCAAAACAACCTGTGCCAAGTGGATTAAAACTGTGGTTTAGGCTAAAGGGAAGGAGCTTGAGTACTAGTAAAAAGGAGTTGGTCAATGATGAGGACATTCCTTTGCTTTTGAAGACTTTGGATGTATTTGGCAACGTGGACTTGTTCTCAACATGTGACCCCCAACCCTTGGCCCAAATAGAACCTCCCCCACCTACCTTTCCTCCATACAGATCCAAACTTCCTGGATTTTCAGAAATCTTGAGAGATTACCATAGGGAACAAAGGGAGAAGGCTGCCTCTTCTAGTAACAATCCACCTTTGACATCTAGTAGCAATCCACGCACCTTTGACACAAAGCAGCCAAACAGCTCTGCTCAAACCAAAGCTTGAAAAACTACAAACTAGGAGGAGAAGCCCTAGGTTTGTAGATCCAGCTGCTGCAATAATTCAGTTCTCCCCAACTTCTCCAGTGGTGATTAGTGAAGCAGAATTTAATGCTTCAGTACACATTCCCACACCCTCTAGAAGAAGTACACCTAGAGTAAATCATATTGCTGTGAAAGGGGCAGGAATAAACGGGAAAGAAACTGATAGAAAAGGAAAAGGAAAGGCAGTTGAGGAAGAGCCAAAAGGAAAAAAAAAGAAGAAAAAAGGGAAGGGGAAGGGAAAAAGGAAGAGTAGTGCAAAGAGGCTTGTATTTAAGGATGATGGAGATGAAGAGGGATCTGGGTCATCTAGCTCAGAGTTTAGTAATTTCGATATAGAGTGGCAGCCAGGTGAAGAGGAGAACAGGGAGCTGAGGGATGAAGAATAGTTTTTTGTTCAAACACAAGTGGGAAAGGGTGGATCTGATATCCTAAAGCAGGTTGAGAATGACTTGTTCACTAAAGAAAGAGAAGCTGTTGAGGAACAACAAAAGAAGCAAGAGAATGAGGGGCTAGTTGATAAGGAGATCAGGTTGCAAGAAGAAATAGAGGGGGATTCATACGAGCTAAGGAGTTTGAATGGCTCAGATTCAGAAGCTGATGACTGCACCTACTTCAACCCTAACACTGATTTCAACAAGCCTATAACACTGAAACTTGGGCTCAAATTCAGTTCAAGCCAGGTAGCAAGGGAGGCTTTGAGGGTTCATGCCATTGAAAACAGGTATGATTTCTACTACCTACACAATGACTCAAGTAGGATAACCACCTACTGTAAGGACAAATGTGATTGTCCTTGGGACCCAAAGAAGAGCAAGAAAAGGCAATGTAGCTGTAAAGAAAAGTGTCAGTTCAAGGTTCATTGTAGGAAGCTTAGTGTAGATTCTAATTAGCAGATTAGGACATTGAAATTGAAGCACAGGTGTGCAAGGACAAATATGGATAGGAAGTTATCTGCTGAGTATTTAGCCAATAAATATTTAGAGGATTGGAGGAGTGATCCTTGTTGGAAGTTGGCAGCTTTTAGGAGGAAGGTGAGGCTTGATACTGGGATTCCAATCAGCTATTGGAAAGCATGACTTGCTAGGGCAAGGGCCAAGTTCCTGATTTATGGGTCTACCTCTGAGCAGTATGCTAGGGTGTGGGATTATGGCAAGGCTGTGCTAAAATACAACCCTAGGAGCAGATGCATTGTTGTTGTTAGTGGGATGGAGGGTCCAGAACCTCCTCTATTTACAAGGATGTGTGTGTGCTTGGAGCCTTTGATGAGAGGGTTTAAAGGGGGGTGTAGGCCCATAATTGGAGTTGATGGGTGCCATTTGAAAGGTGCATACCCTGGGCAACTTTTGGTAGCAGTTGGGAAGGATGAAAACAACAATATTTTCCCATTTGCTTGGGTAATAGTAGAGGTGGAAAATACAGAGACTTGGTGTTTTTTCTTAGAGACTTTAATGAAGGATCTTGGTGGTGATGAAGGTGCTGGTTGGACCTTCATGTCAGATTGACAGAAGGTAATGTATTTGTTATTTTCATTCATTACATACCTTACATATAATGTGTTTACTTATTGTTTTATTGGAATTTCAGGGTTTATTGGAAGCTTTTAACTTGGTTGTGCCCAAGGCTGAGACAAGATTTTGTGTGAGGCACATATGGGCCAATTTCAAACTTAGGTTCACTGGAACCATCTTCAAGGACCTACTTTGGGTTGCAGCAAGGGCAACAACACTGGTATAATTTCTTTCTTCATCTCTTTGTTTTGACTTAGTGTTACTCTAGTGTTCACAATATTTATAAATTGTGTTTGTGGAATGTAATTGACAGTTTGACTGTGAGGTGGCCATGGAATCAATCAGATTCATAGATGATGATGCCTATGAGTACCTTGCTGACATTCCCACAAGGCACTGGTCAGCCCATGCCTTTACAACTAACTACAAGTCCAACATGTTGACTAACAACATGTGTGAGACCTTCAATGCAGTCATAAGAGAGGCAAGAGATAAGCCAATCCTAACCCAAATGGAGTGGCTTAGGAGATACATGATGAAGAGAAATAATGATAAATGGGAGGAGGTCCAGAATACACAGTGTAAGAACATGCCTTATGTGAAGAAGGTTTTTGATGGCTTGGAGAAATATGCAAGATCTTGCATTGTCCAGGTTGCTAGGGGGGGGATGAATATGAGGTTCAATTGAGGGGAGATCAAGTGCTTGTTGACCTGCAACAAAGGACATGCACTTGCTATCAGTGGGACCTTACTTAGATCCCATGTGTGCATGCATTTGCTTGCATGTTGGACAAAAGGGTGAACCCAGATGACTATGTTCATGAGGCATACAGTAGGGAGACCTACTTCAAAGCATATGAGCCTCCATTGAAAGCCATGCCTGGGCAAAAATACAGGAAGAGAGTCGATTTACCTCAACCACTACCACCTCCAGTCAGAGCTATGCCTGGTAGACCCAAGTTGAAGAAAAGAAAGAAAGAGGCTGGTGAAGAGAGAAGCAACAAGAATCCCAAGCACCCAAAAAGGCCAAAAAGAACAAATAATTGTGGTCATTGTGGTCAACCAGGGCATAACAAGAGGACTTGTTCAGATGCCCCTAAGGTTCCTGTTGCTGCAAAGGGAACAGGTGGCAGGCCACCTTTGGACACAACATAGGTAAATGAGCAAAGGAAGAAGAAGGAGGCAAGGGTGAGAAAGGTATTCTTCTTCCCCTATATTGTTCCTAATCTAACTTAATTGTGCAAATTTACTAACATAAACCCTATTTTGTGTAGCTAAATCCCAGTGGTGAAGGTACTTCAAGCCAACCAAGTACAACTACCCAAGACCCTTCTCAACAAGCAAGCTGCTCAACCATTACTAGGGTTTCAACACAGTCACCCACAAGGCAGAAGCAGTCTACTAAGAAGAAGAAGAATGCTTAGGTTTTTAGGAGCTGTTAGTTAGGGTTTATGCCTTGAAAAACATTACTCATGTCAGTTTATGCCTTGAACAATTTGGTTCAGTTACTTTAAGTGGTGAACAATTTACATTTGTGAAATTATGTAATGAATGTGCAAGGAAGTTTGCTTAGGCTTCCTGTACTTGACTTCATATGCAATGAATGGGATTTTGTTTCAAGAACTTGCTTTTTTTATTGAATATTGCAATTGATCATCAAAGGAGACAAAAGTTCAGGCAACAAGTTTAATTCCATTGCAAAATAACATTGTTGTACAATGATAGTGCCATTACAACCATCATTAACCACCCTTAACCACAACCTTAACCACCCTTGATTCAATCTAACTTACCTAAAACAGAAATACAACAAATGCAACAACACTAAATAGGGAACACACTCCCACTACAATCCCCTGTGTGCATGAACTACCCCTACCTACACTGACCATTCCACCTCCCCTTTCTTTCTGAACCTTCTTCAGTTCAACCCTCAATGCCTTGCACTTGACCTTCAATGTATCATTCTCATTGAGCAAGCACCTCCTTTGTCCACACAAATCATCAACTTTATTCTTGTGTGCTTTGGCTTCAGTTTGCATCAGTTTCTTGTCCAAGACCAACTAATTTATCACATCTCTCTGCCACTCTTTCTGATCATCATCAATCCACCTAAAATAACCACACCCCCTTATATTTGTTCCTTGTTCCCACAACTTGCAAGTCATAAATCTTCGCCTGGGTTGTCAGTGGTCCATGATTTCGCCTAGCGAACGAGAATTCCACAGTTGCACTTTTGGTTGTTTTGAGAAGAAGTGTGAGACATTATGTGCCTATAATAATGAAGATAAATGAGAACTAAAGCAAGCATGATGATGAATCAAAAAAATCAGTAATCAAGAAATGCCCAAATTTTAGAAAGAACCCTAACTACGAAATCGGGCTGAGAAATCATACCTTTAGCAGTTACGGATTCTCCAATTTCTCCTTTGATTGAGGTCGAATTTCCCAAAAAATGATAAACCTTAACTTAATTTAGGTTTCCATCAAAGAATTTTGGAATTTTAGTGGAATTTGGAAGCAAAGTTGGGGTTTCAATGAAGAGGAAATGAAAAATCGAGGCTCTTAGGAAAAAAAGGGGGGAAACTAAACTTAAATCAGTTAGGTGGGCCCCCCTTGCCGGATTCTTCACCAGAACTGAGTCCAGGTGGTGATTTTTAGCGAGTTGGCAAGTTAAAGGTGGTAAAATTGAAAAAAAAAACCAAAAGGTGGTAATGTGTAAAAGTGACTACTTATAAGGTGGTAAAAATCAAAAAATCCAAAAATATGGTCAAAATAGAGTCTGTACATAGTGCAATTATCGAAATGGATCATCTATTTGAAAACGATTGATACAAATATGATAACTTTATAATAACATTGTGTCTATGTTGTAGCTTTGAAATACAGAGAAATTAAACCTCGAGCTCAATTTATATTTAAGTATTAGAACCTATTGAGGCAGTTCTATCGCTAAACCGCCGCAATAAGCCCATTTTTTGTTGATATTTGGACCTATTATAGTTATCAGGTAGGGCTGGTAATGGGTCAGAGATTGGGCGGGTGGATCTCAACCCACCCCATCACCCGCGAACTAAATCCCCATCCACACCATCCATCACCCTCCAAAAGTTCCACCCATATCCTCCCCATTCATCAACCGCGGATGGGGTGGGTAGGAAATGGATTATACTAGAAAAAGCGGTTTACTAGTTTGTATACATAACAATTTAAAAAATTAATAAATGAAAATTATTTAGCCATCGATTAACAACAAAGCGACTAAATATCAATTGCCAATTCATAATATATGCCGAAAATTAATACTAATAATAATAATATATACAGTAGTATATTATTTATATTATTATATATATTTATATTTATTAGTATATTCACATGTGTGGATGGGTGGAGCGGGTGATAGGTAAAAAAAATCTCACCCGTTTCCGACCCGCCCGCGACCCGCCTCATTGCTTATATAATTTCGAAAACAAAGCCTCATCACTATTATTACGACTATTTCGTAGAACCGCTGAAAATTACACGCCTCAATACAAATACAGTTTAGTAGTGAATGTTTCTGAATTACTTATATAATTTTTCCATATCTCAATTTGTTCCTTTTAGTAATTATTAAAAAGCATTACAATCATTCACTTGAAAACTCTTTTTACTCATTCAAAAAACATCATTGTTTATTTACCTGTTTCCCATGTTTTAACTTGACCTATTTTATCATATATTTAATAAGTTTAAAAAGAAACTACCTTCATTAAATTGCTTATTTCAAAATTGCATTGCTCATTCCTATATATAGTATGTTACATTGTGTAACACCCCCAAAATCCATACACGTCAAAACTACGTTGCATCGACTTTGGGAGTGTTACCGCCACGGTGAAACACAAGGCTTATTGAAATTAAAACATTAACTTACTCTCTACTATGAAAACTAAATTGCAGCGGAAATAAAATGTTAACTTAACTACAACTCGGGAACCACCATTGACCCCTTTTAATTTAAACCATTAACTAAGTTAATCATAAACAAACTCTAGAAGGTTCAACCAAAACATTTTAAAAGTTTATAAAACAAAGAGTATCCCCTGTATGCCCGAACTCATGCAGCATCATCATCATACCTAATCTGCTTTCCATTGAAATATCGTTGGTTCATCACAGGTCAACAAGCAACACAAATAACAAACAATAAGCTATGCTGAGTACGTACTTAAGCAGTTAAATAGTACACTAAACATAAACAGAAGAGTAATAACAATTCCTAAACATGATACTACAAAAACATTAAATTCCGTTTTTACAATTTATCTGGCATCGAACGGGCACCGTCATCTTCCTAGAATCATACGGGCTACTTAATCCTAAATAGACAACTTGGTCTATTAGATGAAATGTAAATACGATTTCGTTCCGTTTCACACTCATCACCTTAGTATGCATACCCCCAAGATCGTACGGAACATTCCGCCTACTTGAGTTATCAAAATTTATAAGGACACTACTGTCGTCACAGTAGGTCTTCGTAGGAGTGTAGAACAAGTCCCACACTCCCCCCATCGTTCACTACTTGTAGGGATTCCAACTACAAGTTTATCGCCAATTATCATTCTTAATGATATTCATTCATACAACATTAAGCATATAATCATTTAATTTTCCTTCTTAGGTACATTGCTAAATTCTTTAGTTTAAGCAACTTCTTGTAACATCCTTGCTACAACAATAATCATATGGTCCAATCCAATTCTCATTTCATGCTTGTGATACGATAGAATTACGCATTCCAATAATAATTCATTCCAACTCACAAGTCATACAACAAGGAAATACATACAAATTTCCAATTGATTTCATGTTACCAAACAATCTCATCAATCATAACCATATAATTGTTTCCTATCATGATTCTAAGTTCCAATGAAAGAATTCATAACCTAAACATAATACTAACGTATCTAATTGAGCTAGTACGCGTACGTACCTTGTAACGGAGAATCTTCACTGACTACTTAAAACGTTCCGCTTATGAAATTGGGACCTAATCGAATAATACAAGTATTTCAGTGCTAAGTCCTTGATATTATTAAAATAAAAAATCAGCTTATCCAACTATGTGAAATATGATGTTTTGAATATTAAAAATAAACGTTCTTATTGTTTAAACTTACTTTTCATAAGCTTTATTGAACTAACATATTTAGGACTTAATAGTATGCTTGTAAATCTGATTTTTGTTAACTTATATTATACTTGGTTTATAATAACAAAACTTACACAAATATACATAAGTGTAATAAAATCAGAATTGAGAATTAAAATCATCCTAAGAACTAATAGTATAATCAAAAATTTAATTTCCTTTAACTTTACTATACTTTATTTACAAAACCAACTTAAACACTTATATACACAAGTATTATAAAAATCAGATTTGAGAAATAGAATTATCATAAGAACTACAACATAACTATAAATCTGATTTCTTTTACTAATTCTATACTTTATTTATAATACAACATAATCCAAGATATATATATATATACGAATTACAAAAATTAGATTTTACAATTTAACTAAAGTAGAAAAGAATAATTTTTTTTTATACCGAAGTGCCTCGCCGGCGACAACCACCGGCGACGAAATTCCGGCAGCAACACCAGCCATGCACCACAACAATCGCACTCCACTCGCACGCACGGCACACAACGCACCGCACACACCACGAGCCTCGACGCACTCGCGCAACTCGCACACCGCACCACCTCGCACATACCGACGTCTTGTAACACCCCGGCAATTCTATCTTTTCTAAAATACCTTTTTAATATAAAACATAGAGAATTATCAAAGTATTATCTCCCGTGTGAAAACGTATCGGCTTATTCAGAATTTTACAGCGGAAAACATAATAATAAACTTTATAAATAAACTTAGTCAACTACAAAGTCAACTCCAAAAAGTCAAACCAACAAAAGTCAAAGTCAAACTTAAAACCAAAACCAACTACGAAAAGTATAAACTCAAAGTATGCTAAATAGTCTACACAAGCTCTCCAATTCCCGAACCCAATGATGCATCATCTTCAACCTGTAGATGGACAATGCACTATTGATCCCTAGAGACTGCTCACCAAAATGGGTCATCACAGGATCAATAAGGCATATCCATGATCAACATACACACACAAAAGCACGTAATCAGCAAAGCTGAGTACTACATACTAAATAAATAAACAATCCTAACATGATGCTAATAAGTAGTAAGCAGGAATAAATAATAATATAATAACTTGCCGATAACTTTTACTGAACTAAACTTTACAACAACATTCTTATTACTTTGAATGGAATAGTCAATGGACCGAGTTGTCTAACTAAAACCAGCCTTCCCTTTAGAAGACAAAATACGGGCGCGACTCCGTATTCCCATGACCTACGATATCGAACCTTTTAAATAAAAATAGGACACGGTGATCAATTCGGTCCCAGGAAAAGCCATGGGCTACCACCATGTACTCCAACTCCTAATTGTCCAACACTTTAGACGTGCACAAGTCTAAAACTATTGCTATCCATGTTTCACTTTACATGATTTATCAGTTATTACTTGTTATGACTCACAAGTAAAACAAACATTATAATCATTCAACAATCATAAACTTCCATTTTTATCTTAGGATTAAATAAGTGATCACACAACTTAACAACCCAAGATTAATTTCATTTTAATCCAATCTTCCTTTATTTGTAGAGCCTAGCCAACAACCAAACTACCTTTCATAGGTATATAATATCAACTTACCAAATAAGGCCCTCAATCCTTATAAAGTAGTGAAATACTCAAAAGGGAACAACATGATCAATCATGATCCAAACCAATATATATATGTATATATATGTATATATATATGTATGTATATATATGTATATATGTATGTATATATATGTATATATATATGTATATATATGTATGTATATATATATATATATATATGTATGTATATATATATATGTATGTATATATATATATATATGTATGTATATATATATATATATATGTATGTATATATATATATATGTATGTATATATATATATATGTATGTATATATATATATATATTAATCCCTCATATGAATTAATAAAATTAAGTTCCCAACCATATGCTTGCATCAATCTTCCATACAAACATAATATAAATCTCATAATCAACATGTTTCACACAACGGCATAAAACATGCAAATCCAACATAATAGAACTCATATATGAACTCAAAATAGTTCCTATATATGATACTAAATAATTCTCATCCTTAAAATTATGATACTAATCCAATCAACACATAGGTATGTACGTACCTTGTTTAGACAAAATGAGAGGCCACTTAACAGTCTTAAAAGTCGCCTACACAGAATTTTCCGCCTAAAACAACCAATATAAATTCACAATCAATCCTTTATGAATTTACAGCAATAACAAAATACTTTAAACCCTTCTTAAAAATGTTTAAAAACCTTTCCCATCAAAAAACTTGATTATTAAATCTCATAGTATAGTACTACTACACTAGTTGTTAAAATTCATCATAAAACTCCATAACAATACTCCCTTTAAATTTTCAGCAATATATTATATGTTAAAACTCCCTTAAAACATATTTAAACATATTTAAGATCATAAAAATAATCAGTTTCATAACTTATAATAAACTACTATGATTTTCCAACCTTTTTTTTTTTTGAAAGAAAGAGAAATTTCATTAAATGAAGGCCAAATGGCATCTACAATAAGTACTAAAGAAAAATAAGATATAATCAGACAAGATCAAATCAAATTCGTCTTCGAAGAAACTACAATGAACCAGATCGAGCAATACAGCGCAACCCCCTTGTATTTGCTGAATCACGCAGCTATTGATGGGGAAGTCTATCATTCTGACATAGTTTGGGGAAGAAAATTCTTGATTTAACCATGTTGACCGCATCCGAATTTCCGATACTTCCATGTTGATGGTCTTGAACTTCAACCAATAGGAACAATCTCTCATACCAACTTTTAAACTTCCACGTGGGAAGAGACTAGAACTAAACTCCAAACTCCCACAGGAGGAGAGAAAGAACCCAAAAATTGGGTAGAAAACTCTCAAAAAGAGAGAGAATGGAAGATTATTAATAACAAAAACAATAAAAACTAGAAGAAAAAAGAAGAATTGGGGGCTTACCACCATCGAAAGGATGATGGCAGCCCCAAACTAGAAGAAAAGGATTAGGGTTTTTTTGGAGGAAGAGAAAAGAGGGGAGAGGAGGAGGCTAGGGTTTTTTGAAATTGATTTTCCAACCTTTAAAACCCTAAAAATTCATGCTTTGATAATTAAAAATCCAATTCAAAACTAATATGCAAATCTGAATTTTTATTTCTTCAATACATAAATTATATAAACTTAGATTCATAAATAAATCATCAAACTAAACTTTTAAACATAATCAAATTAAAACAAATCTTAAAAACATAAACTTTGAATAAATAAAACTTGAGGAGGAAGAAATTAACCAAAGCAAAGGAAGAAGAGAAGGGACGCCGACGGGGAGGCAGCGACGGCTTCTGGCGGTCGGTAAACGGTCGATGGGACGACAGCAGCCGGCGAGGAAAGAAGTGAAGGCCGAAGGAGAGCGAGGACGAAAACCGAAGAGAGAGAGAGAGAGAGAGAGAAGAAATAAGGAGGGCCGAAATTGTGGGAGGAAGGAGGAAAAAGAAAATAATCGTGTGGGAAAAATTGGGGGTTTATGGGGTTTTTATAGTTTCCCCTTGTGGGCTTAGGAAAAGGTGATTAGGCTCAAACTATAAATCTTTTTCCAAATCAAAAAGTGTTTGGGTTCCTCAAACCCAATTAGGAATCCTTTTTCAAATCCGAAATGTGTTTCAAATATTTCAAATATTTTTCAAAGCATGACTTAATAAAATATTTGACTTCCTTAAATCATTAAAATAATTCCTTTGACTTTCAAATAGTCCATCTTTGAAGAAATAAATCATTTAAATACTAAAATATATTTAAATATAAATAATTATACATTAAAATATATTTATAAAATTCATAAATTTATGGGGGACTACAGTCTACCCCTCTTAAAAGAAGTTTCGTCCCGAAACTTGACACGAAAACTCACACGTTTTCAAAAGTTCTTAACTCAACTCCCATTGGAGAAATACTTGTGCCGCTCAAGTGCACTCTTTTGCTAACTTAAAAATCACTTGTGTTACTTATGAACACATTTTATTATGCGGAGAATCTATTTATTTTGCACCAACATGTGCAAATCACCAAAATAAGCATAAAAATGCATAAAAATATCATAAAAATTAGGTAAAAAGCGCGAAATTCTATCGCATTCTATCCCCCTTAAAGAAAACGAGTTACGCCCTCGTAACTCGCCTCAGGGAATAAATCTGGATACTTCTTCTTCATTTTAGCTTCGGCTTCCCATGTTGCCTCTTCAGACTCATGGTTAGACCAAAGGACTTTCACGATATTGACATCCTTATTGCGTGTACTACGCACCTTCTTATCAAGAATTTTCATAGGCCTTTCCTCATATGTGAGGCTACTATCGATTTGGATTCTCTCAGGCTCCAAAACATGACGCTCATCAGGGATATAACGCTTGAGTTGGGAAATATGAAACACGTCGTGCATTTTCTCGAACTTCATTGGCAACGCCAACCTATAAGCTACCTTCCCAATTCTTTGCAAAATCTCATATGGCCTGCATATTTGGCACTTAATTTGCCCTTTTTCCCAAATCTCATCACTCTCTTAGTTGGTGATACTTTAAGGAATACTTTATCACCTACTGCGAACTCATCTTCTCTTCGCTTTAAATCGGCATAACTCTTTTGCCTATCTTGAGCAGCTTGAATTCTAGCCTGAATCAATTTGACATTCTTAACGGTCTCCTCAATAATTTCTGTCCCCAGTACTATGTTTTCAGTAAAGTCATTCCAGCAAATGGGACTTCTACACTTCCTTCCATACTGTGCCTCAAAAGGTGCCATCTTAATACTCGCATGATAACTATTGTTATATTACCTCTATGGATTAAACGTTCCCCATTGGTATCTTATGGTCAATCTTTACTTTCTGACAGGTTAGACACTTTGACACGAACTTAGCGACTTCACGCTTCATATTCGACCACCAATAGATCTCTTTAAGGCCCATATACAACTTGTCACCCCCAGGGTGCACAGAATGCGGAGTATTATGCCCCTCATCCATAAGTCGTCTCTTAAGCTCATCACATTTTTGTGGTACACACCACCTTCCCTTGAACCTCAAACTTCATCATCATGAATCTTAAAGTTGACTTCCTTACCTTGCTTCATCTTCTCCTTAATCTTAACTAGGTGCTCATCCCCAACTTGACCCTCTTTGATCTCGTCGAAAACTGACAACCCCAATGACAAAGCACTCAATCTTGCCTCGATCTCCCCAGGATTTAAGATTTCTAGGCTAAGTCTTTGCATATATCGACACAATTCCTCAAGAACTACCAAGGCATTCATGCTATGACTCGATTTCCTACTCAACGCATCAGCAACTACATTCGCCTTCCCTTCATGATATTGGATGTCTAGGTCATAATCCTTTATCAACTCTAACCATCTCCTCTGCCTCATATTGAGGTCTTTCTGGGTGAAAATGTACTTCATACTCTTATGGTTGGTAAAGATCTTACAGGTTGCCCCATAAAGGTAATGTCTCCAAATTTCAAGGCAAACAATATATCAGCTAACTCTAGATCATGGGTAGGGTAATTAGTCTCATAAGGTTTCAACTGACGCGACGCATACGCGATCACCTTCCCATTCTGCTGCAACACACATCCCAAACCATTCTTTGAAGCATCACTATACACCTCAAATCCCTCATTCCCATCAGGCAGGGTCAAAAAAAGTGCGGAGGTCAAACGCTCTTTTAATATCTGAAAAGCTTCCTCACACTTCTCACTCCACTCAAACTTTGACTCTTTTTTCATCAAATTGGTCATTGGCCTCGCTATCTTCGAGAAATCTCTCATAAATCTCCTATAATAGCCAGCTAGACCTAGAAAACTCATGATATCTGACACATTCTTTGGGGTAGGCCACTCACTCACAGCTTGAATCTTAGCAGGATCTACAGAGACTCCTTCCTTAGACACATAGTGACCCAAAAATGCTACTTTCTCCAAACGAAACTCGCACTTAGAGAACTTGCCATACAATTGATTCTTCCTAAGCGTCTCCAATATAATCCTCAAGTGTTCATCATGCTCTTTTTCACTCTTTGAATAAATCAGGATATCATCAATGAATACCACAACGAACTTATCTAAGAACTCATGGAAAATCCTATTCATCAAGTCCATAAATATGGCAGGTGCATTGGTTAACCCAAACGACATTACAGTAAACTCATAATGACCATAACGAGTCCTAAACGCAGTCTTAGGTATATCCTTATCAGCTACCCTCAACTGGTGATACCCCTAACGCAAATCAATCTTCGAGAACATGGTTGCTCCATTCAACTGATCAAATAGGTCAACTATCCTAGGCAAAGGATACTTGTTCTTGATGGTTACATTATTCAACTCCCTATAATCAATACACAACCTCATACTCCCATCTTTCTTCTTAACAAACAACACAGGAGCTCCCCAAGGTGATGCACTAGGCCTAATATAACCCTTATCGAACAGCTTTTGCAACTGCGTCTTCAACTCACTCATCTCAGGAGGTGTCATTCTATAGGGTGCTTTAGATATAGGTGCAGTTCCAGGAACTAAGTCTATGGTGAACGCAACAGCTCTAGCAGGCGGCATACCCGAAATTTCACTTGGAAACACATCCATAAACTCATTTACGATCGGAACATCCTCAATATTCACCCCAACTTCTTTACTCACATCTTGCACACTACAGAAAAATAGCTCACACCCCTTCTTCATCAATTTCTTCACTTGCATCGCAAAAATAACCCAAAGTTCTTAGGCTTCCCAAAACGTCTATATGAGGTCAACTTCCCCAAATGGCTTCTCAACACTACTTTCCGAGCTTCACAGTCTATCTTGGCCTTGTAGAAACTTAACCAATTCATCCCAAGAATGACATCTAGGTCTCCCAAATTGAACTCTATCAAATCGGAAGGAAACACACAATCTCCTATCTTCAGAGGCAAATCTTTAAACAACTTGGTACACCTTACTATCTCTCCAGTAGGTATACTAATAGGCAAATTAATTACTTCAAAGTATACCAACCCTAAACTTTTAATAACGGACGACGAAACAAACGAATAAGTCGCTCCACAATCAACTAACACTTTCACGAGAACGGAGTTAATAGAAAAAGTACTAAAAACTAAGTCGGCAGTAATGACAGGTCACTAGATCCCCTTTATAGTCTCTACCAGGGTGGTTCTTATTACACTTCTTACAGTTGTAACTTCTCTCAGACTGGCCCTTACCATTAAAGCCTTGACCATTCCTTTCTTGGAAATTCCCATTCCCATTTCTATTCTTCTAAAAGTTTCACTGATTTCCTCTAGCATTGAAATCTTTTCTTTTCTCACCCATTACAACATTATTCTTATCACACCTCGACTGAAGACCATAAATATGGGAGGATCTCCAATAAACAACATCTAAAGACACAAAGGTCTCATCACCTAACCCCAATTGAATTTCCTCAGTCAAACCTTGCTCAAATCTTTGAGCCTTTAGCTCTTCAGTAGCTACTACCTCAGGTGCAAACCTCGACAGTGCTATGAACTTACTGTAATACTCAGAGATAGTCATACTCCCCATCCTAAGGTTTATGAACTCCCGAGCCTTTTGTTTTATCATAAAAGCAGGGTAAATTTTTTCCTCTTAAAGCAGCAATAAAGGAATCCCAATTAAACCCTTCCACAACACTAAGTCTATTTCCATTTTCTTTCCACCATAAGTCAGCCCCATCTTTCAAATACAATATAGCTTGACCTACTTTACAGCTCCAAAAATCTTTTCAAACTCCCTAATCCAACTTTCTAAGAAGGTAGGGTCAGCTTGCCCCTTAAAGTACGGTGGCTTAATCTTAGCTAGTCTTTCAAACATGTCACCAGCAGGATCGGGACGCTCAGCTCTTTCCTGAGTTAATTTCTCCGCCAATAGGCGAATAGCAGAAGCTAAATCATTACCGTTGTTGGCCATTCTATTTCGCGACCTTAAATTTAACATAACTCTACTTTAGGTTTCGATACACCACTACTTGCCATTTACTATGAAGGCAACATTTGATTTGACCATAAAGATCGCATCAACATACAATTTCTCATGAAGTTATAATAATATCACATAATAAGTCATCATGGAACATATAATCATTCATGAAAATATTCACATCAAGAATAACACATGTGAGGATCCATAAATAAAATTCAATCATAATAAATAAATAAAAATATTCCCATTCACGTACTAGAATAAGTTCTTACTCAACTTGAATAGCTAAAAAAAAATCGATTTTATTTCTCAAAATGATGATAATATTTTTTTCCAATCCATAACAACCAAACTTATTCCTCAAAGAAATAAAGATACTAAATAAATAAATTTAAACCATTGTAGCTTGACTACTTATCCAACAACTAATCTTAAAGCATAAATAAATACTCTATGGATTTACATTATCATTCCTATCCTTATTTTCTTTATACTTTTATGGAGTAAACATTTCATCTTCAAAGTCTCCAGAGTCCTTACTATAATAATACTAACCTGAATTCCTAGGTCTAGTAGATCTTTGAGTCCTTTTGGGTTGAGGTCCATCCTCGACCGACTCTAAATCACTCACATCACTCAGATAAAATCTCCAAGTAGCATTGTAGATGTCCTTTCGGGTTTGCCCTCCAGCACGATTAAACTCCCGAATTATCTCATCGTCACTATCAGGGATGCCTACTTTTAAGATACGACGTATAATAACCTCTAAACTGGTGTAGCTATCACTATCAGACTCTATATTATACTCATAATCACTCAGCACAATAGGGTTGTAGTAGCTCCCTACTCAAGTAGCTTCTCTATCAGACATAGCTAGAGATCCTATAACAAATAATATAACTTCTATAAGCAATTGGTACTCTCACTTAGCGTATGATCCCAACAATAAACAATAAGCAAGAATAACAACAACAATATAAGACATAGGAATAACATAAACAGTTAGCAGGGAAGAAAAATATAATCATGCTGAACTAACTATTTAATGCAGACATATAATATTTCTATCCTATATGCCCTTCCTATACTACCCATCTCTCACAAAATAATAAAATAATCAAAATAAACTAGAGTATTTAAAATAATTTAAATAAATAATTTCGAATTTATAAAGGAACCGAAAAAAAAACAAATAATAAAAAAATTATTATTATAGTTCGAAATTTTCGAACTCAATAAAAAAAATTTATGACACAACAAAAAAAATATATTTCGGACCCTTTGAAAAAAGTAATTCGAACTAAAATAATATTTTAAATCTTGAAATCTTGAAAAAAAATGTTTCGAAAAGTAATTTGAACACAATGAATAAGTAGGAGCTTAATTCTAAGAAATTCATTTTAAGTAACTAGCTAGTTAGGCGCCTAAAAATTTAAAGTTGGCACAAAAGGCCAATAAAAACCTAAAGCTCTGATACCACTTTGTAACACCCCGACAATTCTCTCTTTTCTAAAATACCTTTTTAATATAAAACATAAAGAATTATCAAAGTATTATCGCATGTGTGAAAACGTATCGGCTTATTCAGAATTTTGCAGCGGAAAACATAATAAACTTTATATATAAACTTAGTCAACTATAAAGTCAACTCCAAAAGTCAAACCAACAAATGTCAAAGTCAAACTTAAAACCAAAACCAACTACGAAAAGCATAAACTCAAAGTATGCTAAATAGTCTACACAAGCTCTTCAATTCCCGAACCCAATGATGCATCATCTTCAACCTGTAGATGGACAATGCACTATTGATCCCTAGAGACTGCTCACCAAAATGGGTCATCACAGGATCAATAAGGCATAGCCATGATCAACATACACACACAAAAGCACGTAATCAGCAAAGCTGAGTACTACATACTAAATAAATAAACAATCCTAACATGATGCTAATAAGTAGTAAACAGGAATAAATAATAATATAATAACTTGCCGATAACTTTTACTGAACTAAACTTTACAACAACATTCTTATTACTTTGAATGGAATAGTTAATGGACATAGTTGTCTAACTAAAATCAGCCTTCCCTTTGGAAGACGAAATACGGGCGCGACTCCGTATTCCCATGACCTACGATATCGAGGAACCTTTTAAATAAAAATAGGACACGGTGATCAATCCAGTCCCAGGAAAAGCCATGGGCTACCACCATGTACTCCAACTCCTAATTGTCCAACACTTCAGACGTGCACAAGTCTAAAGCTATCGCTATCTACGTTTCACTTTACATGATTTATCAGTTATTACCTTGTTATGACTCACAAGTAAAACAAACATTATAATCATTCAACAATCATAAACTTCCATTTTTATCTTCGGATTAAATAAGTGATCACACAACTTGACAACCCAAGATTAATTCCAACTTTAATCCAATCTTTCTTTATTTGTTGAACCTAGCCAACAACCAAACTACCTTTCATAGGTATAAAATATCAACTTACCAAATAAGGCCCTCGGTCCTTATAAAGTAGTGAAATACTCAAAAGGGAACAACATGATCAATCATGATCCAAACCAATATATATATATTAATCCCTCATATGAATTAATAAAATAAAGTTCCCAACCATATGCTTGCATCAATCTTCCATACAAACATAATATAAATCTCATAATCAATATGTTTCACACAACGGCATAAAACATGCAAATCCAACATAATAGAAATCATATATGAACTCAAAATAGTTCCTATATATGATACTACATAATTCTCATCCTTAAAATCATGATACTAATCCAATCAACACATAGGTATGTACGTACCTTGTGTAGACAAATTGAGAGGCCACTTAACAGTCTTAAAAGTTGCATACAGAGAATTCTCCGCCTAAAACAACCAATATAAATTCACAATCAATCCTTTATGAATTTACATCAATAACAAAATACTTTAAACCCTTCTTAAACATGTTTAAAAACCTTTCCCATCATAAAACTTGATTAAACCTCCTAGTATAGTACTACTACACTAGTTGTTAAAATTCATCATAAAACTCCATAACAATACTCCCTTTAAATTTCCAGCAATATATTATATGTTAAAACTCCCTTAAAATATATTTAAACATATTTAAGATCATAAAAATAATCAGTTTCATAACTTATAATAAACTACTATGATTTTCCAACCTTTAAAACCCTAAAAATTCATGCTTTGATAATTAAAAATCCAATTCAAACCTAATATGCAAATTTGAATTTTTATTTCTTCAATACATAAATTATATAAACTTAGATTCATAAATAAATCATCAAACTAAACTTTTAAACATAATCAAATTAAAACAAATCTTAAAAACATAAACTTTGAATAAATAAAACTTGAGGAAGAAGAAATTAACCAAAGCAAAGGAAGAAGAGAAGGGACGCCGACGGGGAGGAAGCGACGGCTTCCGGCGGTCGGTAAACGGCCGACGGGACGGCAGTAGCCGGCGAGGAAAGAAGTGAAGGCCGAAGGAGAGGGAGGACGAAAACCGAAGAGAGAGAGAGAAGAAATAAGGAGGGCCGAAATGTGGGAGGAAGGAGGAGAGAGAAAATAATTGTGTGGGAAAAATTGGGGGTTTATGAGGTTTTTATAGTTTCCCCTTGTGGGCTTAGGAAAAGGTAATTGAGCTCAAACTATAAATCTTTTTCCAAATCAAAAAGTGTTTGGGTTCCTCAAACCCAATTAGGAATCCTTTTCCAAATCCGAAAAGTGCTTCAAACATTTATTTTTCAAAGCATGACTTAATAAAATATTTGACTTCCATAAATCATTAAAATAATTCCTTTGACTTTCAAATAGTCCACCTTTGAAGAAATTAAATAATTTAAATACTAAAATATATTTAAATATAAATAATTTTACATAAAAATATATTTATAAAATTCATATATTTACGGGGGATTACACGCCTCGCACACGACGCACCGCACTCGCGTCGCACCTCGCAGCCTCGTCCAGCACTCGCGTCGCACAACGCGAGCCTCGCACAACACTTGAAGCCTCAAAGCCTCGCACCACACAAGCTTCGCATAACACGACGCACAACACTCACGTCACACACCCTCGACTCGCACGCACAACCCAGCACACACGCCGCAGCACTCGATGGCCCACACTTGAACACTCGCAGCGCTCGTCGACCCCACTCGAACACTCGCACACACCCTCGAGGTCTCGCACAACCCACGACAGCACAACCTCGCACACTCTCGAAGGTCTCGCACGCCACACACACACTGCACAACCCTCGCACAATACAGAGGGGAGAAGGCGTGGGAGGATGAAGAAGAAGTGCAGGGGAGAAGGAAGAAAAGTGACGAGGGTGAAGAAGAGAGGAGAGAGAAAATTCTTTGGGCTAAAAACGGCTGATAAGAAAAGTTAGGGTTTTTGTAATTTTTTTTCTCTTTTTATTTATAGCATGAGAGTCCTAGGTTTAATAGGATTTGTTTCCAAATCAAATTCCGATTTCTTATTTTATTTATTTGGAAAATATCCCAAAACCGAATTAAATATAATTAGGTACAAAAAAAGGTTGTATATTTAGATTGTAACTGTAGGCTTACCCAAACTATATTTTTTTCCTGTAAATAATATTAAAATACTTTCACTTTATTCTTTATATTTCCTTATTTATATGAAAAATAACCCCCAAAAATACGGAGTATTACACATTGCTACTCGTTTACTTATTTTCTATGTACCCGTCTTATGCATAGTAGTAACGAATTCAGTTTAGATTAGAAGTTATTAATAAAATAGACCAATTATTATTTTTTTGAATAGTGAACAAATACATTTTTGTAAGTCAAATTGTGATTTAGATCTTTAAAAAATGTACTTAGATCCTGTAATTTCAGTCCATCCAGTTCTTATCTTAAAATGATGACATTTATGTTAGGAAAAAAAATCTCAAAAAACCCTTTATTATGCCTCATTATGCATTCTCAATTGTTGATCTAGGAAATGGTTTATCTAGTTCTTATCTTAAAAGGATCTTGACTCAATAAAAATATCATCTAATTATAAAAAAGATCTAGAATTTGATACCTCGCATTTAGGCTGACATAAACTGAGCCAAACCAAAACTCTAACATGACTCGGCTTCTTTTGGTTACGTTTTTCTAAGTTTGAAGTTGAACCATATAACTCAAACTTCGAAATCCCTTATTGAGTTTTTATGATGATAATTTGAGTTACGTAGTATCTCGTAAAATATATTATTTTTCTTCACTTAACGAACTAACAAGCTTATGAGCCAAATACCATGGAGTTTACTAACACTAATTAGTGAGGGAAACCCTTCCCCAAAAAATCCCTAATCTCCCTATTCTCTCTCGTCACCCCCTCTTCTCTTTTTTTTCCATCTGCATCTGTGAGCGGCTGCCATGGATGTTCTCATCCATAGTAAGGCCCTTTTCCCCTCTTGTTTTCAGTTTTAAGTTTATTTTATTATTTTGTTGAACAAATTAGTCTCTATTTATGAGAGTTTCTCGAGCCATGCTATGGAAATTTTTGTCTATGTTGTAGAGGTTTCCTTCTCTCCTGTGGGAGTTGTGAGTCTTTTTCGTTTGTTTGTAGGTATGAGAAATTATTTTCATTTGTTAGAATTCAAGACTAACAAATATGAAGGTATTGGAAGCTCGGATGCGGTCAACATTGTTAGATCAAGAATGTTCTTGTCCAACTATGTCAAAATGATAGACAGTTTCACTAATAGCTGCAAGATTCAGCAAATACAAGGAATCTGCACTACTTTGGTCGATCTGGTTAATTGTAGCTTCATCGAAAACGAGTTTGATTTAATCTTGTTTGAGTGTATTTTTTTCTTATTTAATACCTATTGTAGATGCCATTTGACCTTTACTTAATGAAATCTCTCTTTCGGCAAAAAAAAAACCATGGAATTTAAGTTTGACTTATTTAATATTCGAATTATAATTTTGAACTTGAGCTTGGCTCATTAACAAAGAAACCAAGGTCGAACCAACTTTAACCGAACGGGTTCTGTTTAGTTCACGAACTTTCAGTTCACAATCAGCCCAACCTCACGTAAAAAGTTAGGAGTATTATTTAGATATTAGAACTACCTAAAAACATAATCTATATGTATAAAAAATCAAAGAAATGAAACATTTCTGTAGAGAGAAAATGTAGAGAAGAAGAAAAATGAAAGAAATCAATTTCTGGTTTTAAATCTTACAAACATGAAATGAGCTAAGCTAATAGCTTTTATACAAGAAGTCTAACAAACTAACTAACTCTCTAAACAACTTGTAACAACCAACTAAAATAAATAAAACTGAAAAACAAATAAACTCCTATACTCCCCCTTCAAGCTGGACCTGTGAAATAAGTCCAAGCTTGGCAGACAACAACTGATGTTGAGTAGAAACAAGAGGCTTAGTAAGAATGTCAGCAAGCTGTTGTGAACTTGAAACATGAGCTGTTTTAATAAAACCTTCTTCTACTTGTTCACGAACATAATGCATATCCCTCTTCAAGTGTTTAGTTTTCTCATGAAACATGGGATTTTGAGCAAGATGTTGTGCTGAAGTATTGTCACAATGCATAGTGATAGGCAGAGAAACAGCAACTTGTAAATCTTCCAATAAGCCTTGTATCCAAACTAACTCACTGGCTGTAGCAGACATGCTTATGTATTCTGCTTCAGCTGAAGATTTACTGACACTTTACTGCTTTTTAGTCTTCCATGATATCAAATTAGTACCCATAAACACAGCATAAGCACTAAGAGACCTGCTGCTAAATTGACAAGAACTCCAGTCTGAATCACTATAAGCAGTAACTGTGAAGTCTGTATCAGTTTTGTACCATAAACCTTTGTCCATTGTACCTTTCAGATACTTGATGAGATGTAATGCATCTCTAAGATGTGGAACTCGAGGACAATGCACAAACTGACTTAAATGTTGCACTGAGTAGGATAAATCTGGTCTTGTTATACCAAGATATATCAGTCTTCCCACTAATCTTCTATATACATCAGGTTCTTCAAGAGCATCACCTACCTCAGTAGACAATTTCAAACCACATGAAAGTGGAGCAGGAGCAGCAACACAATCAAGCATACTAGCATCAGAAATAATATCTTTGATATATTTCTTTTGTGAAAGAAAAATTCCTTTGTCATTTCTATGGACTTCAATCCCAAGAAAATATGTAAGATTACCAAGATCTTTTATTGTGAAAGCTGTATCTAAAGCTCTTTTAACCTCTGCTATTTGTGATGTAGATGTACCAGTGATAAGAATATCATCTACATACACCAACAAAACTAGAAATTCTCCTTGATCAGACCTAGTGAACAGAGAATAATCTTGCTTTGACTGAACAAAGTGCAAACCTTTGAGGAATTTACTAAGTTCTTTATTCCATTGTCTAGATGCTTGTCTTAGACCATAAAGAGATCTCTTTAATCTGCATACTTCACCAGGTTTGGCCTTCGTATAACCAGCAGGAGGTAACATATAAACCTCTTCATCCAAAAATCCATGCAAAAATGCATTGTTTACATCTAATTGATGTAAAGGCCAACTTCTAACAGCAGCAAGAGCAATAACTGTCCTCACTCTGGCTAATTTTGCTACAGGTGAAAAAGTTTGATTGAAGTCATGCCCTTCTACTTGTTGATAACCTGTTGCAACCAATCTTGCCTTATGTCTTTCAATTGAACCATCAGGATTCAATTTAGTTTTATATACCCATTTTGAGCCTATAGCTTTCTTATACTTAGGCAAAACTGTAAGATCCCAAGTGTCATTGTTTTCCAAAGCTTCAAGTTCCTTGTCCATAGCTTTGACCCAATTGACATCGTGCTTAGCTTGATTGTAATGTTTTGGCTCAATAATCACAGAAGCAGTATTAACAGCAAATGAAAGAGAGTCAGATGGATGATCATCATTTTTATGAGGTATATAACTACCTACAAAATCTTGAAGATGCACAGAAGGTTTAACAACTCTAGAACTTGTTCTAGGTCTAGAAACTATTTCAGGTGAAATATGATGTAAATTTTCAGCAGGAGAAGGCTGGTGAAACTGATTATTAGATGAAGTAACAGAAACATCTGATGTTACATTATCAGGAATTTGAGGAATAACAAAAGAATTTGAATTATCAGAAGTATGAGAATGTATAATAGGAGAATGAGAAACTGGGGTTGAATTATGAGCAACAACAAAATCTGTATTGAGATTTTTTTTAGAATGAGAAAAATCTGATTCAGAAGAAAAATTAACCAGATTAGGAAAATTATTTTTAGTACTAGCATGAATAACATTTTGAGTGATTTGATATGGAAACACATGCTCAAAGAAAATGACATCTCTTGACACAAAAGTAGTATGTGTATCCAAGCCATAAAGCTTAAAAGCCTTTTGACCAAAAGGATATCCAATGAATATACATCTCCTGGTTCTATCATCAAACTTGTCTCTTTTAACATGCATATTGTATGCAAAACACAGTGAACCAAAAACCCTTAATTCAGAATAAGTAGGAAGTTTATGAACCAGTTGCTCATATGGAGTCTTCCATTTAAGGACTTTGGTAGGAGTTTTGTTTATCAAGCAAGTAGTTGTAAGTATACAATCTCCCCAGAATTTCTTGGGCAATGAAGCATGAAATCTTAAAGCTCTGGCAACTTCAAGTAAATGCCTATGTTTTCTCTCAACTCGAGCATTTTGTTGAGGAACATGTGGCACACTTTTCCGATTCAAAATGCCCTTGCTAGCAAATAACTCTAAACATGTGCCTTTGATCAATACAGTGCCATTATCAGATCTTATTTGCTTCATTCTTCTATTGAACTGAGTTTCAACCATGATTAAAAATTGTTGCACAGTCTTTTCAACTTGTGTTTTATTATGAAGCAAATATGTCCATGTGACCCTACTATGGTCATCAAGAACTGTTAAGAAATAAGATGCTCCACTTAATGCCCTTATCTTGTATGGCCCCCAAAGATCTATATGAATCAAGTCAAAACAATGATCTGCTCTGCTATCACTCACAGAGAAAGGAAGTTTATGCTGCTTTGAGTTGAAACAAACACCACAATTGTACTCTTTCAAGCCAGTACAATTACAATCAGGAACAAACTTCATCTTGGACAAAGATGGATGTCCTAGTCTAGCATGAAGTAAATCAAGCTGAATTCTAGGGTCTACTTTATTCTGAGACACACTAGTTGCAGATTTATTTGGCAACACAGAAATATGTACAGCATCAACATTTTCTACTGTATTACAACCAACTTCACTTCTAAAAATACCTGCTGACCTTGTTGATTGATTCTTGCTTGATCATCGGTCTTGACAAAGTAATACGACCATTAGTTTTCTTTCCAAAGACCCAAGAAAAAGTAACTAGTATGGTCCTCGTAAATAGCAAGCTTGTTCAAGAAAGAACACTTTAATGCTATTTTGTTCAATTAATTTCCCAATCGACAATGATTATGTTTGAATCCTTTTACAAACATAACATCCTTCAACACCAATTTTGCACTAAGAATCACATCCCCAATCTTATCCACCAACTTATAACTACCATCAGGTAAACCCACTTTAATAGGCTTAATAAGAATTCTTGTGTCGAACATCACACTATCATCATAAGTCATGTGATCACATGCTCCAGAGTCTATAATCCATAGACAATTAACACTGTAATTATTCGCAGAACAATTAAGTGAATGAGAAAATATACCTGCAAAGTTTGCAAAAGAACAACCGGCTCCTCCAGAATCTCCGATTGACACCTTCTTGCCCTTCATTGCTCTCATGACCTCTTGACAAATGGCATTCAACATCTCAGGATGAATAGCACCATTTCCAGCAGAACTACCTCCATTTACAGCAGAAGTTCCAATAGCATCATCCAACGGATTATCACCATAACATTCTTCATGAGCAGAATGAACATTTGCTACAATCTTGCCTCCATATGACTGATTGCTGCCTTTTGTATTAGAAGCCTTTATAGCATTATACCATTCAGGATATCCAATGATCTTAAAACATTGATCAATGGTATGACCTTTCACTTTGCAGTTTGTACAATACTTGCTCAATTTCTCTTTCTTCCAATCTTTCTTTCCTGCAGCAGACCTTGAATACTGTCCATTTCTGAACGTTTGAGCAGCCATAGCATTACTCTCAACAACAACACCATTAACCTCCTTCTGTTTTTCAATTTGTTGTGTAATAGAGAACACTCTATTGATAGTAGGCAATGGATCCATTGATAATACATTTGTAATAGTATTATCAAAGCCACTGTTAAGTCCTAAAAGAAACTTCATCATCCTTTCTTCTTCCTCAAATTCAGCAATCTTTTTAAGGAAAAAACAACTACAATTTTTCAACGCTCCACAACTACAAGAAGGAAATGTCCTTAAATTCTTCATTTCATCCCATAATTTCTTTAATTTGCCATGATAAGCAACAATAGTTAAGTTCTCCTGTTGCAAATTATCAATTTCTTTCCTCAATTGATATATTAATGGACCATTAGATTGTCCAAATCTTTCACGCAATTCATTCCACAATTCCACAGCAGATTCAATGTATCCAAAATCATCAGCTAATTCTGAACTCATTGAACTTAAAATCCAACTAACAACTATAAAATCAGCTCGTTTCCATTTAGGATAATCCTTATGATTTTCAGCTGGTTTGACAATATCTCCATTAATGAAACCTTCTTTGTTTTTAGCAATCAAACCTCGCCTAACATTTCTACACCAGCGCACAAAATTTGTGCTAGAAAATGGTACAGCAACAAGAGATGAAGTAGGATTATCAGATGTTGCAATGAAATAAGAATCAAAAGTACCTCCTCCATTGTTCGATTGACCTCCATTGTTCGAATGTTGATTAGTATCAACTGAATCTCCAGTAGTATCTTCAATCGCCATTGAATTTGCAAAGAAGTTTCAAGAGATTACAAGAATTGGAAGAATTTAACAGAAATTGTGCAAGAAATTTCGCAATCGCAAGAAATTTCACAACAAATTTCAAGTAAAATTCACAATTATAATATGAATTCCAGTAAAAAATCGAAACCTCAATCTCAAATAAGAGATTAAGCTCTGATACCATATAGAAAATCAAAGAAATGAAACATTTCTGTAGAGAGAAAATGTAGAGAAGAAGAAAAATGAAAGAAATCAATTTCTGGTTTTAAATCTTACAAACATGAAATGAGCTTAGCTAATAGCTTTTATACAAGAAGTCTAACAAACTAACTAACTCTCTAAACAACTTGTAACAACCAACTAAAATAAATAAAACTGAAAAACAAATAAACTCCTATAATATGCATCATATACAACTGATTAACTGTACATACCCTATTTCTAAACCATGGATCCACCATTGGTTCTAAGTCCTGAAGACAGGGTTTGTGGAGACATCACAGACAAATCCAACCACTAAGCTGATACAAAGTTCCTAACGCTAACTCACACATAAGCTTACAAACTAAACTAATTCCCCTCGTGTACACCTAAAGCTAGATGTACCCAGAATATACAAAAAGAAAGAAAAGAACAGCTAGATCTACCTAGATACACCTAGAGTTTCCCATAACAGTTGCTGACTACTTTAGCTGATAAAATCTTTAACCGTATATGTTAAAAGTTGCGCATGCATTAATTCTGGCCTTATCTTGAAAACCATCTAGCGCCAATGTCATCAAGAGAGAGTACAAACCCAGTATTAGATCGCATATAATTGACAATAAAGGCCTAAGACAGAAATGAACCAATTCAATGTCCCCTAAAATACCATTATGCAGAAAAGAAAAAGAACCAGTGCTCAAATCACCTGATCAATTAAGCCAGTCTTCTAAAAGCAACACAAAGCCAACTATAAACTAAAAGTACAATTACATTCTCTTCTTTCTCCACAAAAAGCATATATGATAATGTATTTACTTTGGCCATAATGCAAAGCAGCCGGACATTTGATGTTAGGATTGTAAATCTACCTGTAACACATCTAACACCCCCCCCTTTCCCGCAAAAAAGGTGCCAAAATCCAGGATTTCTTGAGATCGAAATATGCAAAGAAACCTCAAGATATAGTTATTGACTCATCTTGGGTGAGGGCATCGGAATGGACTGATGAAAGAATGTCAATTTACAGTCTTTGGTTGTATACAAGAAGCTTCACATTCCAAAACCACAGAGTATAATGCTTCATCCTCATTCCGATTCCTCAACACATTCAATGCATCTCCTACTGAATTGCCTCAATAGGTTCTGATGCACATGGAGAAATTTCCTGCAAACAAAGACATAATGACACAAGTTTATGACTGTTGCTTACACTGTTTATAAATAAACTGGAAACATAATTTGCAAATCAATACTTAAAAGCTGGCTATAGAGCTGCTCCAGACTCCAGTTAAGAGACCATATAAGATTTCCGACCAAGCAAAAAGAAAACGAGTGCGAACTTACAAGTTTGAATAATACAATAAATCTTCACATTCTGGAAAGATGAGGTTTTATTGATTCTACTACCACCTGTTTGATAACAGAAACAGCAAGTCAAGATCAGATTATAGAGGTTTCTTTGTAGCAAATGATTGAGCCATGTTGGGGTTACAATTATTAAGTGAGAAAGCCTAGATTTTGCCAGATGATTACTTGCTCCCATCTGGGGGGTGAGAGAACGAGAGAAAAGTAGACTACATTCAGCTCTCCCAAAGGGGAATTCTATTCTAAGGCCTCTTCCCTGGTTACTTGAGAGCAAGTGTGCTTACCCTCCCATCATAGGACAATGATGCAAAAACCCAAGGCTCCCTAGAACTCCAAGCAAGGCCTGAAATATGATTCCAGGTTAATATAAGTACTTTTAGAAAATAATAGAAAGAAGTACAAAGCTGATATCTCATAGTTACCATAAACACTGTCTTCATAATCACTGTAAGAGTACAGTAAAGGATCTACACGCTTGGTTGGGGACTCTAACAAACTGCAAGAAAACCAAATTTATGTAAATTAAGACTACACAAGTAAAATAAAGTGAGCACCACAATAATGATTAGAAAAACACCTTTCAGGTGTGACTTCCTCACTGCTTTGTGAAGGAGGTAGCCACAGGTTCACAGATGAGTCCGTTCCGGCACTCTGCATAAGTAGTAGCTATCTCAGCATTCTTAAAGTTGCAACCTTGTAATTCTACTCCACAAAAGAAATGATGGTAAAAACTTTTATAAGAGAGTCTTCGGAGGAGGAGTGATTCAATCATAAATAAGAACTCTGAGCTCATTCTTCAGATATTAAGCCTTCACTGTGCAAGCATGGAGAACTGATTCATTGCCATAATGCTTTGAGCTCAAACTTCTGCCTATGAGATGTGAGCCTACTTACTACATGGATTAATTATGCAATTACGTGTAAAAACATGGCATTACATGAATAAAGTCTACTGCATATAAGTAAATGTACATTTTATAATTTATATAGAAAGGAAAGAGAGAGAACCAAGATTAGATCGTCGTACTCTGGATTAGACCTGACTGTCCATGTCCTGTAAGCAATAGCACATGAATGCATGTTAAGAGGTGCACTTGCCGGATACCTTTTTAAAGCTATCGGTCATGCAGTCATAACAGAGAAAAAAATGAGCAGCCAATGCCATGAAAACCATTACAGGACCAACAAGAAAATGACAGCAATGATCCAGTATTACAAACTTTGCTGTTCATAAATCCTGAGAATTCTAAACCATGAGATCTTCAGCCAAATCATGAAAGCCAAGCATATTAAACAACCAATGCCTTGGGAACCACGTGTCCATATGAGCAGTGAGCCTACTTGTACATATTCCACTTGCAACCTGAAGTGTTAGTCTGGAGGAAGTTAAAGCCTTGACTTCCTCGCAAGGGATAAGTCAAACACCTCTAGGAAGTTACATCAGTTCTAGCGACAACAGATTTTTGATAATAGTGGAAACACTTTTGAGTTTTTATCATCGAATCCAGATAAGTCAAACGTCAATTAGAGTTGATTTCTAATTTGAACAGAAGCTCTTTCCTTCGTACTTGATATGCTTGAACTCCAGATATGCAATAGTAACCATCCATTAATAGTAACTCGAAGAAGAATACCAGCAAGCAGTTCTGAGTGTCTATTCCCCTTCTCTAAAAGGTCTTATGACAAGGCCAGGGTAACAATTAACTAGACAATTTACATATTATGCAGTACCACATTTGATGGCAAGGGATAATAGCAGGAGGCTATCTAACATATAGGGCCCAGCTCTAGTAGTCTTATCAGTAATTTGATCAAGAATTCTGAAAAAAATGTAAGTGCAGGAAACTCGGAACTTATTAGCGGATTATTCAAGAATTCATCTCATATTCTATGATCAAAGCAATCATTGCTGATCAATGCAAGCAACGCCTAATTTTACGCAAGACATTCATGTGATGAACTAGAGTGGGGGAGGGGCCATTGTAGGGATTTAGGGAACTGCAGTTTGTAGTAGCTTGAGGATGATTCCAAGAGCGTTACTCAGAGGAGAGAGGGAGAGAAAGGGAATCACAACTCTATATAGAGGGGAGTAAAGGGTGAGAAGATCATGAAGAAAATTTGAGAGTTTCCTTTAGTTGTTAGCTTGGGAGTGTGTCAAGTCACTCAAATACTTGGCAACATATCTTTCATTTTAGTTGTATTTCCAGATTATCAATCAAAAATCAGTTTACTTTCTTTTTTTTTTTTTTGAAGGAAAAAAATCAGTTTACTTTCTTAATTATCCTCTTTAATCTGCCTTAGATATGTCAGTTCATAGTAATTCATGATTTTTGTACACAGCTTATGTATGAAGATTGTAGACAACTGATTCCTTAATTTAACAAGAAAATATATGTTAGTGAAAGAAAAATGAGGGCCTTTCCCCATACAGGCCCCACTCTAGTTTATTTTATTATACAATCACATAGTAACGTGAAGTGCACAACTAATTTGAAATACATACTGAAGCAAAGAAAGCCTGCACTATTGTAGTGCACTTTACCAGTGTGCATGGCCAGGAAGCTCGGTAATAGGAGCCTTTAACATCCTAAGATCCCAAATACGTATTCCAGACTCATCCTCCGCAGTGACCTACATTGATCATTTACAAAAACATTATATCTCATAAACTTGCTATAGACATAAGTACCAAATCAACAAGGTATCTTGTTTGTCATTTAAATTAGTTAAGTAACTTTCAGCCTCCAACACTGATACAGTGATACGTCAATAACATTGGCATTTGGCACCAATTGGTTTCGTAATGGTGTCTCGAGGTTCTAAATTTCAACTATCTATCAGGGCTCCATTATGACTACGTACACTTCTCAATGCACTATCAGCTTCAAACAGTATCCAATCAAGTGTTATGCTAGAAATCAAGATCTTGCAAAGGTTAACACTAGGGATATGGATGTATTAATGGATCAAAACCAACTAATACAAACTAACTCACTTTCGAGAGGTGAGATCTCTCCACAATAAGGCTGTTTCAAGATAATTTTTATGATGCAAAAATATTCTAACACTCCCCTATTTATACTACTGTGGGTGCCTAACAGTGCACACGTCACTTCTTTTCTCATTCCATTAAGTTAGTGCCACTCAGAATTACAGAGGATAGGAGAATATGCTGCTATCATTCTGTCCTTTTCTGAGATACTAGGTTGGTGACTCACCCAGAGTACCCTTTTTGCCCCTTCTAGAGTACGTAATTAGGAACCTTCCAGGTTGATTCCTTGCATTACCTGGGTTCCAAAGAGTCACCTTGTCCTCAAGGTGAAAGGTGGGGAACCTTTGAGCCATGGCAGCAATGTCTTCCCATGTTGCCTCATAGTCAGGGAGATGTTTCCACTTGATCAGAGCCTGTGTAGGGTTTTCAGCATGCTGTGAAGTTGATCTGACACCAAGAACTTTCTCTGGTTCAGCTTCCAGAACTAACTCAGTAGAGATTTGTGCAGGTAAGGTGGGGTTTGCAGGGTGATGACCAATGGCAGCCTTGAGTTGTGAAGTATGAAAAACCGGGTGTATTTTGGAGTTTGGGGGGGGGAGTTTGAGCTTATAAGCTACTGGTCCAATTTTCTCCAAGACCTCAAAAGGTCCATAATACCGAGGTGACACCTTTTCATTAGCCCTTTTTGCCAATGATCTCTGCCTGTAAGGTTGCAGCTTCAGGTACACAGCACTTCCCACCTCAAAGTGGACTTCCCTTCTTTTTCCATCTTCATAAAATTGCATCAGTTGCTGAGCCTTGATTAGATGACCCTTCAAGTCATCGAGAGTGGCATCCCTCTCCACCAATTGCTCTTCCAAAGAAGAAACCGGAGTTTGCCCTTGATTATACCTAGTTAGGTGGGGGGGTTCCCTGCCATAGAGTGCCTTGAAAGGGGTGCATTTGTTTGCGGAATGCATGCTTGTGTTGTACCAAAACTCAGCCCAGTGGATCCATTTAGCCCAAGTCTTGGGTTTTCCATTGGTGAAGCACCTGAGATATGATTTGAGGCTCTTGTTGACCACCTCAGTTTGCCCATCAGACTACGGATGGTAGGCAGTGCTGTAGTGTAAGGCCGTACCCTGGAGTTTATGTATTTCCTTCCAACACAAACTCATAAACACTTTATCCTTGTCAGAGACAATAGCAATAGGAGTACCATGTAGTTTTACTACCTCCTTAGTGAAAATTTCAGCTACCATAGGAGCAGAAAAAGGATGCTTAAGGGTGAGAAAATGAGCATACTTTGTGAGTCAATCCACAACTACCAAGATGGAGTCTTTTCCCTAAAACATGGGCAAACCCTTCAATGAAGTCTAAACTGATTTCCTCCCAGACCTGACTTGGGATGGGGAGGGGGTGTAGAAGTCCCCCTGGTTTGAGGGTGGAATGTTTGTACTGTTGACAAACATGGCAGGCTTGTACATACTTCAGAATATCCCTTCGCATACCCGGCCAATACCACTCCCTTGCCAACCTTTGATACGTTTTCAATCCCCCGAATGTCCCCCCCGAGGCCCATCATGATACTCCTTGAGTAAAAGTGTGACCAGAGCACAGGTGCTGGGCAGAACCACTCTCCCGTTAAACCTCAATACCCCTTGCTGCACCGAAAACCCCAGGTGTTGATGTTTGCCTTCTTGAACTGCTTGTGTTACCCTTTGGATGAAAGGGTCTTGTTGGATCTTTGGGAGCCATTCTTCCCAAGAAAAAATGCAGGAAGAAGTGATCATATTTAACTCAGTGCCCTCCCCTCCTTGTCTGGACAGAGCATCAGCAACTATGTTGCTAACTCCAGATCTGTAGCTAATATCAAAGGTGTAGCCCAATGCTCACCCACCTTTGATATTCCGGATCCACTTCCCTTTGTTCCATGAGGAACTTTAAACTTTGTTGATCGGTCTTGATGATAAACCTCCTTCCCAAGAGGTAGTGTCTCCACTTAAGCACCGAGAGAACAATTGCCATTAACTCTTTTTCATAAATGCACTTCAATTTGGCTCAGGGACCCAAGGTTTGGCTAAAAAAAGCAATGGGATGGTTATCTTGTGAGAGAACAGCCCCTAACCCAAAGTTAGAGGCATCGGTTTCAACAACAAAAGTTTTGGTAAAATCGGGTAAGGCAAGGGTAGGGACTGTGGTCATGGCTCGTTTTAATGACTCAAAGGCATGGGTGGCTTCCTGCGACCAGTGGAAACCATCTTTTTTCAACAGCTGGATCAAAGGGTGTGCAATCTTTGCATAACCTGCCACAAACTTTCTATAATACCCCGTTAACCCCAAAAACCCCCTCAAAGCTTTCAGGTTCTTAGGGATAGGCCATTGTACCATGGCTCTAATTTTTTCTTGGTCTACGGACACCCCAACAGCCGATATGATGTGACCCAAATAAGCAAGTTCATACCTCCCAAATTCACATTTTTGCAGGTTAGCATAGAGTTGGTGGTGGAGAAGTGTTTGAAGGGCTAAGGAGAGATGTGTTTTGTGGATATCTAGGGTGGGACTGTAGATTAGGATGTCATAAAAAAAGACCAGAATGAATTTGCGTAGGTAAGGTTTGAAAATTTGGTTCAGGAGGGCTTGAAAGGTGGATGGGGCATTGGTGAGCCCAAAAGGCATAACCATAAACTCATAATGCCCTTGGTGGGTTCTAAAGGATGTCTTAGGTTCATCCCCTAGCTTCATCCTTATTTGATGGTAGCCCGATTTAAGGACACTTAGAGAAAATTGTGGCTCCCTTGAGCTCATCTAGTAACTCATCGATCATAGGGATGGGATACTTATCCGGGACTGTGGATTTATTCAAGGCTATGTAATCCACACAAAAACGCCAACTTCCATTCTTTTTCTTCACTAATAGAACCCGGCTGGAAAAAGGGCTTGTGGAAGGTCTTATGATCCCGGCCTGAAGCATATCCTCAATCAATCTCTCTATTTCATTTTTCTGTATCTGAGGATACCTATTAGGGACGCACACTCACCGGATCACTGCCTTCTTTTAAGGTAATGGAGTGTTCATGGCCTTAATGGGGGGTAATTCTTGTGGCATGGAAAACACGGTGGAATGATAATCAAGGATTGGTTGTAATTCGGGGTGAATGGGAGGTGTGGTACTACTAGACTCCTCTCCCTCGAGCCTGTTCAATTCCACCAAATATCCCCCTCCTTCCTTTCGGACGGCCCTGGGCCTTCAAAGAAATAAGAGTCCTGCCCAACGACAGATCCCCTCTCAACACCACACTTTCAGCCCCTAAGTTAATCTTCAAAACCTGAGTTCTCCAATTGTTAGACATGGTCCCTAATTTAGCCAACCACTGAATTCCCAGAATAATGTCAGAATTTCCCAACTCCAAAGGTAAATAATCCTCAATAATATCTATCCCTTGAAGATGTAAGAGGATAGATTTGCACTCACCTTGCCCTTGTACCTCCTCGCCGGTGCCAAGTGTCACCCCGAACTCCTTGGTGGGAGAGATCGTAATTTTCAGATTCTTCACTGCGTTGGTGGAGATGAAATTATGCGTGGCCCCGGGGTCCACCATAACCACCACCACCTGATCTTGAATGACCCTCTTCATCTTGACGGTGCGTGGGGTGGTAATTCCGAGCACGGAATTTAGAGAAATCTCCGATTGGACCAAACTGGACAGCTCCGCCTCACCCGTCGGATCTCCTAGGGCTTCTTCTTCGCCATTTTCCTCCACTTCTCCCTCTTCTTCAACGCCTATAATGACGCTCAACTCCCTCCTCCGACATTTGTGACCGGCGCTCCACTTGTCATCACATCTGAAGCATAACCCACGCTCCCTCCTATACTGCATCTCTTCATCAGTAAGTCTCCTAACTCCACTACTGGGCCTGGACTGGTTGTTTTTTTGTGGGGTTTGGGTGTATGAAACATTGGATCTTGTGGGTTGATTCACTGTAGAAGTGGATCCACTTTGGGAATAATTGGGTGGGTTTCGGATTTGGGTTGTGTTTTGGGTTCGGGTTTGGCTAGGGTTAGAATAGGAGGGTTTATAGGGTGTGAGACATTTTATTTTGTCCTAACAGCAAGGTCCATGGCCATTTCTAATGTCCTTGGGCCCAATAAGCAAACTTCAGCCCGCACGTCCTCCTTCAGCCCATTAATAAACTGGCCCTTGGCCACTTCCTCCGGGTAAGTTCCCTAAGGGGGCTAAAGGCTCAATGAATTTTCTACGGTACTCCACCACTCCCATTCCTCCCGATCGGCGATGATTCGCCCACGCTCAGTGGAGCGTTCCTGCAGCCGTCGGCCGGAATTGTCTCAACACCATCCCCTTAAGTTCTTCCCACCTTGTGATGAGTTGCCTACTGTCCTCCCATTAAAACCACAGCAGCGCATCACCTTCAAACGCCACCACCGCCGCCTCAACTTTCTCGTCCTCTGTCAAGCGGTGAAATTTGAAGAAACTCTCCGTCCGGAGAATCCACCCATCAGGGTTTTCTCCACTGAACAAAGGTAAGTCAAGTTTTTTGAACCTCCAACTTCCGAGGACCGCCGTCCCCTGTTGGTTCCACCCCCCGTCTTCCTCGTCCTCCTCCCCGTTCGGTGTCCCAAAAGGCGCCTCTTGATTGCGCATCTCTCCCCTGTGATTTCCCTGGGTTGCATCACCTTCACCTAAGAAGGGGTGGCGGATGGGTCCCTGAACAACGCCGTTCTCATTTCCTCTTGAAACCTCCTTTGTTCGTCCCGAATATGAGCTATCATTAGTTCCTGGTTTTCTCTGCCCCTGTTGATGCGTCCTTCTAACCTTTCTTACTGGGTTTGCTGGTTGTTGATGATCTCAGTGAGAGATACATTCACTCGGGCGAGATCTTGTTCTAGCTGGGTCAGCCTTTGTTGGTCGCCTGCCATCTCCGATCTCCGGCTCTGATACCAAGTTGCTAGAAATCAAGATCTTACTAAGGTTAACACTAGGGATATGGATGTATTAATGGATCAAAACCAACTAATACAAACTAACTCACTTTCGAGAGGTGAAATCTCTCCATAATAAGGCTGTTACAAGATAATTTTTATGATGCAAAAATATTCTAACACTCCCCTATTTATACTACTATGGGTGCCTAACAGTGCACACGTCACTTCTTTTCTCATTCCATTAAGTTAGGTGCCACTGAGAATTACAGAGGATAGGAGAATATGCTGCTGTCATTCTGTCCTTTTATGAGGTACTAGGTTGGTGACTCACCCAGAGTACCCTTTTTGCCCCTTCTAGAGTACGTAATTAGGAACCTTCCAGGTTGATTCCTTGCATGTTACTGTCTAATCTCATATATACAATAAAAAAGGCCGTTTTTCAGCCATTGGCTCTTATAGTCTTATGCCCAATTGGCACGAGTATCCAGCAATCACCTATAACCACAGATATCAAAATATCTAGGCTCGTATTTCTAAAATATACTCCCTTCGTCCCATAATTATCTTTATTTTACGCTAAGTCCACGTTATGAATTCTAGTAGGGGGTGGGACAAATGGTAGTTATATCTGAATAACAAAAATTTGAAAGTGGATAGAAAGAGAAAATATAGTAAGCCAGTGTGCGTATTTAGACAGAAAAAGGTTGATGTGATAGAGAAATAGTAGTAGGAGAAAAAATTGGACCCACATCACATGGTGGGAATATTTACAAAGACAAGAAAACTTTGAGACATCCCAAAAAGGTAATTTATTACTGGGTAGAGGCAGTATTCCATATTGTATGAGGGACACTAGCCCTCCTTCACACCTTAAAATAATATATTTGTGGAAAACCCTGGACAGAAACTACTATAAGCACCAAATTATAAGCATTTGCAATACATAATACACCTATGAGGTTCATTTGCAAGCAAAGCTAAACAAGTGACTTACCAGAATATTGCTTTTTTTGGCATCAAAATCTACATTGCGGGTGTGCACTTGCTCAATTGAGTTGGTCATTCTGCAATAATTAGAAAATTTTAGACCAACACGTAAACAAAAATGTTACATGAGACCAAATGTTCAGATAGACCATATATTCATATAGCAGAAGCTGTCAATGTTCAAATATGACCAGAATAAACAAAAAAAAAAAGAATTTTGAAAAGCAAGCCCTTGCAAGGCATAGCAACAATGAAGCATGTCATATAGTGAAGATGCGGACAATTTTCCTCAATCTGAGAGAAACAAATTAATTTAGGAACATATCAAAAATGAACAGTAAGATAAATAACAGAGCATACTTCATTGTTCGTAGGTCCCAGAGCTGAATTGCTGATTCACTAGTCAATGCAACAACATTCACATCATGAGGGTCCCATGCTCCACCAGATAGGGAATGAAGCATGCCAGCTGATTCCTGTGATTGTACCTAGAAAATGCAGGAATAGCCGAATAAAAAGCCAAAAGAAATTTACTCAAAACCAGGTTCCTGAGATAAAGCACATCAGAAAGATGACTCAATTGATAAAACCATTAGCAGTAAAATTGACCTTGCAAAGATTTCAGACCAACCTGCACCATCATATATAGGTTAACAAGGAGGTGAAATTGAGGCAAAAAAGAAAACCCGTATGGACAAAGATAAAAGTATGGGAGACTTTTCAAACAGTTCAACCTTTACCCAGCTCCTATATCCATAGGTACAAGTCAAACACACAAGCAGTTTCTATCCCCTAATGCATAGTTTCCTACAACAAGAACTCGACAATTACAATACCCAGTATGGATCCCACGCGGGCAAAGTCTGTGGTGGTCTAGGTGTAAGCAGTCCTTACGTCTAACTCGCACATAATGGAGATAATCTTTCCAAGGACCATATAAACATATAAAGAACAACAGTGAAGAGGATAACCAAACTGCTTCTATAGGGAAGAAGAGCCAATAAGAATATCGACTACTATATAGATTACAGAAACCGATATAATGATAACAGGTAGTATCTTCAAGATAGAGGGTCCAAAACTGTAATAGTAGCAGTTAAACTTTGTATTAATGTTTAAATCAAAGTTAGGCTCTAAAGCTAAGCCAGCTAACTATTTTACATCTGTTCAGGGAATCAGAGGGATTTTTATCTGATCACACAGAGATACAGTAAGGAATAAAAGGAGGATAAGGCTGAACTGATGCTGACGACGATCACAGCAATTAGTTGCAACATTTGATTGGGGATATACAAGTTAATCAGACACCAGTATGGATCTATGATAGCTTAAGTTGCTGACCAGAGCGATACTAATAGATAAACTCAAGGAGTGGAATGAACATTTATGGAGCACCTTTTGACCAGCAGCTGCTCCATTATCATACAGTTGTGATGCCATCACCGAGTGAATTAGTATGCACCATCTCAAGCTTTATAAAGAAAAATCTTCCACTAGATTGCTAACTCATTTGAGCTCCTTATTTATCACTTGCCTAGTACATGGCCTTCTCACAAATAGATCGATAGCAGTTTTCTAAATTCACCAATTTCTCCTATTCTGTTCAATCTTTGATTACATTTGGTATTCATCATAATTGATGCTTCATCATCTGAAGGAATGATGTAGAAATAGGAAGTATGAATTCAGAAGTCCAGAAAATTTTGTTAACCAGCCTGTTTGATCAAAACTTCTCATTTCCTCGTAGCCAACAGGCATGCTCAAAGTCCCAAGACCTCAAAATCCAATTTTTTTTGCGCAGAAGTGTGAATCACTTTGCATAATTGATTGCTGGCTGTGATAGTGAGACATGAACATAAGAGACAGACGTAAAGGGGGTGTTGTAATATTATCTGACATGTATCAACAGAATAAAATGAGTTTGCAGCAAGCACAAATGCACAAGTCAAAGGCAAATAGATTATCAGCGAATGTTGTAGAAACAGGAGAACTGAAACCTCATTTTATGGAGTACTTCAACAAACTCAAGGAATGACCTCAAACAGACAAATTATGATTGTCGTTTAAGAAACTGAAATTTCAACTAAAAAAAAGATTCAACAATTAGTCGTGTCATTTATCCAGGCACCGCATTTATGAGACTGGGATCCAGTGACACTGCCATGGCTATTCTATCAAATTCAGATGCCACTCACTTAAAGTAGTGTGTACCATAATTATTTGAGGGGAATTCATGATTTATGCTTTTGCAAAAACTACATCACAAATCCATGCTTTTGAAATTCTTTTCATTGCCTACCAGCTCGATTTCTACTTAATTTCAATTTAAAGACCAAAAGAAAAACATAATTCGTGTTTCATGGCAAGGAAAAGTAAAACCACGCAGTAAAACAAAAGGGGTATATCATCTTCTACTTTTCCCATCAGTCAGCTCCATCAAATGCATCATCAATGGGCTTGAATTTCTGTGATGTTTTCACTCACTCTTAAGTCACCTGAGCAGCAAAATAAGGAAACCCACAGAGAAAGATAGAGAAAAGTGAGAGCTTTGATTAATTGCAAGAAAATAAACAGAGCATTCGAGAGGCTCAGTCTCTCCCAGAGATTACAAACACTACAAAATTCCACACACCTCATTATTCCCCTTACACCCTAATTTATAGACTACTGCTCTCTTAAATTAACAGCTACTGACATTCTTTCCTAGCTGGCCTGATATTCCACTCACTGTGCTGACAACTCTGAATATTCTGTGGTAGTGGTTCCACACTTCCACTATCCCCCCTGGACAGGTTTGCCCCTACATTTCTTGCGTGCATAAGTCAGCCAAGATTTGGGGATTGAGTTTATCACATTACCCCGCCCCCAAAGACTCACCTTGTCCTCAAGGTGGAAGGAAGGAAAACGTGCCTGCACCAAATCCGCATCTTCCCAAGTGGCTTCAAAGGGTGCTAGATGCTTCCACTTCAGTAACACTTCAGTCTGTGTGTGCCTCCCCCTCTGTGTCTGTCGCACATCCAACAACTCCTCAGGCTCCACAGCTAACTCCAATTCTGCAGTCATTTGAGCAGGGACAGTAGGTGCTACCGGGGCATCTCCAATTGCTCTTTTGAGTTGAGATACGTGAAATACTGGATGTATTTTACTGGTATCTGGTAGTTGGAGTTTGTAGGCAACAATTCCAACCTTTTGAAGTACAGGGAATGGGCCGTAAAAACGGGCTGCGAGCTTCTCAAAGGGACGCTTGGCCAAGGACTGTTGACGGTATGGTTGTAACTTCAAGTAGACCAAATCTCCCACTTCGAAGGACTCATCTCTCCTTCTTGCATCAGCATAAGCTTTCATTTTCTGCTGGGAGCGCAAGAGATGGAAGTGTAAATCATCAAGTATCGCATCCCTTTCTTGTAAGACCTCTTCCAGGCTGTCTACGGGTGTTTGTCCTCTGCCTATGTGCAACAAGTTAGGTGGGTCGCGCCCATACAGCACCCGAAAAGGTGTGAGTTTTGTGGACATGTGTGGTGAAGTGTTGTGGGAATACTCCGCCCATGGCAGCCACTTCGCCCATGTCTTCGGATGCCCAGCAACAAAGCATCTCAGATACGTCTCCAGACCCTTGTTCACAATTTCTGTTTGTCCGTCGGTTTGTGGATGATAAGCAGTGCTATGCTTCAATGTTGTGCCCTGAATACGGAACAACTCCTTCCAAAAGATACTCAGAAAAATCCGATCCCTATCCGATACAATCGAAGCTGGAAATCCGTGAAGTTTAACAACCTCCTTAATGAAAGCTTCAGCCACGGTGAGAGCACTAAAGGGGTGACGGAGCCCCACAAAATGAGCATACTTCGACAAGCGGTCCACCACCACTAATATCGTATCCACCCCCTTGGACAAGGGCAGCCCCTCAATGAAATCGAGAGTGATATCCTCCCATACCCGTGCTGGAATGGATAAAGGTTGCAGTAGGCCTGCTGGTTTTTGTTGAGAATTCTTGTTCTGCTGGCAGATTTTACATTGCTGCACATACATCGCCACTTGCTTCCACATTCCTACCCAATACCACTCAGCCGCCATTCTAAGGTACGTTTTTTATCTCACCCGCATGGCCTCCTATTGGGGAATCGTGATATTCTGTCAACAGTTTGGGAATGATGACAGAACTTCTAGGAATCACCATCCGCCCCTTTATACAGCAGCCTTCCATCCTCTATCATAAACCCCACATGTGGTTTAATCCCTTGCTCCAAGTCATCTCTGATTTCTCTTAAGAGTGCATCCTCCTCAATTTCTTTTTCTAACTCTGCCCAGTCCACGCTGTGTGCTGTGATCAAGGCTCCCAACTCCATCTCACCTACTGTTTTCCTAGAAAGCGCATCCGCGACTCTATTGGCCGCCCCCGGTTTGTATTGGATTTCGAAGTCGAATCCAATCAATTTGCTCACCCATTTCTGAAAGTCAGCCCCTACTTCCCTTTGTTGAGTGATGAAGCGCAAGCTTTGTTGGTCGGTATGAATCACAAATCGCCTACCCAAAAGGTAGTGCTTCCACTTTTGAACCGCAAGGCATATAGCCATCAATTCCTTCTCATATATGGATTTATGTTGTGCCCGTGGCCCCAGGAGCTTGCTGTAGAAAGCAATTGGCCTCCTTGTTGCATAAGCACGGCACCTACTCCATATCCCGAGGCATCGGTCTCCACCACGAAGGGCTCATGAAAGTCGGGCATGGCAAGAACGGGTGGTCCAGTCATGGCTTCCTTTAATTTTAATTGGGCAAAAGCCGCAGTGGCTTTCTCCGTCCAACCAAAGGAGTCTTTGCGCAATTGCTCCTGGGCAATTTGTGCGTAGTGCTTAACAAATTTCCGATAATACCCAGTCAGCCCCAAAAACCCACGAAGTTCTCTGAGATTCTTGGGAATTTCCCACTCTACCATTGCTTTTATCTTCTCCCTGTCAACTGCCACCCCGTGCTGTGAGATCACGTGCCCTAAATAGGCCACTGCTTCCCTCCCAAAGTCGCACTTCTTCTGGTTGGCAAAAAGTTTGTGTTCTGCCAACAGTTGCAGGACTAACCCCATATGCCTCACATGATCCTCCTTGGTCTTACTGTAAACCAAGATGTCGTCAAAGAAAACGAGCACAAATTTTCTCAAGTAGGGACGGAATACGTCGTTCATAAGTGACTGAAAGGTTGCTGGGGCGTTAGTGAGCCCAAAGGGCATTACGAGAAATTCGTAATGTCCTTCATGAGTTCGAAAAGCGGTCTTGTGGGTATCTTCCGGGGCGCACCAAAATTTGGTGATATCCGGCCTTGAGGTCGAGTTTGGAGAATATTGTAGCCCCGTGCAACTCATCTAGTAACTCATCGATGACCGGTATCGGGTATTTGTCCGGGACCGTCTCTTTATTTAAGGCTCGGTAATCAACACAAAACCTCCACGACCCATCTTTTTTCTTTACCAACAGTACCGGGCTCGAGAATGGGCTGGTTGAGGGCTTGATTATGCCCGCCTCAAGCATCTCCCGAATGAGTCTCTCTATCTCATCCTTCTGGAACTGAGGGTAGCGGTATGGTCTGACCCCTACCGGATTACTCCCTTCCTTCATAGTTATGGCATGCTCATGGCCCCTCCTTGGCGGGAGTCCAACGGGGGTGTCAAACACCGCCGCAAACTGATTTACCACCTCCCTTAAAAATTCTGGTATCCTTCCTGCATCCCCCGATTCCGATTCTCCTTTTCTAACACCTTCCTCCATCTGGTTGAGCTCCAAAAGAAAACCCCCTCTCTCCTTGCGTATGGCTTTTATCATAGCCTTGAGCGAAATTTTGGACCTTGCTAATGTCGGGTCCCCCTTTAATGTCACTACTCTGCCCTCCACTTCAAATTGCATCACCTGGGTTCTCCAGTTAGTAACCACGGATCCCAACTTCTCAAGCCACTGCACCCCTAATATCAAATCCGAGTTGCCTAAGCCTAAGGGTAAGAAATCCTCGGTGATCTCCATCTCCCCGAGCTTCACTCCCACCCCTTTGCAGATCCCAGTACCATGGACTGCCTCGCCATTTCCCAGGGACACCCCAAATCCCCCTGAATCTGAGATGGCCAACCCAAGTTTTTCAACAGTTAACAAAGAAACAAAGTTGTGGGTAGCCCCCGGGTCAATCATGACCACCACCTCCCTGCCCTTGATTTCCCCAGTAAGCTTCATAGTTTTAGGACTCATTAAACCAATGACTGAATTAAGAGATACCTCAGCTGGTATTTCGGGTGGTGGTTCGTGCGGTGGCGCGCCGTCCATGTCGCCCCCTTCCTTAGGATCCTCCTCTTCATCATGCATCAAAATCACGCTGAGCTCCTTTCTCCGACAACGGTGGCCGGCGGTCCACTTATCGTCGCATTTATAGCACAACCCTTTGGCCCTTTTCTCCTGGTATTCCTTCTCTGACAACCGCTTGAACTCGCCGGAGTTTTTATTTTGTCCCATAGAAAGAGACGCACTGCTCAAAGTGTTTGAGTTGTCTCCTGGGTTTAGGTTCCACGTTTTAGTGGTGGTTGGATTGAAGGAAGCCCCTGCACTCCTTGTAATACCCCCCTTGTTATAAATTGAGTAAGGCCCACTCCTGTGTGGCCCTTGTTTTTTAAAGCCCACGACTCTATTTCTCTCCTCAATCCGACCCGCGAGTTCCATAGCTTGTTCCAGATCCATCGGGTTAAGTAACCGAACCTCAGCTTTAATATCCTCTTCCAGCCCATTAACAAATTGACCCATGAGAATTTCTTCTGGTACCTTGCTCAAGGGAGCAGCCTTCTCAATAAAAGTTCGCCGGTACTCTTCCACCGAAGTGGTTTGCTTAGTGGCTAACCACTGTTCCCACAACGACCCACAATGGCTCGGTCGAAACTGACGGAGGATGTACTCCTTCAGATCTATCCACCACCGTATCGGCCGCCTCTTATTCTCCCACTGGTACCAACGAAGGACATCACCTTCCATCGATACCACCGCCGCCTCCGGGGCTTTGCTTTGCTCGGCCAACCCGTAGAACGAAAAATATCGTTCGGCTCTGAGGATCCATCCATCCGGATCGGATCCATCAAATAGGGGCATCTCTAATTTTCGATACTTCCAATTTCCTCCTTGTTGCGAGCCTCCAGGACCTCCACCGGAACCGCTATCCCCGTAAGTTCGCCCCCCTAGCCGGAAACCTCCATACTCGTCTCCGTCTCCTTCGCCCAGAGTTATGGGGTCTGGAACTCTCCGTTGCGGTGGTCTCGGTTGCCCCGACTGAGTTTCAGGCGTGTCCGACGACCGCTGTGGCAAGTTTGCTCGGATTTCAGCTTGAAACCTCCTTTGTTCTGCGCGTAACCCCTGAATGTCAACCTCTTGGTTCTCCCTCGTTCGGTTAATCCGTCCCTCCAACCTGGTGGCCAAGATTTCCAGTTCCTCACCGGTCTTCCTCATCGCTTCATTCTCGGCCTTCCAAGATGCATGCTGCCGTCGCCGACTCACTCATGGCGTTAATGGCGGATTCTACCGCCCCTAGTCACCATGGTTGCCACTTGTCCCTTCAAGAGCCGCCATTCTCTCTTCTAGAGAATCAACCCTCCGAGCTTCATTTCGGGGTGCCATGGACCGAATGCTCGATACCAAGTGTGATGTTTTCACTCACTCTCAAGTCACCCGAGCAAAGAAAATAAGGAAACCCAGCGAGAAAGATAGAGAAAAGTGAGAGCTTTGATTAATCGCAAGAAAATAAATAGAGCATTCGAGAGGCTCGGGCCTCTCCCGGAGATTACAAACACTACAAAAATTCCACACACCTCATTATTCCCCTTACACCCTAATTTATAGACCATCGTTCTCTTAAATTAACGGCTATCGACATTCTTTCCTAGCGGCCCGATATTCCACTCCACCGTGCCGACAACTCGAATATTTTGTGGTAAAGTGGTTCCACTATCCCCCCTGGACAGGTTTGCCCCTCCATTTCTTGCGTGCATAAGTCAGCCAAGATTTGGGGATTGAGTTTATCACATTTTCTTAGATCAATACTCTTAACATCGAAGTCCGCCCGGGTCGGGCAGTGGGGTGCCCGCCTGTGGGCCCATAAAGAAAGGCGGCCAAAAACTGCAAAACAATATAAAAGATACAATAGCTGTTGTATTTATTGAAAATTGGGATTGGCATAGTGGTTTGCAACACTTCTTTTCACATAAAAGATGCAGGTTTCGAACCTGTGGTGAGAAAGTTTAGCAAATGTATGGCCCCATTTTCCATTTATTTTCCACTTTTCTTTATAAATTCTTTTTGAAATTTCTTTGTAACCAAGGTAAGAAATTAAAGTTTAGTATATTTTCACCCAAAAAAAAGGGAAAAGTTCACTATTTTGTGCTAAACTTTTTTTTACATTTTTCTTTTCTACTCCCTCCCTTTCACAATTACACTTCCTATTTTTATTTGTCCTACATTACTCTTTACACTTTTATTCTTGGATACGACCCATTGTTATTTTAGTCTTTTTATATTTCAAACATGACCCATCACTCTCTCTCCTCCAAATAAAATAATCTTCCCGCTACCTCGTTATCACTTCTACCTTTTCTACAAAATAACAAATGATACTTATCATCTAAAGTTATGTACCTTGATAGCTGTTCGCAGTAATGTGAGACGAAGGAAGTAATTCATTTTAAAAGTTCCTTTACTTATTTAAAGTTTTAATATATTAGTGTTAGTTTCCTACTAGTAATTTTTTTTTAATCAAAATGAGCCACAAGGGTAATACAATTCTACTAGTATATGTAATAGCTGCATACGTCTTTTCTTATTCAAGTGCCATTTCATGTTATGGTATCTTTATCTGCTTGCAGAGTTATTTTGACCAATTTAGGGTAATCGTGGTTTAAATGTTAGTAAGTTGTAAGTGTCGAAAATAGCATATATTTTACATAAAATACTATACTTAGTTACTTACCCTAAAAAAAGCTACATAGTAGCAAAATTCTAGCTCTGCTACTATATATAAGAGGCCCTAAACTTCTGTTTCGCCCCGGGCCTATAAAATGTCAAGAATGTCCCTGCTTAACATCTTCAATATAGAGATCCAGGGTTTATGAATATATCCTACCTCTACATTAGTATTTAATTTAATAGTACCATCTAGCTTAGAATTCACAAGTACCTAATACATTCTATCCCGAGTAGTTAAAAATTGACCCTAGTGTTGCAGGAATGGTGAAAGCCCAAGTGGCTAAGGCGCTAAGCAACACGGCAGCAGTAAGCATTCCAAATAAAACATTATTGCATAGCAACACGAATAGAAAGATTTGTGAAATTCATTTTCACTGTATGGTGATCCTAATACCTGTGCAGTCTTCTTTGAAGAATCCAAACTCCACAAAAACAGATTCTGTTCATCAATGCTAATTAATTTGTCATTCCTTCCAGTCGGCCACCACAGAACACTGCAGAATAAACATTAAGTAAACAGACTATAGCATACAAGAAAACAAAAACTAATGAACCAAAATAAGAGCTCAGCCCATTGCACACATATTTATTTTTTCAGCAAATTGCTACAGATGGCCACAACCCAAACAGTATAAGTATCTAAAACCACTTCCAAAAAAAATGCAGGAGGTGATTTTATTTAAAAGACAAAATAAAGGGCCTAATGAGAAAGAAAAGGAAAGGAAACACGAGTAATAGAAGGTCCTGATCCAGATAGCAGAACAGCACAAGAAACAAGGAGTCCAGTCTCCTAAAAGAAATGAGTTGAATGTCAGCATTAATCTGCTGTGCACGATTGAACTAAAATCTGAACTCTACTCGCTCTGACACTCCTTCTGTATTATTTATTTCCCTTACTTATTTGTTAGTCCTTCCCTCCTTGGGCCTAACATTCACCTATCACTCAATCTCTGGCATTTATAAAGCACGATAAACCTGAGAACCAATCCCAATATCTTATATTAACAAACAATGACATGGGAAGCACTTCTGTATCAATAAATGGCATAGTTCCTAATGTCTAAAATTCTTTTTCAAACTTCTATTCTACTATTTGAGATTAAATCTTTCAGTACTGGCACACAACGCTGCTGTTGATGAAACATAGAGAATCATGAAGTTAAACTCATTTGGGGGTGATGGAAACACCAATCTTGCAGAACATAGGAAAAGGAGACAAATCTCAACACCACGTTACCATGACTAAAAAACTAATTTGGTGGAGTTAATATGAGGGCTCCCATATGACTAAGAAGTAATCAAACAAGAATAATTCATCTAAAACTGTAAAGTTGACAGGCCACCTTTTAATTTTACCACTATGAGCATCAAGAGCAGCAATCTTTTCCAGCTGAGGTGAATTTAGCTGGCCATATAATTCAGGAATCTGCCATATGGCTGCTCCATATGATTCACCTTTACAGAATGAAGGAAAAAATAAGTAACAAAATATTAAATACAAGGAAAAATTAGTTAATGGTGGATACACAAAACAGTGCAGATAATAAAAAACGTATAGATAGTAGATGCAACGGACTGGTTAGCCTTACAAAAATGGTGGAAAATATAAGCAACAGATGGCGGTATGACACAAGAAAAGCTTTACAAAAAGGTGGGTAAATAATACAATACAGATAATGAAGTATGTATCTATGACTAGATAGTAAATACAATGATCGAATTAACTTGTTAAAAGGTCTGAAGCTCTGTAACTGATGATGGGTTCGCATCAAACAAATGCTCCAATCAACAGGTTGTATCTTTATCAGATTGCACCTTATTCAAACATGTGTTATCTTAGAAGCATCCATTCCTAATCTGGAGAACTTGAATTATAAGGAGAATTAATTTTTAAGATAATAAAGAGATAAGATGAAAAAGAAGTTCACAAGTAGCCTCTCCTTCTGCTTTCTTACTTAGCTCTTGCCTATGTAATATCTAAGTTTTGAATGTGCAACTCAACACAACTGGAGGCACAATCCTCTGTACCTTCAGTGAGGCACATATCTCATCATCTCAGTGCACTTAAAGTCTTGAACGACCCACTTGACCAAATTCAAGATAGACTAACTCAATTATTTTCCTAGAATAAACCCTACTTTGTCAGAATAATAACAATACTCTGTTTATTGGTAGAAAATGTTGCTAAATGAAGTATAGGCATTCCAGCAAAAACTTTGTGCAACCACCTCACACCTCATATCCGGGATTTAACGGTCTGCGCTCCAAGATTTGTTGCGCCTACTAAAACTAAGTGTTCTATAGAGACAAACACCATAAGGAAATCCCTCAAAATTTATACTTCCTCCGTTCTTTATTAATTGCAACGTTTCCCTTATTTGGAAGTTTCATATTAATTGCAACAGTTTCTTACATGGTATTATCTTCTCTTTATCAATCTCCCATCACATGGGTCCTACTTTTTATCTATCTCTATCTCTCTCATCTTCACATGGGTTTCTTAAAAAATATGCCAATGGGGAATGTTGCAACAGAGGAAGTATATTTAACCTAGAAAATGTTTTACATCAATATTTTTAAGGTACGGCTTCCTACAATTTGAAATAGAATCCACTTACAGCAGATGAAACAGAAAATTGTTAAAACATGAGAACTTAAACTCAATTTCTTTTTACTTGGATTACTGCAAAGAGGAATTATTCACCTTACAGATTTTTATACTTACGTTTGGAATGGGGGAAATCAATCAAAGAAGTAGTATGAGTTAAATAAATACTCCTTCAGTTTCTTTTTTATCTACGCACTTTCCTTTTTGGTCTGTTTCTTTTTAGTCTACACATTTTTCTATTCTTGGTAGCATGTCCTATCTACTTTCTCCTCTTATTCCACCCATGTCATCCACTTTCTAATAATTTAACCCACTTTTTGATTTCTCTCTCTCACTTTTCAATTTCTCTCTCATACTTTTGTACTTCCTCCTTGGTTCTCCCCCAAAGTAAAGTGATTAAACTAAAAAGAAAAGGAGGGAGTAGGTTGAGAACAGGTGGACATGGTAATACCATGATAGTCGTTAGTATTTGGTAGTCGAGAAATAGGAAGACGCAAAAATAAGAAAACACCGCCAAATGTGGGTTACCCTCCCCTTCCTCATAGACTACCCCAAACGAAAGATATACCCTTTTTTTCTTATAGACCCTATTACCCCATAGCAACTTCCCCTCGTTTTTCCATCCTGTTTCAATCCTGTTTTTCCTGTTTTTACATATAGCTTCAATCCTGTTTTTCCATCCTCTCAATATGTCCACCCCTAACAAATGACTTCTATCTGAACCTAATGGTTCTCCTTTTACCTGTCCTCAGCCTGGGGCCTGCACCACTCAAAACTAGCAAAGAAAAGAGTTCCACTCCCAACTTCACATTATTAACGAAACTACACAAACTCCGAAGAGCGAAAAATTCCAATGTTATCAACACCATGTGCACAGGCCACAGAGACATCAACTCAGAAATATAATCAACTTTAAAATATAGGATCAACTAATTACCATTGAAAAAAACCGTTGAAAAGATGCGCTGATCAAAAGGGCAAGAAGCAAGGTCCCAGATCTCATTAGGGTGAGAGAACAACCCTTCACATACAAGCTCCGTTCCACCACTAGAAAGACGAATCAAATGCACCTAATTCAAAATTTTACCATAATTTCAGAATTCTCACAAAATCACACAAAGTAACTATCAAAATCAAGTTAAAAATTGAAATGCAATCAACTATAATACGAAATTAGTTCACATGATTGACCTCATTTTCTTCTTTGAGACAAAGAGTACCGGCGATAAAACTGGTGTGATCTGTGTCCGCCTTAACATCCGCAATGCACCTTGCCTGTATGATCAAATGAATTGGAAAGATTAATCAAATTGGTGAATTAAGAGCAACAAATAGGGGATTTTTAATGTTTGTACGAACTAAATTGAGCCGAAATTAGGGTTAGGGTTGAGACTCGCCTGGTATTTTAAACCATAACCGATGCCGGTTGATCCACCCTGCATTTCTGGGCTCCAATAAAACTACAGAATTTGCCGGGAAGATAAAGTGGATTCACTTCTCATGCATTCATGAATTTCATGTGCATCCCTGCTCGGGTAAGCACAAACAGTAAAAACTAATAACGTAATAATAATAGCAACTGAACCCCAAAATTATGGATTTTTATTAAATTTGAGCTCGCATATTGGTCAACTACCCTTATGTACACGCCACGCGTGGTCTAATTTTAAAAATTGTTATTTTATTATACGTTATCGATTATACTTTAAATGTGAAACATTAATAATTAGATGAATATGGATTTATTGATTCACTAATATAAAAAGGTTGAAGATATGAAGTTGGGCTCGATTACCAAACTAAAAAAGTTAGGGCCCGTTCGTTATCGTTTTTTGTTTTCCGTTTTCAGTGTTTTTTTAAAACTAAAAACAAAAACAAAGCAACTGGAAAAATTGGTTTTTCACTTTTTAGTTATTCTTTTCAAAATCATCAGTGTTTTTAATAAGTTCACTCACCTTTTTTTCCATTATAGGACATATATCATATGACTTTTAAATACAAAAAAAAAACTGTACCGAACGAGCCCTTAGTGAGTGATTGTGATTTTTAATTTTAATTTTTCTGTGACTGGATTTCGAACAAAAAAAAAATACATTATGAGTTGCTTTGATTGAATTAAAAAGTATTGAAATTACTGATATATTATAATTTGAGTTGACAATTTATGGAAGAAATGACATCACTTTCTTTTCTCCTTTATTAGTTATTGAATTTATAGGGATGATTTTGAACTTTTTTTATTTTTTATTTTTTACAAAGGAAATAAACAACTAGGGAGGTTGCTAGGAAATAGGCCACACCCTAAAGATCCTTTCGGATGATTACGAGAAAAAAGGGAAATCGAGAATATCAAACCAAAGAGGGTAAGATTAGCCGTCGAGTGACCTTTATGAGCCACCTAATTGCGCCGCAAAGATTGGCCTCCGGAACACGTGCCGAATTTGAACAGCATTAAAACTCTTCAAATCTTCACATGCATCCAAAAATAAAGAGTTAATACTCCAAGGAATCTTCCAAATATTTTTAATAGCCTGAATCACAGCTAAATTATCACCCTCAATTATTATATTTTCAAACCCAAAGAAATAGCCCCTCTGATTCCTTCCCTCAAACCTCTGGCTTCAGCAACAAGAATAGAAGTCGAAATGTCTAGAGCCCCCGCTCCACAAAGCAAAACTTTCCCATGAGCATCCCCTTATAACAAACCCATAAGAAGCATGCCCATCAGAAAGTTTGGAACCATCAAAATTAATTTTAAACCAATCTTGAGCAGGCGGTGACCAAACAATATGCTCCCTTGACTTTTCTTTAGAAGACTTAACCACCAGATTTTGAGAATGCCAAATAGAAAACTGAGAATCAAAATGATCAATCGAAGCCCCTAGCCGTTCAACCTTATCTATATAAGCTCGGATCATCAAACTCACTTTAGCGGGAGAGCACTTTTCCTGACGAAAGATAACCACGTTCCTATTATACCAAATAAACCACCAAGTAATAGCAAAAATCTCCAGATGAAACCAAGAATAACAAGATCTAAGTTTGGGCTAGATAGTCCGGAAAGGACATATCATTACCTGTTCTATTCGGGGAAGGGCCAACCCAAATGAGAATTAAGATCCTTAAAAACATCTACTACAAAAGGGCAGTTAGAAAAGAGGTGAGCAGCATCTTCCGAATGGTAGTTGCAAAAAACACATTCTAAACGGAAAGAAAATATGACTTAGCTCCAATCTTTCTTTTGTAGGGAGGCCATTATGACAGATTTTCCAAATAAAAAATTTTATTTTAGGGGGAACTTTCAACCTCCAAATCCAATGAAACGCTGAGGAATCAGTCCCCAGGGAATCAAGCCCCTGAAGCAAATCCACCCCTGATTTAACTGAATAGATCCCATATGGAGACAAACCCCAACAAATTTTATCTTGAATATGATTACTAGGAATAAACAACTTAAGGATTTCAGCAACTATTTCAGGAGGGACATATTGACCCAAGAGCAGCTTATCCCACTGAAGATCTTGATTAATAAAATGACTAACCTGAAAGTCTTCCGAACCTTGAGGAACAGAGCAAACATCCGCAATAGGATATTTAAAAACCCGGTTATCTTGCCGTAAAAGAAATAACCTCACCATTTCCTACAATCCATCTAAGACCTTTTCTAAAGGAATTTCTCAAATTCATAAGCTTTCTCTACTGCCACGAGACTTTTGCTTTAATTTTATAATTAAACAAACTTGCTTCCTTTAAGTATTTTCTTTTAACTAGCATACCCATAAATTTTCAGGGGAAGTTAGAATCTTCCAAAGAAGTTTAAATTGAAGTGCTATATTATTTGTCTTAGCTTTCCGAAGACCTAAGCCACCAAACTTTTTAGGGTTACATACCTTGTCCCAACCTATCAAATTTGGAGATTTCGCATTTATATCATTGTTCCTATAACTTTTGTCTAAAGAGGTGAGTGCGAAGGGGTAAAGTAAAACTTTGCATTTTATAGTTAGCTTTTGTTGCTAAATTTGATTGAATAAGAACAGTCCTACCTGCCTGCGATAAAGAATTAGCTTTCCATTTTGTCAATTGGGAAGGAACTTTTTTTCTGGATTTCGACAAATGTGTCTTTTGTAACTTTAGTACTTATGATGGGGCATCCAAGATATTTTCCTAGAGAAAAAGTATCCTCCATTTGAAGAATATTTGCAAAATTAGCAAACACAATAGATGGGACATTCATTGTGCATTATTGATATGCAGACTTATAGAAATTCACCAGTTGGCCCGACATTGAGCAATATTTATCTAGAATATTTTTAAGGATAAATTTCATGGAACTACCTTTTATAACAAAAATTTTTCAAAAAACTACCTTATAATTTTTTTTTTCAAAAAACTACCTTATAAAACAAAACCCGTTTCAAACGACCACCAATTGATAACTTCTGTTAGTTTGACCGTTAACCTCTCCCTTTGACCATCATGTGATTCTCACGTGAGTTCATTAAACTCACTTCCCTCCCTTCTCAACCTTTCGTACCCACCAATTTCCCTCCCTTTTCTTTGTTTTTTTTGTCTTGGCAGGAAACCCCACCCCCTTTTTTCTTTCATTGTCCATGGCAGCTCCATTTACTCCACTGCCATAGTTAATGAAGGTTGGCAGGGGTATTAAAGAAGGTAAATTTTCTCTCTCCTTTGTAAATTATGTGAGAAAATTTGTTAGCTTAATTTTGTTGTGTGAAATTTGAAATATGTGAGAAAATCTGAGCAAAAATCTAAATATTTACTATACTTCTAATGCAGCAACAATGTCATTTTCAAAAAATTCGATCACTAAAGAAGAGAAATGCAATTGTGGAGTACCCTTGGCCAAGAGGAGGGCATGGACAAGTGACAATCCCGGAAGGCGATTTAGAGCTTGTAAGTTTTTCAACCCGGAAACTAATTGGAGAGGTTGTAGCAAATTCGAATGGTTTGACATGCCAGAAATGGCGGATTGGCAAAGAGAAGTAGCAAACGAGCTCCTCAATGACAAACAACACTTGAAATTAGAGGTAACTATGTTGAAGGCAAAAATTAGCAACTTGGAAAATGAAAACAAAAGGTTAATGGAGGAAGCTGAAAATGCAAAGAAAAAATTGAAGAATGAGAGCAAGAAGAAGATGCACAAAGAAGTTGGGAAGGGCATGGGGCTGGGGTTAATGGTTTGTGTTTGTTTGTCTATTATTGCAAGTGTTGCTGCTGTGAAGTTGGTAGGATAAGTATAATCTTTAAAAATAGGAGTATTATTTAGTAGCTATTATGGTAGTACTTGATTGCTAGTTCTCGTGTTGTAGTTAATGGTAATATCTTCAACTTGATGGTGTAATATGTTTAACCATGCAATGCAAATAAACATTTTGAAAAATGATTGTGATACTGATTATGTTTGCATTCCCTGTTTTATGTTGAATCACACTTTCATACATTCAGTTACCAGAGAGTAGTGGCACTAAAGACATCAAAGAGCCAAGGCATTTCAAAGTTCAACATTTTCAAAAGCTTTGAGAGCCAACATAAATAATTGAGTTACAAAGTAGTCAGTTTCAATCTAGCAAAAATCTATAAATTGTGTCATAAACTAACAAAAACTCAATTTCAACCCTAAAATAATCCAATACAAATCTAAGATCATGACTGAACTTGGCTTAAATTGTCTTGAACTTGTGATATGGTTGATTGTTGACTGGATGGTGTTGGTTGTGAGGTCCCTGCTTTCTTAGCCTTTGTAGCAGTCAGTGCTTTCTTCTTCGAACTTGAACTGGAAGCATGAGTTAAGGTCTTGTTCTTAGATGCCGAGGTGGATGCAGAACCACATGCCTTCTTCTTGGCTTTTCCCTGGGCATTAGCAGCCTGAGAAGGATTATTATGATTGTTAATTTGTTGGTTGCTTGGGAAAGTAAGTGCTTTAGGTGGTCTACCCCCTTTTGATTTTTGTGGCTGGGGTGGGAGAGGTTGGTTTGTGCACTTAGGCTTGTAATGCCCAAGTTGACCGCATATGCTACACTTGTTTAGTCTGCTTGTCCAACAAGTAAGCTGTGGATGGAGCTTTCTTGTCTAGCAAGTAAACTAGTATCCCTTAGATGTTCTTCCTTGGAGACTTGTGCAACAAATGTCCGAATCAACCTAGTCCAAGCCTGAGCTCACTCCCGAACCTGCAAAAAAGGGACCCACCCTGGAGGTTTGGGTGGTGGTTCCCCCTCCGATGCTTAAGTCAGATATCATGAGTTGTAAGAGAAAGTAGAAATAGAGAGAGAAAGTGAGAGAGTAGTTTTACAGAGTAACTTTGCACTGTTTGCATTGAATGATCTTTCTCCTGATTTCAGGGGTATTTATAGTGATAGCAAGATGACAAAGAACCTTAAAATCGCCCTACAATAGTGGCTTCGATTGGTGAAGAATCGGATCATGACACGTGGCGAGCCATGATTTGAGAGGGTTTATCAACCACTCTCATGCGGCCACCTCACGGGCTGGCCTCGACTTCCTTTTGGGCCGGAAAAGTAGCCTTTTAACCAATCGAGCCTAGCCCAAAGGGTAGATCTTTTCCTCTATTCATCGGGGGGACACATGTAGGGCTCGGGATGAGCCCAAGTGTCGTAAGAGGAACCGTAGATTTTAGGCTACAACATTTGCCCCTTAAAGGGTTTTCCATTGTTGGCCCATCGACGGTTAAGGCCCTTTTACCCAAGGTAGCTTCATTAGGCCCATCGACGGTTAAGACTTTTTAACCCAAGGTAGCTTTATTTGAAATGAATGAAAGGACGCGCCTTTTCGGGGTTTTACCTGGCCATGACCGACCGTTGTACCCTTTCTCCCGGTCATTCTTGACCAGGCCCCCTGGTTTCTTTCTCCTCTATAAATAAACTTGGTGTGAAAACATTTGATCATTTCACACCTTGAACAAATTTTTCTAGAGAGAGAAGCTCGCAAATTTTCTAGAGAGAGAGGGAGATCGTCCGGCTTCGGCATTCTTCATCGAATCGTCCCGGACGTTCTTAGCGGTATCGTTTCTTTGTTCTTTTCTTTCTTCTTTATTCTTTATTCTTTCTTAGAAAAGCAATAAAATGGAATCTTCTTCGTCAAACAATCCTAGTCGACCAAGAGCTTGTCTTGACCCTAGAACCGATACTTCTTCTTCGAACACATTCTAGAGTTGGGCCTCTTTCCCGGCCGAGTACATATTTTTTCATAGTTTTGGCCGAGAAAGTCGGACGACCCGGTCTTTACTCGTGCGTGGTAATCAGCGGCGCGCGCCAAGCAAACGGTCCGTCCATGACGAAGAGTAATAATCCCCAAACAGTTCAGATATGGAAGAGTCAACTGGACGGGTACCAGACGAGGCAAGGGAGGTTCAGAGTGTTGGACCTTTGGACGGACCTCCTTCCCCTGACCATTTTTTAGGAATCGAAATAAGCCCTGAGGCAAGTTCTTCTGGCAGGGACACCAACATGGAGGAAACCGGCGAAGATGATAACGCCACTGAGTCTGATAATGCCGAAGAATCAGACGAGGCTTCTACTACCTCGTCGGAAATTAGAAGGCGTCTAGGTCCCCTCTCTGACCCCGACTTTATTTTGGTCAACCGCAAATGGTTGGAGAAAATCCGGACCGGACCCTAACTATTTGTTGTCCCATATGCCCATGCCGGCTTCTCCTTTGTTATTCCGAATAAAGACGCGATGATCCCGAGCGCTCCCGCAGAATCATTTCGCCGTCTACAAACCGGCCTTGGACGCGGGATTGAGATTCCCTCTCCATGAATTCGTAGAACAAATATCTTCGGTTCTACCACATCGGCCATAATCAGCGGCTCCAAACGCTTGGCACCGGCGTCTTGACGTTCATTGCGCTGCGCAGAGCTGCGCGGCTTAGCCCTTTCCATTCAAGCCTTCACTCACATCCATTATGCGGCCAAGGTACTTGGGGCCGTGGACGGGGGCTTGGCTAAAGCATCGCAAACCATCCCGCTTCATGACGGCAGGGAAAGCCGTCGAAAATGCACGACCGGAAGCCCGACTTCATCTTCTTAAAGGCGGCCAATGATTCGGCCACCGAGAGCTATATATTCTATAATCGGTCCAGTCACGAACACGGTGCGGAAGCGGTCTGGCCGGGACTCCGAAGGATAGCTTCGACGAAGAAGTGGTGGAGTACTTGGAGTAAAGGAGTACTCCAGCCCGGCCAACAATCTTTTAAGGGACCATCTAACTGGATACCCTTTAAAGAAATGTTTTACCAAGACGACTTCTTGGTGGCCGCCGGGTTGCGGTTGGCCAATGATAAAGGTATATATTCAAAATCCCCTAAGTAAAACTCTTCGTCCATAATTCCTTAGACTAACCAATTTTTTGTCTTCTTGTTGCAGACTCGGTCAGAACGCGTCTTAAAGCTTCTTGGACGGGAGACATAAGTATGTCTAAATTCACGGACAACTTATGAAAGGAGTATGCCAAAAGCAGTGCCGAAAAGAGGGGCCGAGACGGCGGTAACATATATATATATATATATATATATTTTTTTTGGACGAGGATCATTCAGGCTCGTCTGGAATTGCCATCCAATCTTTGGACGAGAATCACCCAAAGAAGGAAAACGTCCAGGCATGGACGTTTACCCTTGGGGCATTCGGACTCGTCCAAATAATCGTATCTTTCTCTGGACGAGGATAGCTGATACGCTCAAGTTACACGTAGTATTTACGTAACTTTGGGTGCACTTTGCTAAGGGTTTGATTGTAATTGTTAACATTCGTGTTTTATTTAACTCTTAGCGGAAGTTCGGAGTTTTGCGAGATAATTTGTGTTAACGTCATGTATTCCGAGCTTCCAAGGTGAAGTGCATTTGAGCCGAGCAAAGCCCAAGCATCACCGCAAGTCGAAGCACCGCATGCCTAACAAGCATCAAGGCGCCCGGCCTAGGCACCCGCACACTCCGCACGCTCAAGAAGCCAAAGCCGCCAGCCGCCAGCCGCCGCCCACACCGGCGCTCCATCATCGTAAGCCCGCCCGCATCGCATGCTCGAAGCAAGCCGCACAAGACCGCACGCCCGGCGCCCGCCAAGAAGATGCTCGCCCGGCGCTCAAGCTAAGCTCGCCCAACGAACCCAAAGAAGCTCGCACCTCGCGAGATAGGTCGCACCTCGCGACGCCGCTTGCTCGCACCTCGCGACTCCGCTTCGCACGGTGCGACCTCGCCTTGCCCGACCAAAAGTGCGGTAGGCGGGAACACTCTTCGCACGGTGCGACCTACTTCGCACCTCGCGACCCCTAGGTCGGTCTAAATGTCGGGCGATTTTTGAGCTTTAGTATAAATACTAAACTTGATTTTGGACCTAGGGGGCAAAGACCACAAGGAGAGGGAGTCTCCAAAACTCCACTCCTCTCTTGTTGTCTTCTCTTTTAGTTTTTATTTTCTAGTTTAGTTTTTGTAGATTTCATTATGGGATTGGCTTATGCTATGCCAATTGTAGCTTGAACCGTTCTTGAACGAGATTAATATGAAGCTTCAAGCATTATTGTGAGATCTTTCCTCTCTTTCTATTTTCTTTGATTATGGTTTAATTTCTATGCTTGCTTTCTATGATTTTTGCATGATTATGCTAGGAATGTTACTAGTTTGATTGTGTAATTAATCTAATGCTAGATTTAAGAATAGAATCGGATTGTTTTATTCTTTTATCGATTTGTAGCAAACTAGGGAGTAACTCGCGATGCCGATCATCTTGGTTATTTCTTGGGAAATTGAGTCAACTGTTGATTGTTTATCGCTTGTATGACGTTAGCGGTGTCCGTTGGTTCTCTGTGTTTATTGCTATTGGATTGAACTTAGACGCGATCGGACTAGGTTATCCTTTAGTTAGGGTTTTATAGTCACGCTGATCGTGCTATTCAACTAAGAATAAGGAGAACACGAGATTAATTCTCGACAATAGATAATTATGGAAATAATTAGAGTGGAGGTTCAAGGATCGATAATGAATTGAAGTGGATGTTAATCGGATTCAAGATCTTCCCATATTGATTTCTCATTTTGTTTATATGCTAGTTAGTTTTAGTTTATCCGTAAATCTACTTGAAACCCCCCTTTGTAATTATTATTAGGTTTCTCTGCCCTTAGCTTAATCTAGGTTTCGAATCACGCTAAGTACTAAACTCGTCCCTGTTTCCCTGTGGATACGACCCCTACTTCCATTATACTGCTTTAGTGTAAAAGAGAGTAGGAGAAATTTTATCTTTGGCCGGGTGCGGTGCACACGACACATCCGCGCCCGCCCAAATTTTGGCGCCGTTGCCGGGGAAACGGTGTTACTTGTTTGTATTTAGTGTGATTTTTGGATGGTATTGTTTGTGCTCTTTGTTTTTTGTTGACACTCATAGCGCTAACGATGCATTGCAAGAGTTCTTCTCAATCAATTTTGCAGGTACTTGAAGTGGAGATTGACATGGAACCACTACTGTCACACATGGAGCACAACCCGATGATTAAGCTTAAGGTACTAAGTCGAGCTCACGACTTTAAACAACAGCGCTTCTTGGGAGGCAACCCGAGATCCCTTTATTTTCTTTCTTTTCCTTTATTTTCTCATCAAATTTCCACCACCACAACAAATTTTCTTTCACCCACCGCCCGCCCACTAAAAAGATCCACAACCAATCTTAATCCGCTTGGAACCAAAATCCACAAAAGAAAACCCGTTGGGAGGACTTCAATAGCTAGGAGTTGGTAACACTAGAGGATTGAGATTGTTAATGTATCTTTTCGATCTCTTAAGCTAGGTGCAAATCTCAAAAATTCGAAACTTTTGAACTTGTCATTTGTTTGAGTGATTCGAGGGAGAGGGTTGTGAGTTGATTTATGAGATTTGAGTTGGTGTTGTTAAGAAGTTTGAGTTTGACGGATTGTTTGCCATGAGTTTTGAGCATTCGATCTTCGATTTACCCGATTTTCAAATTTCTCCCCTTTTCGCTTTACTTTTCTTTTAATTGTCGACACATTGAGGACAATGTGTAGTTTAAGTAGGGGGGAGGGTATTCTCATTCTCATGTATCTATGTTGTATATATTACTTTCAATTTGAAAAAAATGAAAATGAAAAAAAAATGAAAAAAAAAGAATATAAAAAAAGTGATGAAATGAAACCCGCCGAGTTGAAAACCCGCAAGGGTGGGCGACTCGGGCAAAAATGGGGGCCCGGATAGGTTGAAAACCCGAAAGGGCAACCTATGCAAAAAAGTGGCTTATATTGAGCGGGTAAGATGGTGAGATGCAACCAAAAAAAATGTGAGAAGCTAGGATGAAAACCCGAAAGGGCTCCTAGGCAAAATGAGAGATTAAGAGAGAATTTTGTACTTTGAAAACTCATTTGCCGGAGATGGTGTCATAAGGTGGAAAGCGTTTTCGGGTTGGGTTGGTTATTTCATCCTTGATTTTGTGAAGATTTATTTTGGCTTTCACATTCTTTTGGTTAATTATTTGTTTTTGGGAGTAAGCATGGAATTTATCCCTTTTTATCTTTGTTCCATGGCTTGCTATTTTAAGTTAGTTGTTCTAGTAGTAGTTTATCTTTTGAGGTTTTAGGCGAGTTGTCATTTTGATTGTGGCGTTGGAGTGGGTTCAACTCCTTTGAGATCCTTCAGGATTTGAGCTCACATTTTGGTTGTCGTTTGGTGATTATTGTTGTCGCGTCTGTATTTCTGATAGTAGCTTGAATCTAAGTGTGGGGGAATCATCGTCCCTTACGTTTAGGTTTTGAGCGTATTTTGTTAAGATGTGATGATGATGATGTAGTTGATGGGGAGTGTAGGTTGGTGTCGTTAGCTTGGGTGATGATTTATTTGGAGATCCTCATTTTGAGTTTACTCGAGGTCGAGTAAAGTTCAAGTGTGGGGGTATTTGATACGCTCAAGTTACACGTAGTATTTACGTAACTTTGGGTGCACTTTGCTAAGGGTTTGATTGTAATTGTTAACATTCGTGTTTTATTTAACTCTTAGCGGAAGTTCGGAGTTTTGCGAGATAATTTGTGTTAACGTCATGTATTCCGAGCTTCCAAGGTGAAGTGCATTTGAGCCGAGCAAAGCCCAAGCATCACCACAAGTCGAAGCACCGCATGCCTAACAAGCATTGCGAGCTGCCCAGACGCAGCCCCCGCACACCCGCACGCCGTCAGGCCAAAGCCGCCTGCCGCCTGGGCCGCTCGCCCACGCCCGGCGCTCATCGCCCGGCGCTCCATCATCGTAAGCCGGCCGCATCGCATGCTCGAGCAAGCCGCCCAAAGACCGCACACTCCGGCGCCAAGCAAAGATGCTCGCCCGGCGCTCGAAGCAAGCTCGCCCAGCCGGCCCAGCCAGGCTCGCACCTCGCGAGATAGGTCGCACCTCGCGACACCTTGCCGCACCTCGCGACCGCTCGCACGGTGCGACCCGCCTTGCCCAACCAAAAGTGCGGTAGGCGAGAACACTCTTCGCACGGTGCGACCCACTTCGCACCTCGCGACCCCTAGGTCTGGCCTAAATGTCACTGATTTTTGAGCTTTAGTATAAATACTAAACTTGATTTTGGACCTAGGGGGCAAAGCCCACAAGGAGAGGGAGTCTCCAAAACTCCACTCCTCTCTTGTTGTCTTCTCTTTTAGTTTTTATTTTCTAGTTTAGTTTTTGTAGATTTCAATTATGGGATTGGCTTATGTTATGCCAATTGTAGCTTGAACCGTTCTTGAACGAGATTAATATGAAGCTTTAAGCATTATTGTGAGATCTTTCCTCTCTTTCTATTTTCTTTGATTATGGTTTAATTTCTATGCTTGCTTTCTATGATTTTTGCATGATTATGCTAGGAATGTTACTAGTTTGATTGTGTAATTAATCTAATGCTAGATTTAAGAATAGAATCGGATTGTTTTATTCTTTTATCGATTTGTAGCAAACTAGGGAGTAACTCGGTATGCCGATCATCTTGGTTATTTCTTGGGGAAATTGAGTCAACTGTTGAATGTTTATCGCTTGTATGACGTTAGCGTGTCCGTTGGTTCTCTCGTGTTTATTGGCCGCTATTGGATTGAACTTAGACGCGATCGGACTAGGTTATCCTTTAGTTAGGGTTTTATAGTCACGGCGATCGTGCTATTCAACTAAGAATAAGGAGAACACGAGATTAATTCTCGACAATAGATAATTATGGAAATAATTAGAGTGGAGGTTCAAGGATCGATAATGAATTGAAGTGGATGTTAATCGGATTCAAGATCTTCCCATATTGATTTCTCATTTTGTTTATATGCTAGTTAGTTTTAGTTTATCCGTAAATCTACTTGAAACCCCCCTTTGTAATTATTATTAGGTTTCTCGGCCCTTAGCTTAATCTAGGTTTCGAATCACGCTAAGTACTAAACTCGTCCCTTGTTTTCCTCGTGGATACGACCCCTACTTCCATTATACCGCTTTAGTGTAAAAGAGAGTAGGAGAAATTTTATCTTTGGTCGGGTGCGGTGCACACGACACATCCGCGCCCGCCCAAATTTTGGCGCCGGTTCTGGGAAACGGTGTTACTTGTTTGTATTTAGTGTGATTTTTGGATGGTATTGTTTGTGCTCTTTGTTTTTTGTTGACACTCATAGCGCTAACGATGCATTGCAAGAGTTCTTCTCAATCAATTTTGCAGGTACTTGAAGTGGAGATTGACATGGAACCACTACTGTCACACATGGAGCACAACCCGATGATTAAGCTTAAGGTACTAAGTCGAGCTCACGACTTTAAACAACAGCGCTTCTCGGGAGGCAACCCGAGATCCCTTTATTTTCTTTCTTTTCCTTTATTTTCTCATCAAATTTCCACCACCACAACAAATTTTCTTTCACCCACCGCCCGCCCACTAAAAAGATCCACAACCAATCTTAATCCGCTTGGAACCAAAATCCACAAAAGAAAACCCGTTGGGAGGACTTCAATAGCTAGGAGTTGGTAACACTAGAGGATTGAGATTGTTAATGTATCTTTTCGATCTCTTAAGCTAGGTGCAAATCTCAAAAATTCGAAACTTTTGAACTTGTCATTTGTTTGAGTGATTCGAGGGAGAGGGTTGTGAGTTGATTTATGAGATTTGAGTTGGTGTTGTTAAGAAGTTTGAGTTTGACGGATTGTTTGCCATGAGTTTTGAGCATTCGATCTTCGATTTACCCGATTTTCAAATTTCTCCCCTTTTTCAGTTTACTTTTTCTTTTAATTGTCGACACATTGAGGACAATGTGTAGTTTAAGTAGGGGGGAGGGTATGGCAATCCTGGAGTCTAAGAACAAGAAGCATCTTGTTAAAATCAACCAGCTATATACTGAGCAGGATCGTCTGAAAATGATCATAGACGCTCTCTCTGCTGAGTTGAAAGGTGAGAGGGATGTTGCTCTTCTGGCTGCCGTTCAACTAAGGAGGGAGAATATTCTTCTAAGGGCGAAAACGGCCCGTCTGGAAAGGGAGGCGGCCAAGGCCTTCGACGATGCCAAGGAAGGCTTGGCGCAAGTTGTCGAAACGGCCAAGGACTGGGCCGTCAAGGCCTTCGAGATGCTTGCTGAGGCTGATGAGGTCCCCAGCTTTGCACGTCGTCTGGAATATCAACAGAGTGTCCATCGGGCTATGGTATGCACCGAGGAACCTCCGGAGTTTTTAGAGTCTGACGACGAGGCTGCAGCCGAGGAGGAGAAGCCTGAGGACGACCAAGAAACTCGCGCTGAAGATGAAGCCTAGTTTTTAGGTTTATTTTTCTAAGTTTCTTGGTTTGTCTGCCGTTGTAGTCTTAGCCCTTCAGTAGTCTTAAGTTGTAAACCTTTGCTATTGATATATATGAAGAACTTTTTGCAAAGTGCTTGTCTCATAATTTTGTAAATTCCAATTTGACTAAGTGTAATATTAACTTCGTCATGATCGTTGGACGTCCAGCACAAATGTTTAATGAAAGAGCAGCCTGCTTGCCTTTAGACGATCCTGAATCACTAAAAATTGCCTCCAAGTACAAGAATTGATTCGTCCTGAACTATTCGACGATCTGCCTTATCTAAATAACACAGACTTGTCCATTGTCCCTTGCCCTTGGACGATCGAGAATCTGTGCAAAATGCTACCAAGTACAGGAATAGGCTCGCCCTGATTCTGTGTAAAATGCTACCAAGTACAGGACGATTTACCTAATTCTTGTCCTTGGACGATCAAGAACTTGAATGTAGCAAGTACCAAAAGAGACTCGTCTGGGACGGTTTGCTTAGTTAGACGAATCTTGCCCAAAGACGGAGAGCGGCCAGTACCTGTTTGTTTTGTGGACGAGCCACTTTCTAGCCGTTTTACTTGAGCTACCAAAGACTCGTCCCGCAAAGATTAAACCATCACAAGGGCATCTATGGCCAAGGTCCTCCTGGTTTTTGGACGACCTTTTCTTTTTAGCTCGTCCTATAGGCTTCTATCATTCCCTCCCCCTTTTTGGGCTTAGCTCAACCGCACATGATGGGCGAGCCAAAGTCCAAGAAGGAGAGCGGCCGACCTTGGCCGAGCCTGCTGAAATTGATGGACGAGCTTGAGATACATGTTCAACGCATGTTTTAGCCGGCTTCCTTGAGGGAGCAACACTCGTCATTAAGTAGTGATCCCTTACTAGGGTCTGGACTACTTAGCTGTCCGTATTTTTGAAAGTAAGTATCCTTTACTAAGGTCTTATTTCAGGGCAGCTTTGTCTCAGAGACTTTGACGTTACTCTTACTAGAGATTTTGTCAGTTTGACGGCCATATATGTGTTATATTTTTGGCCGGTCTCTTCGAGGGAGTGATGTTCGGCATAGAAGTGAGTAATTTTGACGTTCAAGTTATTGTCACTTTTAGACGAGTAACTGATTGAATGCCCCAAAGTGAATTAAGTTGGTGAAAATAAACAAAGAAATGAAAGAGTAGGAATTGTATTATATGGATTTTGCTTGACTAAATGCCAAGATGCATGTATACAATTCTTCCTCCTAACATGTGCTGTGGCACTTTGGAGTAACTACAAACTACCTTATAGGTATCTGACGGTGAATTGAATTAGACGTGGTACTTCTTCAAATTATCTGAATTCCAAGTACGCTGTATAGGTCGTCCATCTGGATCTTGGAGACAAAAAGTCCCACTGCGCAGCTCTTGGATAATCAGATAAGGTCCTTCCCAGTTTGGCGTTAGCTTCCCTAGCTCCTTAGCTAGTCCAACCGCCTCCATTTTTCTTAGAACAAGATCCCCCACCTTGAGCGGTCGTCTAACAACTCGTTTGTTAAATTCCCGAGCCATTCTCAACTTGTACAATTGCATTCTTAGCAAGGCATTGCCTCGACTTTCGGCACTTGGTCCAAAGCCGCGCGCAATGCGGCCCGTTTAGCGTCTTCTTTGTACAACATGACTCGCAGGGTGGGCTCTTCAATCTCAATGGGCAAGACGGCTTCAGTGCCATAGACTAACATGAAAGGCGTCTCGCCTGTAGAATTCTTAGCGGTTGTTCTAATGGACCATAACACTAATTGCAGCTCTTCAACCCATTGTCCCTTGGCGTTTTCCAGCTTCCTCTTGATTCCATTTGATAGAATCTTTTTGAAGGACTCGACTTGTCCATTGGCTTGCGGGTGGGCGACTGCCGCAAAGTGAGCTTTGATTTCTCTTTTCGACAACCAATCTTTCGCCTTAGGCGTTTCGAATCCGTGGACCATTATCAAAGACGATGGACTTGAGGCATGCCAAAACGAGTTATAATGTTTTTCCAGATGAAGCCCTTGACGTCGTTTGTTGTTATTCCTCGCATGGCTTCAGCCTCTATCCATTTAGTGAAATAGTCCACTGCTACTACCACAAACTTCTTTTGCCCAGCTGCCACCGGAAAAGGTCCTAATATGTCCATGCCCCATTTGGCAAAAGGCAGGGGGAATAAAATGGGGCTTAGGTAGTTGGACGGCTTCTGATGCAGGTTTCCATGTTTCTGGCAACTATCGCACTTTTTTGCATAGACGAGGGCGTCTTCCTTCAAGGTAGGCCAATAGTACCCCGTCCTTAAAGCCTTTTCTCCTAATGCTCTTCCCCCAATGTGCGATGCACAAGCTCCCTCATGGAGTTCTTTCAAAACCTCTAGGCCATCTTCTCTGGTGATGCACTTGAGGAGAGGACGGTTGAATGATTTCTTGTAAAGGTTCTCATCCCATAGTTCAAACCACTTGTCTCTAGCCTTCACATACTTAGCCTCTACAGGGTCAGAAGGCAATCGCCCCGTCTTCTTGTATTCTATGATCGGCTCCATCCATACTGCTCCTCGGCTAAGAAACATAATCTGCTCTTGGTCAATGCTCTTTTTGGGTTTGACTTCCCAAAACTGTTCTTGGCACATCTCCTTCATTGAGGGGCCAATTTAGAGAGAGAATCCGCTTGATGATTTTTCGACCTTGGCACTTGGTCGAGAACAAATCGTTTTAATGGCTCAATGTCATCCTTGATCAGTCGCATGTATTTGCTCATTGATGCTTCTTTGCATTCAAAATCTCCATTGACCTGACTGACAACTAAGAGAGAGTCCGATTTGGCCTCAATCTCTACAGCTCCAGCCGCCTTGCACATTTTGATTCCAGCTAAGAGTGCTTCATATTCAGCTTCGTTATTGGACGCTTTGAATTGGAATCTTAATGCATATTCAAACTTGTCCCCTTCGGGAGATTGACAAATGATTCCTGCCCCACATCCATTGATCGTGGACGATCCATCGACCATGGGCCCAATGCTTCCTTCCTTTAGCTGGATCGGATATTGGCTCTATAGTTGGCCGAGTAAGCTCAACTATAAAATCTCGCCAAGGCTTGCCCCTTAATGGCTTTCCTTGGTTCAAACGATATATCAAACATGTTGAGCTCAATTGCCCATTTTAGCATTCGCCCGCCGGCTTCCATCTTCGCGAGAACTTGCTTCAAAGGTTGATCGGTGTAGACGATTATACCGTGTGCCAAAAAGTAAGGCCTTAACTTTCTGGCGGCCATGACGAGGGCCAATCCAAACTTCTCAACCGGAGTGTACCTATTTTTCAGCGTCTTTGAGTACGTGACTCGACGAAATATATTGGGACTTGCACGGATTCTCTTTTGCCGCCAGGACCAGACACTCACTGAGCGGACACGGCCAAATATACAAACGGCTTTCCTCCCTCAATTGGGCTGACCAACCTTGGTAGCCGCCGAAGGTGGTCCTTGACCTGTCAGTAGTGCTTGCTCCGCCTCATCCGTCCACTCAAACTTAGCTTTCTTCTTAATAGTGGCGAAGAAGTGATGGCACTTGTCGCCCGACTTAGACAAGAAACGTCCAAGGGCGCCTAAGCAACCCGTCGGTCTCGAACTTCCTTTACCTTTGACGGAGACTTCATGTCTAAAATAGCTTGTATCTTCTCGGGATTTGCTTCAATTCCCCTCTCGGTCTACCAAGAAGCCTAGGAACTTCCCCGACAAAACCCCAAAAACACATTTCTTGGGATTCGGCTTTAACTTGTATTTCCCGAAAGTTTCAAAAGTTTCTCTCAAATCACCCACATGACTTTCTTCTTGGCGGCTCTTGACTATCATATCATCAATATACGCTTCCATGTTCCTTCCCAACCGTGGTGAAAAACAAAGATTGATCAATCTTTGGAATGTGGCCGGAGCATTACGCGAGACCAAATGGCATTCTCAACCGGCCATACAAGTCCTTTTTTCGGAATGAAGGACGTTTTGTCCCGGTCCTCTCGGCCATATGGGAATTTGATGGAAACCCGAATAGGCGTCCATGAAGCTTAGTAAAGCGTGGCCTACGGTGGAGTCCACTAGACGATCCAACTTCGGCAATGGGAAGCCGTCCTTGGGACAAGCCTTGTTGAGATCGGTATAGTCTACACACATCCTCCAGGTGCCATTGGGCTTGGGCACCATGACCACATTTGCTATCCATTCTGGATAATAAGTCTCTTTGATGAATTTTGACTCCAACAACTTCTGAACTTCCTGGTCGACCGCTTGATTCCTAGCCGACCCCAAATGCCTTTTCTTCTGACGGACTGGCTTTAATTTTGGATCAACATTTAGCCGATGGACGGCTACCTCTGGATCTATTCCAGGCATTTCTTCAACACAATAGGCAAACACGTCTTGAAATTCTTTCAAAAGTTCGATTAAGAGGTTCCTCAAGCCCAAAGAGAGTGAAGAACCAATTTTCAAGGTTCGTTACGGACGAGCCTCATCCGCAGTGACGTCTTCCGGGGCCTCGACCGGTTCCTCGACGCCTATTGCTAGTCCCATGATGGCCATCACTTCTTCGTGCAAGGGAGGCTCTTCCTTGATGATTTCATATTTTCTCTTCTTCTTCGGGAAGATGCTCGACGCCTTCCTTGAGAGAGCGAGAGGCGTCTGAGGGCTCTCAATGGCCATCTTCAATGAGGCCAATTGGTCCTTGACTATCCCGGACTTTTTCCTCTCGCTAACCACCTTCGTCTTATCTTTCTCTATTTCAGACGTTTTCCTTTCACCAGCAACCTTCGTCTGATCTTCATTGCATATCTTCCATGATGACGGCTTGAGGGTAGTCAGGTAACACTCCCTAGCCACCTGCTGGTCCCCATATAATGAGCCAATCTTGCCATCATCACACTCATACTTCATCAACATCAGGTGAGTTACTATTACGGCTTTGACGTGATTCAGAGTTGGTCGTCCAAGAATGACATTGTAGGCTGTGAAATCTCGGACCACCAAGAACTTGATAAACGAGTTCTAGCAAAGCATCCTTTTCTCCCACTCGAACGGGCAAAGTAACAGTTCCCATTGGGTGGATGACTCCTCCCCCCAAACCCTATGATGGGATGGTGAACGGGAACCAAGTTCTTCTCATCAAATTTTAATCTGGACAAGCAGTCAGCACTGATGATATCCGTCGAGCTTCCAGTGTCGATCAGAATTCTTCTTACTCTCAAGTTTGCTATTTTCATTTCTACAACCAAAGGATCATCATGGGGAGTCCTCAACCTGCCCCGATCTTGCTCACTAACTACCACCCTTGGGAAGGGCTCAGCCTTTGTCTGATCAGCTAACAAAACTTGTCCAAGCTCCCTAAGGTAGTTTTTGTGTCCTCTATAGGTTGGTCCTCCGGCAGCAAACCCTCCGGAAATTACGAGAACAACATCCTCGTCTGTGCTCTCACTCTCCTTCTTCTTAGTCTGCCAATTGTCTTTCCTTTGAAACTTCCTTCCCCCTTGAGGCATATAGGAGTTCATCTTTCCTTTTCGAGCTAGCTCCTCCAAAGCCTTCTCGAGGTGCTTACATTCATTAGTTTCGTGACCGCAATCCTTGTGGAAGTGGCAATACTTGCTCTTATCCCTATTTCTATAAGGGGTTTTCATCTCAGCTGGGGCCTTCAACTCATATTGATCCTTAATCTCCATGAGAATGGAGTATTGGTCCTTGTTAAATTCAATAGGATTGCAAGAGGATGGCTCAACCTCTTTTCTCTTGCTCCTTCTGGACGAAGTGGTGGTGGAGGTTATAGCCCAAGTCTCGACCTTCTTGGGGTTGCTCTTCCTTGGTCGAGCAACCTCTTCGGGCTTCTTAGACTCGGGATGCTTTGCCTCGGCACACACACTTCGGTAGCGTGAATAAACGCTCAGCCTTCCCTTAAGGCTTCGGAAGAGTGGAGATTTTCTTTTTAACAAGATCAAACTTAAAGCTTCCCGGCCTTAGACCCCTAATGAAGGCGTCAAAGGCCACTCCAAAGATTAAGATCTTGGATCCGAAGGGATTCTAGGTTCAATCTCTTAACGAAACTTCTAAGAGCCTCCTTCGGCCCCCGGACGACCTTGCTAGGTGCATGCTTGTTTTTTGTTCTTGCTTGTTGGCAACAAAGTGACTAGTGAATAAGAAACCGAGTTCCGTGAAATTATTGATCGAATTGGGTGGAAGATTGTTAAACCACTTCGAGCTACTCCCTTCGGAGTCGCTGGGAAGTTCTTACACCAGGTAGCATCATCTACTCCTTGGACGTACATCTCGATGTTTGTAAGCGGATAAGTGATCATCGGGATCTCGTTGTTCCATCAAAAGGTTCTATAGTAGGGAGTTTAACCTTTGGGAAGGGGAGCCTCCATTATCCGGCCGAGAATGGAGTGGGCCGTTAATGCGGAGGGCTCCCATCCGTCCCTCAATGGATATGTACTCCTTACGATATTCCTTTAACACTGGATCGACGACGTGTTTGCAGTAATGCACGCCTATAGACCATGGGCCGAGCCACCGTCTTCTCTCGTCGTGGATGAACAAGAGAGTGACTTAAACTTCGTCCCTCCTCTCGGGACGACAACCTCAAAGGAGGGTCTCTCGGTGTATGATGTAGAACCCGTCGCCGATCGTTGTATTGCAGCTGCTCTCTTGCTTCTCTAGATATTCTCCGGCATCTATTTCCATTCGGTGCCCACTTGACGAACATGGTCCGGGTCCTTACCACCAGTGTTCCAGTCCATCTTTCTTCGCCGATCATTATCCTCTCGGGTCGTTTCCTCTTACCGTCCTTCTAGAGGGTTCCCGACGAATGTGTCGACTAGTGGCCCGGACGATTTTCTTGGGAACGTTCCCTGGGGGGAGGTGGATTGTTAGCGGGCGGCTCGAGGTTAAGCCTGAAAACAAAGATATTGCTCTTGATTCTTTCTTGGACGATTTTGCAGCCATCTTTGCTCGGAAATCATTCAAGGCGTTCTCTAGATGGGCTAGCCACCGGACGTTCAAGATTCTCTTGAATGACAAAGTCTTTGGCTTGGTCCAAGAACTTGGACGATGGACGAGGGCCTATCCCTTCCTCGAGGCGGTCTCTCGTGTTCTCACCGTGTCTTCGACATTAACCCGAAGACTTCGGTTGCGGCAAGGTTGGACGATTGACATCGATCATCGTTGCGTCTCCCCACGACGGCGCCAAATGTTTAGTCCGCTTGTCCAACAAGTAAGCCGTGGATGGAGCTTTCTTGTCTAGCAAGTAAACTAGTATCCCTTAGATGTTCTTCCTTGGAGACTTGTGCAACAAATGTCCGAATCAACCTAGTCCAAGCCCGAGCTCACTCCCGAACCTGTAAAAAAGGGACCCACCCTGGAGGTTTGGGTGGTGGTTCCCCCTCCGATGCTTAAGTCAGATATCAGGAGTTGTAAGAGAAAGTAGAAATAGAGAGAGAAAGTGAGAGAGTAGTTTTACAGAGTAACTTTGCACTGTTTGCATTGAATGATCTTTCTCCTAATTTCAGGGGTATTTATAGTGATAGCAAGATGACAGCAAACCTTAAAATCTGCCCTACAATAGTGGCTTCTGATTGGCTGAAGAATCAGATCATGACACGTGGCAGGCCATGATTTAAGAGGGTTTATCAACCACTCTCATGCAGCCACCTCCACGGGCTCTCGACTTCCTTTTGGGCCAGAAAAGTAGCCTTTTAACCAATCTGAGCCTAGCCCAAAGGGTAGATCTTTTTCCTCTATTCATCAGGGGGGGACACATGTAGGGCTCATATGAGCCCAAGTGTCGTAAGAGGAACCGTAGATTTTAGGCTACAACAACACTTATTCTGCTTTTTGGCCTATATACCAGATCATTTTTCTTCTTTCTTTTGTTCTCTTCATCTTCACCTGGTTCTAGAACTCTTTTTTTCTTGGAAGGTCTCCCAGGTAGTTTTTTGTACGGTGGTGGCAAAGGTTCTGGCAGACCAGTTTTCTCCCAAAAGTTTCTCCCTGGTATACCATGGAAATGGGGTGCATATATGGTTGCATAAGTCTTTACATGATAAGCTTGGTGCACAAAAATTTCATAGTTCATTTCCCTCTTCACTATGCAGGCCATTGCATGAATACAAGGAATGCCCAACAAGCTCCACTTGTAACAATCACAGACATGCTTCTCCAAATTCACTACATAGCTATCCTCTCCATCATCAACCTCAAATTCATGTACTGCAACAATTACAACTCTCAGGCTAGCAACATTTGACCTTATATTTTCGATCATCTTCGAGACTGACGGCATTATAAGGCCATGAAAATTATTCAACCCTTCTCTCTTAGATGAGCATCTTTTGATTACCCACCTTCCTATCCATTCCATAAGAGACAATATGGGTTTTGTCCTTGCATCTTTTAGGACATTGTTGAAACTCTCACAACAATTATTCAACAAAATACCTGACTTACTCCTAGTACTAAAAGCATGTCTTGACCAATGACATGCAGGTATAGCATCAAGATAGTTGAATGCTTCAACTAACAAACGTTTGATGCCTTCCATATGCTTCTGGAACTGATGCTGATAGGACAAAAAAAAAAGGCAAAATTGAAGTAATCTGTTTCAATTTATACATCTATTAATACCAGAAAAAATGTAAATAAGAGTTTTATACCCTTGATGATGCTCTAGCAGCAAGCCAGAAGGATTGTCTGAAGAGCTCACCACTGAACTTCTGCTTGAAATTAGCCCAAATGTGTCTGCAACAAAACCTTATCTCTGCATTAGGGATGACAGTCTTGAATGCATCCAACAATCCCTGTGATCAACAAATTATTCCAATTTGCTAGCAAGTATTTACAAGTTATTAATGTTCAAGTTACTCATATACAATGCCAGAAGATTGAATGTATAATGCTTACTTTCTGTCTGTCAGACATGTATGTCACCCTCCCTGGATCAGCATCATCAGCAAGTGTATCTTCATTCTTTCCATGCACCCATGTTATAGCGTCCGCAACTAACTCTAAGTCTTTCACCAGAAGTTGAAGGAACCAAGTCCAAGTCTCTGTATTTTCAGTTTCAACCACAGCCCAAGCCATTGGAAAGATATTGTTATTTCCATCTTTCCCCACAGCTGTCAACAGAATACCAGGGTACGGACCCCTCAAATGGCACCCATCAACACCTAAAAGTGACCTACATCCAGCCACAAACCCTTCTTTACAAGCCTGAAGACAAATGTACAATCTCTGGAACAAAGGAGGGGGGTTTTCAATGCCCACACATTTGACTTTTGCTGTGCTCCCTGGATTGTACTTCATGATTGCATTTGCATAATCCCACACTCTTTTGTACTCTTCAGCTGCATCCCCATAAATCATTGACATTGCAATTTTTTTAGCTCTCCAAGCTTTTAAATAATTAATCTCAGCTTCACACTCCCTCTGGCATTTTCTCAAAAAATCATCTATCTTCCGGGCCATGTGGTCTTTGAAATCATCCAAATATCTCTCTCGCTAAATACTTAGATGTTATCTTGGAGTTTTTATGTTGATGCTCACAGGTGTGCTTTAGCTTGTAAGTCTTGATCTGATAAGTTTCTTCCCCCTTCACTTTAGTGCAATGAACTTTGAAAGGACACTTAATTTTGCTTTTGCAGTTGCACACTATCCTAGCCTTCTTTTTGGGACACTTGCACTTCTTTAAGACAATACACTCGTCACTCAAATGGCCATTGTGCAAAAAATAATAGTTTCTGCCAGCTTCTATTTGGTGATGTCTCAAGACCTTCCTAAATGTGTCAATAGATGGGAATTTTAACCCCAAAGAGAGACTAATTTTTCCTTTAAAGTCAACCTCCGGGTTAAACACAGGGTAATCTGAACCTTCATCATCAGATCCTTCCAACTCTTTTAACTCATCCTCTGATTCAGGAGCTTCCTCATCACTGGCAAGATAAACGTCTTCTGGTTCTTCCTCATCATCACTGCCATTTTCACCTTCATTCACCACACCCTGTAAACTCCTTGTCACTCTTTCAGATATGTCTTTGTCAACATATTGAGAAAATAAATCATCATCATCTTGATCCTCGTAGTCTCCTTCACTCAACACAACATCTGAATCCTCCTCAGATTCATCACTTTCACCTTCTTCAGTTATGTTTTCAGTTGAGTTAGGTTCAAAGAGAATGGTATTTTGTGTAGGTATTTGTTTGAGGTTTGAAAACTCAGCTACTGAGGTTTTCTTTTCAAGGAGAGTAGATCTAGGGTTAGCTTTTGCAATAGAAAAAGATTATTCTTTAGTGGGGTACCCATTAGTAAGAATTAATAATTCTTTATCCATGCAGTCCATGGTCCCTTCATTACCACATTGTCCATCCTCTTGCCTGTAACTCTCCCCTACACTATACAAATTATACCAACCATCATATTCTGGTGATTCTAAAAGAGCAGGGATATCTTTATCAAATTTGAACTTAGTCCTCCCAGCAATAAACAAAGTATACCCTTTTCTCCTAAACCATATTTTCCCCTCATCCTTAAACCCCAACTCATTCTTAATCCAGTCAATTATGTCAAAGTAAGCCACCTCACTAACATCTTTATGCTCACTGCAACCATATTTCTGAGCACCCAACTTCCACCTGTAATTGGTTCTATACTTCTCGATCCACAAACTCACCCCCCATAATACAACCTCATATTCACTTGTCTCCATTGAGTGATAAACAACAACAAAATTTGGTTCCTTTTTTGGCAATAAACTGTTGCAATCACAATTTCACAACATAAATTAAGAATTTCAACTATATTTAGCACATAAATCGACACAATTCCACAAAAAAAACATGTTAATTTAAGCTTAACCTTTTATTGCAATTAAACCCTAAATTGTGATTAAAAACCATATTTTACACGAATTAAAGAACGTACCTTTTTTTGTTACACAATCTTCACCTTTAATGCAGCAAGTTGGACCAATTCCCCTATTTAATACCCCTGCCAACCTTCATTAACTATGGCAGTGGAGTAAATGGAGCCGCCATGGACAATGAAAGAAAAAAGGGGGTGGGGTTTCCTGCCAAGACAAAAAAAACAAAGAAAAGGGAGGGAAATTGGTGGGTAGGAAAGGTTGAGAAGGGAGGGAAGTGAGTTTAATGAACTCACGTGAGAATCACATGATGGTCAAAGGAGAGGTTAACGGTCAAACTAACAGAAGTTGTCAATTGGTGGTCGTTTGAAACGAGTTTTGTTTTATAAGGTAGTTTTTTGAAAAAAAAATTTATAAGGTAGTTTTTTGAAAAAAATTTGTTATAAAAGGTAGTTCCACGAAATTTATCCTATTTTTAATAATTATGAAACTTTCCTCATAAGCTTTTGCAAATACCATAGTGTCGTCTGCAAAAGTTAAAAAGGGAATTTTGATTCTTCAATGACCCAGTTTGACACCAATGGACTTGGTTCCATTAAGACTTGCTTCATGAAAGCGATGAGCTAGGATTTCTGCACATAAAATAAAAATATAGGGAGAAAGAGGATCTCCTTGCTTAATTCCTCTAGACGGGATTAAAAAATTCGCCAGGAATTCCATTTACTAAAACTGAAAAAGAAACTGTAGTTATACACTGCTTTAACCATTCTATCCATCGATTACAAAAACCCAATTTTTTGAAAACAATGAAAATAAAATCCCACTCTAGTCTATCGTAAGCTTTCTCCATATTTAACTGTATCGCTAACCACCCTTCTAATCCTTTTTTATTTTTAAAGGAATGAGAAACTTCATGTGCTAATAAAATATTGTCTTGAATTGACCATTCAAGACAAAAAGCTCCCCTCGCAGAGGATGAATTATCTTACCCAAGACAATCTTTAGCCTATTAACATAATTTTCGAAATGATTTTACAAATGGTAGAGCAAAGGCTTATTGGTCTAAAATGATTTGGATTAGAGGGGTTATCTATTTTAGGAATTAAGGTAATAAAAGTATGATTTGTCTCTTATAAAATTTTTCCTAAATGAAAAAAAAACTTTGACAGCTCTGAAGATGGATCTACCCACTAAGGACCAATACTTTTGAAAAAAGAAAGGAGGATAGCCATCTGGACCAGGGGATTTATCTGGTGCTAAATCAAAAGTAGCTATCTTTACCTCATCAAAACTCACTTCCTTACACAGTCTTGTATTATCTTCTTCGGAAATGATTTTCTCTAATAGGGCAAAGTCTTCATTGTTATCAAATGAACACAAAGGGTTACTAGCAAATCGCTGTCTAAAAGCATTAGTAATACATTCTTCTATCCGGCTTGGGTGAGTTATTACATTATTTTGAGCATCTTGAATTGAATTTATTAGATTATGGTTTCTTCTTATGGACGCACAAGCATGGTAATATTTAGTATTAGCATCACTAAACTTAATATGATTTGATTTAGCTTTGATTTTCCAATGTAAATCTTGAAATTGCATCAGTTTATTTCGTTTTTCCAAAAATTTCCCCTGCAAAGCTATTAAACGAGAAGAGTTTTCATCTTGAATAAGCTCTTCTTGAATTGATTCAAGTTTAGTATCAACAAGACGAAGTTGGCGAAATATGTTACCAAAATGGGTAGTAGACCACTTTTTAGCTTTTTCTTTTAATAGTTTACATTTACGAGTAAGACAAAACACATGCTATCCTTGAAAACGAGTACACCAAGTTTTTTTAATCAAACAATCAAAATCCTTACGTGATGTCCAAAGTTTATTAAACCGAAAAGGAGGAGCTTTCCTACTCTTACTAATATTAAGCGATATCGAGATTGGACAATGATCCGAAGAGGTGAAATTATGATGTTTAACTTTTGAATTTGGAGATAAATTAATCCAATCTAAACTAGCTACTCCTCTATCCAACCTTTCTAAAACTAGTTGTTGGCCGGCGCGCGATGCGCGCCGTCCCCCAAGGTTGAAAAAATTATGTGGCGAAACGATTGATTAATTATCTTGGTGACAGGTTTTCTGGGAAAAACTCGCTACGGTTTGATGCAGTATAAGTCCTTAGGCAGGAAAATGTTTCAAAGTTTCATTCATAAAATGATTCGATTTAAGCCAAAATAAGCATTGTGTATTTGGTAATTAGATATAATATCATTTATGTATACAATCCCTGTTAGTGCAAAATGGTGGGTTTATACAACCAACACCTTGTAAACAGTTTAATATTTGTGGAGCCATAAGATGTAAACATTAAAATTGCACACTGTTAAGTTTCAAAAACCAGCACTTATTTGGACATACAAACAAGAGAAAGTAGTTGGTGCAGTTCCATTGTTCACCCCAAAAAAGCGCCCACGTACACATTGTGCTTGCACACACAACACAAAACTAAAGTATCAGATACATATCTCTTCGCACAGGGCAAAAAGAGAGGCAAAAAATTAGGAGTTCCTGTATGGTTGATGGAGAATTGCATGATTCTGGATTGTACTCTATTGTCCAGCCACCGTTGGAAGTCTTCTAGCTACAAGCAGCCAAAAGAAATGAGATTAACAGTAATGTTTAATCATGCAATCCCTCTTAACTTTCTATTTATTAAGCATAGTCCGCAAATCACCAATCTAAACTCTAGGCAGCATTCTTGGGGGCAAATCATAAGCATATTAGACAATTGTAGATAACAAATGAAAAACCGAAGAATGCTTAAGAGGTTTGTTCAATAAACTACTTTAAATGGCTGCAGATTCAAATGGTTGAAGATTCAAACTAAGATTATAATACATGTATAACATAGGTTGGAATTGTCTCTTAAGATGCATGTATAACACAGGTTCCTTAAGTTTGACTCAAATGGTTGGAATTGTCTCTTAAGATATGCACAAATAAAAAGGTGTATTAAGGCCTACATTTTATGAACTCTACTTACCATTACCCAAAGTAGATAGCAGGCTGGAAAATATGCAAAACACTTGCTATTCCAAGTAATAACAGGTGGAATAATTAAGTTGGTGAATGTGCAGAATAGAAAATGTGCAGAACACAACACTGGAATCCATGCTCCAAAGGTCATATCTCTTTCAAACTTTGTTCCAGCCAGGAAATACAGGACAACAAGCTTAGTAATTTGTTGGAAATGGAACTTAATCCAATTACATGTTTCCAAATACCAAAAACAGCAGATGACAATCAAGCCCAGAGAGATATAGAGGCAGGTACTTGTACTCCACAACATTCAATTTTTTTATGATTGAATAAATAAACGGGAACAACAATAGTATCATCCAATCTATAAAGCATAATCACAGTAAGAGACAATTGCTAATCAAAGGTGTATTAAGGCCTATATCATGGCAGTTAATAACTTTATTGATAATTGATATCTCCTTGCGACAATGCCATCTTTGTAAAAGTTTGGAATTGTTGTCTTCTTGTTCTTGTATTTAGTATAGATTAACATATTATTTTTAATAATATCAAACGATAACAACAAATCACCATAGACCACCAACACATTATCATTACAGATTAAAGAAAAAGATAAGAGTAAGATCACAAAATCGCAGGAACTTTTTGAAGTTCCTTTGCGCAATAATAGGAAAGCATGATGATTGGGATCTAGTTCCTCCCCTTCACGACAGGGACTGAGAGGGATTTCAGGGCCATCATAATCCTCCTCATAATCTTCATATACTTTAAAAAGGCAAAGCTTGCCATTATCATCCTCATAGAACATATCACAGTAATTCCCCTCCTATGTAAAATCAGCTTCCCTAATAGTCATTCCCTCCCAAGGCAATCCTTGTTATTCATCCGATTCACTACGAACTTCCATTTTTATCTCAACAACCTTCTCTTTTCCCTTTCTTTTGGGTGGGGAAGTTTCAGTGGAACCCAAAGCCCTCAATCCGCAGACAAGCGATGGTCTGGTTATGGGGTTTGTTATTTTTCCCCCTTTTTCATGTGCAGTGTTAGGGTCACTAATTTTTACCCCATTTCCCTTAGACCTTGCAACATAAACTTTAGTTTGAGGTTTAGTTTGAGGGGACTTACAAGTGGGGGTGTTGAAGAATTCCTCGACTAGTTTTGATCACTTTTCCGAAGGCTTTGAAGGATTTCTTTGCTCAACACACTGGTTGCTTCGCCGTAATAAAACATCTTCCAAGCATAAGGGCTACCATCTGAAATAGAATGTGCAAGATTTGTGCATATTATCCTCTCCTCCGGTGTCTTTGCAGCGGAGGCCGCGTCTTTTAGAGGTTTATTGTTTAGCATCTCGTACTGCGCGCGTAGATATGTAGCGATGGAAGCAATTTAGGGGGGGGGAAGGAGATGAACGAGAATGAGGAAAAAGATGGAGAGAATGCGGACTACGAATTACCTTTGAGGGGAGAGAGAAATGTTTTTTTGGGGATTTGGGGTTTTGGGTTGGGGAGGGGGAGCGGGGTTTTTGATGAACAGTTATGATCAATTCAAATTGAACTGATGAATTAGTTGTTAGTTGGGATGTTGAGGGGTTAGATAGCAAAATTGGTGGGAATCATTAACTTATGGAGGAAGCATATTTGTGTTTTTTTTGTTTTTTGAGCTTACATCAGTCCAACAAAATAAGGGCTAAGTAGTTAACATAAGGGCATATGCGTAATTTTGCTTTTTTAAAATTTTAAAAATTATTAAAAAGGTAAGCGTTGCAAATAATTTGGAACATTTGTTTACAACAATTGTTGTAGTTGATAGAAAGGTATTTTTTTGTTCTTGCAGGTATTATAAATAGATCAAACATCATAGGAAAGCGCCGTTCCGAAAGGCTGCAAAAACTAATTGGTGAAACAGTTGTATAATTATCTTGGTGACAGGTCTTTTAAAATAAACTTGCTAGCATTTTGTGTATTACAAGTTAGTAGGCGAACCTTCAAGTTAGGGCAAATGGCTGTCAATACTAAATACTTTGGGTTTTTCTATGATATACCCCTGTGTTTTTTAAAATTCTATAATGTACCCCTAATGTTTTTTTATTCTACACTGTACCCTTGTGTTTTTTAAGTTTTCTACATAGTACCCCTATGTTAAATGATCGTAACGTTTACCGTTATCTCTTTGCATTTTCGGACTTCTCTCTCAACCCTCCCACTGCCCCCATTCCAGCCCCCACCCTCCCCTCCACCCCCCGCAACCACCATGACCGCCGCCGCCTAGTCCTCCACCACCCCCGTAACCACCATGACCGCCGCAACCACCAATGTTTTTATAAAAATCAACCCGGATTCAACGGGGGAGGGGGTGGGGGCAATGGGAAATCGAAGGGGAGGGGGTGGGGGCAACGGGAAATCGAAGGGGAGGGGGTACGGGTTGTGGGAATTCGGAAGGGGAGGGGGGCGGGGGGCCGGGAAATCAAAGGGGAGGAGAGGGCGGGGGAAATCGAAGGGGAGGGGGGGGGCTGGGCTAGCGGGAGGAGGGGGTGGGGGGCTGCGGTGGAGGAGAGGGGGAGGGGCTACGGAGGCGCGGGAGGGAGGGGGGGGGAGGCTGCGGCGGTGGAGGGGAGGGGGAGGGGGGTTGGGTGGAGGGGATGGGGAGGTTTGGATGGGAATTTAAAAATATTTAACATCCGTTTTCATTAATACACACTAGGGGTACTATGTAGAAAACTTAAAAAACACAGGGGTACATTGTAGAATAAAAAAACATTAGGGGTACATTATTGAATTTTAAAAAACACAGGGGTATATCATAGAAAAACCCAAATACTTTTATATAACAATGATCCAAGGGTGCATGAAAGGAACATAAGAGTTCGCATAACTCCTTGTTTTGGGGAGAAGATCTTTTTTTTTGTATTTTGTAAGTCAACAATATACACATGGTAATTTAGTTAGCTTGTGTTCTTATTCACCATGTTTAGTTAATTTTGTCTTATGTAACTCGTTTTTTTGTTACCTCCACACAAATGTAAGCCCAAGATTGCGAGTATAAAACATGAAATATCTTAGCACACAACATAACATTCAATATCTTAATTACATTTACGTTAATTCGCTTATCACAAATACACTATAAATGATAATAAGAAAGGTTTGGCAGAAATATTGTCTACTTTGTTTTTTTCTAACAATTTGGCAGTGTTACTATTCAGTGGAGGGGTGTGGAGTAGCACAATAATTAAGAGGGACCCTTGTTTAGCATGAACATAAGTAATCTAATGGAAAGTAGAAAAAGTGGACTTTATAGCCAAGATCATTAAATACTTAGATTGTACAGCATACTTGGATATCATCCATGACAATGTAAGTGTTGTTTGAGTTACAAAACAAACTTAGGTTTATGCGCCTTTAACAAAATGCCCTTGGGTCCTTGATATATCTAACTCAAGAAGCCAATCATGCCTAGTAACAAAAGGAGGTGGTTCATATTAGAACATGATTAACTCTAAGGGGGAAAAGGTTTACTATGTAGTAGTAGTTTGCGCAATGGACCAGGCAGCAAAATGGTCCTTATCGTGGCTGGCACAGAAGTTTAGTTGCTGGACTCAGCAGCAGAGTCCTCTGTAAATTCATGTGAAGGCTTATTGGCCACAAACTCAAGTCTGCTTGTTTGCAAGCCAACGGGCTTACCAACAATCTCACGTTTGAGATTTGTTCCACCAGTTTGGGTAGAGGGGTGTTCGATTGTTGCAGTGACATGCTTGCCTCTTAGATTAGTTTCTTCAGTCTCATCATCTTCATCTTCAAGGATCACCCTTTTGTGGATCCATTGTAGTACGCCGTTCAGAGACATAGTTGTTTTTGGGCCTACTTCAATTAAAAAAAGAGATGTCTGCAGTAGGTTTTGAATACGTGCGAAAGCTTCTACATCTTCCTGTAAATTGAAAACAGTTGAGCATTACATGTTGAATGATATACATCTTTGCAGGGTTTACACTAGGAAATATAACAGCGTTTATAATGACAGTGTTAAAGGGGGAAAGAATTATGGACTGTGTTTAGTTGCCAAAAATTTATGGTTGTCACTGTTAGTGTATGGCTTAGAGGAATGTAAATAGTTATTTTTTTCCCCTTTCATTTATATAAACAGCACACTATGTATGTATAAATCCTGGTTGTTTTAAAATGTGTTTGTATAAACCTTTTTTTAGTATTGTGTGTATATGAATTTTAAATGGCATTTAAACTAAGTGAGTTTCAAACAGTTGATGACCAAACAAGGGTGTTGTTATATACTATTGTGGTGGAAGGAGACAAAGTATTAAACTAAAGCAGAATAACAGGGCACATACAGTTTCTTTAATCCTAAAGATGTCCTCAACGGGCATCTCGAAAAGCTTTTCCAGATCATTGCTGAACATTATAACTGGAATTGTTCCGGTCCCATCTGAGACGTCGCCATTTAAAGTCACCCTGTAGTGAATGTGTTTAGTCTTTCATGTTCACTAATATAGCATGTGTAGGAAGTATTGGCATTGTAACGTTAAGACAATAACAGTTAGTTGTAGTTTCTGCTAACAGTATAGCTCACCTGGGGATGTAAATGTTATTTTTCTCTGCACAAGAAGGGCATGTATATGATTCTCCTTGTGGCACATCACTGCGTTTGCTGCAGTGTGAACATCCTAGGTATGCGTAGAGTTTTCAATGCTAGATTCGGGGACACATACTTTTAACCAGTGTCGTTCCTCTTGTAGGGTATTAGTAGCCTAGTTTGATTAGAACAGTTAATTGTCAGTTTAAGAGAAAAAGAACGCATTAGTGAGCATACACGCACAAGTTGCCATAATGAATATGTAAATGTTGCAAAATGTTAGGCCTAAAACTTAATAACATTTTAATAATAAATGATATATTTGAGGCTTGTTCTGAGTAAGCAGGTTGGGTGTGTTTAGCTTAACCATGAGAGGTAAATGAAAAGAGTTTAAGATTTGTAGTCATCCAAGTTCTCCCCTCAAACAAGATCGAATAGTGCACTATACTGATTTAGGCATGTTACCATTTTTAGCTTCAGGGTCTGGATTGTCATCACAACTTTTACTTTTGTTGGGGTCCTAACATCTAAGACCCTTGCTTGTCTATCAGCCAATGTGTCTCTATGCCGCAATGCCCTGTCAATGAGTGTAAAATGTGGTTATTTGCATTCGATGGTGGTCCTGGTAATTTGTGTGTTGACATTGAAGGTGGCAAAGGGAGGGAACTCACCATTCAGTAAGGGCATTTACTCTGTCCCCCTTTGGTTCATGGATAATTGTTGTGGACATGGTTGATGCAAGCGAAAATCCAACAATAGAGGACAGGTTAGGTGAACCATGTTTCACACCCATACTTGAACTGGTCATGGGAGAAATGGTAAATGGACCTTTGTGAGCTGTGACTTTCAGGGCAGTAAAGCCAACAACGCTAAATTTAGCAGTCCAGTTGGAGAGCCGATCGCAGTCTGACCCAGCAAGATCATTCCAAGCTGAGATGATTAAGGGTTGTTGAGCACTGTAAAGGGTTCAAGGGCACCAAGTCATAACTTCCATAATGATGGAATGTGGACAACATAGCAATTTTAAAAGTGTTGTGCATTCCACCTGTGGTCAGATATGACAATTTCGTGGACCATGTTTTCACGGCCTTGGGGGTTCGAAATGGTCCTTGCTTGCTCTTCAACATAGATAACCACCCCAATTACATCTACAAATGGGTAATAAGTGTGAACACAATATACATGGCAAAGGATAGTTATCAGTGTCATAGGATAAGCAGAAGGCCTCGAATCACGTTTAGAAGCATTAAGTACACATAATACTTTTAGGCGTGTTAATGCATGTTACTATAATGCTTTTCTTATAACTATTTATTTTAATCAGTGTGGGTTAATAATAGTACGTGTATTATTGGTTTGACATATTAGAGAATGGATTAGAATGCATGCAATTAGGATAACCTAGTATATGTGTAATGAAAAAAATGCAACTCATAGTGCTACATAGCAGGTGTCCAAAGTGTAAGCAGCATTAGGTGTGATAATGATACATAGAAGGGCTTCAAAAGGAAAGTCACCCATTAGTTAGAGGCACAGAGGCCAAGGCTTACCAAACTTCTCATTGGGATCAACAACTTTTGGAATAGAAGCTATGTTCTGGTACTCTGGAAGAATGGGGTTTGTTTCGGAATTAATTGGCTGAATGACTGTTTGTCTTCCGAAACTCATTTGGTAACCAATATCAGATGACGAAGATTTGTACTGCTCCTCAACAGGTTTGATCGGAGCATTGGCAATTTCATATTCCCCTTTGTAAACAAATGCTTCTTTGTAGCCATCTACCTGGTCTCCAAACAATGCTCCCCGCATTCTATTTCCCTGTAAAGACAGAACACATGGTTATCTAAGTGTCCCATAAACAGTGTTTCAAATGAAACAGTGTTAACGGTTGTATATTACCTATTTGATTAACAACACATTTAGCCAATATTAGGTGGATATTTGATTGTAGTTGTACAAGTTACAGTTGTGTGTATCTTTGTGAACTTCAAATACTTGTGTGTATCGAAATTCATGGTGACTGTACTTTGTTGTACGGAACTAATGTTGGATATAGATGGTTGCTTTGCTTGTTAGTGAAGCTGGGATACATTTAAAAATAGTGATGGTCAATATCTTATCATCTTCTAGGAGAAGGTTTTGGTAGACTATGCCTTTCTTAGGGGAAACTTTCACTCGTCCTTTTTCAATCACCTTCACCTTGACTTTGTATGCTTTGCTGCTAGTGTTTAGCTCGTCTAAGTAAACACGTTCAGGCTTCATTTTCTGTGCACAAGTTAAACAACATTGCAACCAATGAATATGAAAGGCATATATCGTAACATATATAAATGTTGTAATTTATGCCATGCTTGGAATTGATACTACTTATGTATATAGCCAGTTTTGGGTCTTCAACTTCCTATATTTGCTCAGATTTGGGCCTTTATTTGAATCTGTTAGTTTGTTTTCAAGGAAGTTGGTTTTGTTTGACTAATAAAATAATTAGTGGTTTATACAAGTTACAATTTACTGGCTAAAGTAACTATGCTATAGTATGTAGATTAAACAGTTAGGCGATTATTTAAGTGAGTGAGCAGGACAAATAGGCTACCATAAAGTAATTTAGTGATAAGTGTATTAAGATAAATAAGTTATAAGTATCCTAAACTATCTAGTATAGTGAACAGATGGTAGGAATCTAGTACTGTCACCATTGATGCAAAGTATTTTACTAATCGAAAAGCACGCTAAAGTTTTTTTCCCTGTGGAAAAATGTTATCAAATACACATAGTAGGCGGTATAAGTTTGTTGCACCTGTCCGTTATCCTAATATTTCTTAAGAATCTAATATGGTAACTATAATGTATAATGGTGGAAGTTTTTTGTTTTTAAAAACAAAATGTTTGGTATATCCAGATCTGTGCATAAATGTTTAATATATAAAAATGAGGCTGTGAGTTGTTTTGCCATTCTTTTAAATTTCATTGGGAAAATTACGTGTAAGATTCTTTGCTAGATATAGCATTTACATCATCAGTACAAAAGTATGCAATACTGAAAATGAAGGGGTGAAAAAGCTAAACACAATAGCAGTAAAGAATGTCACCTTTGACAAATGTAATAAATCATAGGAAGCACTTTGTGTCATTCTAGATGAAGTTGTACTCAACCAAAGATCATAAAGGCATTTAATAACAGTATATACATGGAGAATGTTAACTTTGACAATTGCAGCAAATCCTAGCAAAGGAATATGTGTCATATTTGTTGAAATTGTACAAAAACAAACATCATAAATGGTTTTTTTCTATGTTAGGCTGACAAGAGAATCAAAAAACAAATAATCATTCATGATTGAAACTAAGCTTTTAAAAAGAAAGTCAAAGAAGGAAGAACAAAAGAGAAGATACCTCCTTTGCTGTTGTAGCTGTCAGGGAGAAAAGTATGGAGGAGAAAATGGATGTTTGAGAGAAGTTATAAATGTTGTTTAGGGGAAAAGTAGGGCAAATGGTACGTGAGGAAAGGCTGAACCGGTTTGTTGAGATGGTTAACATGGGTTATTTGAGGGGGAAAAGCAATAAATTTGGGTGGACCACAAGTAACCAGAGAAAAGTACAACTACAGTGTTTCTATTGTACTTATAAAGCTGGAAATCTGGGTGCCATACCTTTTTTTTCTTACTGTAGTCATATCCTAGTAAGTAGGATGTATAATCAATCCAAAAAAATCATGCATTGAGTGTTGCTAAAAGATTTCCCTGTTTTTTTTGTAATCAAGCGCCATCTGGTGTTGAAGGTTAAAGGGAATGGGTATTTGAGCTTATGGATTAGTAGCATGAAAGTACAGGGGTATAGGGTAATAATAGGTTACCATGTAGAATGTAAGGAAAACCTCTATTAATTTAACTAACAAAATATGTTAAGAATATCCATGGCCCCCACCTAATATTTCAAATAGTTCAGAGTTTAAATAAGATAGCTTAAGGGCTCTTTGAAAATAATAAAGTGGTAAATATATGCCTTAATGGTAGTTGTATATCTATCTGTTAATGTAAATCAACATTTCAATTGTACAACCTCCAGTGCATTATTAATTTTGAATTAACTACTACTACCAATCATAATTAGTGGCACTGTAATTATGGTGCAGCAGAAAGGTGAAAGCACACATAATAATATTAATGTACTTACCGCATATTCGAAGATGCAAGGATTAGAAGAGCAGCCTATATGAGCAGGGATTTGGCTTTGTGCATTTCCTGATATGAATATGCAATAAGCTTACATGAATACAAACACAAAGTGGTTAATTAGCTGTATTTGTATTTACCATTAAGTGTTTTCCAAATAATAGGCTGCACTTTTTACTTTGCACATGTCTACTCTACATACAACAATAAAATTGATACCTGGTTTCATGGCAGTAGGGGTTGTCCTCTTGGACCTTTATCAAGCAAGCATAAATTATTGGTTGGACTACGGACATGGATCCAATCACGTGCACTGCACTACGGTTCTGCATACTCTCGCATATTAAAACCGTGTTTATGGAATCCACATCATCATTCATAGGTGTTAATATAGCCCTTGTTGTGAATATATCTGAAGTGAATCTGTCCAGATCAAGTTCAGGGAATGCCACTGAGGTTATATCATTGATAGGGTCGACATCATCGTTAGAGTTGCTTACAATATGTTGTGGCAATTGCACCATACCATTTTCCTCAGTTTGTAGTTCTCCATTCCCTAGTGCAAGAAGGAAAGCTGCAAATGTAGGGTCTTCTCTAGCTCGGATGTTTTCTGTAAGCCTGAACTTGATGAGGTGAGGCCAAAGCCTAGAGCTGACTAAGCTTGAAGCAACAACTTCTTTTTGTGATTTTCGGGGCACAACGGGCAACACTTGTCTGAAGTCACCGCCAAAAACTATGATTTTACCCCCGAAACGTAGATTTGTGTCACATATGTCGCGTAATAGCAAATCGAGTGATTCAACATTTTCTTACTTCGCCATTGAAGCCTCATCCCAAATTATTAGAGTCTCTGCCCTTATCAAAGCGGCTAGGCTCCCCTGTTTTGGGACATCGCAAGCAAGTGAAGTCTCTGAATCATTTGGGATCTTAAAGCATTAATGTGTTGTCCTTCCAGAAGGTATGTTTGATGCGGCGATGCCCGAAGTGGCTGTTGGGAGGACAAGTACCCATTTGTGTAATTAGTGACACTCTACAGTTGTTAGAGCGTTGAAGCAGAATTGTGGGGGTGTTCCTGCAACAAATTAAGAAAACAAATGAGGGCAAATAGTGCTTCTAATTAAGCCATTTAATGTGCATGTGTTGGTGTCAATTTAAGGTATTTGGTGTAGTCAAAATCAGTACCTTGGACACCTGTAGTTCCGAACGCTAAACAACATATAGTGAAACGAGACATATTCTTGTGGGAGGTATAGGCAAAGGTGGTCAACATATTATTACTGGAATTGCATACCATATCAACTGAAGCACCCGTGGCAGCACATTTGTTCAGGCCATTAGATTTACAATAAAATGCAAATCTTGTACCACCTTCAACAAACCAGCACAGTAATTGGATGTCCTGGTGGAAAAAAAATTCTCATTATTGGTTAAGTGTCCAACAACTTGATTTCACACATATATGTTATATATTTACAGTCAAATGGAGTTCAAAGACGGTGCAACATATTAGAATTTCCATTCACATAGCAAGAAACCATTGTTCTACAATATCAATGTACATCTAAGCATGCAAGAGTGTGCAAGTAGATTTTAGAGAACAAAGACACTGAGTCAATTCCAAAAGCAGTGCCATTTCATTAATCCACGAGTAATACATCTTAATCTACGAGTTGTTAGCATATAAACAACAGTACTGAGGTAGTAAAAAGCCACTAAGTTCAGCGTACAAAGCATCCTAACTGTTAGAGGCACTGGCAGATAGCTGATGCTGCATCTACTTACTCACAAAAGAGTCAATTACAATGATGTTTAATATTAGGGCCAAAAAAAAGGGTGTTTGGGTAAACCAAAACTATAACGTAGCAAAAAACAGCTGCACCCTTGCAAAAAATTCCCACAAATAGGACAAAGAAGTCCTATACAACCTACACAAACTTAGAACGTTTGAAAACTGTGTCAAGCTCTGGAATGGCTGAAAAGTAAAGCGGAAGTGCAGGGTCAGAAGCAGGTACAACAGACGGGCATCCTTTTGTTGGCTGTCCTTTGCGCTTTTTGGGAGGCAGTGGGGGAGATACAATCAAGGGTATCTGGAATGCAGTGCCTTCAGGAGTTACGCAATCCTGTTCTACGAGAAGCAAAGAAGGTTCCAACTCTTCTTTTAGGCCCATAACACGTTCCTTGAGGGTCAAATAACTTTCCCTTGAAAGGGTGCACATCAAAGCATTGAACTTTGAAGCCATAGGCCTGTAGTTTGCATCAACAATTTCAAAATTGTAGATGCGAAGCAGATAGAAAAGAGTTTTCTTTGCGAGGTTCTGTTTTGCTTCAAGCAGAGAACCACAGTAATCACCAAATATACACTCAAAACCATATTCGTTGTCCGGAGGTGTCACTGCAAGCCAAGAAGTGTATTGGCCAGGACTGTGTTCAAGTGTTTCAACAGGAGTGGAACGGATGGGAAGTGCTCTGCAGACAACCCGCAATATAGACATAAAATCAACGGAAACATGTTTGCCAGGGCCAGCATCATTATCAGATAGCGTCTCATGCAAAGGGATCTTTGGCAGTCCTTTTGCCACCTGGTTTAGCTCAGTCCGTTTCAGGTTGTACAGAGCAGCACATCGTGCAAACATCTTGTTCCTTAAGGAGGTGATATCTTCAATATAGACATCATACTTCTTCATTAGGTCACGAACATCTTGTTGCGCGGCCCTTTCACAAGACTCCTCAACCTTTCTAGCTTTCCCACCGATATATGTGTAGGCAATTGGACCACAGTCTGTCTTAACAGACACGCATACGTTGTTCCTAGAGACATCTAGGAAATGGTAAGCTGGTTGAGAAAAGCCCAGGAGCGCTGTAATTTGCTCCAACAAAGGGTGGAAAGGGATTGTTACTTGTACAGGTCCTGAAGCCATGACATGTAACGGTGCAAAGACTTTGAGTTGGTTTGGCAATAAGGTGTGGATAGTGGGAATCTAAGGGTCCACGTTTATTTCTGAACCCACAACACAACTATACGAACAATAAGGAATCATAAGCTCATGTATTCACTACTACTAACATACAACACTGCAACACTAAAACGCAAAGGTAATAGAAACAGTCTAGGCAATAATTAGAATAGGCAGGTACAAGCAAATAAAAGTAGTCAGTGCAAAACCACATAGGGCTAAAGTTAGACAGCACAACGTAGAAGGTGAATGAAACCTAAAAGATGTTAACGAAGAAATGGAACCCAACATCTAAGTTGTCAATTGTGAATGTGTTTTCCCAGTAGTAGTCATTTAAGACAACTGGCAAAATGCATTTACATACGTATATTTGTAACTGTATAGTTAATGCATCAAAAGCCTATACATTAACCACTATATATCTACACAATAAAATAGGGGCAGTCAAAGTTCTAAATCCAATTTGTTACAATAGAGAGCTCGCAACAACTATGGTAATTGTGGGCAATCCAAGTTATAGGAACTCATGCCCTTGTTCCCAAATGATATTTTGATGTTTTGAATTTCACTTGCATTTAAGAGTGAGTTACATTGTGTAGGTAACACAAATTTAATTTACACCTATGTGACCCAACAAGTCGAGTATGTATATTTTCTGCTCCACATATACAAAAACACCTTTTTCTCCCCTTTTAAAAGGCTAGCAACAAGCACATTAAGTAGTATACTATGTTCTAAGAGTAAATAGTATTCTAAAAGTCAATGGAACATGACTAACAACTTTTCTAGGGCATATAAGATAAGGCAAAGTGGCTACATGTACTTGACAAAATAGTGAGGCTCTGTTATAGACCCTTAAATGAAGAAATGGATCTAAAGCATCAAATGTTCTTTCCAAAAAGGTGCATTTATATGACCTGTGACATTCCCTCTACAAATACATAACAGTGAAAAAGGAAAATACAAGTAAATGCACTTAGTCAAAAGGGCATGAGTACAAACAGTCATAAATCCCCAGATCCAAATCAAGTTTATGTAGTTCATTGAGTTCAGGAAGTCATTATAGGACAAGATTCATGTTAAGCCATTGTTTTTTTAGGGTATAAGTTAGAGTAGTGACCAATGTTCAATTGCAACAGCATGAAATATTGGTGTTCATTGCACGTACACATCAATACAACAAATAGTTGCATTTCGTAGAACATTAACCACCATCTGTGCCCTAACTAAAAGCACATCTATTGAAGCAAGCAACAACAAAAATAAACCAACGGCTACTACAAGAGCCCAACCTTTTTTTGGAAGTTTAGAGAGATATCCCAGCAAACAAATGAAGAAATGAGCAGGGCACTACATTAAAAAGGCAGAGGGAACCTAAATATTAATGTGAAGAGGAAAGTGGGGGAGAAAACAAGTACTAATTTAATAGTAGAATATACACAATTTAGTAGACAAGGTATAACATAAGCAACATCTATTAGGAAGCACATGACAGAGGAACAGTGTTGCCTGCACACAAGAGGGAAATAAGGGAAATAAAGCAAATAGGACATCTTATTTCCCCATGGATTGAGGGTTTTGACATTAGGTCCACCAATCCACAATCAGTACACCCATATGAGGCATGTGTGGCAGAATATATTTAGGAGGTAATTCTCCTTAATCTACCCTAATCTAACCTAACAATAATAGTGTGGCAAAGGCCCGTGGAAAACAAAAAAAGGCTTCATTTCTTCATGTGGAAAAGTACTATTTTTACCATTAGTGACCAATCAATTCCACACCCTGATTTAAAATATGACAATGTAGCAAAATTCAAAGCTTGATAATCAAAGGCTAATTGATAAGACATGATTAGGCAAATTCAAGTGCAAGCGTGAAATCAGTAAAGACTGGACGTTGAAGTTCGAATTAAAGGTTGCAACCCACTAATTTATTCTGTTTCACACAAAGCACCGTTAGGGTTTTAGAAAATACCTGTGCAAATTGGCAAAATGTATCTTCCTGGATTGTACGTCTATCATGAACCTTACGCGTACTGTAGGATGTGGAACGGGTTTTGGCCTGAACAAGTGAATTATGGTATTCACCACCATTGAAGATGTCGAATGATTTTAATTGTTGGCGAACCATTGCTTTGAAATTATTCCCCGCTGCTTCAATGGCTTTATTGGACTTTCAATAAACCGAAATTTGTCTGACCTTTTCACTTCTGGGTTCTATGGCTTTGCACTCTTCCCATCTGCTTCAATGGCTTAATGGGAGCTCCAATATTCCCTTGCTTCGATGGCTTAATGTGAGTTTCAAGAAACCTTTTTTTTCTAATTGTTTCTGTGCTTCTGGATTTCATGGCTCTGAACTTCCCCCCATCTGCTTCAATGGCTTAATTGGACTTTCAATAACCTGGCATTGTACTTGTTTTTTGTTTTTTTTTGGGTTTTATGGGCCTGCACTTTCCCCCCTTTGCTTCAATGGCTTAATGGGAGGTTCAATAAACACGCAATTTTCTTTGAATTTTGCATTGCTGGATTTCATGGCTCTGACTTCTCTCCCCTCTGCTTCAATGGCTTAATGGGAGTTTCAATAACTGGTTTTTTTGTTGTAATTGCGAAATTCTAGGCTTTTACCGTTGCCCTATTAATAGAACTCTCGGCCTTCGAGTGCCCAAATGACGGAATTGATGCCTTGTAATTAATTTCGGGAGGCAAGCTTGGAACCGGCAAGGGGGGAAAGTGGTTATAATTAATTTCAAACGGTAAGCTGGGAAACTGTGAAGTAGGGAGTTGTCAGAGGTAGAAGAAGGGGAGATGGGGGGTGTTGGTTTGGCCTAAACAATGGGAACCAATGAAGGGGAGAAGTTGCTAGAGGTAGAAGAAGGGGCGATGGGGGTGTTGGTTCGGCGCGCAAATAATGGGAACCAGTGAAGGGGGAAATTGCTAGAGGTAGAAGAAGGGAGATGGGGGTGTTGGTTTTGGCGCAAATAATGGGAACCGGTGAAGGGGGGAGATTGCTAGAGGTAGAAGAAGGGGAGATGGGGGGTATTGGTTTGGCTCAGATACCTGCACGTGTAAACAGGAGGGATTGGAGAACTGAATTCCAGCTGTTCAAGGGTAGAAGGGGCTTTTATCATTAAGGGGCAACTTTAGCAATTTTTCTGGCAGGAGAAGGGCAGGGCGGGAAATGCACTATTCATAAGGAATAGTAGAGGTGAAGTTCTCTCTTTTTAATGGGTTTGGATGTTATTTGGCCCATGAGGTTTTTTCCTCTAAGTATAAATATTCCCTTCAAAGGGTAGTTCAACACATTCAATGGATTCAAAAAGAAGATTCATATAATTTAATCTTGAAAATCGAAATTTAGCACCACCTAGCTTATCATTACTAGAACTTAACTCATTAAAATATCCTAATATAATAAAAGGAGAATTTAAAGAACTTAGATAATCTATTAACTCTTCCCAAAAAACTTGTTTTAAAGCATGATTCGGAGGCGCATAAATAAAAATAGCTACAAAGGAAAAATTCATTGCTAAAATAGATATATTACAAGCCATAAACCTATTCGATTTATGGATGATAGACAAAATAAAAGGATTTGAAGCATTATCCTTCCACAAACACCATAACCCACCTGCCAAGCTAAAAGTGGGGAGGAAATCATACTAACCAAAACCATAGTGCCTTACACTCCCCTCAAAGGGAGAGGATTGCACTTTGGTTTCACATAAAACCATAACTTGAACATTATTATAATTACAAAAATCCTTAACTTTCTCCATGGCAAGATGCCTCTTGCAACCTCTAATATTCCAAAAACTTATATTCATTTAAAAAACATTTGGCAAGTGGGAGACAAGACTTGGCTAAGTCCTGCCCCTCTTCAGACTTGAAGAGATTGCTTCATCCTCCCTGGACTTCTTCCTTCTCTTAGCTAAACTGGAAGAAGACCCATGATCAATAGGGCTATAGCCTCTTCGACCTCCATCCCCTCTATCTGCCGAACCATAGAGGCCTCATAATTGATGGAGTGAAAAGAATAGTCGGCGAGAGAGGTACTCATTAATCATGTCATCATCATCTTGCTTGCTCATCAAGGACAAAGCTACCATCATCCACACCCGAGTATTCATCACTATGATCAAACATGTTATCTTCCTCAGGGAGCAGAAGATATGCTTCAGGGAGATAGTTTTCAGGGAACATATCACCAGGAAATAAGACTCTGAGAGGCACAGGAGCAATGATTTCATCATTGGCTAAGGGAGGAGGGAGGGGTTGTAACCCTAGATCAGGAACAAGCATACCAGACTGGTCCACAGCAGGGATCGTTTCTTTTAGAGCAAGAGAGGGATCAGGAGGGGGAGTAACAACCTCAAATTCAATGTCATCATCAGAGGATTCCACATTTTCAACAGAATTAAAAATCATCAAGCCTTTACCTTTCACCTTAGAATTAGGGAGACTGAGAGAAGCTTTTTGAACATGACCAACATTCACAACCTCTTTGAACACAACTCCCTTTTGAGCAGGAGTGTTTTTAGCACCAGCATACACTTTGGCAGGGAATTTCTTCATAAAATTCTGAGAGACCAACTTTAGCAAAAGCATAATTCTTAGAAACATGCTTACGCCTAGCCTCTACTACATTAGCCTGCTCGGTTGTAGTGAGAGGCTTGACTTGCCTATTAGCACTTTCAAGAAACTCAGTCAACCATTTCTTTTTAGGATTTTTCAACAATCTAACAGTGACATCATGAGGGTAGAGCAAACCACATTTCTCAATACTATGATCATCACATCCACAAAAGGAACATCCAGTAGAAAAATCTTCTGACCACAACACATACCCACATGTCACACCACCAGCACGAGTTATTTCAACATACTCAAGAAGAGGTTCATTGATATAAACTCTTATACACACTCGAGCAAACCTAATTTTATGCCTCAACAGAGACCTAAGCTAGCATCAAGTTTAACAAGAGTGCCAACATTATTGGAAGCTAACATATTAGCCACAGATTCAGTATTCAAGAGTTCTGCAGGAAACCTAGGGATTCTTACCCATAAGTCTACCCATTTTATTTCCTCAGTATAAGGATCAAAATGGGCACGCCATGGGTGCAACACAAAAAGTTCTCCCTGAACATGACATGGCCTATCAGACCAAACCAAGAAAAGATCCCTTAGATTAGTAAACCTAATCATTATCCAATTATTACCCATTTCCATAAATCAATATCACCTTTACAAAATTTCCAATCTACTTTTGTTCTAGAAATTATAGTACGCAAATCAATTGGCTCACCCAACATTTTTCCAATTAAACATGATTATCTAAGGTTAGCAATATCTTTTCTAACCTGAGGTAAATCATCAACAATAATAGCATCAAGCAAACAGGGGGGTCAGGTGGAATACTTACACCCAATGAACCAGACTCAGACACTAGGCCAGTAGCAGCACTAGCCTCATCAAACAAAATCACACCGTCAGAACTAGAGGACTCCAGAAACGACCCACCCTTCCTTGCATAATCATTAATTATTGCTTCCTTAAAAGATTTAGGGATGGACATTTTGAAGAACACAACAAAGACAATACTCAAATAAACACCTTAATTTAATGAATGAATAATACAACGAATTGAGAAAGAAGAACAAGCTAAAGAAGAAAGCTTGGAAGAGATATGAAAAAATACCTGAAATTGACGACTTACATAGCACAAGAAATTAGGGCAACTTTCGAAACTTTCTGAAAATCTTACCAGAGACATTTCCTTTCGCAATAAATGCATGCAAAAGCTGTATTAATGGAGAAACCTCCAACACGAACAAGCAAACTCTGCCTCTCATCAAAAGCAGACGGCACCACAAAAGAAAGGATGACCTTGAATCCAAAAGAATTGAAGACACCTCGCCTCGAACACTCACATCGGATTAATTGAACACTCCCATCAATGAACAGTAAAACCCTAGTCCTCTTTCGATTTTTGTACATGTAATTCATGAATTACAGCCACCTAATCCAAATTGAAGAAGAAGCGGCTGAATTAACCATAAAAACGGCTCAATTACTATATACCTAGGCTTATAGCCCTGACATGGAGTAAAATTAATGTCAACCACTCTACTTAAAATTACAGGTCTACTATTCGCAGCACTACAAGTAAACGAAAAGTTATCTACTTTAGTAGATAACCAGCAAATTAGTAAGATCTTTAGTAACGAGATTGTTACAGAAGCAGAGATCTGAAGATAGATCTTAATTTTTTGATGATTTGAGCATTGGATTGAGACTTTTTTCGGGTACTGAGGGCTAGGGTTTCTTTGGGAATGAGATTTGGGGGAAATTTTTCTAGAGCTTATCTCTCTAACTTTCTCTCTCTTCATTTTTGTCTTTTGAACTTTTTTTATCATGTACTTAGTATATTGATATACTGAAATTTTATATTTGTGCATTAATTGATTTATAATACTAAGGGACATAAATTAAATAATTTCATTGTTTCTTTTTGGATAAAATGTAATTGATTGCTATGTTTCTTTGCAAGTTTATTGATTAATTAATCTTTCCATTTCTTTGTTGATTAATTGACTCGTTTTTAAAAAAAAAACTAAATTATCCATATTCTATATTTAGAGAAAGGGGTATTTTAAACTTTTTAGGTGGACTAAATGTACTCCTTCTTCCCTTATAAAAAGGTCAAGATATTTTGTCCATTTATTTTTTAATTGAAATTTATGATGCATACCATTTTTAACTTGTTTAGTGTGGCAAGTAGAAATAAGAAAGTGTTCTCATATTGTTTTCTTTTGTAATTTTTTTATTTGATTCATTAAGGGTATTATTGTCTTTTTAGAGGGGGACACCATTGCTCCCCCTTCACTTATATAATAGAGATAAAATTAAATAAATTCTTACTCACAAGGACCATTTGAAGGATTAGTAAAGGGAGTGGATTTGAGTGGGTGTCCTTGGTGATGTACTGATGTCATTTCACAAGAAAAAGCTTTGTTCATGTTTATTTCCAATGCATTAGTGATAAAGCACAATTGTTATAGGGTTAAATATAAAAAGCACAATTGTTACAGGGCTCAATATAAAATTGCTAATCAAGTACATGACTGAAGTTGGTTATCCAGTCTGCTGCTCTATTTGCTTCTCTTAAGATGTGCTTGATATTTCAGTTGTTCAATGATTTGAATAAAGTTTATAAATCTTTTATGATGTTTGCAATTTGTCATGGAGGTTCCTAGAGTCCTTGCACTGCTTTGATAACTAGAAGATTGTCTCCTCAAAGGCATCAATGATAATGTTATGTATCCCTTCCAGGATAAATAAGAAGTAGGATTCCTAGCTTGTTGGAGAGCAACAACTTCCGCTATATAGGTTTGAGTTTTTCTTAGTTTGTAGGTGCATATTCTGATGGTCTTCCCTTCGCGTGGTCGCGGATGATGAAGTTAGCCGCAGTGAAGGAGGAGGTGAACTGATCCATCAAAGTCAAGCTTGAAAAAACATGTGGGAAGGTGTAGACACATAATCATGTCTCCCTAATTTAGTACTCGATGATGATACATATCCTCGTCCTGCTTGGTCCGGACAGAAGAGAAGCAATCAAAAGTCTTGTCCAACACACTTTTTGAGTCCAAAACACCCCCTCCGTCCTAGAATTATAACACTTTCCTTTTATGTTTGTCCCAAATTAGTTTGAACACTTCTATTTTTGGCATGGTTCCACTATTAATATATTATTTATTTTACACTCCTTTTGGCCCACACTCTACCTTTTATCAATAAAAAGTTACCCAACTTTCTTTCTCCTCTAATAAAAAATACCCCACCAACTCCTATCACATCTACTTTTTAAATAAAATAACATTTGATAACCACACTACAACTTATCACCTTAAAATACGTGTCCCAATAAGTGTTCAGATCTTTCTGGGACGGAGGGAGTATGTTTAAAAGCCCATTCAAGGGGGCGTTTGCTTCACCAAGGGGAAAGGGAAAGGATTTAAGAAAAGAAAAGAAGGAGAATGGAAAACCTAACCCTTAGTTTTACTACGTTGTTTGGTTCAAAAATATCTAACGGAAACCCTAGCATTTCAAACCACTTTGCCACCGCGCCCCTTCCCATCTGTCGCCGCACTATCGTCCCCATCGCCTCTTCCGCCGCTACCCCCATCCCCTCTACCTTCGTCGTCGTCCTTTCTGCCGCTGCAACTCTTGTCATCTTCGTTCGCCGGCGATTCTCTCTCTTTCTCCTTATTCTTTTCTTCTTGTTGCTGAAACGGTGTCGTTAGATTAGCATTAAAGTCAAAGCACATCTCATCTTTACTGACCATCTCCACGAACATCTTTTGGAGATCTTCTAGACTTTCCGTCTGCCAAATATCATATTCACATATATATCATTCACCCTATTGTTCCTATAATCTATTACCCCTTTGAAACAATGTTTGTTTGTGATGGCGGTGGGTGGTTTATTTGGTGGTAGGTAGTTTTTTTGCACTCCCTCCCTCAGATCTTGGTGGATTTTCGTGGTGGGTGGTATGGGTTTCGGGGGTGGTGGAGAATTTTCGGCGGGTGGTTGGGTGGTGTTGGCGGTTGGGTATGAGTGGTGTTGGTGTTCATGGTGGAGCAGGTGACAGACTGATGGTGGTTGGGTTAAGCGGTGGTGGGGTGGTCAAGCAAGTGGTCAATGGTGTTTCAAGGAAAAGGTAAGTGAAACCTAGGTGGGGTGCGGAATGGATGTAGAGGAGTTTTGGGGTAAGAGTTGGGTAAAGGGAATCATTGAATTGACCAACCAACAACAAGTAAGGGAATCAAGTGAAGTGATTCCTTTACCCTTTCTTGAAAACCTCAAACCAAACTCCCCCTAAAAGAAAATCCAATTTCAAGCCCAATTAATTATTAATTGATTTTTCAAAACAAATATTTTATTTAATTATCATCATAAAATCTGATATTGTGATTTATGGTGCCCTAAACTCGTGCTCCTAATACCTATGTTGGTGCCACTGCTTATGTTATGTACCCTACTGCCATTGTGTTTTTTCCTCTCTTCTGGTTCATGGCTGATTGGTTGCATGCCGATGTTCTAACAGAGCTACGCGAGGTCGTCGCTTGTATTGCTTGCGCCGCTGCCGGTAATGGCTCAAATGTTTACACACTGTGTTTTACTAAGTTGAACCTTCAGTTGTGAATGATGATCATTTATGTTGTTTTTGAGACCCAATAGTATAAATCTTTTTTAATGAACCATGTGTTAAGATTTTATACGAAAGCTATGGATATTTTGGTTATGAGTATTTAAGTGAGAATTTTCGATATATTTCTTGATATGGTAATAAGTATAGATTCTGAATTGAGTTACTTAGTAGGCTTGCAATAGTCGATGAGCTTCATTTCATAATATTTAATAAGTTTTCTAGGGACTAGTGACTTTCACTAAAAGTCGTATATATATAGTTTTAAGCATATTGAGTTTACAAAGAGTTGTTTTAAGCCAAGTTAATTGGGAATTTGGATATATTGTGGTTGATGAATGGTTTAGGATTTGAGTTTTGTGTATCAATTTCAAAGATCTGAGTATGGTATGAGGTTATATATAGATATATTTCTTTATCAACTATGAGAAATATGGATTTGGCTTTTGGAAGATATGAGTTTGTGAAATCATTAACTAAAATTATGGTTCCCTTTTTGTGAAGGGGAAAAATTCAGATTGAAAGTTAATTATATTATTTAGAGATATCTTCGAAGAATATTGTGAGGAACCGGGTTTTATAAAATTAAGAAATCTATGCTAGAATGGTTAGAGGATAATTTGTTGTTTAATAAATTCTATTTAGGAATGAAAGTATTATGTGAGAAACTTAAGTTGGGAAATTAAGGTTGTAATTTGGAAGTAATAAGTTTCGGAGTTTAAACATCGTTTGATGGGCTAATAGAATTATTACAAGAACTTTTCGGAGTTTAAACATCGTTTGATAGACTGATAGAATTGTTACAAGAACTTCATGGATCGTAAAGGCAAGTTGACTAAAATAGTGATAAGTTGCGAATGAAAGCATTCAATTGTTGAGGAATAAAATCAAATATGTAAATTCTATATTAGAGATATAAGAGCTTAAGAGGTGGGTGATGGTTCAAAAGAGTAGCAAACAATATAATGAAATTGTATAGCTTAAGGATCAAAGCTGATGGGAATATGCAGCCCTCACCAATGCTAGTTGAGTGTAGAAATTGATATGTCAGGTAAAGAACACTCTTAAGCCTGCTTTTTCTAAAAACAAATGGTTAGATGGCAGTAAATGTTAGTCAGCCAAGGAGGGTTATAAGTAGCTTACATGACAGTTGGACAAGGTGACATGGCATTATTGGGTTTGGAATCCTGTAAACTCGCCACAACACTTGTTATCTCTTACTGATTTGGATAAATTAAGAACCAGGGAGAAGCTGGCTAGAGCAGGGGTTGTCAGGATAGTAGTTGCTTACTTTGTGGGCAAGGACATGATGCTTGTATGCATCTCTTCTTTTGATGTCCATTCAGTAATAAAATTTGCAAATCTATTATGGAATGGCTGGGGATGAGAGTTGCAGTTAGTGAGAATTTATATGTATCATGGAAGAGGTGAGGTAGGAAGTATAGGAGTAAAAAGGGGCAACAAGTGTGGTATGCTACATTGGCAGCAACTGTGTACCACAAATGGAGATCCAGAAACCATGTTCTATGGGAAGAGGTTTTTTATAAGCTTGAGAAGATCACCAAATGTATTAAGAGTGATGTTTGTTGTAGGGTGAGAATTAATGTACAAAGTCAGTGGCATGTCACTGATAAAGAGTAGTTTCAATAAATTAATTGAAAATTGTAACTGATGCATTGGTTGTTTGATTGTAGTGGTATTGTAGTTGTGTTATGTAAAACTACTTGCACTAGCTAGCTCTTTCACGTTTTTGGCAATAAAATCTTACATTTTACCCAAAAAAAAGAAATTAATTTACTAAAGTTATGAGAAATTATATCCGAGTTGGGAACCTTGTACTATGAGTGTCAACCTAAGATAAATAATAAAGGTTAGATGTTTCACTTTCTAATTGGAAAAGTAAGCTTAAAGAAATGGAAAGTCAGGGGAATATAGATCATATGTAATGGTGCATTTGGGAATTACTGTCATGGTTTGATAATAAGGAAAATATAGATTTCAGATTCATTTGGACTTTCAGTTTAAAGAATAACTGAGTAGTTGTATATTGATTCTTGGCATGGAATATGGAGTAAGATTATATTGGTTTATGATAATCAGAGATGGTTTATCATGACATAATATGGTAATAAAATTATGAAATATTGAGGTTATAAAGTTGCAAATATGAATTCATTTCCTGTGCTATAATTGAGCTTGAAGCAATGAGGTGTGAGTCCAACTATACTTGGGAATGTATGTGATGAGAATTTTGCTAGTCTATACCACAATTGGGTTGCTAGCAGTTATAATAGGGAAGTCAAGTATGACATATTCAAATCATTGAGATAATGGGTTTAAACGCCAAATTGCATTAGAGGAAATGTTAGTTACAACTACAGTATATAAGTTCGAACACTGTAGGTTATAGATATTCAGCCTTCTTTATTCAAAAACTATTTAAACTTCGAGAAACTTTGTCATTATTTGGTTACTGCATAAACACTACGAGTTTCGATTGTGACTTATATATGGATACAAACACATTTGAACTTCAATGTGTTTACTCCAAAAGTGATTTTAAAGAAATGAAAGTATTTTGAGATCTTGATTTGAATTTTAGTAATTCCTTGAGAATTGCATGGAATAGAATTAACATATGATTTACTTCATTTCTCAGCAAACACATTACAAAAATATGTTTCTAAGATGTTATTGTATTATGGGAATTGAGTATATGTTATTTGAATTTTAAAAGCTATGGATATGAGTTTTTGGAAGGTCTGAATTTGTGGAATTAATAGATTTAGTATTAAGATTATGTTTTGATTATGTGTAGGAAAGAAGCTGTGAATTAATAATAGTGATGACCAACATTGTGGAGTGTATGCTCATTGTATAATTGTGGAGTGAAAGCTCATTGTGTAATTGGGCTTGGTGCCCCTTTGTGTATAGGAATAAGTCCTGAAAGTCTTGCAAACAAAATAATTCGTGGTGACGAGACCTCCCTCAAAAGTCTAGAGAAAGTGGTATAGTCTCTTCTCTATTCGTGTTCTCTTCCCCAATGTGCTTTTGTCTGGGAAAGATCAAATTGTGGATATTAAAGTGTAAATGCTTTTGTGGAAATGTGTTTGGAATCTTATTCCGAAAAATGATTGGATTACGCAAGCTTACGATAACTTATACAAGAAAACTAGAAGTAATTCTATGAGAAACTTATTCGAAGACTTTGAACAAATAACTTGTGTTTATATATAGAATGATATTTAGAATATAAGTTGATTATGAGATCAGACAGATTTGAAAACACTAATGAGGTATTGTATTTGTAACTCCTAACTATGTTTTGAAACAATATATGCTCTAATTATATTTACGAGTTAAGAGCATAGATAATAGTCGATTATGTTCCCATTCGTACCAGCTTCTTTGAAATGTATGTTATTAGAGAATATGAGATTGAATCTAATTATGGGAAATTACGCTTTTGAGTAAGTTTTATTTTGGATCTCATTAAGTATATATTCTATTTTGAATGATCAAGCTATATGCATTTGGAGTCTTGGTTTCCTTGATGGCCGGAAAGATACATTTTCGTGATTTTATTTTAAGTACATTGATCTGTGAGATATTAAAAGTTTATATGTTAACATAGTTTCTCTATTATATATTTATCTTACTATTGGATTACACTTGGCAACTTAAATATGTTTTAAGCCACCAAAATTAATTTACGGTTGGATAATGTGTACTGAGTTTCACTGATTTTTGTTCTTGGAATAACCTTAACTACATGAAGGGACAAAGTTCATTGTTAGTGATTTTGTAGGAAGCTGAATGGACCGAGGATCATAAGTATTATAGTGAATTGTTCGTGTGAGCTATGCTGGAGATATATAATTTAGTAGCGAAAGTTCTTGGCTTCTTATTGTATACTTTTGGAGATCCAATTTGAGAAAAATTATATTAGCGAGTTATTTCAAGATTTAAGTTTGTGGGCCTCTTCACAAGTCCATGATTGGAGGATTATATTTTTGGTAATGTTTCTGCTGTAAGTGAATGTTTGTAAGTGGTAATTGAGGTTTGTAATTGCTCAATATGATTTCTAGTTACCAGCTCGAAAGTGCGGGTCATTACGGTTTAATTTTTACAGTGGCCACAATGTGATTAACATTGTGATATTTTTCAAGAAGCAATCCTAAGCAATAATGTCAATTTCTTCATGTGTACGAGCGATAAAAGAAGGAAAAGATAGACATACATGCATGGGAGAAAAGTGATACAACCATTTCTTCATCTTGTTAGTGAGGAAGGCTACATATTGTGGATTTACGAGGATTGAAGGTCTCTAACATGTTATGTAGGTATTCATGGCCATTGTCATGAATTCTATGTACAAGACAAATTGATTCAAAATGCCCAATATTAATACCTTTTGGATTAGGGGTGATAATGAGCCTCGCCTGTCTAGTCAACAAGGTGGGAATCTACTCGAGCTCCGCTAAAAATTTATATGAGTAAAGCATATCCAAGCTAGCTCAAGAAAGTCAAAAACATGCTCGAGATATATTGAATAATTGTTCTTAAAAAATATTTCAAATTTGGTGTGTTAATTAATAATAGAAATTTGTACCATACTTTTACGGATCTTTAATTTTTAGCAAAAATTAATTATAAAACTATTACAAACATTAAAAGGTGATGTGATTCTAGATGGAAAGAAACAATATTTTTATAATTTTAGAGTTTATAGACGAAAAGCAATGAAAGAAACAAGAATATTATTGCTTTGAACTAGTTTTGGGACCCGTGCAAAAATGCACGGGAAGTTTTATTTTTGAGATGGTTTGCTACATCAAATAAAATTTATGTATATATTTTCTTATATATATTGTAAAGCATTAAAAATCTGCATGCAATGTAACTTCAAAATGAAACTCGCCAAAAAAAATGGCGTATCTAAACAAAGTGAATGAACATCACAAATGAAACATTGAATAACATTAATAATAAGAGTATTTAACAAACATTCTGAAATACTTCTTTGTACACTACATTTGTGATAACACCACGTTCTTTATCAACTATTAAAATTTTCAAACCCTTTTTGCTGGTAACTCTTGATATGGCCACATATAATTTTCCATGGCTGAAAACTCTCTTCATTTTCGGATTCCTATCGTCAGTTTTCAATGGTTAGATAATTATTTACTTATGTAGAGGATAAGTGACTCACTCCATCCTCCATTATGTTCTCTTTGTTTTATCAGGGTCTTGAATTAATGCATATATTAATCATTAGTTTTTTTTGGTAATTATACTTAAGCCTTGTTGTTTTGGACTTATTTTCAGTTCAGTTCAGCAAAAATAAGTTCAGTTCAGCAAAAAAAAGTTCAGTTCAGCAAAAATAAGTTCAGTTCAGCAAAAATAAGTTCAGTTCAGTCTTGTCTAATGTTGTAATTATTATTTTTGTTTTCAATATTACTATTAATATTGTTATTATTATTAATATTATAATTATAATAACGATTAATTTGTATTTTTTATTTTTTTTTTATTTTGTTGATTTTCATTTTTTTTATTGTTTATATTATTTTTATTATTATTTATTATTAATTATTTATTATTTATTATATATTATATATTATTTATTATAGATTATTTATTATATATTATATATTATATATTATATATTATTTATTATTTATTATTTATTATTTATTATATATTGTTTATTATTTATTATTTATTATTTATTATTTATTATTTATTATTTATTATTTATTATTTATTATTTATTATTTATTATTTATTATTTATTATTTATTATTTATTATTTATTATTTATTATTTATTATTTATTATTTATTATTTATTATTTATTATTATTATTATTATTTATTATTTATTATTTATTATTTATTATTTATTATTTATTATTTATTATTTATTATTTATTATTTATTATTTATTATTTATTATTTATTATTTATTATTTATTATTTATTATTTATTATTTATTATTTATTATTTATTATTTATTATTTATTATTTATTATTTATTATTTATTATTTATTATTTATTATTTATTATTTATTATTTATTATTTATTGTTTATTATTTATTATTTATTATTTATTATTTATTATTTATTATTTATTATTTATTATTTATTATTTATTATTTATTATTTATTATTTATTATTTATTATTTATTATTTATTATTTATTATTTATTATTTATTATTTATTATTTATTATTTATTATTTATTATTTATTATTTATTATTTATTATTTATTATTTATTATTTATTATTTATTATTTATTATTATTATTATTATTATTTATTATTTATTATTTATTATTTATTATTTATTATTTATTATTTATTATTTATTATTTATTATTTATTATTTATTATTTATTATTTATTATTTATTATTTATTATTTATTATTTATTATTTATTATTTATTATTTATTATTTATTATTTATTATTTATTATTTATTATTTATTATTTATTATTTATTATTTATTATTTATTATTTATTATTTATTATTTATTATTTATTATTTATTATTTATTATTTATTATTTATTATTTATTATTTATTATTTATTATTTATTATTTATTATTTATTATTTATTATTTAATTTTTATTATTTATTATTATTATTAGTTATTTATTATTATTTATTATATAAAATAATAAAATAGTAATAATAAGTATTGATAATACTATGTTAATACTACAGTTTAGTTCAGTTCAGCAAAAATAAGTTCAGTTCAGCAAAAATAAGTAAAAATAAGTTCAGTTCATTCTGTGATTCCGCCAAAATAAGTTCAGTTTAGCAAAAATAAGTTCAGTTCAGCAAAAATAAGATAAGTTCAGTTCAGTTCAGCCAAAATAAGTTCAAAAGAACAGGGCCTTAACAAATGGATCCAAGCATATCTTATACAATATTTTATCACATATGGAGTATTAAGATAAAATTATATCAAAATCATAAAATCTGACCCGTGCATAATGCACGGGAAGTTTATTGTTTAATAAATATAATTATGTGCAAATATATTGAATACATATTTTTTAAAGTGCCTGCATTTAAATATTATAAATTAATTGATTAACTTTTATTATCACATTTTAATATAGGCTTTGTTATTTGATTGTATTTAGACTGGGTTAAGTTGTTGAATACTCAATATGTCTATGTTGTGAGCTTTTGAATTTAGCTGAAATTCATCTTGATGTTTATGAAAAAATTTGATTGTACATTTTTTTTAAAAAAATTTAGGCTTCGAAGAAATTTGATTATCTATGTTCTTTTATTTGTTAGTAGCTAACATTTTATTCTCTATAAATCTATGGCTATTTAGAGATTTTTTTTCTTTTGATTGGTGCAAAAACATCTACAAAATATTAGAATGGAACTCTAAATTTTTGTCAATCTACAACCAACACTTACATTGCCTAAATTCAGAGTGTTAGTACGGATAGCCTGCAATATGTTCTTATATTATGTATTATATATAATATTCGAATTCTACTATGGGTTATATATATATAGTTCTTAACCTATTTCATGTAAGATTAGGAATGTCAGTGGGGTGATTTCTATGGAGACTCGTACCGCATTAGCCCAAGTTAGGTGGGCATAGGTAAAAAGTTTGTGAGTGATGGGGCGAGAATGGAGATGAAAATCGTACCCGCCATGGGTGATGGGGAGGGTGTGGATTTTATGTACACTTTTTAGGTGATGGTTGGGGCGGGTGGTGGTAGGGACAATTTTTTAATATTTTTACCCGTTAGGGTGGGGATGGAGATGAAATTTTTAGGAGGATGCGGATGTGGAGGGACCATCTCCACACCCACCCCACCCCATTGACATGTGTATTATTGGACCGGATTCATCGCTTTCATTCGGGGATTTTTTTATGGATTCATTCGAGATATTTGAATCTTATTAGCCATTAGTAGAGCTTTTACTTGTATTAAAGAATGATTATTGTAGAAACGTAAAAAGGCATACTCCTAAGTACTCGTTATTTGTATTTCTTGCATACCCAACTCTCTTTATACATATTTGATGATTTACTCTATATGCATATATATCTTTTCTTTTTGAAAGAAGTCCCAAAGGACACTATATTTCATTAATTAAAGCCATACGGCATCTACAATTGACAATTAACGATATTGAAAACAGATTGAACAAAATTTAATAAGAATTAACTGGTGAAAGGTCGAGAATCCAAATACATAGATATAACAATTCGGCATATTCTCGTTTTGTTGTCTCATACAACTTTTTGAGTGGATCCGTCGACGCTTCATAATTTTGTGAGGAAGAAAATTCTTGTGTTGATTTCGTAATCCGAATCCAATCAATAAACATCAATCGTAAGCCCGCATAACTAGAGACCCTATTAAACGCAAATAAAACCTTGTCTTTCGAAGGAGTTCGAAAAACCCCGTCTTTCGAAGGAGATCGAAAAAATCTTGTCTTTCGAAGGAGAATAACCCTTTCTTTCGAGAGAGACATTATTATAACCTAAGAAAAAAAAAACTTTCAAGAAACAACGATTTGGGGCTTTCCACCGGTAAGATTCGATGGAAGCCCCTTCAAAATTGACAATGGAGGCTAGGGTTTAGGAGAGAAGAGAGGAAGAGGAGGCTAGGGTATCACGGTCCACTATATGCATATATATCTTAATTACATATATAATACAAACATTAACTTTATAGAGACCGCAACTTCCCTTATTCCATGCATAGATTTAGCATAACGAGATACATCGAACATAATTCTGGTGGTAATCTTGTTACACCACAAAATTTCTTGTTAGATAATAATTCAAAATTTTCTTGAAAAAGATGTTGCTAATATATTCATGCATATATGGGTTAAGAAATATGATTATTATGTTACCAAATTTTCATAATTAAAACTATCATATTTAAATTAAAGGCAAGTATCTTTATATAAAAATATATGCAAAATCTGATATCCCGTATGCTAAAGTAACTTATATTTTTAAGAAAATAGTTTTTACCTTCTTAATTCAGATTCTTAATATCTCTAAAATTTCTTGACTTAAATTGAAAAAACTATTCCTTTTTATTAGTGATTTATGTAACTTAACATAATTTAATTCAACAAAATATTTTTTAAATTATTATCTAACTCACATGATTGTATAATTCTTCGGCAAAAATAAATTATGCTCCCCAACTATTTACCAATCTAGCTAATAGAAGTATATTTTACCAAAAACATCTCATCAAGGAGTCTGACTTGTAAACCTGGCTAGTTATATACCTGCGATATGTGTCAGTTTAGTAGGATCTTTCATCTTACCAACCTAGAAAAAATTAAAGACATGTTATATACCATAACTAGCTTTTAGACCCGTGCAAATTGCACGAGAAACTTTTTGTTCAATAACATATTTATATACTTGGTATAGTGAAAAAAATATCTATAATAATTGACTATACATTAAATTACTATATTATAGGATGTAACACATCATTTTAAATTACCTTTCCCACAATTTTCCTTTATTTTTTCAAATATTAAATTTATTTCACTTTTGGACAACTACCTTGACACATGAATACAACATAAACCTAAAATGATGCTAGTTTTTTTAACAAAATTACAAATTACATTTACCTTAAAAACCCTAATGAGGTGCCACATATTTCATCCAACAAACTCACACCCCCTTCCCTTTCCTCACCCCATTCATATTTTTCTCTCTCTTTAGTTTCTTACTTCTCTCTCTCTCAAAAGAAATTGTCGAAATCAGATAATTAGGAACCAAAATTGCAAAAAAAACCTCCGGAAAATAGGCAACGCTAGATATTTTTGTAAAGATAAATGCCAAAAATATTCAACCACAACTTTAGATTTGTTAATCACAATTACTATTTTCGCACTCAAAAAAATTCTGTTTTTTATCGATTAATGTTGGATATTTGAGATTCAGATGAAGTCTACATCAGTTACTTACTTGAAGATGATGATTTTTGGGAGAAACGTTTCTTTCTTCCATAGTTACTTGTTTTCAATGTGCTGGAGCTGTCGACTAAGGCTCTGTCATCTTCAGCTTAAATTTACTTAGCTTAACTTAACTTATTATTGCTGAACATAACTTATATTTACTTAAATTAACTTAATTTTACTGAACATATTTTTACTGACCTTAACTTATTTTTGCTGAAACTTAGGCTTTGTTCTCTTCAGCTTGTTTTTGCTTAACTTAAGTTATTTTTGATTAATTTAACTTAATTATGTTGAACTTAATTTATTTTTGTTGGACTTATTTTTACTGAACTTATTTTTGCTGAATTTGTTTTTACTGAACTAATGTTGTTGAACCTAACTTATATTTGTTGAAATTATTTTTAATCACTTATTTATGTTGAACTAAACTTATTTTAATTAACACTTATTTTAATAAGTCGAGGAGAACAGAGCCTTAAAGTAAATTTTTGTTGAACTTAACTTATTTTTGATGAATTCAACATATTTTTTTTGAACAAAACTTAATTTTATCGAAATTAATTTGAATAAGTTGAGGAGAACATATCCTAATATGTTTCGTCAAATTTAGGCTATGTTCTTTTAAATGCGGTCTCGATCTGAATTTTTTCGATGCGGTGCGATCGACTCGATCCGATCCGAACTTTTACGATCAGTCCGATTTGATCCCGAACTTTTCGATCCGATTTGGACTTTTCGACTCGGTGCGATCGATCTGAACTTTTCGATTTGGTGATCGTCCGAACTTTTTTGTGCGATTATTCTTATTATTATTAACGTCCAAGAAATTATTATTATTATTATTATTATTATTATTATTATTATTATTATTATTATTATTATTATTATTAAGCAATTGCAGACTTTTTGTCAATATCATTAAAATGCTCAACTTTTGATTATCTCACAACAGTTCCAACTTTGGGAGTTAACTTCTGTCGTGTCATGTTGACCCGTTTACTTAAAACATGTCACAAACTTTGACCCGAATCCATTTATTTCGTGTTGAGTTATGGTCGTATTGTCGTGTCATGTCATTTCTTACATAATAATAATAGTAATAATAATAATAATAATAATAATAATAATAATAATAATAATAATAATAATAATAATATTTAGAAAAAGAATTAAGGATAAGGCCTGAATTTTTCTGATCTGATCTAATGGAACTTTTCGGATCGGATCCGATCCGATCCGCTTTTTTCCGGTCCGATCGATCCGATCGATTTTTCGATCGATTTTTTTCTGATCTGATCTGAATTTTTCTGATCTGATCTGATTTGATCAAATTTGAAATAAGCACTAGAGTGCTTAAATAAGTTGAAAAGAACATAGCCTTAATTTATCAAGGTAATTTTTATGCCCTTTTTGTCATGTCGCAAAATTTTTTCAACATGTTTTCACTATCTATCTATTCAGTTGACCAATTTTCAAACTGTTTGTTGCATAATGATATAGATCTGTTGCATAACTTGTCGATTTTGTCGTGCTTGATCCCTGTACAACTGCTTCAAGTTTTCTTATTATGATGAACTAATATAAAACTGTTTGAAACAAATTAGTATGACCTATGAAAAAAGTTTGAAATTTTGTGACCTATGATCGATTTGGTTGATGCCAATATTAATTAATATATGGAACTAAGTTAATGTGGTTATTACATTTAGCTAAAGGATTCAAATTGATTTGAATAGCATGGAAATATAAGATGTTTTCATCCCATACTGTCATATACTCCCTCTGTTTTTTTTATTTGCTACATTGTTGTTTTGAGAAATGAAGCTACTAACTTTGACCGATTATTTTGATTTTTTTATAAGTAAAAATATAGTCATGCGTAGGGATGTCAATTGGGAGGGCGGGTGTGGAGGTACCATCCTCCGCACCCGCCCCTCCCACTGCCATGTGGAGGATGGTACCTCCACACCCGCATCAACATAAAATTCCCATCCCCGCCCCACCACTCATTGTGGGGGAAAATTCCAGACCCATCCCCGCCCCACCCATGTTATCCTTTATAATACTCATACTTTTAACTCAACAAATGATTTTGATTCAAAAATGATTATGTAAATTCCTTCTTATTGGGCATTATTTGCACTAATCTCTATTCTATATGTCAACTTCTGACCCTTTGGTGTCCACCCTCTTTGCCCAAATTACCCCTAATAACCAAACAAAATTAATTGCATTCTCTCATTTTTTTTAAGAAGAGAGAAAAAAAAGGATCCCTACAACAAAAAATAGAACAATATACTTGAATGACGATTAAATTAAAAAACTTCCACAAAATCACTTACACGCGATGTCATGCATGCATCGCGTGCAAAAGATACTAGTATGAAATATGGAAACTATTGATTGTTTATATATTGATTCTGTAAATCCCTCAGATTCCAAAATGATTATGTAAATTCCTTCTTATTGGGCCGCTTACAGTGTTTCATATCTACGAATATGGAAACTATTGATTGTATTCCTAATTTATTGTTTACAGTGATGCATCTCAGATGATTCTTCAGTGATCATACCAAAATTATGATCACTGAAGTCAACCAAAGTCAAGAGAATTATAACCACATGTTTTGCCAACTCATACCTCCTTTTTCTTTTTCAAATCTTTTGTTAAAATCAGATATATTTTTGGTAAATGCTTAAAATAATTTTGGAAATTTCTAAAAAACCCAAAAATATAATTTTCAAAAAAATAAAAAAATTTAAAATTCATATTTTTTATTTTCATGTGTAAAAAAGACGTAAGTTATATGGCACAAACGTCCATAAAGACGTTTAAACCATGGCACAAACGTCCAGAAAGGACGTTTGGACCATGGTACAAATGCTTTTAGGGCACGTTTAAACCAAGGTCCAAATGTCTTTTGTAGACGTTTGTGCCTTGGAACAAACGTCTACTAAAGACGTTTGGGCCATGGTACAAACGTCTTTAGCAGATGTTTATACCATGGCTCAAACGTCTTTTCTGGATGTTTGATGTTTTTTTGTTTTTTTTTTAAATTTTAAAAATTGCCTTTGATTGTATTTCTTGTCTTTTCACGTGATTTTGAATTATTATTAATCAAAAATTGTCAAAAAACAACAATATTAAGAATATTAATTGATAATAATGACAATAATATCATAAAATTATTAATACTATTAACCTATTTGCTTAAAAATTACTTTCTAATTGCAATTACAAAAAAAAATCATGATACAAATGTAGCCAAATATGTGTATCCTAATGCTTTTATATGGATGAAATCATTAGACCATTATTTTCTACTATAAGATAAGTTACGAGAAATGGTATGAATGTGTTATAAATTATTTATATCGTTATTGGCCAATTTAGAGAAGAACTATTAAGATGAATGATCAAATTAACCCCTTTTAGTACGATAAATGATTGACTTTTGTATGATAAAACCCATATATCATTATCTTGTATAAGATAAGATATGCCGAATGCTATAAATGTATTTTAAGAATGATTTGTATTGATATTAGTCAATTTAGATAATACTAACTATTAAGACGGATGATCAAAATAACCCATTTTAGAACTTTAATCCACTTTTGTATGGATGAAACCGTTAAACCATAATTTTGTGTAAGATAATTAAGATACGAGGAATGGTATCGGCCAATTTAGAGAATAACTATTAATATGGAGGATTAAAGTAACCCCATTTCGTACGATGATTGACTTTTGTATGGCTGAAACCCATACACCATTGTCGTGTATAAGATAAGATGCGTGGAATGTTAATTAATGTATTTTAAGAATAATTTAGATTACTAAGTTTTGTATGGATGAAACCCTCTTACCACTATTTTGAATAAAATAATGTCCAAAAACACTACTAATTTTATTTAGAAATGAATTGTGCATAAATTAGTCAATTTCGGGACACGACCTATAATTTAGGACATGTTCTAAACCTCTTTGAGGACTTGATCCAAACCTATTTAGGACATGTCCCAAAATAATAACAACTTAATAATAATAATAATAATAAAAAGAATATTAATAATAACACTGCAAACATTTTTTTTAAAGAAAACATATGTTACTCAAACGTGCAGAGATGAAATAACAATGATTATTAGGACGCTATTTTAGGACATGACCCAAGCAGGTTCAGGACATGAACAATCTTCTATGACATATTCTTCACGCATATGATAAGTTAAATGTTTATTTAGCATCAAAAATTCTTAAAACTTATCAAATATGAATTAAGCGTATCGATATGTTTATGAAGCATTTGGCATTTCTAGTACATTTACAATTATTGAGAAAAATTGAATGTGCTGATACCCCTGCCAACATGGTCACTACTCCTGCCACAAAACACTTATTCAAATGTGGCCCAGGTTCGAATCCTCTTACAAGCCAGCAAATTATGAAATCTTTTTTAACTATAACTCTAAAGTTATGTTTAAGACATGACCCAAATATGTTTAGGACATGTCATATAATAAATCGGCATGGCTTGAATAATTGCCTTTAATTACATTTGTTTTGCCTTTTTAATGTTATTTTGAATTATTATTAATCAAATATCGTTACTAATAATATTTTTATCCCAAATATGACAGTTTGCTATGAATAATATGATATCATTTTAATATAATATTTGTCATAAATTTTAATTCGTAATTAAACTAATTTCCCAAGACATAATTGTATAGTTAGAACAATATTTGAAAAGCTACTAAACATGGTAATAACTAATAAGTATTTGCTAAAACTAAAATGACAAAGTACTAATACAAATACTAAAACTACTGAGCAAGGCTGGGAGGGGGAGGTGTATCATCTCGATGACCCATCATTTCATTCCACTTGGCAAGAACATCGATAGAATCCCGGACCGCATCTCGAAGGTTAGGTGGGTCCAACTAATCAATGCGATGGAAAGTAGGACGTAGGGATTGCACCATCTGGTTCATCCACTGAAATAAAAAAATATTATAACAACTATTATACATAATAAAAAATATGAAATTATAAAAGAATAAAAACCACTAATACTCATACCCAATCGGCGGACATCGAGTCAAGCTCGGAGGGAGCGCTGCGATGTGGCAAAATAAAAGGATGCGAGTAGTTCTTACGCCAATCATCATAGTCATCAGAGACATCGGTCGAATGATGAGCTACGGGGAACTCTGACGATGCAATCTTGGCCATCCTAGGAAACTGGATCCATAAGGAGTCGACCATAGGACCGGAGAAAGTAACAGTGTAAGTACGACCTGATCGAGGACGATCATCATCAGTTGGGCTGACACCATAACATGGGACACCATAACAAATCCTCCATCAACAGCGTGCTTACAACCAATCATCAAAATTACCCAAAACAATATTTTCTCTATATGTCAACTTTCATTTACCAGCTTCATAATACAAGTCGTATTTTCTTTATTAAGTACATAAAAATTGGTTTGACAAAGAAAGAATGAATCTGATGTATCTTAACACATGCGAACAAGGAGGTAATTTGACATTACCGAGAAGAGAATATTTGTATTTTCTTATTGACTTTGACTTATGTTGACTGCGTTCAATGGGCTTTATACTCCTGTTGGACCTTCATATTAAGATGAAATTAAACCTTTTGAGGTCTAATACAATGTACCATAATAAATGCTACTGAACATCTAAAAATGGTGGTAACAACTTTGATCAAAGAAACCAGAAATTCAAATTGGGGAATGAAATAAATATCACCAAATGCCTAAAATTAATAAAATCCAAAATTAAACCATGGCACTCTTAATCACTGATTATGAAAGGTCACTTGACTATTCAGTTTGTTAAAGAATAATTACTATATACAAATTCAGCAATAAGGAAAGCAATTGAACCACAACAACAACAAATGAAATCAATTGAACCATAACATAAAAAAATATAGCAAAGAACATAGAAATCGAAAATTTAACAGCTACCCAAGAAAAATTTCAAACGTCCTCAGATCGCGTTTGGGCCATGTATTAAACATATATTCAGGATGTTTAGACCATGGCCAAAACGTTTTTCTCAGACGTTTTTGTTTTCCGACGAAAATAAAAAAAAAAACTTACCGGCTGCGCGATCTCCTTTCCTTCCCAGCATGGCATCTTTTCCTAATCTCGCTTCCCGGCACCGGCGACGACCTTTCGTGGTGATTTGGTGGAAGAAGAGGAATTTCACTGGTGTTTGTGGAGGAACCGTGGTGGTTGACGTGGAGGTGGGTTGAGGTGGAGAATTGGTGGAGAGAGGGGGGGCGCGGGATTCGAAGGGGGTGGGGCTGCGGGATTCGAAGGGGTGGGGGAGGGGGTTGCTCGACTGCGGGGGAGGGGGGGAGGGGGGTTGCATGGGCGAGGGGGAAGGGAGGGGCTCGGGGGAGAGGGAGGGGCTTCGGGGTGGTGGGGGAGGGGGCTGTGGAGTGGTGGTGGGGAAGGGGTTGAGCTGGGGTGGGGTGGGGGAGGGGTGGTGGAAGAGAGAGAGAGGAGGTTTAATTAATTTAGATTAATATTAATGAGGTTAAATTAAGTAGGTTTAATTTTGGTTAATTGTTATATGTAAGGGTAAATTGGTAATTTTGCAGCATAAAACTTTCCATTTTGGGGAAGAAAAAAAAGTGTAACATGTATTTTGCACCATTCCATTTTAGGAAAGTGTAACATGTAAAAAGAAACTGAGGAAGTATGATTTTTTATTTTATAATTCTTTAAGTTGATTTTTGAATTAAGTACACTACTTCTCAGTTTTAATGTAATACGGAATACTTGATTGTGTATTAATTGATAAAATATTTGACTAATATAATTTTCATATTTACTTTGTCAGTACGTGCGTTAATACTTGTACACAATTGGTTTCATTTATGCGACTAAGTTATTATATAATTGTGTTCAACATTTTTGTTAATTTTTTTATCCTATATTTGAGTTTGATTATTTTGTTTTTCTTTTTTTCGCAAAGTAGTTAATTTATTAATGAGAGTAGTAAAATAATTTTCTAGGGGGAATAAATATGAGCCGTAGGATATTAAAAAACGCAAGCCCCAGGATAAATATGACATGTTGGTTGGAATTGAATTTTTCCAAGACTCTCCCTTCTGGTTCCTCCTCAAGGTTCACTGCGTTTAATGCTTATCTCTCTGTCATCTTTATCTCTCCTCCATCTATGTTTTTATGCGATTTTTGCTCTCTATCATTGATTTGATTTTCGAAACTTTTTTCCAATTTTTTTCACTTCTCTGATTTAATCTCGTATCTATTTTCTTTATTGATTATTTTTTGTTCATTTTTTCGCCTTTTTTGTTGATTGATTATCTTCGATCAATCAATGTGAGTTCTATTTCACTTTTGGGTTTATTTATGTTGTTTAGATTTACTTTATCGGTGTCAGATTGGAGCTTTTAGAATTATACAATACTTGTTTTTGATTGAAATTAAGCATTAGAACGGTGTGATTTTGAATTTTGATTATCTTTTTGAGTTGTTTTTGTTTCCCCTAGTTCCCTTTAGTGTGTGTTGTATTAAAGTGCAACTGGCTCTTTCGAACTATGAAAACTAATTAGAGTTGTAGCAACATTTGTTTAGAGTTATAAGAAGAACTAATTAGAGTTGTAATACTTCTTTAGAGTTATAACCATGTTAGTTTAGAGTTATAAGATAGGAAGAATTAATTAGAGTTGTAGCTGTACTTCTTTATAGTTATAGCAATGCTTGTTTAGTGTTATACCGAGTCTTCTATGGTTTTTATAGGAAGTAGTCACTAGAGTTATACCTATACTTCTTCTAGAGTTGTAGAAGTAGTAGTTAGAGTTTTAGCAACACTTCTTTATAGTTGTAGAAGTAGTAGTAGTTAGAATTAATTAGAGTTGTAGCAGTACTTCTTTATAGTTATAGCAATGCTTGTTTAGAGTTATACCGTGTCTTATATGATTTTTATAGGAACTAGTCACTAGAGGTATACCTATACTTCTTCTAGAGTTGTAGAAGTAGTAGTCCACTTGTGGGATTACCCCACTAGATGCATTTTGGGGTGACATTCCCTTACCTTTCTGTCTGCTCCACCAACTACACATCCAGGGCCGCCTGCTGCGTGCAGAGAAGACTGCTGCATTACATTATGGAGTTGGATGCTTCTTACAATCTAAGTGCTCTATGCCTCTTTAAGGTACTTATGGCATCTAGTGTTCATTATGGCTGATTTTGCCTTCAAACAGTAAGGATAATGAAATATAGGGTTTTCTAAGTAGAAGGAGTTTATTCTCTTAATAGCCTTAGAGTTTTTATCCGTTCTTAATAGCCTTAGCAGTATCACTTTATTAATGCATAGCAATGCAGGTTTGAAAGAACCCACTAAGTGGATTGTGAGGTACTATTGTCTTTGATGAGATGAGCAAATTACATGGTCAGTGTTGTAACTAGTGCTTTGTCTTTTACGCTTCTTAATAAATGGTAGTTACTATGTGATAGTTTGTATGATCAGAGAAAAAGAGAAGAATAGCTTCTGTTTTCAAAGGAAGTTAACGAGCACACTTTACAGTTTGCTCAAATTAAGTTGTGGACTATTATATGGAATTAGCCTTTTCAAGAATTTTGGATAGAGGATGTTGTTATTGATGTATACTTGTCGACTTTAGGAGCAATATTTGTAGGAACGTAAACTGGTAACAACTAAAACAAACTTATCAGATAACCGTGGCGTGAGAAGATCATTGTCCTAAAGTTGAATTTGCCCCGCAACAACCAAGGGCTCACAGCAATCAACCTCCAGGGATACACGGTTTCTGCGTTTCCGGTGTTGACAGAAAAGCAGATTGAGAACGATCATGAATATTGCCCAGAAAAATAGAGGAGAGAAGATGTAATTATCAATTTCTGTGTCCTCAAAGAATCCCAGAACACTGATATTTATATGGAGAGGAAAACCAAACGAGATCAGAATATGGCTGAAATCGTGGGAAAAACGGTTAATCAATGGGGATTTTAATGGCAGTAAATCAGGAGAGAAATTAGGGGAAAAACGGTATTTAAGAGAAAGATTAGGGAAAAACGGTAACTTAAGATTGATAAAATCGGTCATTAAATGCTGACAGATTTTTGACCCAAAAAGATAGTTAAGTTAAGTTTATTCCCCAAAGCCCAAAGCCCAAGGTCCTGGCCCGGTCCGGGCGGGCGGCGGCGGCGTGCGTGTGGCAACCACACATCACCACATATCCACTAAAAGCCTCATTGCTACTCAACTCAAAGGGTAGAGGAAGAGTAATGGTTATAAACCTTACTCTTCCCTTATATTCTTTCAATGTGGAACAAAAGATAAAAATGACTCTTCATATTCTTTTGAAGCAAACTTAGTGTTTCTACTAAAAACTCCAACAATCCCCCACATGATTCAAAAGAAGAAAACAGAACGAAACGGGGCTGAAAAAGATGATCTGGGCAATAGATACTAGGTTTTGAAGTATCAATGTGTTATGGACTTGAATTGACACTCAGTGCATACAAATATGTCTTACTGTCGTAATAGGTAGATTTCTCTTTGAACCTTTCACGAGGTTAGCAAACCATAGATGCGCACTCAACCTTTTTCAAATCAAGAAACGTTCTCGCAATTGTAATATCGGTGCCCCACAATTAACCTGGATTTTCATGAATGCTCTAGAGAGCCTAAGCCTTTTGACTCTCATAGGGGATTGGGCGTAACCCCCACATTCACATAGGTAAGTTCACCAAGTTTGTACTGTCACAAACCACCTTAAGTAAGGCTATGAACTTATTAAGAGCTCTATGCTCAACCTTACACATATAACAGTAGGTTAAAACAAAATACTACATCACTTTTATTAATAGGAATGGTAGTAGTATACAATAACTTGAGTTCTTTTGTGATTTCGTTTGACCCTTTGAACTTAGGAATTCCTAAGAAGGGTATCCATCACAATTCACTCCACAATAGGCTTTAAACCCATTCCTTGTGCTGACTCCAGCACCATTTTTCTACAAAGGCCTTTGGTGAGAGGATCAGCAATATTCCTCTCTGAGTTTACATACTCGAGTGACAACACATTATTTTTGATTAAATTTCTAACTATGGCTTGCCTTAAGCGAATATGCCTTCTCTTTCCATTATAGGCTTGATTATTCGCTACCCCAATTCCTGCTTGCGAGTCACACTGCATAGAAACTGATGGAGCTGGCTTCCCCCACAATGGAATATCAGCAATCAAACTCCTTATCCACTCATCTTCTTGACCTGCCAATTCTAAAGCAATAAACTCAGATTCCATTGTAGATTTGGCAATACATGTTTGCTTTAATGATTTCCATGATATAGTTCCACCAGCAAGAGTAAAAACATAACCGCTAGTAGATTGAATTTCATCATTATCTGACACCCAATTGGCATCACAAAATCCTTCAAGGACACAAGGTGTCCTTTGATAATGCAGACCCCAATTGATAGTGCCTTTTAGATACTTCAACAATCTAATCAAGGCAACCCAATGCTCTCGATTAGGATTGTGAGTATACCTGCTCAATCTACTAACAGTATAAGCTATATCAGGTCTAGTATAATTCATCAAGAACATTACACTACCAATTATTTTTGCATATTGTTCTTGGGATATACTATCACCCTTATTCTTTTTCAAATGAATACTAGAATCATATGGGGTTTTCACGGGAATGCAATCAAATTGATCAAACTTCTTTAATATTTTCTCAACATAATGAGATTGATTTAAAGATATCCCATATGATGTTCTAGTAATCTTTATTCCAAGAATAACATCAGCCTCTCCTAAATCCTTCACCTCAAAACAAAAATTTAGGAAACTCTTAGTTGCATTTACTACGTCTATATTAGTCCCAAATATTAACATATCATCCACATATAGACATATGAAAACACAATCAAGCTCATCAATTTTGGAATAAACGAACACAAGCATCATAATCATTGACCAAAAAACCATTTGAAGTAATAGTTTGATGAAATTTATCATACCATTGTTTTGATGCTTGTTTTAAACCATACAAAGATCTAAGAAGCTTGCATACCTTGTCCTCTTGACCAAGAACCTCACATCCTTCAGGTTGCTTCATATAGATCTCCTCATTTAACTCACCATTCAAAAATGCAGTTTTCACATCCATTTGATGCACAATCAAATCATGAATAGATGCAAGTGCAATTAATGCTCTAATGGTGGCTACCTTGGTCACCGGAGAATAGGTATCAAAGAACTCTAAACCGTATTTTTGGCGATGCCCTCCAACTACAAGTCTAGCCTTATACTTGTCTAAAGACCCATCAGGCTTGCATTTCTTTGTAAAGATCCACTTACTACTAAGGGCTTTACAACCTCTAGGAAGGTCTGACAAAATCCAAGTGTTATTACTCATAATAGACTCTATTTCACTGTTAATAGCCTCTAACCAAAAACTTGAGTCTACAGATCTCATGGCCTCAGCATAAGTTCTCGGGTTCTCTTCCAATACAAATGCATTAACATCTTGCTCATCTAAACACTCTTTCTCAACTAGAAAGGTAGTAATAAAATCAGGTCCGAAACTAGACTCAATTCTAGCTCTCTTACTCCTTCTAGGTTCTAAGGTCTCACTAGATGATGCAATGTCATGATGCAAAGTAGAAGAAGATGCAGCAGGCAAGCATGATGGTACACTAACTTTCATAGGAAAAACATGCTCAAAGAATTCAACATCCCTTGACTCTCTAATAGGACCAAAACCAGAAGCATCCTTAAGAATGAGTCTATATGCAGCACTGTTAGAAGCATAACCAATAAAGATACCATCTACAGTCTTAGGTCCAATCTTACTCCTTTGAAAGTCAGGAAGTCCTATTTTACCCAAACACCCCCACACTTTGAGGTAACCCAAATTAGGCTTGTAGCCTTTCCATAATTCATAGGGAGTCTTATTTAACTTCTTATGGGGAACTCGGTTAATAACATAGCAAGCAGAAAGAATAGCCTCACCCCACATGTTAGTAGACATACCTGAACTAATAAGCATTGCATTCATCATATCCTTAAGAGTCCTATTTTTCCGCTCAGCTATTCCATTTTGTTCTGGGGTATAAGGAGCTGTAACCTCATGAATAATCCCATTAGACTCACAAAATTTATTAAGGGAAACTCCATCATATTCTCCACCCCTATCTGATCTCACCCTCTTAATCTTAAGGTCCAATTGGTTCTCTACTTCTGCTTTATAGACTAGAAATTTCTCTTCAGCCTCATCCTTAGAACTCAATAAATAAACCTTAGTATAACGTGAGAAGTCATCAACAAATGTAATATAATACTTCTTTCCTCCTCTACTCATGGAATTCTTAAAGTCACCTAAGTCACTATGGACTAACTCTAATAAAGTAGAGGAACGGGATACATTTTTGTTGAATGCTTTCTTAGGGTGCTTAGCTTCTACACATACTTCACATTTCTCAAAAGATGTATTGCTAAAGTCAGGAATAAGACTAAGTTGTTTTAGCCTTTTAACAGAAGCAACATTCACATGACCTCGTCTAGAATGCCATAAAGAAACAGACTCAGCAATATAAACGGATGCAGTAGAGTTCTTATTATCAATAACAACATCCAAAACAAAAAGTCCAGCATTACAAAAGCCTTTACCCACAAAAACACCATTTCTGGTTAATACAAGTTTGTCAGATTCAAAAGCTAACTTGATCCCAGCTTTGTTTAAAAGAGAACCAGAAATGAGGTTTCTGCGGATGTCGTGGACATGCAAAACATTCTGCAAAGCAATGGTTTTCCCATAAGTTAATTTCAGGAAAACTTTTCATTTGCCTAAAACACTCACAGTGCTTGAGTTTTCCATGAAGACGCATTCGCCTAATGAAACTTTGATGTAGTCCTGGAACATCTCCTTGTTGGCGCAGATGTGACGGGTTGCACCAGTGTTCACGATCCATTCAAAAACATTGCTTACCAGATTGACCTCAGACACTGGTACCACAGCAGCAATGATGTCATCTTCAGCAAGGTTGGCTTGAGCTTTGTTGTCTTTTGCTTTGTTTGGAGCTTCCTTTCTTTGACGGCAATCCTTGGCAGCATGCCCATACTTACCACAAACGAAGCAACTTCCCTTAAACTGACCTTTTCCCTTGAAGTTATTATAGTTTTGCCTTGTACCATGAAACTGATTTGGACCCTTACCTTTTGGTCCTTTACCTGCATCAACTTTATTTTCCACAAGATTAGCAGAAGAGGAAGAATGATCAACTGATTTCCCTTTGATTTGGATACGGTTCTGCTCCTCAATCTTAATGTGGGAAACTAATTCTTGAAGGGTAAAGTCTTTCTGCCTATGTTTCAAGGAATGAACAAAATTTTCCCAGGAAGGAGGTAATTTCTCAAGTAAACAGTTGGCTTGGAACAGATCAGGAATGGCCATACCCTCAGCCACAATATCAGCACACAAATATTCATACTCATGAACTTGATCTAGCACAGGTTTATCATCAGGCATAGAAAACTTCAACCAACGACTACAAGCATATTTCTTAGTCCCAAAATCATCAGTACCATACTTAACATTCAAAGCATCCCAAATATCCTTAGCATTTTTCGACTTACTATCCCACGACGTAAACTGGGAACAACTAAAACAAACTTATCTGATAACCGTGGCGTGAGAAGATCACTGTCCTAAAGTTGAATTTACCCCGCAACAACACACGGACTCACAGCAATCAACCTCCAGGGATACACGGTTTCCGCGTTTCCGGTGTTGACAGAAGAGCAGATTGAGAACGATCTTGAATATTGCCCAGAAAAATAGAGGAGAGAAGATGTAATTATCAATTTATGTGTCCTCAAAGAATCCCATAACACTGATATTTATATGGAGAGGAAAACCAAATGAGATCAGAATATGGCTGAAATCGTGGGAAAAACAGTCAATCAATGGGGATTTTAATGGCAGTAAATCAGGAGAGAAATTAGGGGGAAAACGGCATTTAAGAGAAATATTAGGGAAAAACGGTAACTTAAGATTGATAAAATTGGTCATTAAAGCTGACAGATTTTTGACCCAAAAAGATAGTTAAGTTAAGTTTATTCCCCAAAGCCCAAGGCCCAAGCGGGCGGCGCGCGTGCGGCAACCACACATCACCACATACCCACTAAAAGCCTCATTGCTACTCAACTCAAAGGGTAGAGGAAGAGTAATGGTTATAAACCATACTCTTCCTTTATATTCTTTCAATGTGGGACAAAAGATAAAAATGACTCTTCATATTCTTTTGAAGCAAACTTAGAGTTTCTACGAAAAACTCCAACAATATTGTGACTAGAATCTTTGATAGCTTGTTGGCTCAATTGGTGAGTGTTTTGTATGTAAATACACAAAAATGTGGGTTTGACTCCCACACAGGCTCTATACTTTCATGGTCTTGTTTAATTTTTAGGATGTTTCTAATTTCTCTCTTAAGCCTTACTTAATGAGGCGGTAAAGGAAGGAATAAATAACACTATTTGAGTCACAATACGATAATTTTTAACTCTATTCTTAATGTATCTGAGTGCTATTGTACAACATGTTCTACTCTATGGCTAAGGCTCTAACTTCTAACAAGTGTCATTTTATAACCTATGTGGGAATCGAACCCACATCTTGTGCAAAGCACAATGCTCTTCCATTTGAGCTAATAGGTTTAAAAGTACAAGTAAAAAAGTAAAGACATGTACTTACTAGTCATCCGAATAATCATTAATGTCACCTTGTCAATAGCATAAACTCTGGTGCTCTACTAGTTATCAAAGTGCGAATAAAACTTGAGTTTCGCCACTAATCCCATTTTTATTCCCCACTTCATATTCAAATATTGCAGTATAATCCCCACTTCATATCCATAAATTGCTATATAACATGGAGAATATTAGAAACATATCAAGAGCAATATAAAATGAATTGCGAAACTAAATTTCACTTTCACATTATAAATTGAGAAACATATCAGAAACATAACCTGTAGTTATCAAACGTCACTTCAACAAGGCATAAACAATAAATTTTACAAAGACCAAATATTTACTAACACTTCATTGGAATTTAGGTCATATTGTAGGTCTTATGCATCCATTTACTGCGTAGCTGAAGACTTCAAGAAGGAGGTGGTGAATAAAGACAAGGATAAGGTTTTTGTTACCCTCTCATAAGTAGTGGATTGTCACCCTAGTTTTCATCAATCTTGTTAGATCTTACTTGTGGGTTCCTACATCATTTGCTTCTGTATTTGTCGTATTGTTTCTATTGAGTGAATGCTGTGAATCTATTTTGATACTTAGCAAAGCTATCATTCGCAAATAAGTAAGCATGGTTTTAAAAATAACATTTACTATATTGAAAGGTTTGAGATTCAAGGCATGACCTTCTAGTAATTCTAGGATAACTATAATCAAACCCCCTACAATCGTGTTGTCAGGTGTTAGTATGCGAATACTAAGCAAATGACACAGCCAAACCAACAAAAGTTGTTCATACCTTGTGCGCCTTCTGAAGTGTCCCCCCCAACCAGTACACCGAGTGAAGCACCTTACCAGTGGCAACCATGTTTGACACTGATGACTATGGGGCCATTTTTGGCACCAACGTTTCGGGTGTCCGTGAACCTCTTAAGGCACGGTGGCGACTCCTTTATTCGAGAGCATGCACGCTCTATAAACCCCTTACGCCAACGCACTCACGTGCGGCAATCGAGGGATCAAGCACCTCGTGTAGGGCCGTGAAACCACGCCTACAACTAAAGATGATTGAAAGCATAGTCTAAGCACTCAAACGTGTTAACTAGTATGATCTTATATTATAAAGGTCCAAAAATAGCACATGTCTTAGATTATGATGTTTCTTAAGATTAGTACTAAATCGCAAAGTGATGCTCTAATGTCATCATTGTTTAGTATTAGAAATATTTTCAATTCAGTACTAAATCAAAAAGTGATACTCCAGTAGTATCATTATTTAGTATTGTAAATATTAGTATTTTAATGATGAATATCATTTTGGCCAAGCAAGTTTGATCTGATTTGCTACCCTAACACAAGCGTCTTATCTAACGTTTAGTTAATAATATTACGTTGGTAATAATTGCTAACTTGGTTGGTTGAGTTTGAATTAATGAAGTAACTGCAACATAATGTCACTCGACTAAACAGGAGTGACGTGTCAAGAGATAATGATGAGAACCCTCGAGAACATAAGAGAGGGGTTGGGGAGAGTGCAAGTTATTTAAATTAATACACCAAGGGTTGTGACGATTCAATTGGAAGTTATTAGAGAAGTCACTTTAAACCAGATGGAAGCAATATAACTTCCATTTCTTCTCACAAAATCATAAAACCCTCCCTTTGTTTATCTCTTTTCGTAAAAAATTGTTCCTCAAAGTTACATCCTTATCTTCCTTCGAAAAGCCAACCAAAGAATAATCTTTCCAATAGCAGAAGAAGAGGTGGTTAACCAGTTCAATGCCATGAACATCGAGGAATTAGGGATCCCAGGACACTGGGAAGGCGATGAGTGGATCATGCAACTGCCCCATCAAAATCCATGGACTAATCCTGAATTTGTTCTCCAGGAGATGGAAACGTTGGAATATCCAGGGGAGTGTGAGAATCACCATTTTGCCAGAGACCACACCACTAAATGGAGAAGGAATCATTTAATGAGGAAGAAGAATTGTTTTTGGCAACGGTTCATTAAGCGTTGGGGGCCGGAAGCTCCAATTTAAGAAGAAATTAAAGGGAAAACCCCACTCAGCGTCCTTGAAACCTTCCAAAAGCAGGACTTCATTGGAAAGTATCTAATTCCCAAAATCGCAGACGATCCAGAGAGTCTAAAGAATGCTGCGTTGGTATGCAAAGCTTTCGCCATCGAGGTCAGGAAGATCTCTTCTCACCCAGATTTTGAAGGTCGTTTGAGGGTGAGAAGGGTGGTCATCCCGACGATTATTATGAAGTAACCCTTACCAGAGGCCCAGGGGATGGCATCCATTTAATACAATACAAATGTGCCTGCCAACTATGGGATGAGAGCATATAAAGGTATGACTACGTCAATGGGGAATTAACGGCCCCAAGTGACGATGATTATGAGGGACGATGGGATGTTCAAGTTGCAGTTGATGGCCTCCCTGGCGATAATGAATATTAAAAGCTCATCACCAGACCACAGAATAAATATATATACGTATATTTAGGTCTGCTTTTTATATCCTACAATAGTACAAAAAATTAGGGCAATTCGTCCCTGATGTACTTAGGATGTAAATATTAATTATATTTAATGAGACAGTATGGTTCGAAATATTGTTTCTATGCTTAACTTTTAATGTGCAAATAGCAGGACCCGCTAATCCATATGTTGTTTGTTAATTTGTAAGGCTTCAGACGCCATCAAACTTACAAATTAAGGGGGTAATTTGTTACACTCAAAAGTATTCATGTTGACTTTGGTTGTTGACCATTTGATGGTATGCCCGTTGACTGTTTGACCAAGGAAGGCAAGACTTGTCTGGTGATAACACAAAAACGCTAGGTAAGGCTTGGTGATAAGGGAATCTGGCGATGGGTAATGAGGACCAGCAAGGAAGAGCCCAAGATCTTAAGACCCAACAGATGGTAGACTAAGCCCACTGAGGGAATGGAACAAGGACCAGGAATGAAGAGGGAATGATTTGGATACAAAAAGCTATTTGGCGTCGAGGCAAGGAATAAACTGCTGGTAAACTGCTAGTAACCGCCACGATCTCCCCTCATTCCCCACTTTATAAATAGCACCCAGCGGTGAAAAGAACAACAACAACTATCTCAACTTTTACGCATCTTTACTGCTTTTCTTAGCTTTCCACTTGGCTTAGCAGCCAAGTGCTTTAGTTTAGCATAGTTTAGTTTAGTGTAGCAATGCCTCGATAGGAAGCATTTCTTTTCTCCAATTGTACGATCATGGAGGTAATCTTTCTTCCTTGTAATACAATTGTAGTCTGACTCTATCCTTAAATTATTATGGAAGGCATTTGTATCTTTTCTCAAATTCAGTGCATTCTACGCTACAGTTCTTATCCTCTATGTTGCACAACCTCTTAATATAACCATTATATTAGACCATAGTCAATCGTTTAGGAGTAGTTACATTAGCGAGGTTATTCAATATAACCAGTAACTCGAGGGGCAGCCCCCCTGGCACACTTAAAACAATATAGGGTGTTGTGACTTGTTGGTGAAGTGCAAAGTCACCTCAACAATCTCCAATCGGGAGATTAAAAAATACTAGAGAAAACGATTGATAGCACCCGTAAAGATTGGTCCGATAAACATGATGATGCATTATGGGCCTATCGAACCTCTTTCAAGACCCCGATCGAAACAACCCCATACAAGTTCGTTTATGGGAAGTCCAGCCACCTGCCAGTTGAACTTGAGCACCAGGCTGATTGGGCTATCAAGCTGCTAAACTTTGATCTTCAAGCAGCGGGTGAAAAATGTTTACTTGACCTCCATGCCTTGGAGGAGATTAGACTTGACGCTTATGAAAATGCGCGTATCTACAAGGAAAGAACCAAGGCATGGCACGACAAACACATACTTCCTAAGGAGTTTAATGTGGGTGACAAGGTTCTCTTGTTTAACTCATGATTGAGATTATTTCCGGGCAAGCTCAAATCATGATGGAGTGGGCTGTTTGTCGTAATAAGGGTGTTTCCTAAAGGAGCCGTGGAAATTGGCAATGAAGGAATCAATTCGTTCAAGGTGAATGGGCAACGGTTGAAGGTATACCATGATGGTTCTACCATTGAAGCCGTTGCTCTCGTGGTCCACCTCGACGAATTCGACCTCACCTCCAACTCCAAGTAGCCCTTCTTAAGGTAAGTCGTCAAGCTCGGGACTTTAAACAAGCGCTCTTCGAGAGGCAACCCGGATTTATGCTTTTTATTTATGTCCTTACTTATGTAAAAAAAACAGAGGAAAACTAGAAACAGGGTCTAACTCGCGAGTTGTGACACAGCTCGCGACTCGTGAGAAGCAATTTTTCTTCAAAATTTTGATGCACTAGCCAACTCGCGACTTGTGACACTGGTCACGACTCGCGAGATGTTCATTTCAAAATTTTCAAAGGGCTAGGTCACGAGTTGTGACATACGACTCGCGACCCTCATATTTCCAGTTTTCTGAGAAGCAGTGGCTATTTCACGACTCGTGACACAGATCACGAGTCGTGAGCCTTGATTTTCCAAGTTTTTTTAGAGTCAGTGGCTAACTCACGACTCGTGACACAGATCACAAGTCAAGAGATTGAAGGATGAGTTTCAGTCAGTGGCTGACTCGCGACTCGCGAGACAGGTCACGAGTCGCGAGCTTCAAGTCTGATACTTTTTTTTTAGTCAGTAAATGACTCGCGACTCGCGACCTACAGATCTGACGAAAAAAATAAGGGATTGAAGCACAATTTTTGCACATAATGTCAAATCAAACCCCAAAACCACCACACTCTCTCTCCTCCTTCGACCACAACCCTCACTTTCTCCCTCTAATCTCCCTCTCCAACCTCCATTTCTTCACTCAATTCTCACTTCTTGCTACTCCCACATTCTCTTATAACCAAAAACTCACAAATTTCAAGCAAAAACCTTCATCAATTTGCCAACAAAACTTCCCCCAACCCTAGGATTTGGGATTTTTTCACAAGGTTCAAATTTTGGTTGCTTGGACTTCAATTCCTTTGCCTCTTACTACTTGGAAAACCTACACATCGTTTGGTATTGTTAATTTCTCCTCATTTCTTTAAATTTCATGTTCTAACTTCATAAATTAGAATTATGACTTTTTAGAATTGCTAGAAGTTCATTATACCTTGCTTTGTTTACTTGCTCTAATTGTGGTAAAATTGTGCTTCATTGTTGAGGGGTTTTGTTGTCAAATTTGGTTTGAACAATGGTTGAATAATGGAGTTTAATGGTGATTATGTGATAATTATGCAATTTGTGTTAGTTAGAGTTGAGTTTGAGTGGAAATTTCCGAAATGTGCTAATTTGCTTAATTGAAGATGGTTTGATTGAGGAAACTTTTGAGTTGATGGTTTTTTTTTTGGTTCCTGAGATAGTTGTTGTTGAACTTAGGTGTGTGTTGTGGACTTGTGTTGTTGATTTGACTTTGATGTTAACTTGAATTGGAATATGGTGTGTTGAGCATGATTTTTGGTGATGATTGTTTTGGTTGCACACGGTATAATGTTGGGTTGAGACTATAGTTAACTTGGTTGACATTTGCACATGGTTTGTGGAGGTTTTGTGACTTTTGGCTATGTTCCTATGATTGTTTGGAGTTCGAGATGTACTATTATTGTGGCTTACTATGGTTTGATTTTGGCAGACTTTTTGTCATAATCGGATTTTTGGTTCCATTTGGTGAAATTGCAGTTGGTTTCCGTTGGTTCATTACCACCTTTACCCCACTCAAACACCACCCTTACCCCACTCAAACACTAAACCCTTACCCCACTAAAAAAAACCCACAAAATGAGTACCTCAGGATCCAAAAGGAAAAGACCGTTGGTACCGGCCCTCGTGGCATCCCTCGTATAAACTCCATGGGCCTCCAAAACCTCTCACCAACCCACAAAAAGATTTGGGCTAATCTTGAGGGACGAAAAATACAGGAAACCAAATTTGCCTATGTCGACACCCTCCAAACCCTCGGTCTCTACCAACCAGTCCATTACTTGCTCTCAAAGGTGGGCCTTGGGGGTTTTCTTGACATGAGTGCCCCCACATATGCTCGGTTAACACCAGAATTCTTGGCCACCCTCGCTAAGGGTTCCGATGACGAGGGGAAGTTCATCACTTTTCACTTACAAGATGTCCCCTGGAAAAAGCATTACCACCGAGTACAAGCCGCTTTCAGTTGGGACTATCAATCGGATAATGAGTTTTTCAACCCTAACCGCTACAACCAAGGCATGTTTTATGCCCAAATCACAAACGGCCTTACCTACCATTGTAACTGTAAAGAAAGTTCCCTCCCCCACCCAGCCCTCCGATACGTTCACCGCCTCCTTTCCATGCCCATCTTTTGTCACGGTGAACCATCGAACCTCCCCACCTTTGACCTACGATGTTTGTGGGCCATGACTCTAGAGGGCCGAGGGTGTCCAAATTGGGTTGATCTTTGGGTCAACAACTGCTTGGCCACGGCTAAGGCCACGAAGGGTCACATACAAATGGGGGGTATGATCACCCTTTTGTTGATTCACTTGTGTATCGAAGCGGGCATCGATATCGATGATGAGGATTTACCTGAGCGGGTTAAATTCGGGGACCCCATGCAGTACACCGAGCCCCTTCTAGTTCGTCAGGACATGCTGTGGGTGAGCGACAACCAAGATCGTCGAGTTTGGTTGTTTAGCACCGCCCGTTTGCCTTACATGGTGCTCGAAAAGCCTGAGTGGACCGATATTCATGATGACACCATAACCGCTTAGCTTTATCTTCCTCCCGATGAGCCCTATCGTCAATCGGTCGAGCAGTTTCTGGGCCGAGAATTTCAGCAGCAACAACCACCACAACAGCAAGAGGATGTCCACATGCATCATGCCGCGCCCCCTTTCAATTATTCTATGTTTGAACCTCATTTCAATATGATCGACGCGCGGCTAGATGATATACAAGCTCGAGTAGATGGGGTTGAGGACACGATCGACGACATGTCATCCATGGTCGCAGCCATAAACAAGTTTTATGTGTCGCAATACCCCACCTACGTGGATCCATCCTCCGAGATCGAGGTGAATCACCAACGTCGAGCCTCTGATCGGGTCGCTAGGAGAGCCGATTTTCGCAATCCTAGTGGTCCCTTCGGTTCTTAAAGAACCGTCCTTCCCACCCTCCACACACTGAGGACAATGTGTATTTTAAGTGTGGGGGTGGAATCTTATCCTGTACATATCTTCTTCAAAAAAAAAAAAAGAAAAAAAGAAATCCCGCTAAGTTGAAAACCCACAAGTGTGGGCAGCTCGGGCAAAATATGGGGGCCTTGATAGGTTGATAACCCGAAAGGGCAACCTATGCAAAAATAAAGGCTAATTGAGCGGGTGAGTAGCGAGGAAAACAAAATGAGTGAAGTTAGGATGAAAACTCGAGAGGGCTCCTAGGCAAAAATAAAAAGAAAAAGAAAAGAGAGGAATTATTTTAGCTCGACCATTGGTCCATTCGTACTTTGGACGACGAAGCCGGCTCTTTCCTTTACCTTTTGGAGTTTGGTTTAGTAACTGCAGCAAACTTCCCTTTTGCTTCTTTTAGTTGCATTAGTTAAGTTGTTGTGTTTCGTATGAGTTTCACTCTTTTGTTTGGCTTATGGTTTGATTGAACTTGGGTTTAAGTTATTGAAAATGATGGTTTGGTTCGATTGATCAAGTTGAACTTGGCTTGATTTGTAAGAATAGACTTGAGTTCATTTTGGCTAGGCTTTACATTCCTTACTAATTTTATAACGTTTCCAATTTAGTTTAAGGGTTTTTGCCCTTATAATTCACTTGAAACTTTATAAACTTAATTCAGGGAGTTTATTTTTGGAGTCGTTGTTTAAGCCCAAAATTTTTGGTTTAAGGCATCCTTGAAGTATTCTCAATATTTAATTTACTCGAGGACGAGTAAAGTCTAAGTGTGGGAGTATGTCCAACTTCAGTATCTTATTTAGCGTCATTTTTAGTTTTATTTTGGTTTTAGTTTAGTTGTTCTTGCAATATTTTGGTTACTTTTAGGCTTTAATAAAAAATTAAGGTTTAAAATGTAAAAGTTGTAATTGCAAGCACATTTTTAGGACTTGATTATGGCTTTCTTGCAGCCTTGTTCGTTCAAGCTTCGAGATGCTTTTGCAGAGAGCTTGGTGGAGTTAAATCTAGTGCTAAGGGCAGAATCAGATAGCAACTCACGAGTTGTGACTCAGATCACGAGTTGCGAGCCACCAGACTAAGCAGACAAGTAGCAGTCCAGCAGCTCGCGAGTCGTGACACAGGGCACGACTCGCGAGGTTGTCCATTTATGCAAGAAGAGAAGCAGTAAGCTCCTCGCGACTCGTGACACAGATCACGAGTCGCGAGCCACAATTTGGAAACAAAGGCAAGAAGCATCTCGCGACTCGTGACACAGGGCACGACTCGCAAGGTGGAAGTTCAAAGTGAAGAAATAAGGCAGTGGCAATCTCATGATTCGTGACACAGGTCACGAGTCGCGAGATTTCTGGAATTTTAGCATCAACACAAGGGAACGCGAGTCGCAAGATAGGTCACGACTCGCGATGTAGCAGTCAACCACTTGCTCTGTTTTCGGCCGACCTATTTTAGCTTAGTCCACTTGGTTTTTAGGTTGTTGGGCTTCCTTATTTTTGTAAAGAGTATAAAAGGGAGTTCATTTTGATGAACAATTATCTAAGCTTTCCTAATTTACTCTATTAATTACTTTAAGTCACAAACAAGTTCATTTGTAGTTTTAAGCTTTATTATTAATCAAAGTGAGTTGTTTCTTGGAATTTCTTTAAGTGTTCTTGGTGTTCTTCATTTTATTCTTCACACAGCTGCTTTGTTACTTGGAGTTCTTCTCTAATATTTCTTGATCATGCTTTGGTAACTACTTTCTATCCCTTGCTCTATTTATTTTACATGTTTACATATTTTTCTTAGTTTACTTAGCTCTTAAGTAATTTATTCAAAGTTGTTACAATTCATTCATATTTTGATATAGTATGTTGATGATGTTAATTAGTGATTGTATCATGTTTATAATGGATTGTGAGTAGTTGATTCTAGGGTTTGGGTGAAACCCTCATTTTCACCCATGGATTTATTTGACTTGCTTGCTTGATTAATTAGTTAGAGGTGCAATAGCTAATAACTTGATTTGATCACCTAGGTTGTTTTAATAGTTTCCTTAACGAAGGATCGAGAGATGAAGTTAAGTGAGGACTCCTACTAAACCGATTGATTAAAAGACCATGAGAATAGGGATTTTGATCAAGGGACGTTACTGATTTCCGTGATTACATTTTAACGGTTAGGCTTGCATTTATACCATGAGAATAGGTAATAAATTCATGTTTAGCTCTCCTTACTAGCTCGACAGAGTAGATTTGGACTATAGGAAATCTCCCCTATTTATTTCTCCCTAATTATGATTAATTGCTTGTTCTTGAAACCATGGACCTTTGAGTGGTGAATTGATAACTGTCATATAACATATATTGTTTATACCCTTATATCTATTTGTTATGCCCCTAAATTATATTAATAAGTAGTAATTCTTGCATTTTAATTGAAATACTAATAACTACAACTATGGGTATTACGTGTTATATTTAGATGTTATCTTATTATGAATGACCAAACTCTACTATTAATATTATCTCTATTATATAAGTGAAGTGGGGAGGAAGATGGTGTCCCCTTACAAAAAGTCTGATATACCCTTAATGAATTTAAATTGTCATATATATTAAATAATTTTTTCTTCTTTATATATATATTGAACAAGTTAACAATGGAATTCAATTTGAAATTTCAATTAAATATTAAATTAAAGAGAATGATTTCCTCCTCTTATAAGTGTAAAGGACTCTGATAAAAAATTAAATTGACAATATAACTTGATTGACACAATCAGAAGAAAAAATAAAAACTTGAATTTCATATTAATAATTATACTGATAATATTTTAAAACCTACAAGTTGATTATTATTCGGTAATCTCTATTATATAAATCAAACTCTTCCACTTTATTAGTATTCAATGATTGAACATGATACACAAATTCTTCCACTTTATTTGAGCACAACTTTCTGCTCCGTCATATTTCCTTCACTCAATAGAGGAACAAATAAATAACTAAAAAAACCAACGAAATATTAATTTAATCAAAACATATTAAAAAAAGTAAAAATAATTATAAATGTTTGTTCGAATTAATTTTTTTGCAATACTGATGAATAATTGAGAAAAAAATGTTAATATGACACGCACGCATAGCGTGCAAAAAAAGCTATTTGCTTTGATGGCATGTGTTATTATCAACTAAGGACATCAAGTTACAAAAGTACCCACTTACCTTTGCTACAGGCTCATGAAATCTCATGCACATAAGTGGGGAACTTTTAAGAATCTCATTCAACAAAGCCCACTTAATTCTGAGTCCATAATATAACTGTACTTGAGAATTATTGAATTAAGGCTAAAAGTCTTTGTTCTAATTCTTGATCTACGGTGGTCTACCAAGGAACAAAGTGGGCTAAACCCAATTATGCTGCAACAAAACTCACGCAGCAAAGGAAGAGTGAAAGGAAAAAAACCTTATTCCTTGGCTGAAAATTACACGCACACAGGAGGAGAAATAAAGAGTAGTGGGCTTTGATTAAAACCGACCCAACAACAATAATAAAAGGGAAGGCAACAAGGGTTTTGGGGTGGAGGAGGAGCGACGAGAACACAACAACAGCAGCGGCAGGGAGTTGGACGAAGCCTTCAATCTGATTCTGGCCATGAATTCTTCTCTTATGGTGATGTTTCTCCAAATTATGAGTAGCTAATTTCTATTTCTAGGACTTAGATGAAACCCTTTTAGTATGAATTGATATTTTAATTGTCTTTGAGAATTGATTTTTGTGCATAGCTATTGAGATTATTATTGGGTTAATTATTGTTTGCAATATAATTGATGATTATTCTTGTAGAATTAATTATTGGTTTTTATTGTTATTAAATTTACATACTTTGTTCTTGTAGTTCAAAGTGTGATGTTATGCAATGGTGTTTGATGATTTGTGGTTAAAAGTTGAATAATTTATGCTTTGGTTAGATAAGTTATGTCACCTAATTGATCACAATACTATTTCTTTGAGTATTCCGACTTGTAGTTTAGGATACTTGATAAACCTATTAATTCTCATTCCAATTAATCTATTAGTCATATTATTAGTGGTGGATTCAACTGTCCTAGATTCCGTATTATTGTCTGTTCTCCGATCTTAATAGTTTACTACCCAGTTTATTTAGTTTACTATATATTTCAGATTAGTTTAATTAGTTTACAAACAAATCATTATATTACTATTTAGGATAAAATTAGTAGACATTAGATTTAATTTTAATCAACTGTTCCCTGTGGATACGGTACCCTATTATTTATCACTTACTACTAAGTCTTGTACACTTGCAAGAATAGGGTTTTATAACTTGTTTAAAATCGCTATCAAGTTTTTGGCACCGTTGCCGGAGAACGGTGTTTAGATTAATATTGTTTGATTGTCTGCTACTTTAGATCTTAGTATATATTTTTCTTTATTATTTTTTGCCTTTTAGTTAGTCTGTGTTTTGTTTTATGTTTGTTTTTATTTTATTACTAGATTCTCTAGTAGTCTAATTGTCTCATTTTTTTTAATTATTATTATTATTTTTTTAATCCTTATAGTTTTAGTAGCCTAATTTTTTTTATTATTATTATTATGTCGAGAGTTTATTTTCCACAATATGAGGGAGAAGTATTTTGGAGGTACATTGACAGACTCAAAGATTTTCTTGCTCGATTAGAAAACCATCAATTAAAAAAATGGGAAGTATGCCAAATAGTTTACGAGGGTCTTAATAATGAGACTAGAGGCACAATAGAGTCTTATTTTTATCGGAGTTTTTTTGTCTCAGACCATGGATGAAGCCTTGAATTTCTTTAAATGGTTTGTACAAGAGACTTATGAGTGGGAGTCGACTATGCATTTTAATATATATTCTCAACCTTTATGTGCTCGACCAACCTCTAAGAATTTTTCTTTCAATGAACCTCATGCAAATAACCTACCTTCATACCATTCTACACATTGGGGTTCAAACAAATTTAATAATTCATGCTCTCATACTGACCTCTTAGATTCACATCATAAAAAAACTTTCCTCTTTAGTGATCAAGATTTCTCAGAATTTTTTGCTACTATCCAATCAATGCCTCTAGCTGATCAATCTGATGCTCAAATTTTAAATTCTAGTAATGATCTTAGTATGGTGTTATCTGCTATTGAGGATCTTACTAAGAAAACAGAGGAGATTAGTAATAGAATGCAAGGTATAATTGATGGAATAAGCTTTTCAGGAGAGTCCTCTAATGAGATATCTAGTGAACCTTGTCTCCCATATTCACCATATTATATAGATGAATTAGGAGAACCAGAGCAATTTTCTGAACTTCAAACATTACTTGCCAATGATGAAGCTAATTTAGAGGAACATAACAAGGAGTGTTATAATCGTGCATCACTTTTTCAAATTGGACAGGATCCTAGTTTAGTTGTGTTTAATGATTTTGAGGTAAACAAGATATCTGAGGTGAATGATATTGAGCTTAACTTACCTATTGAGCAAGAGAGGTTAACTATTTCTAAGGCTATTAAGGAAGATGACACTGAGAAATTAGATACTTCAGTTTTGAACTTTAACGACACTCAGCTTGATGATGATAATTCACCTCATTTTAGAGAAACAACTTTTCTTATGGATGATTGAGATTAGATGCACTAAAGTCAAAGAGTCACACCAAGAAGCTAAGAGCTTAAGTCTTGCATTGATTTAGATGAAACTATTGAGTTTACAAGTGCTATAGAACCTGCTTATTCTAACTCACTTAAAAACATTACATTAGTTCATGATTCTAGTACTTCACTATTCCGTCCTAATGTAGAGCTTAGATCCTCTTATAATCCCCCAAAATTATGCATCTTAGGACATGATTACCCACAAATATTTGACGATAATTTCCTGAGTCGAGAGATGGAGGTCAAACTAACTAGAGTTTTCAAAGAAGAGAAGCACAACTTTGATGTGATTTTGCATGATTTTACAGGTTCTAGTGTGCCTATACTCTACAAGTTGTCTCATTTGGACTACCAGAATGAGATCAATCCTTTCAACATATATGATATTCATAATTTTTATAAGTTATTAAAGGTTTATCTCATATAATCACATGTGTTTTATCTTGTGATTACTTCCACTTTTCTGAATTTTGTGGTCAATCTTATGACAAACTTCTTCGATCTTTGACGGGGTATGATTCAACTTACTAAAGTATAATTGAGTGGTTGATGCTCTATCTCCCTTGCCATGTTCTTACTTAGTTAAATGTTTCGAATTTTCTTTCTGAATCATTTTTTTTTGTCTATACTTACTGCTATTAGGTTTTCTTTTGGGATTTTAATATACTATCTCTCGCTTTTATATCTATCTGCTATGAATTAGTTACTGTTGTGATTTTCATTTGCAGATAACATGGCTCAAGAAATGGAGGGGCATAAACATTCCAAGTGTTAAATCTTTTCTGGCCAATATCCTGCATGTGTCCACAACATTTTGTTACTGTTTTCTTTGGTTGTTGTTGCGTCGTGCTAAAAGGCTAACTCACCAGGTTGTGTTACTCTATCTTTCTCCTCTCATTTTATGCTTTCTTTTCTTTTTTTTGGCATTGAGGACAATGCAAAACTTAAGTGTGGGGGAGAGGAAATTTTGGTGCATTTTGGTGTTGTTTTAATCTGCTGGAAAATACATATGAGTGATTTACAGGTTTAAGTATGTGGCATATAATAGCCTTTTGGTCATTTTACGGGGAGATGCTGCCCAATTTTTACGAACTTTTGAGTTTATATATGTTATTATGTGTCTATTTAAGGGTATATTATGCATCGTTCACTTTCACCTCTTAAAAGAGTTATCGAATAATGAGAAATATTATTAATGGGCTCTAATCTAACAACGTTTTACTCAAATTTTATGACATAAAAAAATTGTTTTTTGAAGCTATGAATGTGAAGACTTTAACTCTTGCAACTTATTAAATATACCTTAACAATGCTTATGCTTATTTGTAATCTAGCACACTTTCTTCATTGGCTTAGATGCGGGGTATAGAGGAAGGACTTTTATACTTTAATCTACCTAATTAGTACCTATGCTTTTCTTGGTGATCTTTCACTGCTCTTGGTTACTGGAGAATTACTTGACTTTGTTAAAAAAAACAGAGAGAATCATGGTTAAAAAAAAAGAGTAATGGATTAGTAATCCAAATTATATCAAAATTGTGAGAATGTGAACCATTGAAGAAAAAAAAAGAGTGAAAAAAAAATCTTGTTTTTCCAAAAAGGATATCGAAAAAAAAGAGCATATAAAAAGCTTCAAAAGCAATGCAAACAACAAAGTATCGAGTACTCCTTTGAGATCATTGGGTGGCAAGTGCAATGTCATATGAAAGAGACGATCCATGTACGGGTACTAAGTGCCTCTTGTACGGAAAAGTATGTGGGAATCAACTGAAACAATAATCAAGTCCGACTAAAGTACCTTGTATTCGAATGTCAATACACTTGCACATGAGCACCTGATTACTTATGAGATCAAAATAATTTACTGTAAAGGTTGCTTGAGAATAAAAGTTCAATAGCGTTCATAGCTTGCTAATCTAACAAAAATGTTTTTATGACTAACTTATGATTTCTCTAAAACAATGTTTTAGCCTATTATTGCGTTCTCATTATTTTAGTTTCTTCTTTGAGGGATGGTATTATGACGTTGGTTAGTCTTACGTGCATATTAGTCTATGTTAATAATTTATTTGCTCGAGGACTAGCAAAGTTAAAGTGTGGGGGAGTTGATAACTGTCATATAACATATATTGTTTATACCCTTATATCTATTTGTTATGCCCCTAAATTATATTAATAAGTAGTAATTCTTGCATTTTAATTGAAATAATAATAACTACAACTATGGGTATTACGTGTTATATTTAGATGTTATCTTATTATGAATGACCAAACTCTACTATTAATATTATTTGCTTTGATGGCAGGTGTCATTATCAACTAAGGACATCAAGTTACAAAAGTACCCACTTACCTTTGCTACAGGCTCATGAAATCTCATGCACATAAGTGGGGAACTTTTAAGAATCTCATTCAACAAAGCCCACTTAATTCTGAGTCCACAATATAACTGTACTTGAGAATTATTGAATTAAGGCTAAAAGTCTTTGTTCTAATTCTTGATCTACGGTGGTCTACCAAGGAACAAAGTGGGCTAAACCCAATTATGTTGCAACAAAACTCATGCAGCAAAGGAAGAGTGAAAGGAAAAAACCTTATTCCTTGGCTGAAAATTACACGCACACAGGAGGAGAAATAAAGAGTAGTGGGCTTTGATTAAAACCGACCCAACAACAATAATAAAAGGGAAGGCAGCAAGGGTTTTGGGGTGGAGGAGGAGCGACGAGAACACAGCAACAGCAGCGGCAGGGAGTTGGACGAAGCCTTCAATCTGATTCTGGCCATGAATTCTTCTCTTATGGTGATGTTTCTCCAAATTATGAGTAGCTAATTTCTATTTCTAGGACTTAGATGAAACCCTTTTAGTATGAATTGATATTTTAATTGTCTTTGAGAATTGATTTTTGTGCATAGCTATTGAGATTATTATTGGGTTAATTATTGTTTGCAATATAATTGATGATTATTCTTGTAGAATTAATTATTGGTTTTTATTGTTATTAAATTTACATACTTTGTTCTTGTAGTTCAAAGTGTGATGTTATGCAATGGTGTTTGATGATTTGTGGTTAAAAGTTGAATAATTTATGCTTTGGTTAGATAAGTTATGTCACCTAATTGATCACAATACTATTTCTTTGAGTATTCCGGCTTGTAGTTTAGGATACTTGATAAACCTATTAATTCTCATTCCAATTAATCTATTAGTCATATTATTAGTGGTGGATTCGACTGTCCTAGATTCCGTATTATTGTCTGTTCTCCGATCTTAATAGTTTACTACCCAGTTTATTTAGTTTACTATATATTTCAGATTAGTTTAATTAGTTTACAAACAAATCATTATATTACTATTTAGGATAAAATTAGTAGACATTAGATTTAATTTTAATCAACTGTTCCCTGTGGATACGATATACCCTATTATTTATCACTTACTACTAAGTCTTGTACACTTGCAAGAATAGGGTTTTATAACTTGTTTAAAATCGCTATCATGAATCCCATACCTTAGTCCCCCTAGATTGTTTTATAACTTTTAGTGACTTAGTTCTTGTTACCATAACCATCCATTTCACTCCGACTTAGCTTATTGAACCGAATACGTTCAGTGGTTAATACCGTCTCCCATGGGTTCGACCCCTACTTTCCCTTAATAGTAGCTTAGTGAGACCGAGTTAGGTTTTATCTTTGGCAGCCACAACGACAGGTTGTCAATGATTGATAATGTTCCTTCCGAAAATGGGGCATTTCAGCCCTTTATATAGGCTACAGGAATCTGCGGGCCCAGCAGTGTGCTGCGCGCCCCGCAGGTATGGGCCATCCGGGTGCTGACACGTGGCACTTGGAGGGGGTTTGTGACTCCAAATGGCGGGTAAGGCCACGTGTTAGCTCCGGGTTAAATAGCTTCTTGAGGAAGCTTCGGAAAAGGAGATTTCCTTTTATCTGTTTTTGCGACGATTCCCTCTGGTCTGTTTTGGGGCTTGCTTCTCGTTTTTATGCCATAACTTTGCGCACACAGGTCAGAATCAAGCGTGCCTCATGTTTATGGAAATGTTTTTCAGAGCTCTACGTAACCGTGAGGGTTCTGTAAGCGATTGCAAAATATATGAGAAAAGTGATTTTGAACCAGGGCTTTCAGGGGCCTGTTTCAGTATTTTGGCCATAACTTGGCACATACTTGTCGGAATTGGGTGTGCCGCCAGTCATAGTAAATCATTTTCCGAGCCCTACACAACCATGAAGGTGTTGTAGGCATTTGAGACTTAATTTTGAGTGGAGGTTTTGAGACCTTGGATTTTGAGATGTATCTTTGAATTTTTCGAGACTTCTGGGATTTATGAGCTTCCCAGGCTAATTTTGAGGGTTGTGGCTAGATTTGAATGTGATTTTGAAGGTTGTGACTGTGTTTTGGATAATTTAAGATTTATGAAATGGTTTTTGAAGGATTCTTGAGAATTTCAGAGGACTCTTGAGGGTTTTGAAGGATTTTTTTAATGTTCGGGCCATTTTTCCGCCGACAATTCTGTCCAATCACCGAGTATTGAACTCGTCATTAATCCTCTGTTTGGGGAGAAACCAACTTAGGTGTCTACACGCATCATGTCATATGGCTTAGCACAGGGCACTGTGGAAATGCGAGGAGACTATTCTCCGGTAGACAATGCAATGCACATCTCGTTAGTACCCATGCCGAAAAGTTTGCAGAGTGGCCTGGCGAGGTTCTTATTCTCAAGAAAATGAAGAATGTTCATGATTCACGGCGTCTACTGAGTATTTAGGGAAGGACACGACGTTCACGCTTATCCATTCTTACAAGGAGAATGAAGCCTTGCCATCGAAAACATGCAAAGATTGGCAGATGTAGGAAAGTGGCTCATTGGCTCAACCTAAAACCCTCGTTTCAAACTTTGAATTGGCCAATATCTAAAGAAAAATGTATCTTTGTTTCACGACCTGTTTCTATCCATTTCTCTCATAAACCCGAGCCTCCATTAAAAAAAATCTTAAAGGGGATTCCATCGATTTTATCGATGGAAAGCCCTACTTTAAACTTCTTTTTCTTTATTTTTTTGGTTTAAACGAGTTTCGTTTTTGTTCGAATAATACTTCTCTTTTATAGAGAGGATCGCTTCTCCCTTGAAAGAAAGGGTTGTTCTCTTCTTGTTGGGAGAGACATTAGTGTGTTCTTGTTTCATAATGATTTACAGTAATTTTGGTTCATTGATGAAGAATTGTGCGGTGACAAAGCAGAGTTCAGATTTACAATTACAAACAATCAGATTGGATTCAATTCTATTTCAGAACTACAACATATCGAGAGAAACAGCGATGTGGAAGAGGGTATTTCAAATTGTCAATATTACAAATTCATCGTAGTTTTGCAAATTTTGAATCTTATTTGTTCAATATTGTTACGTACTTGTTAGTCCTAATTTCTATTGTAGATGTGGTATGACACTTTCATTTATGGGTTAATTTTACTTTAAAAAAAAACAAACTTTGAATTGGCCATAATCATCTCACAAATACCAGCCCATCCAACTTGTGTAATCCACTTATTATTGGTCGGTCCAAACTTTTCAAATCAAAATCAAATGGACAAAACCAAACCTCTCACGCCGTATTTTTATTTTACTATTCTTATATGCACGCGATGCGTGCGAAAACAAATAGAATTTTTTAATTGATATTTAACGTCTTTAATTCTTAATTCATTCCATTTTTTGTTGCATAACTTGTATTATTTTCATCCATTAAAGAGTACACGTACCAATTTTACTGCAATTATTATAATTTATTCATGTTAATTCATTTTATTATGTAGTGATTTAAAGAACTATCCCTCTTGACATATATGATAGAGAATAATTGTCATAATAACCTGGAAAAATAATTTGAGATAATTAATAGGGAGCTCAATTTGTCCAAAAACTAAAGTAATGTATCTATTATACATGACAAATTTGTACATATCAAATTGAAAGTTAAATACATACACATCAAAGCCAAATACGAAGCTGAATTTGAGTACAAAATTTCGTAAAGTAAAATATGATATCATCTCTATTATAAATAAACGTCTCAATAATACAACATTATGACACCAAAGTAGAATAACATAAATATTATAGTGTCGTTCAATAAAAGAGCCACAAACAATATAAAAGGATGACTTATAAGGCACTCTAAACAATATCAATCATAACATAAAAGCTTTGTGTGAGATATTTTTTTGTGGTTTTGTGCAATTCGACTTTAAACAATATTATTAAGCTAAATATATAATACAACACCAAATAATCCTTTTATACTCCTTTGCATATATCACAATACCAAATAATCCTTTCATAATATCATGCTTACGTTTTGCTACTGTTCCTTGTTTTTTTTAAAAAAAACTTGTAAAGTTAAGGCCTTGTATTTGGCTTAGTATCTGACCACGTTTCATCTTCTATTCTCTTTTTTGTATGTAAAACTTTGGGCCTTTATAGCTAGGTAATTTAATCTTCCAATTTGTGTTTAAGAAAATAGTTTATACATTCCTTAGCTCTCCAGTCTCCAAACATATTAGCTCTTCAAACATCTCTCATTCTCTCTATACATTTCTTGCCAACGCTCATTGTGAGCGGTTATCACTACCCACTCACAGGGGTAAAAGGGGAAAAGGGAAAAAGGGATACACAAACAGGGGTTGAGTTAACACAAACATGGGTTTCAAACACACAAACATGGGTTGATTTTACAATAATCAGGGTTTTAAATACACAAACATGGGTTCGTATCAATAATCAAATGTATTTTTTGGGGGGGAAAAGTTGAATGGGACACGCAAATCAATGCAACTTTTGCTTTATGTCAGATATCACATGCTTTATGTCAGATATCACATGTTTACTTTTTCACAAACATGGGTTGAGTTAACAAAAACATGGGTTTCAAACACATAAACAGGGGTTGGTTTAACAATAACCAGGGTTTCAAATACACAAACATGGGTTCATTTTTTTCTGACAAAGGTGTCACACCAACTTTTTTAATTAATGATTGGTTGTGAGTGGGAAGATAAACCGCTGACAATGAGCGTTTTATCACCCCTCCCCCTCTATGGCCCTATCTCTCTAGATCTATAAATCACCGCCTGAACCTCCCTTCCATCGCCATATTTCTTCTTTCTATAAGATCTGTCGCCCCTCTATCTCATCTTTCTTCTTTCTCTATCTTCGGTCCCTTCTTTCTCTATATAAATGAAAACCTAATAATTAGAGATAGGTGAAGAAATTTTTACTTAATAATTGGAGCGTTTTCGGTCAATTAAAGCACTCAGATGATTGAAGGTGGTGGTCAAAAAATTTGGAGAAAAACACATAAATATCGAAATGCAATTGAGGAGGTGAGTTTTAAAAAATTTCAATTTCTTTTTGCATGTGAGAAAATCTGAAATCTGGAGATTGTCAGTGTTTTCGAATTATTATTTGCATATAAAATAGAGAAGATTTTAGACCGGGAAAGTATATTGAATATGGAGGAGAGTTTCTCATAGAATTTGGGAGAGTTTCTCATCAATTCCATGGAAAGAAATTGTGTTTTTTCAAATTTTTAATCCATGAGAAGATTGATTTTTGAACACTTTTTTTTTTTGGAAAGTTATAGTTATATCTGTTATTGTGAGTAAAATGTTGATTCAAAATGTTTGTTTTTTTTAAAAACACTCTATAAATATGTTTTTTCGAATGGTGTTCGAAATTATGCAATGTATTCAAATGCAATTCTCAAATTTAAGTTTGTGGATGACTTGATGGGGCAGAATTAGTTATATTTAGAAATTTATGAGAAAAGTTTGGGACTTGATGGGGCAAAATTAGTTATATTTAGAAATTTATGAGAAAAGTTTGAGACTTGAAGTGTGCAAATTATCAGATCATTTAGTGCAAGTTGTAGGGTGTAAATCAGAATTTATCAGTTCGTTTAGTGCAACTGTCACATAATGTTAAATTATTTGCATTGCAGTATTAGTAAGAATTGCCTTTTCTCGTTTTTCTGATTGAATTTGTTGTTGCTTTGTTTGTTTGCTCCTCTTGATTGATAATGGTACTCACTTCTCATTGTGTCCAAAATTAAATGTTAGACTTGAATAGTTTAAGGGCTTGTGTTTTTTCGTAGAATTATGATGTGTTGTGTTTGTTTTCTTTTGTTTTGCATGCTATTCAAGTAAGAATTCGATAATAGAAGGGTGGGAAGAGAAAGAAGATGAAGCAAGAAACTGCCCTGTAGTTTTGATTTGGTTTCAAGTGTTTGAATTTTATGGTGCAGTTGTAACTGTAATAATCGGATTTTCCCCTTTTTTAATTTTTTCCCCTAATCTTAGTGAGGGTAAAATAGGGATTACAATATTTTGGTGTCCCCCTAGTTGCCTTATATAATAGAGATTATTTTGAAAAAAAAAAAACCTCTCACACCGTATTATATATAATATATTAAGCGGGAATTCTCCAAATTTGAAAATTCTCTCTGCTTTCTCACTCTGCAAATTCCACAACCAAACCTCATTTGGAATCCGAATTCGCTAATCATCACAAAAATCTCTTCGTTTCTCTCTTTCAATTCTGATACTCCTTACAGAAGCAGATTGCAATGTCAGCGAAGAAAGGAAGCGCTAAGGAGGGATCATCGGAAGCTGATGCTCTGCATTCCGATAAACGTAAACGAGATTTTACTCCTCCAGATGAAGAAACCTTTGACAACGAGATTTCTAGGTCTTTTCCTTCTCTCTTTCTTGCTTGTTCATGTTTGATTTACTACTTGATTTTCATTAATTAGTTTTCTTTTCTTTTTACAAAAATTGTGGTTGATTTTTGCGATTTTTGCTTGATTTCAGCGAGATTAAAGGAATTATGTCAGCGCCGAAGCAAATCAGAGAGAAAGCTGACAAGGATCGCAAGAAGAAGAAGGAAGAGTCGAGTTCTAGGTCTGTTTCGTTCTTTTAATCGGTGATTTAACGAAATGAAATTATGATTATAGTTGTGTCACTTGTTGCCTTAATTTCGGAATTTTATGCGAACTAGGGAGTTTGATTCATGAATAGACTTCAAATAAAGTTACTAATATTTGATGATTCATACTTTTGAACTGAAAATATGATTTCTATGTTGTGCCAAATGTTGTCTTAATTTCAAGATATATTGCGAACGATTTCATTTAATTCATTATTGAGCTTAAATTAGAGTTAATAATACTTGATGTCTATGTTGGGGAAGAATATCAAGCTATTTCATGTTCAGTTGGGTACAAATTTGCTGTAATTCATCGTATACTTTAAATTTTTGGCTACCGATTTGAATTTCCACAACTATGCATTATCTTAAAGGATTTTGGATATGGTGATTGTACCTAAATATTGCCATGTTTTTGAAGATGTCGTGGTGGATATATGGAATTTGGATTACGAAGTTTATTATGGTGTTATTTAGTAGAGGTCGTGGTTTTATTATGTTTATTGTCAACGATTCAGTATTCTTATTTTTCTTATTTATAAGGCTTATTTTCCTTATTTATTCATTTTTAGTTTTTTAAATTTGGTTAATTATGGAGTAGTAGTTTTATTGTTTATATATACTTTTCATTTTTTCCAGGTTTTTTGCCAACTTAAAGAATCATTTACTCGGCAAATTTCTCGTAGGAAGAAAAAAGATTCATGATCAGTTAATGAATAAATTCCGATTTTATGAGAGACTTTGTTTCATTATTGAGCGTTTGTAGTTGTTTTACTGGTTGAATATTCTCATGTATATAAACCCTAAGAAGAGTCTCCTGATTGTTGATTCTAAGCGTGTTGGTGAGAAAGGTGTTTTGAGGAAATCATATCATTGTTGTATAAGGTTTTTCCCAGATAAAAGTGATGATAGGTTTATTTGTTTTGAAGTTGATCATATCACAAAACGAGTTAGTTGCATTGATGGGTTGATTAACAGTGATTTGGAGCCTTAGAGAATAAGAAGCGTGAAATGAATTGTGTGTATGATAAACTTGGACCGGATAGGCATATGACCCATTAAGAGATGAATGATATCTATCTCAGTGTCATGCACATAAATTTTTTGAAAGGGATCGATGATTATAGACTATTCACAGATTCAAATAATTGTGTTACGATTCAAATACACATCTTTTTCCTTCTTATTCCTCCAAGGCTCCAAATCACCGTTAATCAACCCATCAATGCAACTAACTCGTTTTGTGATATGATCAACTTCAAAACAAATAAACCTATCATCACTTTTATCTGGGAAAAACCTTATACAACAATGATATGATTTCCTCAAAACACCTTTCTCACCAATACGCTTAGAATCAACAATCGGAATTTATTCATTAAGATCATGAATCTTTTTTCTTCCTGCGAGAAATTTGCCGAGTAAATGATTCTTTAAGTTGGCAAAAAATGGAAAGTATATATAAACAATAAAACTACTACTCCATAATTAACCAAATTTAAAAAAGCTAAAAATGAATAAATAAGAAAAATAAGCCTTATAAATAAGGAAAATAAGAATACTGAATCGTTGACAATAAACATAATAAAACCACGACCTCTACTAAATTTACGCATACAAGCTGGAAGAATTGTACATGTATGCCATTGTATCATTGAAGTAATCAAAGAAATTAACAAAGGTTTGGAGAGCAGTAAGGGGGTGTTGAAGTTTATACCAAGGGAGAGTATTCATTGTGCAGATAAGTTGTTACACTCCTGCATGTATAGGAAAAATGCGAAGGGTTTCTGGACGGAGTATGCCCTTGTTCGTAAATACTCTACGTATGTGGAGCAGATTCAGGTAATTTGTGTTTTCATTTGTTAATTTAGTTCAGTTTTTTAGTCCAATTATAAGCTTGCATTGCAGTTGGCATGATTTATAGTTGAATCAGTTGATGTATCGATGATAATGTGTTATATGATTTTAGCATTAGGGTTTCTTACTTTGTTATTTAAAGAACCTTGACTTGAAAATTGGTAAATGGTACTTTGTACTTGTGTTACATGAGAAACTAATCTGCTGCTGCTGCTGCACAGGTTTGTTTTCAAATTTTAAATACCGATTATTTTTTCCACATCTCTTTGAAGTTCACTTAGCTGTGTAAAATTTGTAGATTTTGGCGAAGAATATGCACTTAATACTTCAGGGGCTAACTCTCCACTCAGATATGAAGATCTGCCCTGCTTGATGACTTACTATTGATTCAATTTACTTTCACATTATTTTACATAATAAGGAATACTTGAGGCTGAACACAGTTGATGACTTGAATCCCATACCAGTCAAGACCTAATAAACGAGAGCCTCATTCGCCTTTTATCCGTAAAATTGAGACATTATGCTTCCATGATTAAAATTGGAACATATAAGTCCATGAATATGTTTTCAATCATAATTTTTTCAGATGGCTATGGTGATCATCCAAACTAATTGAATGGGTGAGAAGTGATACTTTTACTTCATTAGAACTAATCAGCATTATGTGTGAGATTGCTTTAACGTGCCTATGTATTGCTTTTGAGTAACGATTGTGCTTGCTTCAGGTTCGAGATTCCAAAGCTGCTGCTGCTCCGTCTCTTCTTTCCTTTGATAAATTTTGTTCCATTGCACCTGAACGAGGACATGAGAACACTGGAGTAACTGATCGTGTTCTTAATCAGGTTTTTTTTTTCCTTCCACTATTAAATAAAATTTATTGGGTTTACAATAACAAGATACTAGATGGTAAAAATTTGAAACTCTAATTTGGATGCTTTAAACCCAAAGTTTCTCATAGTCAGGCCAAGTTAAATAGGAGTGTTTGTTTAAACGATTTGCAGTTTTGGTTTTAAAAAACGTTTATCCTACAATTTGAAGCCAGAACCAAAGTAAATTAACTAATTGAAGTGGAATAAATGAAGATTAAGTATACCTGCAAGTCCGCAACTATGTCACAAGATGTCCAAGTTATAAAGGCTGCCTCTCCCTTATGATTCTCTTCTTCTCCTTGGACTGGTGACTCGTGGGCAAGAGGAAGCTGAGGTCTCTGGTTGATTGACAATCATGTGGTGTTTATAACCACAGTGCTTTGTGTACTGGATTTTTAATGGTTTTGGTGTAGATGGTGGATTTTTTTGTTATAAATGTAAGACAGGGAACCTCAAAACTAGTGAGAGATGGAAGGAGGGTGGTTCAACAAACTTATGGCCCTAAGGTCTTTTTTCTATTGGGAAGTAGACTGAAAAGAGTATGACCAAATTCTCACAAAGTAGAATCAGAGAGTGATTTACTTTCTCATCTCGTTTGTTACTAGCTGAAATTGTGGAATAAATGATTGTGATCTTAATAGTTAATACTATATATTTCTATAGTAAAATGTGATGTGAATCTGTGGATCGTTTTAAATGATTTTAGTTTGTCTATGTTGATAAAGACATAAGTTGCCGATGAATTATAGTATGTAACTATTAGTGTGTTGCATTATTCTGTTTTTTTATTTTGATATAATAATTTTAATATATTCAAATATTTTTTATGGAGTATAAACTTTGGAAGTGTGTTCTTTTTTTAGGGGTTGGCTTGTATGATTGCTTCTAATTGATGCAAGCCTTGATAATCTGTTACATTAGAATTCTCTCCCATATGCATTGGTGGTAGTTTTTGCTAGTTACTATGGAAATACAATATTAAATTCTGGGGGGTTTAGTACAATATAAGAGCTAGGACTGAGATTAACAAACCTTTTACTATAGAGTGGCACAATGCATCAGGGCAGTTTAAGATAGAAGATTGAAACTCAGTCATCATCTTATTTACTTTATAAAGTATAGCAAATGATGCTTGATACATTTATTGCTGACATAAGACTTTGATTAGGTACGCCATCCCGTCAAGACCTTAGGTAACAAGAAAGACACTTAGAAAGTTTGAAGTTTATTTATCTGCTATCAGTGGAAAGGCAAATAGAATAATCTTGCACTTTGTGATATAAATATCTACAGATGATTTTTTATTCTTAGTCCATCTTAGCTCTAAATGTAGTTACTCCTCATCCTAAGTTTCTTTTAGATAACAAAAATTGGCTATGAGAAGAAGAAATGTACGAAGTATTAGAAATTAGAGTTTTTTTTAGAGTCAATATATACAAAATTAACTTGCCTGTTTATATCTTACATCGATGATTAGTGTTTTCATTTGGCTCACAAACAATGAATCAACTGATAATTGCATCTTTTATCTAATGGTAAAGGCATGCCCATCACAGCTTACTTCTGGTGTAACATGGTTGCATTCTCATTTCTTTCTGCAGTAATGCTACTTGTGTCCATTTTTTATTGTAGTTTTTTTCGTCCTAATGGATGATCATAACATTGCAGACACCCAAGGCAACCTTAGAAGTTAAGGATCTGAGAGTGGATATATATAAACATGGCAATGCCAAACCAAGCCTCTTTATCAAATTGCTCCTTTCACCTATTATTGCTCAAGTGGGAGAACCGCGTTTTAGTAATGATGAGTCATCAAGCCATGTTGATGACGGATATATGGTTGCAAGTCGGTCATCCATTCCATTGGTGGAACAGGCTTGCTCTTCCTTTAACTGTGAAGAGTTGTCTCTTTCTTGTGAATTTGGCCACAATAGTTAAGTAGCTCTGTCTCTTACCTGTCGTCACTTTATTCTTATTGTTTTCTGGGTTGTTTCCGTCTTTTTGGTGTTGTCCCCTATGGCTGGATATACTTGTGCACATCTGCTAAATCGCACTGATTAATTGTTGTTGTTATATACTGATTTCTATACAATCTTTTGTGCATGAAGCTATGAACTATGGGATTGAAGTTGTTTGTTTCACGTGCTAGATATATTGATGTTATGTTAAACAGGTAACTGTTGATAAGAGTTTGAACATCCTGCTCTGCTCTGTTTGTTGAACTCTTCTCTTCTTGAAAAATGTTCTCTACCTTTTTATTTATTGCCCTGGAAATCAATACTCAATAGTTTGTCAATCTTAATTGACCTGCATTTCCTTTTATAAACACTTAGTTTGAGAGATAAGACCTTCCTCAGAAGTTAAGACGTAAGAAAAAAGAAATGGAAGGCAAATTTTTTATTTTTTATTTTCTTTTTTTGGCAATGCATATCAGATTTTCTTAGATATGTTATATATTGAGTTGGTGATATAATACATCAGCAAATGAAGATGTGACAAGGAGAAGATAACAAACTTACATTGGTTTTGTGTGATGACCATTCTTTTGACTATGTAAGTCTGGAAGAATGAGTGATCGTTAGTCTTCTACTTCTTTAGAGTTTTGGCACTTATTGGAAGCTCTTCCTCTGGTTTGACTAGTTATCTATTTTGTTCCTATATTATTGAGTAAAGTCTCAAATGGGGAAATCTTATCTGCGAGAAGCCGATGATGGAATGGCCTCATAGATGATCTGCAAGAGTTGCATTGCTAGAAGTTAATGGTTAGCTCGATGAGGGAAGACTGGTATTTTCTTTCTATTTTATAGTAAGATGCTTAAGTAGTTTATATCCTTAGTCCTTTTCTTTCCTAGAGAATAAGGATAAAATTTGGAGGTCAATAAAATATCATAATACATGGGTGAAGATCGGCGACAATTTTTTCAGTTCCCAGTTGTTAAAGCAGGATTGTACCCCATTATCTATATAAGGATGTGTAGTTGATTCAAATTATCTCTTCCTGTATGGGCAAGCAACTCATCAGGGCTGAGTTGTTGGAGCCTGTGACGAAGGCAATACAAAGATCAGTATCTGTCAGACACCTTGTAGGCTTGTATCTAATTCTGGTGTCTTTACCAAGGCCAGCCTGTGTGGTTTGACCTGGCTGATTTGATGCGGTTTAGTTCATCTCCTTTCTAGTTAAGCTTGGCCACATAATCTCATGACCTAGCTAAGTTTTGTTGTAATTGACTTGGTTGAAGCCCAAGGTGGGTGATCTGACATTCTGACCTGCTATGTGGTCATCCCTACTTATCTTTGTTTGAGGCTATATTGTTGATCATGTAAGTTGCTTAATTGTTCCACCCATATCGCAAAATTTAAATCACTTACTATTATCATGAGTTTGTCTGTAATTGTCTTAAATTTTTGTACAGTATATTTTTTTAATCAATTTGGGGGTCTTATTTGGTGCTTGTGCAACAGAGAATTTGGGATTGTAGTCAAGGATGTGGATGTGTCATGTGGTGAAATCTCAATAAATCTAAATGAGGAGCTGTTTCAGAAACGTAAATCTTCATCTGCTGTCACTTCTGACCCAGCCACTGAGTCGATAGGTGAAAACTAGAGTGTGAACAGCCCACCCAAGAAAGAAGCGCTGTCTTCAATGACTAAGCTTGCCACTTTGTTTCCAGAAAAGGTTAAGAGTATAAATAATTAAATGATGTGCTTCTCTTTTTGTAAGTTTATGTGTCCTTCCCAATGATTTTCCTCATTCTTGTTAGGGTTCTGTAATTTAAGCCGCTCTATTATTGGACTTTTGCATGTTGTTGGTTCTGGTCAAGTTTCATTAAAATTTTTAGGATTTTTTTGTAACCAACCCCTTTTGTTTGCCTTTTTTTGAAAAAAACCCCCTTATGTTTTTTTTTTTTTGAATTACCCCCCCAAACGTTTGACCCCGTTTTAATTTGCACCCCCTTAATGCAAATTCCGTCAAAAAAATAACGGTAATGCACACGTGTCACAAGCTTATTGGATCGTTTCTTTCTCTCTCTTCCTCACTGTTTCTCTCTCCTCCATTCCCCATCTCTCTCTTCCCTCCTCCATAATCCGGTCAATTTTTTTCGGCACGTGTTTTAGGGTTAAAGTGACTATGGTGATCATCCAAACTTTCAAATTGAATGGGTGAGAAGTGCTGCTTTTACTTCATTAGAACTAATCAGCATTATGTGTGAGATTTCTTTAACGTGCCTATGTATTGCTTTCGTGTAACGATTGTGCTTGCCTCAGGTTCGAGATTCCAAAGTTGCTGCTGCTCCGTCTCTTCTTTCCTTTGATAAATTTTGTTCCACTGCACCTAAACGAGGACATGATAACACTGGAGTCACTGATCGTGTTGTTAATCAGGTTTTTTTTTTCCTTCCACTATTTAGATAAATTATTTGTTTCCATAATTGTGAAGTATTGAAATGACCATGCTTTTTCTAACATCAGCAAACTTTTATTCCTCATTTTTTCTTGATAGATTCGATCAGTTCTCTACTCAAGTAAGATGAAGCATGGTTTAGATACGAATATGGTTGAAAAGATGGATGGTGCTTCTGTATCACAATGCAAGGTTTGCATTCTAATAATGTTTGACCAGAGTTCTACAGATATATACTAAAAAAAATTTTGATCCTATGTTGCAGGGTATAGCAAGTATGTTTGCTTTGAGGTGGAGGAAGGTTCATGGATTTTTGAAGCTGTTGAAGAGAGCTTTGTAATTACCTAGCTAGTCAATGGTAACATGGTCGAGCGTAGGATGTAAACTACTGGAGGCTAGGTGCAAAGATGATAAATTCGACAGAGCGTTTCATTTAATTGTTTCCTTGCAATGCATACTAGCAATGAGCAAGGAAGAGATGATAGATTTTGACTATCTACTTTGTTGATCCACTTTATTTTGACCATTATACTTAATTAAAAATATAGCTATGTAGTTACTTGTTAGATACGTATCGGCATATATACTTTTCAAATACATTACGGTCTAATGTTTTACCTTTATACAATTAGAGATATTTTATGTTTCATGAAATATACCCATTTGTTAATTTTTTTTTTAAAACTAAAGAATTAAGATTTCTACTAGGAGTACTTTGAACAAAAAACACAAGTTTATCAGAAAATTTCAGTTTTGATTACCTAAAATGATTAAAATTTGAAAGGGAAAAAAGGCAGATAAATAAGATTCCTCATAAGTTCAAGTTAATTGAACATAAACCAAATCGACAAATTATCTACTCTTTGTTCGCAGAATATATTTAACAGATACAAGAACTAAGGAGCCTTTTCCAAATGCTTATGTCTATGGGGATGACACAATGGAGCAAATCATTGATCGAAGATACTAACCATTCCAGTGACTTCAGTCTGGTGTTCTGTGTTATTGCTGCATTGTCTCCCTAACATGAAATCATATGATGCCCACAAAACCAGATAAAATCCATTAAAGCATGACTATGCTAACCGAGAAACAAGAATGAAACACAAAACAACTTCACAAAACAACTCCACTTTTGAAACAAGGGCATCTGGTGCATTTTATATTTCGTGCATTTTATGCAAATGACAAGGGCATCTGGTGCATTTTTGAAACAACGAGGGTGCAGTGCGATTTCGTGAAACCTCGAGTGCCTGGTGAAAAAACCGTTTTTTTATAATGTTTGTTCTTTTTTATTTTAATTATATTTGTGTGAATGGGTGACTTTGAAATCATGTTCTTTTGGAATTGTACATGGCTATTTTTCTAATAGATCCTCTCTTTAATGTGATAAATTATCTGTTTCCATAATTGTGAAGTATTGAAATGACCATGCTTTTTCTAACATCAGCAAACTTTTATTCCTCATTTTTTCTTGATAGATTCGATCAGTTCTCTACTCAAGAAAGATGAAGCATGGTTTTGATACGAATATGGTTGAAAAGATGGATGGTGCTTCTGTATCACAATGCAAGGTTTGCATTCTAATAATGTTTGACCAGAGATCTACAGATATATACTAAAAAAAAATTTGATCCTATGTTGTAGGGTATAGCAAGTATGTTTGCTTTGAGGTGGAGGAAGGTTCATGGATTCTTGAAGCTGCTGAAGAGAGCTTTGTAATTACCTAGCTAGTCAATGGTAACATGGTCGAGCGTAGGATGTAAACTACTGGAGGCTAGGTGCAAAGATGATAAATTCGACAGAGCGTTTCATTTAATTGTTTCCTTGCAATGCATACTAGCAATGAGCAAGGAAGAGATGATAGATTTTGACTATCTACTTTGTTGATCCACTTTATTTTGACCATTATACTTAATTAAAAATATAGCTATGTAGTTACTTGTTAGATACATATCGGCATATATACTTTTCAAATACATTACGGTCTAATGTTTTACCTTTATACAATTAGAGATATTTTATGTTTCATGAAATATACCCGTTTGTTAATTATTATTTTTAAAACTAAAGAATTAAGATTTCTACTAGAAGTACTTTGAACAAAAAACACAAGTTTATCAGAAAATTTCAGTTTTGATTACCTAAAATGATTAAAATTTGAAAGGGAAAAATGGCAGATAAATAAGATTCCTCATAAGTTCAAGTTAATTGAACATAAACCAAATCGACAAATTATCTACTCTTTGTTCGCAGAATATATTTAACAGATACAAGAACTAAGGAGCCTTTTCCAAATGCTTATGTCTATGGGGATGACACAATGGAGCAAATCATTGATCGAAGATACTAACCATTCCAATGACTTCAGTCTGGTGTTCTGTGTTATTGCTGCATTGTCTCCCTAACATGAAATCATATGATGCCCACAAAACCAGATAAAATCCATTAAAGCATGACTATGCTAACCGAGAAACAAGAATGAACCACAAAACAACTTCACAAAACAACTCCACTTTTGAAACAAGGGCATCTGGTGCATTTTATATTTCGTGCATTTTATGCAAATGACAAGGGCATCTGGTGCATTTTTGAAACAACGAGGGTACCTGGTGCATTTCGTGAAACCTCAGGGGTACCTGGTGAAAAAACCGTTTTTTTTATAATGTTTGTTCTTTTTTATTTTAATTATATTTGTGTGAATGGGTGACTTTGAAATCATGTTCTTTTGGAATTGTACATGGCTATTTTTCTAATAGATCCTCTCTTTAATGTGATAAATTATCTTTTTCCATAATTGTGAAGTATTGAAATGACCATGCTTTTTCTAACATCAGCAAACTTTTATTCCTCATTTTTTCTTGATAGATTCGATCAGTTCTCTACTCAAAAAAGATGAAGCGTAGTTTTGATACGAAGATGGCTGAAAAGATGGATGGTGCTTCTGTATCACACTGCATGGTTTGCATTCTAATAATATTTGACCAGAGTTCTACAGATATATACTAAAAAAAATTTTGATCCTATGTTGCAGGGTATAGCAAGTATGTTTGCTTTGAGGTGGAGGAAGGTTCGTGGATTTTTGAAGCTGTTGAAGAGAGCTTTGTAATTACCTAGCTAGTCAATGGTAACATGGTCCAGCGTAGGATGTAAACTACTGGAGGCTAGGTGCAAAGATGATAAATTCGACAGAGCGTTTCATTTAATTGTTTCCTTGCAATGCATACTAGCAATGAGCAAGGAAGAGATGATAGATTTTGACTATCTATTTTGTTGATCCACTTTATTTTGACCATTATACTTAATTAAAAATATAGCTATGTAGTTACTTGTTAGATACGTATCGGCATATATACTTTTCAAATACATTACGGTCTAATGTATACAATTAGAGATATTTTATGTTTCATGAAATATACCCGTTTGTTAATTTTTTTTTAAAACTAAAGAATTAAGATTTCTACTAGTACTTTGAACAAAAAACACAAGTTTATCAGAAAATTTCAGTTTTGATTACCTAAAATGATTAAAATTTGAAAGGGAAAAAAGGCAGATAAATAAGATTCCTCATAAGTTCAAGTTAATTGAACATAAACCAAATCGACAAATTATCTACTCTTTGTTCGCAGAATATATTTAACAGATACAAGAACTAAGGAGCCTTTTCCAAATGCTTATGTCTATGTGGATGACACAATGGATCAAATCATTGATCGAAGATACTGACCATTCCAGTGACTTCAGTCTGGTGTTCTGTGTTATTGCTGCATTGTCTCCCTAACATGAAATCATATGATGCCCACAAAACCAGATAAAATCCATTAAAGCATGACTATGCTATCCGAGAAACAAGAATGAAACACAAAACAACTTCACAAAACAACTCCACTTTTCTAACTATGCTAACCGAGAAACAAGAATGAAACACGACACTCACCATAAATTGCATATGTGCATAGCATAATCTGGTATCTAATCTAAGTTTGACCTCTGCTGTCATTGCTGCTGTTTTGGAATATGGTGTAAGTGATGGAAATAATGTAGGCACAGCCCACATGCCACTACGAAAGTGAACTGCTAAACACCACCCACTATTTGTTAAATGTCGCCCATATTTAATAATGAAATGCCCATACTATCCTTACATTTTTTACCCCATTTTTCTCACTTTATCTAAAATGTAGAATTAATTAAAAAAAATAAAACCTAGCTTTTCTCTCTCTCTTCCATCATCTCACTCCCACACTCTTACCTCATTATTCCCACTTTTAATTAAGATATAAATTTAATATAAAAAAGATAAAAAAAAAGGGCCATCTTCTCTCTATTCCAGTATTCCATCTTCTCACGCCACCTTACTCTTCCCTCCAGCTGGGCACACGACAACCCACTTTTTTTGCTCTCATTCTCTCTCTTGCACTTTCCGGCAACTTTTCCGGCAATCCTATAAAAACGCTTCTTTTTTTTTCCGAAGTTTTCGTGAAACCGTTCAGTAAAAACGGTTCGAAGCAGTCCAATCGATCGGTGGAAACGGTGGAAATCAACCAAACCGTTCTTTCGAAACGGTTGAAATCTAACCAAATGTTCATTCCTAACGGTTGGAATCAAACTAACCACTCTCATAGAACGGTCTGAATACAATTAACCGTTTTCCTTGAGTGGTCGGGATGAATGTAATTTGAACGGTTGATTTCATGTTTACCATTCAGATAAAACGGTTCATGTGGATCGAACCGTTCTAAATGAATGGTTTATTTTCTGTCCAACGTTTTTATTGAACGGTTCGATCCACATGAACGCAGCATGTTCTCCCGTCCGTGGAATCGCTGGAATTCGCACTACCACGCTCCAACTTCAATTGCCTTTGTTAGAACCCAATTTGCGAACGTTCGACAAAACCCCAGCAAAACGAGCCCCTCTTCAATTCTCCGGCGGCGGCGGTGGAAATGCTCCCGCGGCGGCTGTAAAATGCTCCGGCACCGGCAAAGGGTTCAAGAGATAGAGAGAGACAGAGTGGAGAGAGAATGAACTTCAGAAACGTAGAGAGAGCGACATATAAATACTTGTAATTTTTCCCATTTGTTTTGTTTTTTTTTTAAATAAATGTGTTAAAGAGTAAATGAGGGTTAATTCTAAGTGATATAACAGTAAATCTTATTTATATTAGTAAGGGAAATTTAGGCAACTTGTATTCATAAAGTGGGCGATATAAATAAAAAAGTGAGCGATGTTTAACAACGCCACTACAAAAAATGGAAAAGAAACCGGTTGAAATAGGCCAAAGAAACCGGTTTATATCTCGCAGGTCTCTTAGCTTAGGAGACCGGGTATTGACACCGGTGATTTTGATAAGGCAAAGAGATCGGTTATACCAAAAGTCCGGTTTCTTTTATTCCTTTTTTTATTTTGTGAAAAGAAGGCAAAGAAACTGGTTATTTAGAACAAATAGTTTCGTTGACCCCCCAAAGAGACTGCATTTTCCCAACAACCGGTCTCTTTGACCAATTTATTTTACAAAAAAAAAAGAAAACTGACGAGTTTCAGGGTAAGTACGTATTAAAAGAAACATACGAAGTATTAGAAAAAATACACGTATCCCATAGAACTCATTCTATTTTTAATTTTTGTAGGAATAATTAATTTTACAATTCAAAAGAAAAATTTAAAAAAAAAAATATTTAGCATAAACTCAAAGTTACAATTTTTATTCAAACTAAACTAAACCCATTTTCATACACATAATCAAAATACCAACGAAAATGAATTGAATGCAGAGTTCAAAATGTTTCTGCTGCCCAATGCTTTCTAGTTTCAGAGTTTAATCAGCCTAGAACATTGACATATCTGGGGGAAGTCCATACACACTCTTACATGAAAGTGGGGTGATCCATCCACCATTTTCAATAGCTGCAAGATAGAATAGATAATTTGATAAAATATACAATCCGTCTTGCGTGGACCCGGTTCACATTAAAAATAGTGTGGACCAGGCCTAGACACGTGCCCCACTACAAACTAGTCACTCCCGCTTTCCAAAATCCACATGATTTTCTCTCTCTTCAATAAGATTCTCTCGCTCTAAAATTTTAACAAAAACAGTTGTTCAGAACAAACATACACTATATCATTTTAAAATACGCTATATCATGTCAAAATACACTATCATGTCAAACACTATAACGATCGATTATGATAATTTTGCATAATATACAAATAAACTACACTATAACATTTCAAAATACACTATATCATGTCAAAACACACCATATCATGCAACACTATCATGTCAAAAAATACAGCAAAACACTATCATGTAAAAATATACTATATCATTTAAAAATACACTATAACATGCAACACTATCATGCCAAAAAACTCAGCAAAACACCATCATTTTAAAATACACTATATCATTTTAAAATACACTGTATCATTTCAAAAACACACTATCAGGAGAGTGAAGTTATCAGAGGAGAGATAAGTTATCCAGAGAGAGAAAAGAGCGGAAGACTAAACGCGGCAAAAACGGAAAGTTGTAATCATTAAAACTCATGTGAGATGGATAAGGTGCACACTAAGTTAGTGTGCACCGGGTTCATATTAGTTTTTTTATAAAATATATACTCCTGATATATTTTTTCTGTAAATATTATCTTATTTCCATATTGGTTGAGTTGAGTTGTAACCCTAACCTTGTAACTGATATATATATATATATATATATATATATATATATATATATATATATATATATATATAAGTGAGTTCATATGAGAATGCATACTTACATGAGAAATGAGAATGGATTTTACGCGCTATAACTCTAATGAACAAGTGATGTAACTCTAATGAAAAAATGATGTAACTCCAAAAAAAGAATATTAGAAAAAAAAAATTCAAAAAAAAAAAAATTTTTGGGCTCAAAATTTTTTCGGAGGTACAACTCTAATGAACAAGTGTTGTAACTCTAATCCAATCGTGTGGTTGAGATTCATTCTCATTTCTCATGTAAGGAGCATTCTCATGTGATCTTGCCCCTATATATATATATATATATATATATATGATGCAATAGAGGCTCCTCAAGGGAGATTTACACAAAATCTAACATGGTATCACAGCTTTAGGTTAAACCTTAAACTTTTTTTTTCTTCTTTCTACTCTGTTTCCTAGGCTGTTTCACGCATCTGTTTTTTTTTCCTTCCCTCCACCCATCACCATGACAAAGGACGCAGTTTCTACCCCCGAATCTTCACCTGTATTTCATCCCGCTTTGACCGTCATGAACATAAAAAATGCTATCCCTTTAACCCTTGACATGGAGAAAGTACAATATTCAAGTTGGGTGGAGCTTTTTGAAAACCATGCTTGCGCCTATGATGTACTCGACCATATTGACCCTAATACTCCTCAACCCACGGAGATTTCAGAACAATTGTGGAAGCGCCTCGATGCCGTGGTCAAGCAGTGGATTTATGGAACTATTATCCCTGATCTTTGTCAAAATATTCTTTCTAAAGGCTCAACTGCACAAGAAACATGGAACAAGCTTAAGAACATCTTCCAAAATAACAAACATATTCAGGCTGTGTATTTGGACAATCAATTTACATCTCTCCAATTTTCCTCATGTCACTGCTTATTGTCAACAGATCAAGTCTATTGCTTATCAACTTGCGAATATCGAACAACCGTTTCCGAGCAAAAAATGGTCCTTCGTCTTTGCGTCGGTCTACGCAACACGGATTATGACACTGTTGCGACTATGATACAGCAAACCGACCCCATTCCGGATTTCTATACAGCCTGGTCTAAGTTATTGATCGAAGAGAGTCGACGTACCGACGATCCGACCCCTCCACCGCAATCTTTCCTCACTTCGTCTGATTCTGCCGCACCTTCCTCTTCTTCTCAATCGCACTCACAGCCGCCTACTCCGCCGCAGCAGCAGTCAGGTGGTCACGGCAATCGCGGCCGTGGTCGTGGAGGCGGCCGTGGAGGTCGTGGTTCCAGAGGTGGGAGCAGAGTTCGGGGATCTTATACCCAAAATAATCGTTCTAATTTTTCTGGTTTTGGTTCTAATAACAGTAATTGGGCTCACAATCCTTGGGCCCCTTCTAATTCCTCTACTAGTCAGTGGCAACAACCCACATGGACTCCTATTGGGCCTCCTCAGCACTGGGCCCCGCCACCTGCTCCCTTCCCTACCTCTTCTGGACTGGCTTCTTCTTCTACCAATCGGCCTAGTATTCTTGGGCCAGGCCCACGTTTTCCTCCCCTAGCTACAACAACCCCATCTCATGCATACTATGGTTTTGATCATGGACCTATGATGACACCGACTGAATTGAGTAATGTATTTGCAACGATGAGCTTTCCCAATCACGATCTGGCTTGGTACATGGACTCGGGCGCTTCATCTCATATGACTAATAATGCTGGTAATCTTCTTCCCTCTTTTAATTTACGCACTAATAGACATCTTTTAGTTGGTAATGGTCAACTAATTCCAATTACAGGCTATGGTCATACATCTTTTCCCCCATCTTCCCTTAAACTTAATAATGTCCTCTTTTCTCCTCACATTATCAAAAATTTGATTTTCGTTCGCAAATTCACTTTCGATAATAATGTTTCTATAGAATTTGATCCTCGTGGTTTTTTTGTGAAGGATCTTCATACGGGGACACTCATCACGAGATGCAATAGCTCGGGGGAGCTCTATCCTATCACTTCTCTTTCTCCATCTACTTCATGCTTTGCTACTTCTCTTACGGTCCATTCTCCTTCCACTTGGCACAATCGTTTGGGTCATCCTGGCGCACCTGTTTTTAGTTTTCTTAAGTCTCATAATTTAATTCAATGTAATAAGGAGGATTCCTCCACTCTTTGCACTTCTTGTCCCTTAGGGAAACATGTTAGATTACCATTTTCTCATTCTTCTCCATCTACTATATGTGCGTTTGAAATAATACATGTTGATTTATTTACTTCTCCTCTTCATAGTAAAAAAGGTCACAAATATTATTTGGTTTTGTTGGATGACTACACTCATTATACATGGACTATTCCTCTCTCTTTTAAATCACAGGTAAATCAACATTTACTTAATTTTCGTGCGTATGTTCTCACTCAATTTGAACGCCCCATTAAATCATTCCAATGTGATCATGGTCGTGAATTTGACAATACCATATTTAAACAATTTTGTGCTGCTAATGGTTTGGTGTTGCGTTTCTCTTGTCCTCACACTTCATCCCAAAATGGTAAAGTGGAAAGCATGATACGCACTCTCAATAATATCAAACACACTCTCCTTTTTCATGCCTCTCTCCCCCCTTCCTTTTGGCATCATGCTCTTGAAACTGCTACATATCTCACTAATATTCTCCCTGCTAAAACACTCCACAATATTAGTCCTGCTCAAGCTCTATTTGGCAAGGTTCCCTCTTATGATCATCTTCGGGTTTTTGGATGTCTTTGTTTCCCTAATATCTCTTCTACCATTCCACATAAATTAGCTCCTCGCTCCACCCCGTGCATTTTCTTAGGTTATCCTCTTGAACATTGAGGTTATCGCTGTCTTGATCTTAGCACAAATAAAATCATTTTTTCAAGGCATGTAATTTTTCATGAGAATATCTTTCCCTACAAGAATCTGGCCCAATTCAATGTGAGTGACTATGATTTTTTGGATTCTGATGGCCCATCACCACTCCTAACTCATTACTACCTCAAGTCTGCTTCGTCTTCATCATTTTCTACTCAGCAGGCCCAACCGCACATGCAGCCCACTACCTCATCTCCCAAATAGCCAACCAGTGGCCCACCTACAGCACATTCCAGCAGCCCACTTCAATGCAGCTCCTCCCCTCATTCGGCCCAAATCCCACCTCCTTACATCCCGCCTCCCTTGTGTGGGCTTCCTGCCATTACTCCCACTCAGCCCACTCCTTCTTCTCCACAAATGCAGACCCGCTCGCGCCATGGGATTACTAAACCCAATCCAAAATATGCACTTGCCACTTCTTCTTCTTTGTCACCTCTTTCCCCCCTTCCAAAAACTCACAAACAAGCTCTCTCTGATCCTAATTGGAATTCGGCCATGAAAGATGAATATAGTGCTTTAATTAAAACAGGGACATGGGTCTTGGTGCCTAGGCCTCCGGAGGTGAATGTTGTAATGTGTATGTGGCTTTTTTGTCATAAATTTAAATCTAACGGTGATTTGAAAAGGTACAAGGCTCGTCTTGTTTGTGATGGCAGGTCACAGGAAGTTGACATTGACTGTGAGGAGACATTTAGTCCGGTTGTTAAACCTGCGACCATTCGCACTGTTCTGAGTTTGGCGCTTGCTCGTAAGTGGTGTATTCACCAACTCGACGTTAAAAATGCATTTTTACATGGTGATTTACAGGAGACAGTCTATATGCATCAACCACCGGGTTTTGTTGATCGGCGCTATCCTCATCATATTTGTCTTCTTAAGAAAGCTCTGTATGGTCTCAAGCAGACGCCTCGAGCTTGGTATTAGCGGTTTGCTCAGTTTCTTCTCTCTATGGATTTTCGTCCCTCTCGCAGCGACACATCTTTATTCATATTAAGGGACTACATTTTTAAAGATTTTGTGTGATAAAAAACAAGTCTTTGTTTAATAAAAACTACTAAGAACAATTTATTTGTAAAAAGCAACAATCTTTATCACACTTTAAACTTCTAACAATAAAAAACACAAACTTTGCAAATAAGGATTAAATTTTAGGAGGATTTCGGTTTTACCTCGGCAATCCGGACGAAATTGTGACGAATTATATGACTAAAGATGTGTTTTTTGGATGATTTGGAAGTGTTTTTGTGTTTTTAGGATCTTTTGGGAATTTTTTGATGATTTTTGAAGATTTTTTGATGATTTTTGGAAGGTAGAAATTTAAAGGAGAAATAAATTAGTTTGATGAATTTGAGGAAGATTGTAGAGAGAGAATTTGAGGGTGATTGATGTTGTTGTGTTTAGTTGTTTGATAAGGAGAATGAAAGAAAGTGAAAAAAGATTAATTTTGGAAAGTTTAGGAATTTTTGATGATTGATGAAGTGATTAGGGAAAGTTAAGAATTTTTTTTTGGGATTGTTGATGATGATAGAGTGAAGTTTGATTTGGAAAGTTTGAGGTTTTTGGGAGAGAAAGAATGTTTATTGGGATTGTTGATGATTGAATGTTGTAGAAAAGGAAGGGGAGAAGGCCTTTATATAGGCTTCTAAAGTCGGTTTAGAGAGGAAGAGCTGCGCGCCACGCAAGGTTGCGCGTCGCGCAGGTGCCACGTGTACCTGCGCAAAGGCGGTTTGGTATTTTCGCCATAACTTCGCGCACGAGTATCAGAATGAGGCGTGTGAAGTACCGTTGGAAAGCTCTTGAAGTCTACTATCCAATGTAATTGGTATCACCTCAAATTTCCTTGTATATTAAGAGATATCCCAAATTTAGTGAAGGGTGGTCAGTTTCGGACTGTTCCAGAGTTCGTTTTCTTGGTTTTCAGGCCATAACTTTGCGCACGTTGGTCAGAATCAAGCGTGCCGCCAGTCTACGTAAATGTTTTTCCGAGATCTACGTAACCGTGAAGGTGTTGCAGACAATTGCAAAATACCTTAGAAAAGATGTTTTGAGCCAAAGGCTTTCAAGGGCCGGTTTCAGTATTTTGGCCATAACTTTGCACATACTTATCGGAATTAAGCATGCCGCCAGTCGTTGTTCATCATTTTCCGAGGTCAATGCAACCATAAAGGCTTTGTAGGTGTTTAAGATTTGATCTTGATTGGAGGTTTTCGAACCATGGATTTCAAGCTGTATTTGCATCATATTTGGGGTTTTGAGCCTCCCGAGGCTACTCTTGCAATGCTGCTGGGATACCAGGGCCTCCCAAAAGCCAACTTGAAGACGATTCGGGATACCAGGGCCTCCCGTAGGCCAATTTGAGTTGATTCGGGATACCAGGGCCTCCCGTAGGCCCACTTGAACTGATTTGGGATAGCAGGGCCTCCCAAAGGCCAACTTGAAGACGATTTGTGATACCAGGACCTCCCGTAGGCCAATTTGAGCTGATTCGGGATACCAGGGCCTCTCGTAGGCCAACTTGAACTGATTTGGGATACCAGGGCCTCCCAAAGGCCAACTTGAAGATGATTCGGGATATCAGGGCCTTCCGTAGGCCAATTTGAACTATGTCGGGATATCAGGGCCTCCCGAAGGCCAATTTGAACTTAGTTGGGATACCAGGGCCTCCCAAAGGACCAATTTGAAGACTAAGACCGTGACTTTGAGTATTGTAGTTATGTTTGAATGGGTTGTGACTATGTTTAAGTGATTTTTGAGATGTTCAGAGAGATTTTGAGACATTTTAGGAATTTTGGAGAATTTTGAAAGGTTCAAAGGATTGTTTTAGGCTAGAGTCATTCATCTGTCAACGATTCTGTCCATCGCCGGGATTTGAACTCGTCATTAATCCCCCTGGTTGGGGAGACATCAATTTTAGATGTCTACACCAAGGTATGTGGAACACCTCGTACGGGCGTTTGAAAGGATGAGGAAGTTCAATTTGAAGATGAATCCTTTGAAGTGTGCCTTCGGGGTCAAGGCAAGTAATTTCCTCGGGTTCTTAGTACACAAGAATGGGATCGAGATAGACCAAAATAAAGCAAAGGTTGTCCTGGAGGTCCCTCCTCCTAAGTATAAAAAGGAGTTGCAGAGGTTTTTGGGACAGATCAATTACGTTCGAAGGTTTATCACTAACCTAGCAGGAAAAAATTAATAATTTTCCCCTCTCTTAAAGCTCAAGAAGAGGGAAGAATTCAAGTGGGAAGCCGAGCATCAATCTGCTTTTGAGAAAACCAAGATGAAGTTGGCTTCACCACCTGTCCTTATCCCTCCTAAACAAAATGGAAAGCCATTAAGGTTGTACCTTTTGGCAACAAAGGATTCCATTGCCAGCATGTTAACTCAGGAAAACGAACATGGACATGAGCAGGCCATCTTCTACCTGAGTAGGATTTTGCAAGAGGTAAAGACTAGGCATACAAATGCTGAGAAGTGGTGTCTAAGCTTGTATGATGCCTCTATCAAGCTTAATCATTATTTTATGACCTTTTCCATCGAAATTGTGTCACCCACTGATGTGTTGAAACATTTGTTGAATCATCCTTTCGTCAAAGAGAGATTTTACAAATGGAGTATGCACCTGTCTCAGTTTGAGTTAAAATATATCCCCCAAAAGGCTGTGAAGGGTCAAGCTTTGGCTGATTTCCTGGCTGATCATCCGGTAAGTGAAAACGTGGAAGTCCAAGAAGAGGAGCCCTATAAACTGTTTGTTGATGGTTTCAGCCGACTAGACTCAGTTGGGGTAGGGATAGTCATACACTCACCAAGTGGGGTAAAGACAAACACTTGTCCCCAAAGCTGATCATCCATCATGAAATGACATTTTTCCCAATTCAAGACCAAATTGGCTTTCTCACACCTCTCCAAGCATTTTTCAAGATTGAACAAACACTTGTCATTTGATTCCCCCCCAACGGAGAAATCATCCATGAACACCTCCATTTGGTCTTCGATCATGTCCCCAGAGATGCTCATCATGCATCGTTGAAAAGTCCCGGGGGCATTACAAAGGCCAAATGGCATACGCCTATAGGCGAAGGTGCCATAAGGGCAAGTGAAAGTGGTCTTTTCTTGATCCTCGGGGTTAATTGGGATTTGAAAGAATCCCGAATAACCATTCAAGAAACAAAAGAACCGATGCTTGGTTAGGCATTCTAGCATTTGGTCTATGAATGGCAACGGAAAAAGATCCTTTTTTGTGGCGGCATTGAGCTTACGATAATCAATGCACATTCTCCAACCAGTAGTAGTACGAGTCGAGATGAGCTCACCTCGCTCGTTCTCTACTACGGTCACGCCGCCCTTCTTTGGAACCACATGGACGGGGGCTACCCATTTTGAGTTTGCAATGGGATAGATAACCCCCGTCTCCAAAAGTTTTAGGATCTCCTTCTTAACCACCTCTCCCATAGAGGGGTTAAGTTTTCGTTGCCTCTCAATGGATGGTGTAGCACCCTCCTCAAGTTGTATATGATGCATGCAAAGTGTCGGGGCTTATGCCCTTCAAATCATCAATGGAGTATCCAATGGCACTTTGAAGCTTCCTTAAAACATCTAACAACTTGAGGAGTTGCTCATCATCCAAGGAAGAACTCACAATGACCGGGTAAGTAGAATTTGGTCCTAGAAAAGCATACCTAAGAGTTGAAGGCAATGGCTTCAACTCAACCTTGGGTGACCCTTTGATGGCTTTCTCCTTGAGAGTCTCCAAGGCTTCACTTCTTCCAAGCTCAATTTGAGCCACTCCATGCACTTCTCTAGGATCAAGCTCCGCCTTGTCCAAAATGGACTCGATCTCTTCCATCTCCTTGGCTTCTTCTTGGGTACCTATTGTTTCTGCTAAGAAATTAAGGATTGTAATTGGTTGTGAGATTTGATGTGGGCCCCAAGAGCGTTCGCCTGAGCTCCGATGTCCGTACACCTGAATCCTGCAAAATGATGTTAGACTACCCCGGGGGTGTTTCCGGGATCGCCCCTCCGACGCTCAAGTCAGTTGAGATTGAGGTAGAGAGATAAAGTCTAGAGAGAGATGCTCTAGTTTGTTAGGTGAGAATTCAATACCTGTTCATTGATGAGGCAGTTGGTTTTTATAGTGTTGGGGATTTCCCAGACAGGAAACATTGTTCAGATGGGCCTTTTTGGTACCAATGGGCATGTTACCTTTTTAGGCAATGATTATTTCACCCTTTTAGAGATTTCCCAAATACTGGTGATTAGGTCAACTTACAGGTGGGACCCACTGCTGCCACCTGTTCCATGCTTTAGGAGGCTTTCATGCTCCTTATTGGGCTGCTGATTAATTGAGCCCAAACAATTAGCCCCACACCATAGATGGGGGATCAGGGAAACCTGACTGGTGGGATGCCTGTCTGTGGCGAAATAACAGCCGTCTTATTTCTGACTGGTGGGCGACCGACCTGAGTAGGCAGGTGGAATAGACCATGGCGCCGACCGAGTTCATCCTTACTGAGGAGGTTCATGCAGACCGGCTTACTTCCTGCTAGAAGGAGGAACACCGACCGGGTCCCCTTCCCGTTGAAGGAAAGATGATGACCCGGTCGCCTCTCATTGAATGGGGAGAGGGTTGACCGGGTCACTCCCTGTTGAAAGGAGAATGCCGACCCGGTCTCCTCCTATTTGAAGGAGGAGAGGGCCGACCGGGTCACTCCCTGTTGAAGGGAGAATGCCGACCCAGTCATCTCCCATTGAATGGGGTGGGGGCCGACCGGGTCACCTCTTGGTGAAGGGAGTGTGCCGACCCGGTCATCTTCTACTGAATGGGATGAGGCCGACCGGGTCATTTCCTGGTGAAGGGTGTGTGCCGACCCGGTCATCTTCCATTGAATGGGATGAGGCCGACCGGGTCACTCCCTGGTGAAGGAAGAGTGCCGACCCGGTCATCTTCCATTGAATGGGATGTGACCGGGTCATTCCTTGGCGAGGGGATAGTGCCGACCCGGTCATCTTCCATTGAATGGGATGAGACCGACCGGGTCACTCCATGGTGAAGGGAAAGTGCCGACCCGGTCATCTTCCATTGAATGGGATGAGGGCCGACCGGGTCACTCCCTTGGTGAAGGGAGTGTACCGACCCGGTCATCTTCCATTGAATGGGATGAGGCCGACCGGGTCGCTCCCTGGTGAAGGAAGTGTTGCGACCCGGTCACCTCTCATTGAAGAGGGAGATAACCGACCGGGTCACTTCCAGCTGATACTTAGGTCGAGTGAAGGAGGGAAACTCCTTTTGGCCGAGTAGGGTATAGGGCCACTCGGACGAGGGGCTAATGAGCCCCAAGCTTGTCCGAGTGGGTGCTAGCTGATACTTGGTCCTACTTGACCAAGTATAGAAGCGACTCGGCATAGGAGAGAAGCTCATGTTGGCCGAGTAGGGTATAGGGCCACTCGGATGAGGGGCTAATGAGCCCCAAGCTTGTCCGAGTGGGTGCTAGCTGATATTTGGCCATACTTGACCAAGTATAGAAGCGACTTGGCATAGGAGAGAAGGTCCTGTTGGCCGAGTAGGGTATAGGGCCACTCGAATGAGGGGCTAATGAGCCCCAAGCTTGTCCGAGTGGGTGCTAGCTGATACTTGGCCATACTTGACCAAGTATAGAAGCGACTCGGCATAGGAGAGAAGCTCCTGTTGGCCGAGTAGGGTATAGGGCCACTCGGATGAGGGGCTAATGAGCCCCAAGCTTGTCCGAGTGGGTGCTAGCTGATACTTGGCCATACTTGACCAAGTATAGAAGCGACTCGGCATAGGAGAGAAGCTCCTGTTGACCGAGTAGGGTATAGGGCCACTCGGATGAGGGGCTAATGAGCCCCAAGCTTGTCCGAGTGGGTGCTAGCTGATACTTGGCCATACTTGACCAAGTATAGAAGCGACTCGGCATAGGAGAGAAGCTCCTGTTGGCCGAGTAGGGTATAGGACCTTTCGGATGAGGGGCTAACGAGCCCCAAGCTTGTCCGAGTGGGTGCTAGCTGATACTTGGCCATACTTGACCAAGTATAGAAGCGACTCGGCAAAGGAGAGAAGCTCCTGTTGGCCGAGTAGGGTACAAGGCCACTCGGATGAGGGGCTAATGAGCCCCAAGCTTATCCGAGTGGGTTTTGTGATCCGGATGGTGGAGCTGCGTTTAATTTACCCGACCAGATGTGTCTGACCAGTAATGCCACATGGCCGTTTTGGCTACTTGGGATGGTGGAACCTTGACGCTTCAAATTCCTCGGGCTTAGGATGTTTTTTCCTTGATTTTACTGGACTCCTCATGGAATGGACTGAATAGGTCCAATTGGGCCTCTATTAGAAGCCCATTAGAGCGACACGGGGGGGTTTGGGTTGCACGTCCCCCAAGGCACTCCTATATATGTATGAGAGGGGAGAGAATTTCAGGATCATTTGCTCATTTCCTCATTCTCTCTCTCTCAAAAGTCTCCAAATCCTCTCAACTTTCCAAAATTCTTCTTCCAGCTTCTTCGTCCGACCAGGTACGCTCTCGCTCTTTTAAGTTTTCTTCTTCTTTCTTTTCTTTCGAATAATCTCGTCCGACTCCCTTGTTCATAAATAATGGGAGATTCGTCCGAGTCGTCGACACCACCAGCCTCACCTCCCTATAAATTGTCCGAGGAGGTGAGGGGGATGGGAATAACGCTGGTGTCGACGGTAATAAGCTGCCCCGACCCCTCGGCTGTGCCCGACGCAGTTGCTCTTCCGAGCCCGTCTTCTTCGATAGAGGAGGAGGTCGAGGGCATCATTCCATACCCCTGGGAGGTGTCTTTAGCTTACCCTCCTTCGAGAAGTTACTTAGACAAATACTTGTCTTCTGATGTAGAGCGGGTGACCATGCCGAGGGGAGCAGGAGAAGCATCGACCTTGGGTCAAGAGTTCGAATACCCTGATTTGGATTCGAAAGGGGGTCCTGGAACCTTCTATCCCGATCCGGGGTTGATAAAGTCTTTGATTGAGGATCTCCGAGGGACGGCCTCGAGGTTTCAGATCAAGGACCCTTATTATTTGGTTCGACCGGAGGCCCATCATACGGTGCTCAGCCCTCCTCCCGGGTGTATAGCCGTTTACTATAAATCGATGGAGATGGGACTTCGCTTTCCGCTGACCCCTTTTGTCAAGGAGTTGCTGAACGCCTATAATTTGGCGATTTGCCAAGTTTCTCCCAACTCATGGGGCGGAATCATCGCATTCCAGGTCCTTTGCGCCTTGATCAGAGTCCGGCCGACCGTCAAGCTATGGAGGCACATGTATAAGCTGGTTGAGGTTATGGCCGCAATGAATGGACCGGGTTGGTGGAGTTTTCAGGTCCGACCGGGGTATCGAACCGTCCTCAATCTCCCCACTTCGCAGAAGGGGTTTCGGAGGTAGTTTGCCTTCATTTATTTTGGCGGAGAATGGGGGATTCCCCTTGTTCCACCTCCGACCAAGCCCATTATCGCCCTAAACTTCCGAGTGGGTGAACTTGATGACGAGGAAGGAGCAGCGGCTTGTTATATGCAGACCGAGTCAAGGATCGTGGACGGGGGCGAGATATTCGTACCCGGCCAATGGTTGCCCGACCGCAGACTTTTCAAAGACGAGCACTTCCTTTCGGCCATGGGTCTTAGCTCGACCTTTCCGAAGGGTAATCGGCTGGGGGGATGGTTTAGGGTAGTTGATATGATAGTTTTCTGCTTGTTTGACTAACATTTTATTTTGCCCCCTCTGCAGAACCTGCCCGAGCGTACATCGACGAGACCGATCCTACCATGGCCGATAAGTTAAACGTGGCGGCGATGAGAGCGGCTCGGCTAAAAGCCGAGATAGCAGCAAAGACCATGAAGGTCCCCAATCCGCCCAAGGTATGTTGAGTTGTGGGTTTTTGCCGTTTGTTTCGCGTTTCAAGTTTCACTGACTTTTGCTGCTTTGCTTCAGGACCCTGCTAAGCCAAAGACGAAGAAGAGGAAAGAGCGATCGTCCGACAAGGTCGCCCAGACCGAGAAAGCGGTCGCTAGGTCAAAGGCCGAGCGGGAGAAGGGGAAGACAGAGCGGGAAAAGGCTAAGAAGAGCAAGTCTATCGAAGTCATTAGCTCGAGGGGGCCTCCCCAGCAGACTGACGGGGGTGATAACATTTCCCTTCACTCCTCTGACTTTAATTCGGTTAGGAGCCCGCAATACACTCCTCTGTCTCCATCTGCCGAATTGCCCGGGGATAGCTCGAGGGAGAGGGTTGCGTCGACCGTTCCTTTCACGGGTCTCAGTCGAGATGAGAAGGATGGGCGCTGGACGAAGGCCCTGGAGTACATATATACTCCCGCCGACCGGGAGTATATCGAGGTTACTCATGGTCGGGGTGAGACCAACGAGCTCTTTCGCTCTTGGCTCGATGTAAGTGCTCTCTCTTTTTGGTTCATCTTTGTTTTTACTTGTTCGCTTTTCTAACTTTATTTCACTTTCAGTTCTCCGCTCGGATGGCCAACGTGGCTCAGAACCGAGTAAGCTTGGCTGAAGAGGTGGCCGATCTCCGAGAGAAGGCGAAGAAGCATTTCGACAAGCTCTATCGAGCCAACGAAGGCAAGCGCTTAGCCGAATCGAAGCTTGCCGATGCTAAGAAGGCCATCGAGGACGATCAGAAAGGCTTCAAGGAGGAACGAGCCAATTGGGTCAAGGAGAAGGCCGATCTGATCTTGGCACGTGACTCGGCTCAAACTGCAAAGGACGATGCCCTGACCAAGCTAAAGGAGGTCGAGCTGAGAGTGACCGAGCTGGAGGGCCAATTGTCCGAGGCTGAGGGCAAGATTAAGACCGAGGAGCAATGGTTCACTGAGTGGGATAAATCCGAGGCGGTCGAGGTCTATGCCAACGAAGTCGGGAGCGTGGCTCATAAGATGGGAGAGGAGGGTCTTGGCCGAGTCTCACCCCGATCTGGTTTGGGCCGACGTCTGGTCAGGATATCAAGTATCGATTGACGCCGATAATGCTGAGATCCTGGCTCGGATGAAAGCTGAGGGGGACGAGACTGAGGATGATGATGATGAGGAGGGCCAGGTCGACATCAATGTTGTTGACGGCGATGATGATGATGATGACGATGATGCGGCCGACACTGTGGGTCGGGGAGAGGAGCGAGTCGGTGATAACACCGAAACTAATGCCGGGAGTGTAAATGATCTTCCCCCTCCCCCAAGCTCTTAGGATTCACGGCACCTGTACTTAGTCGTTTTTGGATTCCGCTTCAATTACTCTTGTAATGACTTCTTTTGTAATGTCCGATCTCCTTAATGAAACTTATCTTTTGGCCTCAATTTTCCTTGTTTGTTGATTGCAATATTGCCCGACTAGCTTCGCTGACTCCGACTGACTTGTTTATGAACTGATTGACACGTTGAATAGCTGGTCTGTTTTCCGGTTTTTGACTTAGTCTATTAGTGACTGATCAAATCTCTTACCGAATGGGTGCTGCTTTTGTTTAATTAATCTTTGCCGAATCGGACATCTTAGTAATTGGTTAAGTCTTACAAGAGATGCCGACTATTTTGACTGGTTAAGTCTAAAAAATGCCGACCGACTATGATTTAACTGTCATTGCAAAAAACGCCAACTATTTTGACTGGTCAAGTCAAATAGGCTGACTTTGGTACAAAATGTGCGGACCAGCTGTGACTTAGCTATTACAATGTATGCCCCTATTGCAATTAACAAACTCTACACAAAGTATTTTTTGAGGTTGTCTGCATTCCAGGGTCGGGCCAGGGGAGCACCTTCTGGGGATTCTAGTCGGAATGTGCCTGGTTTGATGATTTCTGTTACCCTATAGGGGCCATCCCAGTTAGGTCCTAGTTTTCCTTTTAGGTGCGAGAGCCCAGTGGCCTCTACTTTCCGAACGACCCAATCGCCAAGTTGGATTGGTCTAGCCTTTACTCGGCGATTAAATTGCCGAGTGACTCTTTGTTTGTACTGGATGGATTTTAGCAGTGCATTGCCCCGTGTTTCTGGTAGCAAGTCCAAGTTGACCGGCTTTTCTTCCCCGTTTCTTTCGAACTCATAGAAGGTCATCCGGGGTGAGGGGATACCAACCTCGACTGGTAGGACCGCCTCACTTCCGTAAACAAGACTAAACGGTGAATGCCCTGTTGCCTCCTTGACTGTAGTTCTAGCCGACCAGAGCACCCCGGGTAGGTCGTCTACCCAGGCTCCTTTGGCATTCTCCAAAGATTTCTTGATTCCTTTGAGGACTATTTTGTTAGCCGACTCAGCCTGCCCATTTGTTTGTGGCCGGGACACTGCAGAGAATTTGGTACATATTCCAAAACGGGCACAATAATCCCGAGTAGAGCCGTTGCTAAATTGACGTCCATTGTCGGAGATCAGAACCCTAGGAACACCGAATCTGGTTATGATGTTCCTCCAAATGAACATTTGAACTTGCTTATCGGTTATGGAGGAGAGTGGCTCGGCTTCAGTCCATTTGGTGAAGTAGTCGATGACGATTACGAGGAACTTCCTTTGACCCGAGGCTGGGGGGAATGGTCCGAGTAAGTCCATACCCCACTTATCGAATGACAGAACTGCTTGAATTGATGTTAAGGGGGTGGTTGGTGCTCTTGGGATGTCCGAATGGATTTGACAAGACGGACATCTTTTGACCAACTCATGGGCGTCCATTTTTAGAGTAGGCCAGTAGTAGCCCGCCCTGAGAGCCTTTCTGGCAATGGTTCTTCCCCCTTGATGACTCCCACAGGCTCCTTGGTGGATCTCCCTGAGGATGTAATTTCCTTCGTCAAGAGTTACGCATTTGAGTAGTGGGTGGGTGAAAGATTTTTTATAGAGTTGGTTCTCATGCCATAGGAACCATCCGGATTTGTGCTTGACCCGCTCGGCTTCTTTGTGGTCCTCTGGCAGTTTCCCGTCTCTCAAATATCCGACTATCTCCTCCATCCAGGTAGATGTCCGATTCAATACCAGCTGCTCCTTACCGTTGATGCTAGGCTGGCGGAGGACTTCCCACATGATCGTCCGAGGAGCAGACCCTTCCGCCGAGCTGGCCATCCGTGCTAACGCATCAGCCTGCTGATTCTCTGATCGGGGTATGTGAGTGATGGTGAACTCAGATAGCTGTTTGATAATGTCCTGGGCCTTGGCCAAATACATTCTCATGTTGTCTTCTTTGGCTTCGTACTCGCCTGATACCTGACTCACTACCAGTTGTGAATCGGATTTAGTGTTAATCACCGTGGCTCCGGCTAGGATGCACAACTCTAGTCCGAGAATCAGGGCTTCGTATTCAGCTTCATTGTTGGAGCCCAAGAACTCAAATTTGATGGCGTATTCCATCTTTTCGCCGACCGATGGTTTGATAACCAATCCGGCTACACACCCCGTCTTGGTGGACGAGCCGTCTACTTGCTATTCCCAAATATCTTGCCTATTTACCGGGGGCCTAGATGTACATTCTGTTATGAAGTCGGCCAAGGCTTGGGCTTTGATCGCCCTCCTAGGCTCATATTCCAACCCAAAGTCCGCTAGCTGATCCGCCCAGTCGATCATCCGACTAGAGTGGTTCCTGTTTTCGATGAGCTTCCTGAGCGGCTGACTTGTGAGGACTTTAATTGGGTGGGCTTGGAAGTAAGGCTTGAGTTTCCGGCTGGCCATCACCAAGGCGAAGACCATTTTTTCAACTTCGCTGTACTTGGCCTCGGCTCCTCTGAAGGCATGACTTATGAAGTAGACCGGGTGTTGCTTCTGTTCTCTCTCGGCTATCAGAACCGCACTGAGCGTGTATTCTAATACAGCCAAATAAATGAACAGTGTTTCTCCCGGCAAGGGGGAAATTAACTTTGGGAGTGTCGATAGATGGGTTTTGAGGGAGGTGAAAGCCTGTTCGGCTTCATCATCCCAAGTAAATTCTTTTCTTTTCAGAGCTTTGAAAAAGTGCAGGCTCTTATCTGCTGACCGGGATAAGAAGCGGTCGAGGGCGGCCAAACAGCCGGTTAGGCGTTGTACTTCTCTTACGTTCCGAGGAGACTTCATCTCCATCACGGCCTTGACTTTGTCCGAGTTCGCTTCTATTCCCCTTTCATCCACCAGGAATCCGAGGCACTTCCCTCCCTTTACTCCGAAGACGCACTTCTTGGGGTTCAACATCATACGGAATCGCCTCAACGTGCTGAGGGTCTCTTTTAAGTCTGAGGGGTGATCGCCCTGAACCTTGGTCGTATACTTCAATATTCCGACCCAATTGGTCGTTGAAGATTTTGTTGACCGTACGTTGATACGTAGCTCCCGCGTTTTTAAGCCCGAAGGGCATCATTTTGTAGCAATACACTCCTTGGTTGGTGACGAAGGCGGTGTGGACTCGATCATGCTCAGCCATTGGAATCTGGTGATACCCCGCATTTGCGTCCATAAAGCTTAAGAGGGCGTGACCTGCAGTCGAGTCGACCAACCTGTCGATTTTGGGCAGAGGGTGGTTATCTTTTGGACAGGCCTTGTTCAGGTCTGTGAAATCCACACACATTCTCCATGCCCCACTTGACTTTTTGACCAACACCACGTTGGCCAACCACTCCGAGTACTGGCATTCTTCTATGAACCCTGCTTCGAGTAATTTCTTGACTTCGGCCGCCGCTGCCGCGTTTCTTTCAGGGCCTTAATGTCTCAACTTCTGTTTGACTGGCTTGAACCCCTCTTTGATGTTGAGCTCGTGGCACATGACCATGGGGTCGAGTCCAGGCATTTCTGTGGCTTCATACGCAAAGACGTCCTTGTACTCTTGGAGCACTTGAATGGTTTCTTTTCTTGTTTGAGGGTCCATGGCTTTGCCCACTCTCAAAGTCCGACCGAGTTTCTCGTCAATGATGACCTCTTCGTCGTCCTCGGCTGGCTGAGGTCGCTCATATTGCTTGGGATTTTCTGTGATGTAAACCCCGAATCCACTTGAGGGCTGACCCTCTTCTCGCTTTCTCTTTTTCGATTTCTCTTGGACGTCGACCTTGCTCTTCAAGCTGTTCATGTAACATTCTCTAGCTGATTGCTGATCGCCTTGGATCTTCCCAACTTTTCCTTCATCGGTTTCGAACTGCATGAGGAGCTGATAAATGGAAATCGCTGCTTTGACCTTGTTCAAAGTTGGTCTTCCCATTATGATATTGTATGGCAGAGGGATGTACACCACCAGGAAGTCAATCGGAAGGCTTCTTCCTTTGCCCTTCTCTCCCATCCGAGTAGGCAACTTTATAGATCCGACAGGGTGTACAGAGTTTCCCCAAAGCTTCCATGAGTGGGCGATTGAGGGGGGTTACATCCCTTTCATTGTATTTCAGCTTCCTGAGGCACTCTAGTGTGATTATGTCGGCCGAGGATCCGCTATCTACTAACACCCTTTTGACTCTTGCGTTCGCCACTTTGAGTTCGATGACCAAGGGGTCGTCTTGGGGCGTATGTAGAGCTCGACTGGACTCCCCGAACGTCATGACAGGACAGTCGGGGCGGGGATGGTGGACATCAAGCACTTGATGCTTAAGATTTTGGAGGTGGGCTTTGCGTGATCGACCGGTTAGGCCTCCCGACGTGAAGCCACCTGCTATGACTCCGATGAAGCCCTCCGTATCCCCGCTATTGGATTGGCCGACTTTCTACTTGCCTTTCTCCTCACTAGAGTGCTTGAGGTATCGGTTCAGTTTCCCCTGGTCTGCCAGGTTGTCGAGGGATTTCTTGAGTTCCCTGCAATCCTTGGTGGTGTGCCCACACTCCTTGTGGCATTCGCACCACTAACCCCTATCTCTCCGAGCAGTCGACGTTCTGATGGGAGGTGGGCGGGGGAGCATGGACTTATCCATGATGTCCAAGTAGATCTCTCTTCTGTTCTTCCTGAATCGGGTGTCGTTGCCATGGTCGTTAAACCTGTCTGACCGACCACCCGTTTTCTGTTGTTTAGGTTGGTCCTTGTGATTTCCTTCTTCTTTTCTCTTCTTGCTACCATCGTCTGAGTGGCGACATATGTCTGTTGCTTGGATGAATCTTTGAGCCCGAGTCATCGCTTCAGAGAAGGTTTTAATTTCGTTTTCTGCCAAGGACCATCTTAACCGACCGGGTTGGAGTCCGGACATAAGGGCGGCGAATGCCACCGCGTCTTGTAGATCCGATATTTTCAATGACTCCTCGTTGAATCTTTTGATGTAATCGGCCAGACTTTCATTCTTCTCATGCCTGACTCCCATTAAGTGGAGACTAGTTTTCTTCTGCCTTTTGTCGGCTACAAACTGGTGGATGAAAAGGTCTTCGAGTACCGAGAAATCGGTTATTATCCCCGCGGGGAGCTCTTGGAACCAGTTCAAGGCCAGTTCTTTCAATGTTGTGGGAAAGAAACGGCACTAAGAGGCCTCGCAGCCAGTTTGGACGCTCATTTGCGCTTTGTATGTAGCCATATGGTCATCCGGGTCGGTTAGGCCCGCGAATGGTTCAATGGCAGGCGTTTTGATTTTTCCCGGGCTGGGCGCCTCAAGTATGTCCTGGCTGAATGTGACCATAAACTTGGGCGCCCCGCTGTTGATCCGAATAGGTTTTGATTGGGCTGAGTCGCCGTGCCATTCCCGCTGAGCGGCTTTCTTATCAAGAATGTATCGAGCGTCTAAACCCTTGCTGAGCCGCTTCTCGTTTAAGAAGTGTCGAGCGTCATGGGGTTTTTTCCCGACGTTACCCCTGGGCGACTTGGACACGTCCGTTTCCTCACCCCGCCGAGTGGATCTCCCTTTAGACCCGTACCGCTCTTCCTCCCAATTGGTCGTTGAAGATTTTGTTGACCGTACGTTGATACGTAGCTCCCGCGTTTTTGGGCCCGAAGGGCATCATTTTGTAGCAATACACTCCCTGGTTGGTGATGAAGGCGGTGTGGACTCGATCATGCTCAGCCATTGGGATCTGGTGATACCCCGCATTTGCGTCCATAAAGCTTAAGAGGGCGTGACTTGCAGTCGAGTCGACCAACCTGTCGATTTAAGGCAGAGGGTGGTTATCTTTTGGACAGGCCTTGTTCAGGTCTGTGAAATCCACACACATTCTCCATGCCCCACTTGACTTTTTGACCAACACCACGTTGGCCAACCACTCCGAGTACTGGCATTCTTCTATGAACCCTGCTTCGAGTAATTTCTTGACTTCGGCCGCCGCTGCCGCGTTTCTTTCGGGGCCTTGATGTCTCAACTTCTGTTTGACTGGCTTGAACCCCTCTTTGATGTTGAGCTCGTGGCACATGACCATGGGGTCGAGTCCAGGCATTTCTGTGGCTTTATACGCAAAGACGTCCTTGTACTCTTGGAGCACCTGAATGATTTCTTTTCTTGTTTGAGGGTCCATGGCTTTGCCCACTCTCAAAGTCCGACCGAGTTTCTCGTCAATGATGACCTCTTCGTCGTCCTCGGCTGGCTGAGGGCGCTCATATTGCTTGGGATTTTCTGTGATGTAAACCCCGAATCCACTTGAGGGCTGACCCTCTTCTCGCTTTCTCTTTTTCGAGTCCTCTTGGACGTCGACCTTGCTCTTCAAGCTGTTCATGTAACATTCTTTAGCTGACTGCTGATCGCCTTAGATCTTCCGAACTTTTCCTTCATCGGTTTCGAACTGCATGAGGAGCTGATAAATGGAAATCGCTGCTTTGACCTTGTTCAAAGTTGGTCTTCCCATTATGATATTGTATGGCAGAGGGTTGTCCACCACCAGGAAGTCAATCGGAAGGCTTCTTCCTTTGCCCTTCTCTCCCATCCGAGTAGGCAACTTTATAGATCCGACAGGGTGTACAGAGTTTCCCCCGAAGCCTATGTGTGGCTGATTGAGGGGGGTTACATCCCTTTCATTGTATTTCAGCTTCCTGAGGCACTCTAGTGTGATTATGTCGGCCGAGGATCCGCTATCTACTAACACCCTTTTGACTCTTGCGTTCGCCACTTTGAGTTCGATGACCAAGGGGTCGTCGGTGGGTGTAGGTAGAGCTCGACTGGACTCCCCGAACGTCATGACAGGACAGTCGGGGCGGGGATGGTGGACATCAAGCACTTGATGCTTAAGATTTTGGAGGTGGGCTTTGCTTGATCGACCGGTTAGGCCTCCCGACGTGAAGCCACCTGCTATGACTCCGATGAAGCCCTCCGTATCCCCGCTATTGGATTGGCCGACTTTCTACTTGTCTTTCTCCTCACTAGAGTGCTTGAGGTATCGGTTCAGCTTCCCCTGGTCTGCCAGGTTGTCGAGGGATTTCTTGAGTTCCCTGCAATCCTTGGTGGTGTGCCCGCACTCCTTGTGGCATTCGCACCACTAACCCCTATCTCTCCGAGCAGTCGACGTTCTGATGGGAGGTGGGCGGGGGAGCATGGACTTATCCTTGATGTCCAAGTAGATCTCTCTTCTGTTCTTCCTGAATCGGGTGTCGTTGCCATGGTCGTTAAACCTGTCTGACCGACCACCCGTTTTCTGTTGTTTAGGTTGGTCCTTGTGATTTCCTTCTTCTTTTCTCTTCTTGCTACCATCGTCTGAGTGGCGACATATGTCTGTTGCTTGGATGAATCTTTGAGCCCGAGTCATCGCTTCAGAGAAGGTTTTAATTTCGTTTTCTGCCAAGGACCATCTTAACCGACCGGGTTGGAGTCCGGACATAAGGGCGGCGAATGCCACCGCGTCTTGTAGATCCGATATTTTCAATGACTCCTCGTTGAATCTTTTGATGTAATCGGCCAGACTTTCATTCTTCTCATGCCTGACTCCCATTAAGTGGAGACTAGTTTTCTCCTGCCTTTTGCCGGCTACAAACTGGTGGATGAAAAGGTCTTCGAGTACCGAGAAATCGGTTATTATCCCCGCGGGGAGCTCTTGGAACCAGTTCAAGGCCAGTCCTTTCAATGTTGTGGGAAAGAAACGGCACTAAGAGGCCTCGCAGCCAGTTTGGACGCTCATTTGCGCTTTGTATGTAGCCATATGGTCATCCGGGTCGGTTAGGCCCGCGAATGGTTCAATGGCAGGCGTTTTGATTTTCTCCGGTTGGGCGCCTCAAGTATGTCCTGTCGAATGGGACCATAAACTTGAGCGCCCCGCTGTTGATCCGAATAGGTTTTGATTGGGCTGAGTCGCCGTGCCATTCCCGCTGAGCGGCTTTCTTATCAAGAATGTATCGAGCGTCTAAACCCTTGCTGAGCCGCTTCTCGTTTAAGAAGTGTCGAGCGTCATGGGGTTTTTTCCCGACGTTACCCCTGGGCGACTTGGACACGTCCGTTTCCTCACCCCGCCGAGTGGATCTCCCTTTGGCCGTGCACCGCTCTTCCTCCCAATTGGTCGTTGAAGATTTTGTTGACCGTACGTTGATACGTAGCTCCCGCGTTTTTGAGCCCGAAGGGCATCATTTTGTAGCAATACACTCCCTGGTTGGTGATGAAGGTGGTGTGGACTCGATCATGCTCATCCATTGGGATCTGGTGATACCCCGCATTTGCGTCCATAAAGCTTAAGAGGGCGTGACCTGCAGTCGAGTCGACCAACCTGTCGATTTTAGGCAGAGGGTGGTTATCTTTTGGACAGGCCTTGTTCAGGTCTGTGAAATCCACACACATTCTCCATGCCCCACTTGACTTTTTGACCAACACCACGTTGGCCAACCACTCCGAGTACTGGCATTCTTCTATGAACCCTGCTTCGAGTAATTTCTTGACTTCGGCCGCCGCTGCCGCGTTTCTTTCGGGGCCTTGATGTCTCAACTTCTGTTTGACTGGCTTGAACCCCTCTTTGATGTTGAGCTCGTGGCACATGACCATGGGGTCGAGTCCAGGCATTTCTGTGGCTTTATACGCAAAGACGTCCTTGTACTCTTGGAGCACCTAAATGATTTCTTTTCTTGTTTGAGGGTCCATGGCTTTGCCCACTCTCAAAGTCCGACCGAGTTTCTCGTCAATGATGACCTCTTCGTCGTCCTCGGCTGGCTGAGGGCGCTCATATTGCTTGGGATTTTCTGTGATGTAAACCCCGAATCCACTTGAGGGCTGACCCTCTTCTCGCTTTCTCTTTTTCGAGTCCTCTTGGACGTCGACCTTGCTCTTCAAGCTGTTCATGTAACATTCTTTATCTGACTGCTGATCGCCTTAGATCTTCCGAACTTTTCCTTCATCGGTTTCGAACTGCATGAGGAGCTGATAAATGGAAATCGCTGCTTTGACCTTGTTCAAAGTTGGTCTTCCCATTATGATATTGTGTGGCAGAGGGATGTCCACCACCAGGAAGTCAATCGGAAGGCTTCTTCCTTTGCCCTTCTCTCCCATCCGAGTAGGCAACTTTATAGATCCGACAGGGTGTACAGAGTTTCCCCCGAAGCCTATGAGTGACTGATTGAGGGGGGTTACATCCCTTTCATTGTATTTCAGCTTCCTGAGGCACTCTAGTGTGATTATGTCGGCCGAGGATCCGCTATCTACTAACACCCTTTTGACTCTTGCGTTCGCCACTTTGAGTTCGATGACCAAGGGGTCGTCGGTGGGTGTAGGTAGAGCTCGACTGGACTCCCCGAACGTCATGACGGGACAGTCGGGGCGGGGATGGTGGACATCAAGTACTTGATGCTTAAGATTTTAGAGGTGGACTTTGCGTGATCGGCCGGTTAGGCCTCCCGACGCGAAGCCTCCTGCTATGACTCCGATGAAGCCCTCCGTATCCCCGCTATTGGATTGGCTAACTTTCTGCTTGCCTTTCTCCTCACTAGAGTGCTTGAGGTATCGGTTCAGCTTCCCCTGGTCTGCCAGGTTGTCGAGGGATTTGTTGAGTTCCCTGCAATCCTTGGTGGTGTGCCCGCACTCCTTGTGGTATTCGCACCACTGACCCCTATCTCTCCGAGCAGTCGACGTTCTGATGGGAGGTGGGCGGGGGAGCATGGACTTATCCTTGATGTCCAAGTAGATCTCTTTTCTGTTCTTGCTGAATCGGGTGTCGTTGCCATGGTCGTTAAACCTGTCTGACCGACCACCCGTCTTCTGTTGTTTATGTTGGTCCTTGTGATTTCCTTCTTCTTTTCTCTTCTTGCTACCATCGTCTGAGTGGCGACATATGTCTGTTGCTTGGATGAATCTTTGAGCCCGAGTCATCTCTTCAGAGAAGGTTTTAACTTCGTTTTCTGCCAAGGACCATCTTAACCGACTGGGTTGGAGTCCGGACATAAGGGCGGCAAATGCCACCGCGTCTTGTAGATCCGATATTTTCAATGACTCCTCGTTGAATCTTTTGATGTAATCGGCCAGACTTTCATTCTTATCCTGCCTGACTCCCACTAAGTGGAGACTAGTTTTCTTCTGCCTTTTGCCGTCTACAAACTGGTGGATGAATAGGTCTTCGAGTACCGAGAAATCGGTTATAATTCCCGCGGGGAGCTCTTGGAACCAGTTCAAGGCCAGTCCTTTCAATGTTGTGGGAAAGAAACGGCACCAAGAGGCCTCGCAGCCAGTTTGGACACTCATTTGCGCTTTGTATGTAGCCATATGGTCATCCGGGTCGGTTAGGCCAGCGAATAATTCAATGGCAGGTGTTTTGATTTTTCCCGGGCTGGGCGCCTCAAGTATGTCCTGGCTGAATGGGACCATAAACTTGAGCGCCCCGCTGTTGATCCGAATAGGTTTTGATTGGGCTGAGTCGCCGTGCCCTTCCCGCTGAGCGGCTTTCTTATCAAGAATGTATCGAGCGTCTAAACCCTTGCTGAGCCGCTTCTCGTTTAAGAAGTGTCGAGCGTCATGGGGTTTTTTCCCGACGTTACCCCTGGGCGACTTGGACACGTCCGTTTCCTCACCCCGCAGAGTGGATCTCCCTTTAGACCCGTGCCGCTCTTCCTCCCCTTGTTTGGATCGTTGCCGATCGTACTGACTATGCTCCCTCGTGCCCGACCGCTGCCGGCTAGGCTGGCCTTGGTTCTCTGCCCGATGGGAAGGGACCAGGGTTTAGTTTTTAGTGGGCTGAAGAAAGCGTCCCTGGTGTAGGTTGGCTAACATATCCATCAGGCTTTGCTGCAAGGTCTGTTGGAGCTGAGCGGCTATCAAGTTTATATCCGATGTGGATATAGGATGGGGGTCAGCGTGTTGTAGCTGCTGTGAGGGGTCCTGTCTATTTTGGATGGACCGTTCCTCTTCATGGTCGAGGGTTTGAACGGTCGGCGTTTTGGGCCGTTCGGACCTCCGTTGGTGAAATGGTGAAGGATCCCTTTCGGACCTCTGAGCCTGTGCTGAGGGCTGTCTGGTGCGAGTGCTCTTGACTGGGGTCATTGTGAAGTGGATCTTACTGAGTGGTGGCGAAGTGACTTTGATTGTAACTTCCCTACAGACGGCGCCAAACTGTTTCTGCTAAGAAATTAAGGATTGTAATTGGTTATGAGATTTAATGTGGGCCCCAAGAGCGTTTGCCCAAGCTCCGATGTCCGTACACCTGAATCCTGCAAAATGATGTTAGACTACCCCGGGGGTGTTTCCGGAATCGCCCCTCCGACGCTCAAGTCAGTTGAGATTGAGGTAGAGAGATAAAGTCTAGAGAGAGATGCTCTAGTTTGTTAGGTGAGAATTCAATACCTGTTCATTGATGAGGCAGTTGGCTTTTATAGTGTTGGGGATTTCCCAAATAGGAAACATTGTTCAGATGGGCCTTTTTGGTACCAATGGGCATGTTACCTTTTTAGGCAATGATTATTTCACCCTTTTAGAGATTTCCCAAATACTGGTGATTAGGTCAACTTACAGGTGGGACCCACTGCTGCCACCTGTCCCATGCTTTAGGAGGCTTTCATGCTCCTTATTGGGCTGCTGATTAATTGAGCCCAAACACCTATCTTTGGGGCATTCAAAAGAACATTCTCTAAAACATCATTAAGTCCAAGCAAGCAATTATGCATTTCTCTCACAATCAAATCCACCGTGTCAATTCTCATGCATGCAATTTTCATTCAAAGAAGTGGAAGGATACTAGCTTCATGGAATCATTCAAGTCAAAAGTGGTGCTCTCATCACCATTTCGAAATGAAATCTTACCATTTTGCACATCAATAAGATGATAGGGACATTAGCATCCTCTTCCATTTCCAAGACAATGAAGTCAACTGGAAAGATATGTTTGCCGACTCTCAAAGGGACATCCTCAACCTTCCCTATGGGTAATTTCAAACTCCTATCGGCTAGTTGTAGTGTGACATTGGTGGGAGTCAACTCAACTAGGTCAAGGCGCTTATAGACCAAGTAAGCCATCACACTAACACTTGCCCCCAAATGACAAAGTGCATTGGCAATTTGCTTGTTCTTAATAGCACAAGGGATTGAGAAACTACCCGGGTCCTTCAATTTGGTAGGCATGTTCCTTTGGATCAAAGCACTACAATTCTCCGGTAAGCTCACCGTCTCAATGGAGTCACACTCTCTCTTCCCACTCAAAATGTCTTTCAAAAATTTGGAATATATGGGTATTTGCTTTATAGCATCGGTGAATGGGATGGAGAGGTGCAATTGCTTAAGCATTTCCAAAAATTTGCCAAATTGAACATCTAATCTATGCCTAGCAAATATTTGGGGAAAGGGGAGTCTAGCCTCAAGTTCACTTTTCTTAGCTAGGTCTTCCTCATGGGACTTCCCTTTCTCTTGTTCTTTCTCACCTTCTTTTTCTTTCTCATGCTCTACTCTCTATTCCCTTGGTCTCTCGGACTCCCTAGGAGGCTCAACCTCATCCCTCCCAACCGTTTTACCACTCCTAGTAGTGATTGAATTCACTTGCTTAGAGGGTTCAAGTCCTTGGCTAGGTAAGGTGGGTTGGAAAGATTGACCCTTCAATGCATTAGCCATTTGAGCCATTTGTGTTTCAAGCATTTTCATTTGATTTTGCATGGCATCAATCCTAGGGTCCGGATTAGATTGAGAGACTTGGGGAGTGGGGTTGACACTTGGTCCAACTAATTGATTCATACTTCCACCACCTTGAAACATGTTAGGTCTAGGTGCATTGAAACCGGGGGGGAGCATTGTAAGACTCATATGAGCCAAATTAGTTAGGGTTCCTATTCATATTACCTTGAGGCATAGAATAGTTAGCATTGAAATTCCCTCTTGGACCATAGCCACCCATAGGTGAGTTATAGGCACCAAAATTTTGATTTTGTTGACTATAACTCCCTTGAGGGTATGGAAATTGCCCTCCATAACCATAGGCATTGGGATTAGGGTAGTTTCCAAAACCCCTATATCCACCTTGGTTATGAAAATCAATTCCCATACCATGGGCTTGGAAGGGTGCCATGGATCTAGGGCCTTGGTTGAAACCACCACCCCTAGGTCCATAGTCACCTCTTGGCCTCATAGCATTATTCATGGCATGCACATACTCATAATCGGAATCATCACAAGACTCATCATGCTCCACACAAGACACATTATTAATCAAGTTGCAATGAGATGACAAATGATCATATTCACCACAAATAGTGCAAAACATGGTACCTTGAGGCATGTTATAAGAAGAAGAAGGGAAGGGACTTACCTTCGCCTTGCTCTTAGAGGCAAAGGAAGTGGAGGCCACATTAGTGGATTTGGATGGTTTATCCATGATGCTCTTGATGCCTTCCAAAATCTTGTCAACTACATCATCATGCTCCAAGGCATGAACTCCCACCTTGGAACCCTTGCTAGCTTCCCTAGGAGCCTCCCTTGGAGCTTCCCGATCTCCTTCTTGCCAATTTTGGTAATTTTGCACTATGTCTTCAATGATGTCTTCAATGTCATCTTCATTCCTATTCATGATAGGACCACCCGCTCCGGCATCTAGACTCGTCTTGGAAGAAGGATTGAGCCCCATATAGAATGTTTGGTATAAGAGCCATTTAGGGATGTCATGATGAGGACATTCCCTTTGGTACTCCTTGTACCTTTCCCATGCATCATAGAGTGACTCATCTCTTCCTTGGGTGAATCCTTGGATCTTTCCTCTCACCTCGACGGTTTTCCTATGAGGATAAAACTTTTGTAGGAAAGCCGCGGTCACCTCTTGCCATGTAGTGAGTGAGTTAGGCTTCACCTCTTTGTCCAACCAATCTAATGCCTTCCCTCTTAGTGAAAATTTAAAGAGCTTCATTCGAATGTACTCTTGAGAGACACCATTTACCTTAATTGTATCATAATACTTCTCAAATTCCTTAAGGTGATTATGTGGTGACTCATGTTTGTTTCCACAAAAAGGATGACTCTCAATTAGTTGGATTAAAGCCGGCCTAATCTCAAAATCATTGGCTTGGGTGGTAGGTGCCCTAATGCCACAAGTTGGTTCAAAAGCACCGGGGGTTCCTAGTTCCTTAAGTGGTCTAGCCATCCTAGATTCTTCTCGATTCCTTGGACTTGGTCTAGGACTAAGGCTTCTAGTACTAGAGTCACCGACACTCCTAGCTCTTCTAGCTTTTCTCCTCCTAAGATTTCTTTCAAGTTCGGGATCTAGATAGACTAAGGAACGAGACCTAGTCCGGTGCATACACAAAAGTCTTGACTCAAAAATAAAATAAAAACACACCAAACAAACAAACAAACAAACAAGACTCAAAAGGAATGAAAACTATGGATAATATTTACAAGAATTAGACTCCTTCACACATAGAAAAACCTAAGTCGTCTCACTCCCCGGCAACGACGCCAATTTGGTGAGGGATTTTTGCAAGGTCGTTAGGTTCAAGCTAAATCCTCAACAAGATCAAATAAATTGTCCAAATCAAGCCTAAAGGTGAGTCTAGGGCAAGATCGGGTCGAGCCACAAGGAGTAAGTTGTCTAGGTCTTACAATGCATGAACATTGAAGCTAATTCGAAGGCAAGTGGATTTTGTTTTGTTTCAACTAACACTCTACCAAGAAATTAAGCAAATTCACAAAATATGACAAGTTAGAGAACTTAAGTTCCACCTAATAATTATTGTTTTAATTTCAAATGAGCAAAATTCAAAGAGTCCACAAGCAATTGCCAACACCTAATCTTGATTTTACTCTTGTTCTAACTCCCTTTCCCAAGTTCATTGAATTCTCTCAACTCACTCCAAACTAGTTCCCACTATGAGTGAAGTAAATCAAGGTTCATTACGAATCAATCAAGTCAATGTTTACTCAATTTCACAATCCCTTGCCAAAATTAAGAAACATTCTCCAATTAGTTCTAGCCCTAGGTTGATCAACTCCTCTTGCTAGAATTATTAGAAATCAAGTGTTGACAATTAATAGTTAACTCAATTTAGTTGCTCATCATCAATTAAGACAATAACTAGGCTTCACTTAATTCCTCTAACATGGAACACTGCTCACACATTGCAAAATCAACAATCAAAAGAGTCAAACTGGCAAAAATGGCTAAAACATTCATCATGATAGCTAAAGGTGATCAAAAATTCAATTAATTGCTAAGAAGCAAGGATAGATTGAAAGATTAAAAGAATATTGAAGAAACTAAGTGAATCAAGCTTAAAAACACAAATTGAACTATCCAAAATCAGAAATTAACAAGGTAAAGTTGAAGAACTAGAAGTAAATGAGACTTACTAAAGAAATGAGAAGGAAAATTGCATTAGAATTGATGAATTAATGTTGGAAATACACTTTCTCACTCTAAAAGTAGGTGTTTCTCTCTCTAAGAGTACAATGGAAGCTCTGAAAATTGAAAAGTTAGTTAAGTCTCTCTCTAAATCCTATTTATATCCTATGTGTCGTACAATAGAGAAGAGAGAAAAATAAAACAAATCGAGCCTTAACAGGTTTGAAGCGTACGCTCTAGAAGGGTCAGAGCATCACTCCAAGAGGTTAGAGCATACGCTCTGCAAAACCAAGGCCAACTTCTGATGCTTCCAAGAACTTTTGAGCGTACGCTCTAGAGAACAGGAGCGTACGCTCTACAAAATCTTCTTAGATCTTCATGTCTTCCAGTGTTTTTGGAGCGTACACTTCACAAGAATAGAGCGTACGCTCTGCCAAACCTTCTGCTGCATCCAGGAAGTTTAGAGCGTATGCTCCAAAGGAGTAGAGCGTACGCTCTGGCCCTGATTCTCCAGATTTGCATAAATTTAACTCCAATCTTCTCTTGGGCTCTTCTTAGCTCTTGAACTCACTTCACCTTCCTCCAAAAATGGTCAATTATGCCTGCAAGGTTCTCAATATAGCTCGTCAATGTATAATTCAACCTTTATTCATCAATTCTAAGCTAAAAACACACAAAAACACATAAAAACACACAAAATCACACAAAGAACCTAAGAAATATGAAAACCATGCAAATCAAGCTAAAGTTAACCTAAACAAGCCAAAACACATGCAAATAGGCCTAAAACTAAGGGGAAAATGACCCTAAATGTGTCCCTTTGGGCCACTTATCAAATACTTATATGACCATCTAATCCTCATCCATGGCATCAGCTTCCTCGACTTCTACTATATGTTCAACTTCTTCTTCTGTTGAAAAAATATTACTATATTAATAAAAACATTATTGGCTATAAAAAATAATTTTGATATTGATTATATAATAATAATAATAATTATTATTATTATTATTAAAAATTCAGTTCAGTTCAGGCCATTTCAGTTCAGACATGACTTTTTTCAATCCAAAAGAACAGGGCCTAATAGTAATAATAAATATAGTAATAATAGTAATAGTAATAATAGTAGTAATAATAATAGTAATAATAGTAGTAATAGTAATAATAGTAATAATAATAAGGGAAAATTGCATAAAATGACACAAACTTTCAACGTTGTGCAAAAAATGACACGAACTTGACAGTGGTATAAAAATGACACGAACTTGGCAATGTTGTAACAAAAATGACATTAATGACAGCTTAATCTATAATTAGTGTTATTAAAATGTATTATTAAATAAAAAAATCAATAAATAACTTAAACTCTAATTCTCTCTCTAAACTAATCTAATCTAATCTAACCTTCCTAACCCACCATTGTTATCATCATCATCTCTAATCTCTCTCCTCCACCACCACCATCATCACCACACTACCTGGCCACCGCCATCGCCACTACCCTGCTACCACCGCTGCATAGCCATGGCAGCAACTTCAATTGCATAACCTAGGCCACAAATTATACTTGTAGACTATTTACATCAATCACCAATAACTTTAATAAACAAAAGCCAAGAACACTAACAAGTGCAAATGTAAAAGAAAAACAACATAAATTCCCCTTTTTCTACTTTTTGATTAAAACAACATAAATTTCCCTTTTTCTACTTTTTGATTAAGTTGGGACCTTCACAGAAGCTCTATTATCGACAGCTCTCAAAGCATATTCTAGGACATCCTTCAAGAAGTTGGGCTTCTGAACAAACTGTTTCTTCGACATAAAAAAAAACCCTCAACAATAATAACATACAGGAGCTACCCCAGTTAAGAAGCTCTAATTGAGCTTTTTCGAGGACGTGTTCTGGAATAACAGCAGGTCCTGCGGCAAAGTTAAAGACTCGATCTTTGGATCCATGATCTTGTGATTGCAATTTGGGGGTTGTTGTTGTTGTTGTGAATGATGCAGAACAAGTTATTCTGGAAATGGGTTTTTGGATCTTGAAATTGAAAGGAAGAAAATGGGTCTGTTTGTGGTTTTGAAGGTTGTTGTTTAATGGGGTTTTGAGAAAGAGGGTTGCTTGTGCGGTTGAAGTTGCTGCCATGGCTATGCTTTCGAAACAAAGAAGAGAGAAGAAGTAGAAGAAGAAGAAGAAGAAGAAGAAGAAGAAGAAGGGAAAAAGAGGGTTTTTTTGGTTATGAAATTGAAGTTGTTGCCATGGCTATGCAGCGGTGGTAGTAGGGTAGTGGCGGTGGCGGTGGCGGTGGCCAGGTAGTGTGGTGATGATGGTGGTGGTGGTGGTGGTAGAGGAGAGAGATTAGAGATTAGAGATGATGATGATAACAATGGTGGGTTAGAAAGGTTAGATTAGATTAGAGAGAGAATTAGAGTTTAAGTTATTTACTGATTTTTTATTTAATAATACATTTTAATAACACTAATTATTGATTAAGTTGTCATTAATGTCATTTTTGTTACAACATTGCCAAGTTCGTGTCATTTTTATGCCATTACCAAGTTCGTGTCATGTTTTGCACAACGTTGAAAGTTTGTGTCATTTTCTGTAATTTTTCCTAATAATAATAATAATAATAATAATCAATTATGGTGATGCTGCTGCACCTCCAGCCTTTTGCAATTATGGTGATGCGGCTGCTTCAATACTTTTCTTCGGCGCGACGTGCGGCTGCTGCCATTCCTTGATCATCACTTCTCGTGGTTTCCTTTGCCAGGTTAGTCCGGCGGCTCCGACCGCTTCCCTTGGGCTGACCTCGGACCTGTTTCTGTTTGTTGGTGTTGTTGTTATTTTCTGCATTTTGTTTCTCGTATTGGCGGTTTGGGCATACTTGCGGTTGTTTCCTTGCTTGTGGTGTTCGGCATTCTATTGTCTTCTTTTGCATTTGTTATAATGGGCATGTTGTTATAGTGGTCTTGTTGGCTGTTTTGTTGTGGTGACCTTCTCGGGTGTCTCGTATGGTTGTCGTTGTGTATTTGCTAGTGGTGTTGTGGTGTTGTCGCCTTGCCTTTGCTTGTTGTACCTGCTTATGGGGTTGAGGTGTTGCGGTTCCTTGATGGCTATTGGTCGTATTAACTGTCCTCTTAAAGGGTGTGAGGGTTGCAATAGTGGAGGTGGTAAGGGGCTTACTTTGAAGTACTTTATCGACCATTTGGGGTCTACGCATTTTGGTAGTGCCGCTTTGAAGGCATCTTACAAAGCACGGGTTGAGAGTGACCTTTCTTTATTCTCTGCTTTGGACTCGGCTCTACATCAGGCTGGCATTTGGCTTTGTGGTGAATGCTTTTGCACTCACACTTTTAGTAAGAATTGTAAATATGTTGATGGTACGGTGGTTATTGCTCGTAGTTTTGATGAGGCTGCGATTCATGGTATTCTTGAGCCTCCCAGGGCTAGTCTGTTGGTCGCGGATGATGTGGGCGATGGGTCTGTTGTTCCTTCTCAACTATCATCACCTGGGGTTGATCCATCATGCTTTGACACTACCCTTCTTACACGAGTTTTTTTGCATAAGTTGCAAACAGTTAAATGCATTCCCCCTAAGGTGCGGCTTGGTTTTGCTAGAGTCTTTCTTGGTGCTCTTGACAAGGTGCTTGCGGATCTGAATGATTTGTCGGCTTTGGTGCAACTTCTTATCTTGCCTTGTTGTGTGTTGACTAGATTTGTGCCTTCAAACCGTTCTCAGAAGCAGTCGGGTGAGAGGGAGCGATGTCAGTTTGAATTTATTTCTAGCGCTCTTCATAGGTGGAGGGATCCTAGGGATAGGATTGGTTTGGTGCTGGATCGATTATCTGGGGGGTCTCCTTCCTCCAGTTATGCGCAGAAAGTCATGAGCCATGAGGAGTTGAACATTTTTCAGTGTAAACAGAAGTTGGGGGATGGGCACTTTACCGCTGCTATTAAAGTGCTTACGTCTTCTGGTGTTGCTCCCCCTACCCCTGCTACTCTATGTGACTTGGAGGCCAAACACCCTTACGCCCCTTCTCCGATCTTACCCTCTTCTTCACTTGGTTGTGACATCCTTTCCGTCCATAAAGATGTGGTCTTGAACAGGATCCATAGCTTTCCGAAAGGGACTTCGTGTGGCCGTGATGGGCTGAGGGCTCAGCATCTTGTTGATATTTTGGGAGGGGTTGCTTTTGCTGTTGCTGATGATCTGTTAGGTTCCATCACCAGGGTTGTCAACTTGTTCCTTAGTGGATTGTGTCCTAGCCAGCTTGGTCCGTTCATTGCTAGTGCCCCTTTGACCCCTTTGGCTAAGCTGGGTGGTGGTATTCGTCCTATTGATGTCGGGACTGTGTGGAGGAGGCTTGTTTCCAAGGTTGCTTATTCTTCTGTTATTTCCTCTATGAACCACTATCTACAGGATTTTCAGTTTGGTGTGGGTCTCCCTGGAGATTGTGAGGCTGTTCTACATTATGTGAACAGGCTCGTAGAATCTTGGGGGAAGGAGGTTGGGCTTTCTATGCTTTTAGTGGATTTTAAGAATGCTTTCAACCTTGTGGATAGGAGTGTCATGCTTCATGAGACTAGGCTGCGGTGCCCGTCCATTGCTCCATGGGTTGAGTTTTGCTATTCCCAACCTGCCATGCTTTACTATGATGACTCTATTCTCTGGTCTTTTCAAGGGGTTCAACGAGGTGATCCCTTGGGTCCTTTGTTGTTCGCCTTAGCTTTGCATCCTCTTGTTCAGTCCATTAATCGTGCATGTAAGCTTACCCTTCACGCTTGGTATCTTGATGATGGTACTATTATTGGAGACACCCCTGTGGTCGCCAAGGCGCTTGACATCATCAGGACTGAGGGGCTGGCTCGTGGTTTGTTCCTTAATGTGGATAAGACTGAACTTTTCTGGCCCGTGGAGGATCCAAGGGGTAGGGTGGATGGGGTTTTTCCTACAAACATCTCTCGTCCACGTGATGGTGTTAAACTCTTGGGTGGGTCCGTCATCTTGGATTTGGATTTTTGTCGGGATCTGTTATCGAGACAGGTTTCTAAAACCATTGCCTTGATGGAGGCTGTCACCGAGCTTGATGATCCCCAATGTGAGCTTCTTCTTCTTCGTAATTGTGCCGGCGTTGCAAAACTATCATATGCTTTGAGAACCTACTCCCCCTTGTCTTTCTCAGATGCCCACGTTCAGTTTGATCATGCCCTACGTTCCTCCTTAGAGAGACCCCAGCCGTTGCCCATCAGTGGCTTTTGGAGGAGAGAGGTATAAAAAGTAGTAGTATAATAATAGGAGAGAGAAAACTATGAGCTAAATTAACAACGCCCAGCTCTTCCCCATGAGCCAAAAGAGAGAGAGGAGCAAAGAGAAAACTATGGGGCACGTGGAAAGTGATGTTCATTTTTGCCCACAAATCCAAGCATCCAAGGGTCTTAATTTTCTCAATCTAACGGTTGAGAGTTGTGATGTATTTTTTTTTACTGTTACACACCTTTTAGCATTGTAACGTTAATAATGCTGTTTTATAATTTTTTTTTTTAAAAAAAAAAAAGTCTACAACAGCTATTTTTTTTTCTTCTATAAATGAAGACCAATATTGATATACTTTCATACACTCCTTTTTCTTCTATTCTAATAATCTACTTAGATTTTGTTTCAAATACAGTTATTATCTCATATTATCTCATGAAAAATGGATCCAAAAAGTGGAAGGAAAAAAAACCCCTCAAAATCCAAAAAGGCCACACAATCTCAAACTAATCCAAACTATTCTCAATTGGATCTAAATTTTGAAATGCAATCCAACTCACAAAATTTTTCAGAGTATCAAAATTATGCCATGCATATCTTAGGTTCCCCTAATCAAAACAGCCAATCACATTATCCCCAACACAATTTAAATTTCTCAAATCCAAATTCGTTCACCCAATTTCCTCCAAATTCAACCGAGAAATTCCAATATTCTCAATCTGACTCAGTATTTCCTATGTCCCAACACTTTCAGTCGTCGGTAGGTGGAGAGCCACTTCCAGAATTTGATACTTCATTGCGATCTCGTGCTGCATCAGTAGAAGGTGATGATGATGATGAAGAAGACAAGATTGAGGACAATGATGGTGAAGATGGAGACACGCAAGCTGAAAAAATGTCTAGACAATTTTGGTCGCACGCTGAAGAAGAAGTCCTGGTAAAATCATGGCTGCAGGTTAGTACAGATAAATATGTTGGTACGAACCAAAAGGGAAATACGTTTTGGGGTAGAGTTACTGATACATTTGACCAAGTTAGACGTTATAGAAACAGATGTTGGGAAGAAAGGGTTCAAGGGATTAGGGAGTCTGATTTATTAAAGGAGAGAGAAATGGAGCCCCTTAGAAGTCGTTGGAAGAGGATTAATGCAAGTGTTTCAAAGTTTGTTGGAGCATATGCTCATGCTGAGGCAAGGAGAACAAGCGGTCAATCTGATGATGATGTTATGAAGACTTGCATTTACCATATACAAGAGTGACTCAAAGAGACATGCGAGTTTCAAGACAAGCATTGTTGGGAAATTCTAAGGGGGGGCGACTCAATGGAAGCCCATAGGGAGTACTTGTCAAGAAATGCAAGAAGAAGACGGCAACTCAAGAAGGTGGCTCTAAGAGGATTCGAATTAATGAAGATGGTAACTTCTCCACTTCAATCGACCAAAATACACCAACCAGTGGTGATATAGGTTGTTCCTTCCAGCCTCCTAGTGATGGGTCTGTAAAAAATAAAGGTAAGGGTAAGGGAAAAGTTATGAACATGCCTCCAGAGGCATTTCAACAATGGGTGGATTCAGTATCTGAGATGAATTTGTCAAGGACAAGTGAAACTGAAATGGAACTTGCTAGGCTAAAACATGATAGAGATATCGAAAGTGAAAGGGTGCAGCTAGAGAGAGAGAAGGTATTAGTGAAACAAAGAAAGATTAATTTGGAGTTATTCAAAGTCCTTTCATCAAAGGCATACCTAACAGAAGAAGAAGATGAATTGAAAAATAATCTTGTTAAGGTATTATTTCCAGGATAAGTAATTTGGAAGTTCTATTTGTACTTATTGTTTTAATTAGACGCTATCTATTTGTGTAAGCTTTATTTGTACTTAAGTTGTTTTAATTAGACGTTATCTATTTGTGTAAGCGTTATTTGTACTTAAGTTGTTTTAATTAGACGATATTTATTTGTGTAAGCTCTTGTATGAATGCATTATTATTAGTTAATGTTTATGTGTTGAAAAAAAGTGATTCCGAAATTGTTGGTTTTTTGCTTCATTAATAAATTTAAGTTGTACATGAAGTGACTACCCATATGCAGTCAAATTTATTGCTTTATTTACAGCAATATGAAGTGACTACTCAACCTTTAAAAAAGAGTACTCAATGTTGGTGATCAGATGCAATAGTATTCATAACTTGCATTTGGAACCTGCTTTAGCTCGTGAAAAGATGTGGAACGTGCATTTGGAGTACTACAAGCTCGATTTGCTATTGTTCGTCAACCTGATTTAGCTCGTGATAGAGAGATGTTGGGGAAAATAATAATTGCTTGCATTATTATTCATAACATGATAGTTGAAGATGAACGAGATTCATATTCCCTTCATTATGATCCCAATGATTATGAGGAACCTCCACGTCCTAGTTCAAGTCAACAAAATGCGCAAAATTTCAATGAACCATTTAGATATGAAACTAGTGAGAATCGCATTGCAAACTTGCAAACATATATGACTAATAGAGTTCGAGTTCGTGACAAGCCCATGCATGACCGCCTCAAGGCAGACCTAGTGGAAAATATTTGGATGAAATTCGGAGAAACCAGGCTTTAATTAAGGCGTAGTGTTGTTTTATTTTAATAGCTTCGATGTTTATCGATTTAATAATATGTTTTGTCTTTGTTGCTCTTGTTTAATGCATTATTAATTAAACATACATTTTCTACAATGCCATACATTTTCTACAATGCCATATGATTAAAGTGTTAATCATTCGACTTAATTAATTAAATCAAATAAAAATTTTGCCTAAAAATAATTAATAAAAAAAATATTATTTTATTACCATCAGAATTCAGTGTTCTAATAAGTTCTAACATTAAATTATGCATAAATAATAATATAGTGGAATTGGAGGAGAGAGAAAATATGGTGGGGTATGTTAAAAAGTAGGAGAGAGAAATGTGATGACCACAAATTGGAGGGCAACCATTGGGAGTAAGAAATATATGGGATTGAAATGAGTAGGGTATGAATGAGGTGGAAGAGTGAGGAAGTAATAAAATAATTGATGACCACAAACCATAGGGCAACCATTGGGTATGCTCTTAGAGAGCATTGTTACTGGTTCAGGGCCCGGGTTTGGTGAATGGCAGTGGCGGCTCGCTACTCTCCCGATTAAGTTGGGTGGCCTTGGCATCTTCTCTGCAGGGGATGTAGTCCGGTATGCTTTTCTTGCTTCTCGTCTCCTAATGAATTCGTTGCAGGCCCATATTTTACCGAACTCCGCTATTGTTTCTTCTGGCCTTTCTTTCCAGCGTGCCCTTGATGATTTTAACGACTTTTGCAATGTTGATGCTCTCTCTTTCACCACTGATTCTTGTGCCCCCCAAATGATGAAAACTTTGGCCAAGTGTTATTTTGGTGTCATTGAGAAAAACCTTGTTGCAAAAATACATGCTTAGTCCAAGGCAGGTTACGGTTCTCAGTTGTATCCGGGGTCCCCACGCACAAGATTTTTTGTTCACCTTCCCAATTGATGGTTTGGGGCAGACGATGAACCACCGTCAATTTCATTCGGTGTTGTGCTACAGGCTCATGGTACCTCTGTTCATTGAAGGTAGTCTATCTTAGAGTTGTAATGCTCCCAGGATGGACCAATAGGGAGACCATGCTGTCCATTGTTCTAGTGAGGTGGGGGTGAAGTTCAAACATAATCTGATGCGTGATATTCTTTTTGATATTTGTTTCAAAGTTGGGATTGTGGTGCGTAAGGAGGCCCCCATGGGTTTCCTTTCAGAGGAGGGGAAAGATCTCAGACCTGCAGATCTTTTACTTCTTAATTGGTATAGGGGCAAAGATGCGTGTTTGGATGTGACCGGCATTTCTCCTTTTGCTGGCTCGGGTTTGGGTTCATGGGCCCCTGGGATGGCCTTGCACAACGCTGTGGAGAAGAAAAAAAAGAAATATGCGTCCAAATGTGAGGAGAATGGCTACAAGTTCATCCCTTTCGCTTTTTCCACGTTCAGGGAATTGGATAAGGAGGCTTTAGAAACGCTTTCACGTATCAAGTCTTTCTTTAATAATCATTCTAATAATGTTAGAGGTGGTGTATTTATTTTCCACCGTTTGAGCTTCTGTATCCAGAAAGGGGTGGGGGCACAACTTGTTTCTCGGCTCCCATCCAACTTCTTGTAATAATAATAATAATAATGATAATGATGACGACGACGACGACGACGACGACGATAATAATAATAATAATAATAATAATAATAATAATAATAATAATTAGTCAAAGACAGTTTGCATTATTGGCCGTGCTCGGCGGATTTCGGCGACCTGAATGTCAGATAATTCACTGGGGAAGTATAATATTTGTTGGAAAAATCAATGTTCAGAGGCCCATAGCCTTTGCATATCATGGGGGAGCCTTTCCTTTAGCTTCCAGCTCAAACCGGGATACCGGCGATAACTTGCTTTATTTGTTTTTGCCCCTTATGAAAAAGTGACTTTTCTAATCATTTGTTTTGATCAAATTTTAAAATCCGTCTTGGAAAACAAAGTCCACAACATTTTACGAATCTCAAATCGAAGCTAAATTGACCTAGAAACAGCCCAAAACGCGAAGGAATCTTGCAAAATAGCAAAAATTCTTACACAAGCCACCAGGAGCTGACACGTGGCACCTGCGCCCCTGGAAGCCATGCGCCCTTGGTAGGTGGGCCCCACGTGGCTGATGAGTTTTCAGCTTGGTTGGATGCCTTCCTTAAAGTTTTAAGCTATAAATTCACTCATTTTCACTAATTTCTCACATTTTTCACATTTCCTACGTACCAAACTCCATTTCTTCTCTAGAAAATTTTATTTTCTCCATATGACTTTTTGCCATCCTTCTGTTTTTTTGGCTTCTGGAGCTGATTTTAGGAGCTTTTTCGGGTATTCTTTGCAAGCGGCTCTCGCAAAACTTTACTCCATTTCATAGCGAGCTTAGATTTTAGCAAATGAACTGAAACTGTAAGATTGCTTTTCTGAGACTGTCTGGTGACCATTTTGAAAATTTATGCATGCATGCTGGAAAAAATATGTCGTAGCTGTAACAAAATTATCTGCTTGACATGTTTTTTTTTTATGCGGTAGGAATTGTTAGAATATTTCCTCATAGTTGATTATTTTGCTGGCCAAAATATTTTTAGGATAGGATTCTTAAAATTTCTGAAGGCTTAAACCTTAGATTATCATGACCTTTTTGGGGAGGTTGAATAATGTTCCACAATATTCTCCTTCCTTTTTGTTATTGACTGTCAGAATCGTCCTTTGTTTTTTCCCCTTAACCAGCAAAAACCACAATTTCTTGCAAGAATAATACGTGTCCTCATGGACAGGCTAAATGTGACAATAATAAATAATAATTAAAAGAATTGAAATATGAGTGCAGGAAGATAGGGTAAATCGTCAGGATTGCCCGTAGTTGGCTGCAAGCATTATGTTCGGTGGACGCTAATGGGTCCGTTCTTGTTTTTTTGAAGCAACTTCTCTTTTGGAGAATATTACTTAGGGAACTGACTCCGATCTGTATTGTGTTAGTCATGCCTCGCCACGTACGTCAGGTCCGTATTGAGGACTATAGGCATGCCATTGCTGAGGACCAGTCTCAGAGTGATGAGTCCTAGCATAAGGCGAGGGAGACTTCGACTCGCACTCCCGATTCTCTAAACCCTAATCAAAGTTTCAAGGCCCATGCAGTGGCATGGCGGCCCGACATGCTATTTTTTCGTCCGAACCTGTACATCTCTATCCGGCCCAGGAGCGGAATGGTATACTGCTTTCCCATTTTCTTGTCTTTTGTATGATTTTACTAGCACAAATTCTGATGGAGATGTCTTTTTAGCTGGACACCACCTGGAAGGGTATTTCGTCTTTCACTTCTACAGTAGAGACGTATCAGGTTCTTATGGAAGATTCCAACTGTGCTGCTTTGTTCCAAGAGATTGGGCTAGAGGCTTTCTGGAGCTGTCACCCCCTTTTCGACTTGGCCAACTACCATCGAGAATGATGATTTTGGCTCTGCTAGAGCACTGATGGGACACCACTAAGACATTTCACATGAAGTTTGGGGAGATGACGATCAGTAACCTCCAAAAATTATAGTCAGTAACATATATCAATTATAACAGGTAACACCTGTATAACTTCATCAATAACGCCTATCCTAATAAGTTCATCAACAAATGAGAATCCTCCACACATTGTAATCAGTAACCTCAAAAAAGTATATATCCAGTAAACTCAATTAAAAGAAGTAACACCTCACTTTATAAACGGTAACCTCAAAAACGAACTTACATGAAAACAATGAATTAGTAACACAACATAATAAAGTCAGTAACCTGTAAAATCTATAATCAGTAACCACAAAAAAAATGTAATAACACTTGTATAACTTCATCAATAACGCCTATCCTAATACGTTCATCAACAAATGAGTATCCTCCATACATTCAAATCAGTAACCTGAAAACAGTATATAGCCAGTAAACTCAATTAAAAGCAGTAACACCTCGCTTTATAAACAGTAACCTAAAAAACGAACTAACATGAACATAAACTGAAACCTCACTCAATCAGTAACCACAATAAATTATGAATTGCAAATAAATTATTGATCAACGAAATAAACAAAAATGAACAAACAAAACAATAGTAGGAGCCGCAAGTCCCAGAGCACATGGACAAAGCAACCGCAACTTTAAATATTCTAAATTGCAGAGCAAGTTCAAATTTGTCCATGGCTTTCGGGATCCAATGTTTTCGATAAAGACCAGGTACTCCAGTAATGAACCATGCTACCCATGGTATAAATGCTCCAACAACAGCCTAATATTTGATCATAAAGTGAAGGTCAAATTTATATCTCTTCAAGTCATTGAAAAATTTACCATAGATCCTTGATATGCAGAATCCATACCCATTAAAAATGAGAACTTTGGAAACTGTAGCTTATGAATAGTGCGCTGACTCTTTTACCCCCTCTAGCACTTTACAATTGCAGTTCTGCCCATAAATTACCTCGTGTCCCTTTTGACGCCAATACATCCAATCCGTAGATTGTGCACACGTCCGTATGGTGAGGAAGGTGCACACAATGAACATCAAGCACTAGGTTATGAACATAAAGACCAATATCAATGAACACATGTACATGACTAACAAGTCAAATGAACATATATACATCTTGTTAGTATATGTTCATTGGTATTGGTCTTTATGTTTATAACCTAATAATTGATGTTCATCGTGCACACCTCCCTCACCATATGGACGTGTGCACCTACTAATTCTCACAATCCATCCCTGATCCCACAGCAACCAGCTTTCTTTCTTCCTGGTTTTCCTCCAAGCCATTCATCTTGCTTTACCAGGATTTCCTCCCTTCCCCTTTTCCCATGTCTATCTCCTCCTTTTCTCTCTCTTGTTTCTTTTTTCTTTCCTTCTCTTCTTCTCATTTCTGCAAGATGTCCCTCTCATCTTAGCATTTTTTTTAAAGCACGAACATGAGGTTCAAATTCTGATGAATTCAAGGTTACAATTTTACATGATGGGTTCTTATTCGATCTTTCGGGAGTGCGTCGTCTGCTTTCGTATCGCTGATGTTGTCATCATCCGCCGTTTCAGCTTCGCAACAGGAGCAACTAAGGTTTGTGATTTATGGTGTTGATTAGGTTCTTTTTAAGTTTTTTTATGCTAATGTTGTAGATTTTCCCATCTGGGCTATGCTTGATCTTAGTTTTGAGTTATTTCCGTTACAATTGCTTTCTTCCCCTGCGTGTTGTTTTTGCTCCTAACAATACAATTAATTTGTCACTTTTGTTTTTCTGCAGACATAATTTCCAGATTTCTTCGCCTCTTGTTCTCTCTCTTAGATATAACCACTTTAGGGTTTTTATGAGAGCAAGCTTCGAAAATCTAATGGCGGACGATGAATACAATGATTTGGAGATGGGGTTAGCTTTTTCTCTTTCGAGTAATTTGTATATTTTCGTAACGTAAATTACGCAAATTTGGGTTTTCGTCTCATTTTTTTCGCCGCACTTTTCTTAAGTTAATTTGCTTTCTATTAAGTTCGTCTGTTCAGGGTTTATCTGTTTTCATACGATTTCATCTTCGAAGATTGTTTCTGTTAACAATATACTTACCTTGTTATTTGTTTTACAATTCTGTTAAGAGCTTTAGAATATATATATATATATATATATATATATATATATATATATATATATATATATATATATATATATATATATATATAGGGCCAAGATCCAGTGAGAATGGGTCCTTATGTGAGAACATGTATCATATGTGAGAATAGATTTATGTTTAGAATATACGCAACACTTTTTAGAACATATGCAATACTTTTTTGAACATACTTAATTTTTTTGTTTTTTGAACATATTTTTAGATTATATGCAATATTTTTTTAGAACAATAATTTTTAGAACATATGCTATGATTTTTAGAACATGAACGGATCTTTTTACTCAAGAACCTAATCAACACACATGCATATATTGATATATACATGTTTTTAAATTTTCAAGCTTATGTCCTAAATTATTTCAAGTATGTTCTAAAATATTTTAAGTGTGTTCTAAGTTTTTTCAAGTATGTTCTAAATTCTTTTTAACATGTTCTAATTATTTCAAGTATGTTATACATGATTACAAGTACATTCTAAATTAATTCCAATAAAATTTTAGAACATGTACACCATTTTGTAGAACATATACACTATATCTCATATCATATATAATAACTTTTAGAGCATATGTAATACTACATATGCAAAATCACAATGTGAGGCAAACTCATCATATCTCATCTCAACAAGCTTTAATTTAAATTGCAACTTAGCAATAATTGATCAGCATCATCTACCATATCAAATGATAAAAATCATGTATCATCAATACAATAATAGCAAATTTTTAGAATACGAATTTCCAAAGTTTAGAACATGAAATAACAAATTTTAGAACACGCGATACAAAATTTTAGAACATAAAATTCAACCTAAATTAGATCGAACTTCAGAAATTTTGATAAAGAATTCGTTAAACTTGGTAAGAACCTCTGTTGAACTCATGTAACTTTGCTGATTTATATATGAAGAACTTTGTTGAATTTTATCTTGAATTTGGTGGAGTTTATTTGAGGAGAGAGAATGGGTATTCTTGAGTAGTGAAAATGGTCATCTTGAGAAAAGAGAACAAACATGAATTCACTCTAAATAAGTTGAATCTTTTATGAAAAATTTCGTTGCACTTGCGAAAAACTTGATTGAAGTTGAACTTGGAGCTTCAACTAAGTCTACTTGAGGAAAGAAAATGGGTATTCTTGAGGAAAGAGAATTAGTCTTCTAGAGGAGAGAGATATGAAATAAATTCGTAGCTAATGAATGCGAGCTAAAAAGATTGAATTTCAGAAAAATTAATGAAGAATTTAGTAAAATTTGTGAAAAACTTGGTTGAATTTGAGTTTGAATAATATATATATATATATATATATATATATATATATATATATATATATATATATATATATATATATATATATATATATATATATACTAGCCTTCTATGCACGCGATGCGTGCGTGGATTATTCTGGCGATTATTCTTAAATTTCATCTAAATGTATTTTTGAAGGACGTAATTTATAATCATCATTAGTATTCATTGATTAATTATCATGTTATATAAATACAAAATATAAAATTACTTGATGAAGAAGTTGTTTCAATAGGAAAGCAAAGAAATAAGATTGTATTTAGTGTTTAGAAATTATGGTGCGGATTTAGGCTATGTTTAGTTCACCTGAAATTTTACGATCCGAACTTATACTCCGATCTCGAACTTATTTTTTTCGATTCGATCCGATCCGATTCGAACCGATCTCGATACGATCGATCGATCGATTTGATCTGATCTGAACTTATCTTTTAAAAAATATATTATTACTAATATTATTATTACTTTGTATTTCATTATTAGTATTACTATTACTATCAATTTATTACTATGCACAACTTTCAATAATAATAATAATATAATAATAATAATATTAATAATTTTATAATAATAATAATATAAATAATATTATAATAATAATATAAATAATAACAATAATAATAATAATAATAATAATAATAATAATAATTATTATTATTATTATTATTACTATTATTATTATTATTATTATTATTATTATTATAGCATAATTAGTTTTTTTTTTTGAAAAAGAGCACATTAGTATATGAACATACAATTAAAAATAAAATACTAAGGACTCTTGGGTCCAATAGTATGGCTTCTTACCTCCCACATGGGAGACCAAGGTTCAAATCTTGGTGGAAGCATATATTTCAATATTGTTGTGGGTGGGGAAGGGGAGTTGGGGCTTGTTGGGTCTTTAGGTTAGTGACCCTGTGCGAGGGCAGCCCAGAGAAAATTCATCTTACCACGGGATTCCCGAAAGGGGCCCAAAAAAATAAAAAATAAAAGAACACTCATGTTCAAGGTCCGTTAATAATAAGAATTTAGCTAGTAATTAAAAGAACATATAATGATATTAAAAAAAAACACATTTTTAAAATAAAAGATAGATGTTATTTTATATTGATGACATGTTTGGATTTAACTAACAACATGTTCTTTGTTATATCAATAAATTGTTCTTTTTTATTATAAATAAACCTATAAATATATATAATCATATGATCTTGAACAAAATGGTTAAATATTCTTCTTATATCGTTGTCTTGTTCTATATAAACTTTGTTTTTAAAGATAAGTTGAAATCCTTTGTAGGGAAAATTTTGGCTAAGAAACTGGAGGAACTGATCAAAAAGTTCAGTTCTATCTATTGGAGCTTTGTTTTTGGCTTTAGATTTTGTGGATGAAGATGGGGAGTGTATTGTTTTTTGTGGAGGGGCTATTTGGTTTTGTTTGTATTGCTGAAAGCTCTGCTTGGTCCATTCATTGTATTCTTGGAGAGCAGAGGGACTATTTTGGAGGTAATGAGATACACAATCTTGTAATTTTGGATAAATAGTGAAGTTTTTCCACCATTTTATTCGGTATTCTCGAATTAGGAAAAAAGGTCCGGAATCTAAACTTCAAGCAAGAGAATAATTCCAGCACATAATCTAGGAAATTCGGAATATATGACAAAAGTAAATAATACTGGAAAATTCAAATCCTTTTGTAACCTTGGATTTGGAACAATATAATTGGAAAGGAGCGTGAAGTTCTTCTGGGAAGATATCTGTAGTTGCTCCGTAACGTTCCCACCATTCTAAAAACCATATTGGAAATGTTGTATTCTTTTGGAGACACTCAGGATGGAAACTGAAGAACCAAGAATGATCATAACTTTGGAGTAAAAATGCACAATACCATGCTTGTACATAATCATAAAAGTTATAAGTCTGTGGAAGTTTTGGATCACGAAGATTAGAAGAGAATGTTTTGGAGTTTGAAAGAGAAGAATGGGATGCCTTCCACTCAGCACTAGAAATAACATGGAAAATCAGGCATTTGGAATAATTTATTATGGTGTTAATATTATCCTTAATGTGACAAGAATTTGTGTCACGAAGGATATTTTGAAAATATTGAATTGGTTTAGTGATTTCAAAAGGAAACCAATTAAAATCTTCTAGAAGTACTTTTTTGACATAATCGGATATTTTGTGGTTAAATTCATCATGGGAAGAAAATCTATTGGATGTAAAATTGGTTAGAAACAAGCTATCAAAATAGAATTTTTGATGCTATGAAATATCAGTGGTATTTGGAAAAGTATTTTGAGGAGCTGTTTGTGATAGTGTTTGAGCGTAGGAAATTTAAGGGAAATCTGATAAATTGGGAAATTGGTTTGTGGACACAGGAATTCCACCTGTAGGATGGATTACTATACCTTTCTGCTGTCTACAATCAGGAGTCTTGGATCCTGATCCTTTCATCCTGTTCATCCCTGCAGAAATCATATTGATTTGTTTGTAAATGGAGTTAGTTTGAAGACGATAAACATCACTATGTTGTAATTTTGCAAAAAATTGAAAGAAATTGGTTTTTTATCAATAAAAGCATGAATTCCTACTTCGTCTACAGAAAATGGATACATTTGAGTTAAAAATGGAGTACCAAGAATAATATTATAATTTAGATCTTTAACAAGAGTAAATGGAGTTTGAAAATAATAATTATTATTGAAAATAGAAGCTTGAGAAAGTTTAAATTGAATTTGGAGTTTTTGACCATTAGCAATAATCAAGTGTTCAGTGGCCTTTTCATAATACTGAGAAGGAATTAACCCTTCTTTAATGCAGTTAAGATCGGCACCACTATCAAATAATGCAACATCATTAATTTGAAAGTCATGATCAATAACTAATGTAATTGGACAAAACCATTTTTGATAATTGAAACGTTGAATAATTTGAATAAATTTTTCAGTATTAATTGGAGTATCAGAAGTCTGGATAGAATCAGTTGGTATAGGAGAACGTTCTGATATTTCTCCTACCTCAAAATTAGAATTTTGGAGAAGAGTAATTTTGGCTTCAAGTTCTAAATCTTTTGTATGGAGATTTTAAATATTTTGCTCAAGATCTTGAATATGAGATTTTATTTGAAGCATCTCGCTTTGAAGATCATGAGTATTGACTGGAGAAATAAAAGTTTGATGAAATGGAGAATCATCAAGTATTTTTTGAAGACTAAAAGAAACTTGTTTTTTCTTTTCAAGTGGAGAAGATTTCAAAACAATTTCTCTTAATCTTTCAAGATACTGTTTTTGAAGATTGCTATCTGGAATTTTATTAATAATATCGAGAAGTAACTCCTCTTTTTCTTTTGTGGAAATAACACAAAGTCCATTTGAACAAAATTGGAGAGAATGATTAGAATTAAAATCATCGGAATCCTGATCATAATCTAATTGATAAATAACGCGATCAGAATTAGAATGATCAGATTCTTCTGGCTCACTCTGATTTAATTGGAAAACATTTAAGAGTTTTTCTCTTAAATCTGGATTATCTTGAAAAATCTCATTAATCTTATTTTTGAAATTGCAATTATTTGCTTTATAACCAGGCTTGCCACATTTGTAACAAATAATCTTTTGAAATTCCTTTTTTTAAAATTCTTTTGGAAATGTTTTCTTTTGGAAGAACCTTTCAGAAGATGGAACTTTCCTTTGACGAAAATTTTGAACTTATTTGAGTCTCTGTTTGCGAACAGTTGAAGGGCTTGGATTTTCTCAAAGCCAAAGGCTTCACAGAAAGATCCAAGTTCTCTTCTTTGCTGAGCTTTTTCATTTCCATACTTAGATTGGATCTTTAGCTCATTGCAAAGAGATAATCCTTCTCTTTTGACAAAAGCAAACAATTGGCCATATGTTAAATCATCATATGGAATTGTTTCCTTGTTTGTAGCTTCTTTTAATTTTTGGAAAATCCTTTGAGCAAATAGATTTGGAAGTCCTGAAATAAATTTTTCTTTCCAGAATGATTGTTGAGCATCAGATATGACAAGAACATTGGATAAAAACGTATCTTTGTACCAACGATAATCATTTAAAGTTGGACATCGAAGATTTGATAATACTAAAGTGTTGGACTTTATGGAATCTTTTGTGGAACCAAGAAAATGAAGACAAATAGTTTGAATTAAAAGAGTAAATCCATCTTTTTCTTTTTTTCTCATTTTCATGATAACAAATTTCTTTTTCTTGGTCTGCGTTGAAAGTATGATCCCACCAGTTTTTTAATTGAGCTGAAAAACGATTCATTATAGTTACAACAATTTGATCGTTTGTAAAATCATTGGAAGAATATGCATTAGCTGCAATACACATTTCCTGTAAAACGTTTGCAATTTCAGATTCTGATCTACCATCTATATTCCAGTCATATAGTTGGTCACCAGAATAAACATTTTGAGGACCATAGGTTCCTCATTCTTCAAATTGAAGATCTGGAGGAGTAGGTCTGGAATAATAATTTCGTATTGGATTATTGTTCCAGTTTTTGCGATAAATCCAATTAATTTGGGATGGAAATTCATCACCTGAAGAAAAGTTTTCAGCAATTTCTTTTGCCTTTTTATCCTTTTCTAGACACGTGATGTTTTTATCTAATTTTTCAGAAATTCTTTTCAAAAGTGTTTTGTTACTATTTCCAAGGGCTTTTGAAACTGAAAAATGATTTGGAACATGAATAAGGGGTCTGGAAATCTCATTTGGAAAATTTGATGGACGTCCTTCGTTAAGAGAAATTGCATTTAACTTTTTTGATAGATCATCAATCTCTTTTGAAGACTCATAATCAAAATTTTTTGAAGATAAAGAATCATTTTGAGTAGATATTTGATCAACTTGTTTGGAAATTGTATGTAAAATTGTATTTGAAAAATTATTTTATTCATAAACCTTTTTGATATCTCCTAAAGTAGAACCTGACTTATCATCAACATCTCTTCCTATTTTATATGGAGCAGCTTCACAAGTTCCACCTTCTACCGAAGGAACTCGTAAACCTGTTAATGGAGGATGAATGGATGAAACTAATTCACCATTTTTGAGAACCCATTTTTAGCAATATTGACTTAACACATAAATTAGAAAATGAATAAGGAATTTTCAAATTACTTAAGTAAATTGGAAGCCATGTGAAAAATGGAATATTTGCAGATAACTCATTTAATTTTGCATAGTATTTTTCACGGATAAATTCTGTAGCAGGTTTATCAAAATTGGAGAAAAACCAAAGTCTTTTTTCATGATTTATTGGAGCTTCAAAATCATTTGAAAGCATTGATTTGTTAATTTGGAATCCACCTTTAGTAATAACATTCCAACTGGAGATATTTGGAGGTCTCATTTCAGACTTAGTTGGTGATGGAAAATTATTTTCATCAACTATTTCTGGTATGGGAGATTTTTCAAAAACTTTATAATTTTGAGAAGTAGATGGAAAATCATCTGTATTTGGAAAAGTACTTGACCTTTCAAAAGAACAAGAAGATCTTGCACTTTGAAAGTCATAATTGGAAGAAGAAGATGGAAACTCCCTACTCGAATTAAATCGAATAAGAACTCTGCCATCTGGTTCTCCAACGATCTGTTCAACCTTTGATTCCTTGACATAAATATCAGTTTTGGAGAGTCTTGACATTTCCCAAACAAATGGATCATCCTTTTGAGTAATCTGTTTCTTCTGGACTGGATACTTATTGTCACCAAAAACCTTTGAAAAAATACTACTAAACTTAACCTTTACCATTTTTACCGATAAACACTACAACAACAGTTATAGCTTGAGGGACCACTGGGACCACCTGAGGGACCACCACGCGGGGAACACCGACTCCACGGCTTGCCAAAACGCCTTACAGGCTGACCAAACCCCGGCTGACCGAACAGCTGACCAAACCCAAACAATAACCACCACTACAGTGGCGTCTCAATAACAATGGTAACTAGTAACCTTAGAGCAGTTCAACAATGGCTCTGATACCAAGAAGGAACCCAGGATAGGGGAAGGGCAGATTAACTATAAGAACTGAACCAGATTAAATGGAGAATACACAATTAAAACAAAAACTAATATGGAAACTAAAAGATGGAGAATACACAATTAAAACAAAAACTAATATGGAAACTAAAAGTTGGAGTGAGAGCAGTAGAACTTACAGAAGTAAAAGAGAAGAAAAGATGATTTGGAACTTGATAATTATATTGTAAGAACTGAACCAGATTAAATGGAAAATACACAATTAAAACTAAAACTAATATGGAAACTAAAGGTTGGAGTGAGAGCAGCAGAACTTACAGAAGTAAAAGAGAAGAAAGGATGAATTGGAACTTGATAATTATATTGATAACTTTAAAGTATTACAAATTTTTTGAGGTTGTCACTCTCTCTCTCTTAGACTTGCTATGAAAGCTCTAAAACTTGCTCTGGAGTACAATGGAAATAAGTGAGTCTATTTATAGACTCAGGGGAAGGGATACAAACAAAATTTAAAAAGCAAATAAGTAAAATAATTGGAGTAAAATTATTTACTTTTACAGATAATGGACAGCTGGATAAACGTCCTTCTTTGCTGTTAGTAGTGCGCTTTGAAACTTTTGACAATCTTTTGAAACTTTGGACAAACTTTTTGAAATTTCGACGAAAGTACTATTCATGGTACTGCTCATCGGCCGTTTTTTACTGTTCACTATTCATCTTTTTTGTAATTTGCTGGAAACTTCGTGCTTGGACAATTGGAACTGATTTTGTACACCTGTAAACTTCTGGAAATAAAGTTTGACACCTGTAATCTGGAATAATGTCCCTAACTTTTGCCTAAGTGTAAAATAACTACACTTAGCGGGATCTTTCTTTTCAATTCAAAAATCAAATTGATCTTGGGCACATGGGCCACCATACACATCTGGGCTGGAGGCCTCAGAAGAACTGGAACTCTTGGATGATGGGTTTCGTGTGTTTTGGCTAAGAAACTGGAGGAACTGATCAAAAAGTTCAGTTTTGTCTATTGGAGCTTTGTTTTTGGCTTTAGATTTTGTGGATGAAGATGGGGAGTGTATTGTTTTTTGTGGAGGGGCTATTTGGTTTTGTTTGTATTGCTGAAAGCTCTGCTTGGTCCATTCATTGTATTCTTGGAGAGCAGAGGGACCATTTTGGAGGTAATGAGATACACAATCTTGTACTTTTGGATATATAGTGAAGTTTTTCCACCATTTTATTCGGTATTCTCGAATTAGGAAAAAAGGTCTGGAATCTAAACTTCGAGCAAGAGAATAATTCCAGCACATAATCCAGGAAATTCAGAATATTTGACAAAAGTAAATAATACTGGAAAATTCCAATCCTTCTGTAACCTTGGATTTGGAACAATATAATTGGAAAGGAGCGTGAAGTTCTTCTGGGAAGATATATGTAGTTGCTCCGTAACGTTCCCACCATTCTAAAAACCATATTGGAAATGTTGTATTCTTTTGGAGACACTCAGGATGGAAACTGAAGAACCAAGAATGATCATAACTTTGGAGTAAAAATGCACAATACCATGCTTGTACATAATCATAAAAGTTATAAGTCTGTGGAAGTTTTGGATCACGAAGATTAGAAGAGAATGTTTTGGAGTTTGAAAGAGAAGAATGGGATGCCTTCCACTCAGCACTAGAAATAACATGGAAAATCAAGCATTTGGAATAATTTATTGTGGTGTTAATATTATCCTTAATGTGACAAGAATTTGTGTCACGAAGGATATTTCGAAAATATTGAATTGGTTTAGTGATATCAAAAGGAAACCAATTAAAACCTTCTGGAAGTACTTTTTTGACATAATCAAATATTTTGTGGTTAAATTCATTATGGGAAGAAAATCTATTGGATTTAAAATTGGTTAGAAACAAGCTATCAAAATAGAATTTTTGATGGTATGAAATATCAGTAGTATTTGGAAAAGTATTTTGAGGAGCTATTTGTGATAGTGTTTGAGCATAGGAAATTTGAGGGAAATCTGATAATTTTGGAAAATTGGTTTGTGGACACAGGAATTTCACCTGTAGGATGGATTACTATACCTTTCTGCTGTCTAGAATCAGGAGTCTTGGAACCTGATCCTTTCATCCTTGCAGAAATCATATTGATCTGTTTGTAAATGGAGTTAGTTTGAAGACGATAAACATCACTATGTTGTAATTTTGCAGAAAATTTGAAAGAAATTGGTTTTTTTTATCAATAAAAGCATGAATTCCTACTTCGTCTACAGAAAATGGATACATTTGAGTTAAAAATGGAGTATCAAGAATAATATTATAATTTAGATCTTTAACAAGAGTAAATGGAGTTTGAAAATAATAATTATTATTGAAAATAGAAGCTTGAGAAAGTTTATATCGAATTGGGAATTTTTGACCATTAGCAATAGTCAAGTGTTCAGTGGCCTTTTCATAATACTGAGAAGGAATTAACCCTTCTTTAATGCAGTTAAGATCGACACCACTATCAAATAATGCAACATCATTAATTTGAAAGTCATGATCAATAACTAATGTAATTGGACAAAACCATTTTTGATAAATGAAACGTTGAATAATTTAAAGAAATTTTTCAGTATCAATTGGAATATCAGAAGTCTGGATAGAATCAGTTGGTATAGGAGAACGCTTTGAAATTTCTCCTACCTCAAAATTAGAATTTTGGAGAAGAGTATTTTGGCTTCAAGTTCTAAATCATTTGTATGGAGATTTAAAATATTTTGCTCAAGATCTTGAATATGAGATTTTATTTGAAGCATCTCGCTTTGAAGATCATGAGTATTGACTGGAGAAATAAAAGTTTAATGAAATGGAGAATCATCAAGTATTTTTTGAAGACTAAAAGAAACTTGTTTTTGCTTTTCAAGTGGAGAAGATTTCAAAACAATTTCTCTTAATCTTTCAAGATACTGTTTTTGAAGATTGCTATGTGGAATTTTTTCAATAATATCGAGAAGTAACTCCTCTTTTTCTTTTGTGGAAATAACACAAAGTCCTTTTGAACAAAATTGGAGAGAATGATTAGAATTAAAATCATCGGAATCCTGATCATAATCTAATTGATAAATAACGTGATCAGAATTAAAATGATCAGATTCTTCTGGCCCACTCTGATGAAATGGAGAATCATCAAGTATTTTTTGAAGACTAAAAGAAACTTGTTTTTGCTTTTCTTCAAGTGGAGAAGATTTCAAAACAATTTCTCTTAATCTTTTAAGATACTATTTTTGAAGATTGCTATCTGGAATTTTTTTCAATAATATTGAGAAGTAATTCCTTCTTTTGGTCTTTTTTTGAAATAACACAAAGTCCTTTGGAACAAAATTGGAGAGAATGATCAGAATTAAAATCATCGGAATCCTAATCATAATCTAATTGATAAATAACGTGATCAGAATCAGAATGATTAGATTCTTCTGGCCCACTCTGATTTAATTGGAAAACATTTAAGAGGTTATCTCTGAAATCTGGATTATCCTGAAAAATCTCATTAATCTTATTTTTGAAATTGAAATTATTTGCTTTGTGACCAGGTTTGCCACATTTGTAACAAATAATCATTGGAAAATCCTTTCTTGAAAATTCTTTTGGAAATGTTTTATTTTGGTAGAACTTTTCAGAAGATGGAACTTTCCTTTGACGAAAATTTTGAGCTTGTTTGAGTCTCTGTTTGCGAACAGTTGAAGGGGCTTGGATTTTCTCAAAGTCAAAGGCTTCACAGAAAGATCCAAGTTCTCTTCTTTGCTGAGCTTTTTCATTTCCATACTTAGATTGGATCTTTAGCTCATTGCAAAGAGATAATCCTTCTTTTTTGACAAAAGCAAACAATTGGCCATATGTTAAATCATCATATGGAATTGTTTTCTTGTTTGTAGCTTCTTTTAATTTTTGGAAAATCCTTTGAGCAAATAGATTTGGAAGTCCTGAAATAAATTTTTCTTTCCAGAACGATTGTTGAGCATCAGATCTGACAAGAACATTGGATAAAAACGTATCTTTGTACCAACGATAATCATTTAAAGTTGGACATCGAAGATTTGATAATACTAAAGTGTTGGACTTTATGGAATCTTTTGTGGAACCAAGAAAATGAAGACAAATAGTTTGAATTAAAAGAGTAAATCCATCTTTTTCTTTTTTCTCATTTTCATGATAATAAATTTCTTTTTGTTGGTCTGCGTTGAAAGTATGATCCCACCAGTTTTTTGGTTGACCTGAAAAACCATTTATGATAGCTACAGCAATTTGATCGTTTGTAAAATCATTGGAAGAATATGCATTAGCGGCAATACACATTTCATGTAAAACTTTGGCAATTTCAGATTCTGATCTACCATCTATATTCCAGTCATATAGTTGGTCACCAGAATAAACATTTTGAGGACCATATGTTCCTCTTTCTTCAAATTGAAGATCTGGAGGAGTAGGTCTGGAATAATAATTTCGCATTGGATTATTGTTCCAGTTTTTGCGATAAATCCGATTAATTTGGGATGGAAATTCATCACCTGAAGAAAAGTTTTCAGCAATTTCTTTTGCCTTTTTATCCTTTTCTAGACACGTGATGTTTTTATCTAATTTTTCAGAAATTCTTTTCAAAAGTGTTTTGTTACTATTTCCTAGGGCTTTTGAAACTGAAAAATGATTTGGAACATGAATAAGGGGTCTGAAAATCTCATTTGGAAAATTTGATGGACGTCCTTCGTTAAGAGAAATTCCATTTAACTTTTTTGATAGATCATCAATCTCTTTTGAAGACTCATAATCAGAATTTTTTGAAGATAAAGAATCAATTTGAGTAGATATTTGATCAACTTATTTGAAAATTGTATGTAAAATTGTATTTAAAAAATTATTTTGTTCATAAACCTTTTTGATATCTCCTAAAGTAGAACCTTACTTATCATCAACATCTCTTCCTACTTTATATGGAGCAGCTTCACAAGTTCCACCTTCTAGTGTAGGAACTCGTAAACCTGTTAATGGAGGATGAATGGATGAAACTGAATCACCATTTTTAAGAACCTATTTTTGAGCAATATTTGACTTAACACATAAATCTGAAAATGGATAAGGAATTTTCACATTACTTAAGTAAATTGGAAGCCATGTGAAAAATGAAATATTTGCAGATAACTCATTTAATTTTGCATAGTATTTTTCACGGATAAATTCTGTAGCAGGTTTATCAAAATTGTAGAAAAACCAAAGTCTTTTTTCATGATTTATTGCAGCTTCAAAATCATTTTAAAGCATTGATTTGTTAATTTGGAATCCACCTTTAGTAATAACATTCAAACTGGAGATATTTGGAGGTCTCATTTCAGACTTAGTTGGTGATGGAAAATCATTTTCATCAACTATTTCTGGTATGGGAGATTTTTCAAAAACTTTATAATTTTGAGAAGTAGATGGAAAATCATCTGTATTTGGAAAAGTACTTGACCTTTCAAAAGAACAAGAAGATCTTGCACTTTGAAAGTCATAATTGGAAGAAAAAGATGGAAACTCCCTACTCGAATTAAATCGAATAAGAACTCTGCCATCTGGTTCTCCAACGATCTGTTCAACCTTTGATTCCTTGACATAAAATCATCAGTTTTGTAGCGTTTATCGGTAAAAATGGTAAAGGGTAAGTTTAGTAGTATTTTTTCAAAGGTTTTTGGTGACAATAAGTATCCAGTCCAGAAGAAACAGATTACTCAAAAGGTTGATCCATTTGTTTGGGAAATGCCAATACTTTCCAAAACTGATATTTATGACAAACAGTATAGTTGGGAATTCAATTTTGGTAGAGGAATCCATATAGAAGAATTTTCTACTAGTGTCAATCAGCGTCAAATGACTATCCAATTGCTTGATAATGAGTCTGTCAAAAAACATATTGATCAAGGTTTTAGATATATCCATTTTGGTTGTGTCCAAATAGCTGTCAAGCCTATGGTCAGATTAGGTCTTGATTGTCCAATTATGCTTGCTTTAAGAGATAAATCTTTTATCCATTTCAGAGATTCTTTATTAGCTCTGGCAAATACTAATATTTGTCAAGGTCCAATTTATTTCATCTGTTTTCCAAATTTGAGTAAAAATCTTGAGGATCCTCATATCCTTGAATCTTTAACTCTAGATATCAATATTTCCAAAGATCTTCAAAAAGAAGGTGCTAGAAACTTTTCCATTATTTATCGTGTTTATTACAAACTTTTAAATACTCAAATGAATCCAAGGTGTAGAATACGTTTTGCTCCTGGTCAAACTATGATTTTTAAGGTTGAACATGGCAAAGCAACTACTCATACTCCAGAAGCTCTTCCGTGGGATAAAGTTACTATTCCTGATGAATGACAACTTCAAACCCCACCAATTCCAAAATCTTTGAAAGAATCAAAGGTTGAACAAATAGTTGAAGAACCAGACGGCAGAGTTCTTATTCGATTTAATTCGAGTAGGGAGTTTCCATCTTCTTCTTCCAATTATGACTTTTAAAGTGCAAGATCTTCTTGTTCTTTTGAAAGGTCAAGTACTTTTCCAAATACAGATGATTTTCCATCTACTTCTCAAAATTATAAAGTTTTTGAAAAATCTCCCATACCAGAAATAGTTGATGAAAATGATTTTCCATCACCAACTAAGTCTGAAATGAGACCTCCAAATATCTCCAGTTTGAATGTTATTACTAAAGGTGGATTCCAAATTAACAAATCAATGCTTTCAAATGATTTTGAAGCTCCAGTAAATCATGAAAAAAGACTTTGGTTTTTCTCCAATTTTGATAAACCTGCTACAGAATTTATCCGTGAAAAATACTATGCAAAATTAAATGAGTTATCTGCAAATATTTCATTTTTCACATGGCTTCCAATTTACTTAAGTAATTTGAAAATTCCTTATCCATTTTCTGATTTATGTGTTAAGTCAAATATTGCTCAAAAATGGGTTCTCAAAAATGGTGAATTAGTTTCATCCATTCATCCTCCATTAACAGGTTTACGAGTTCCTTCGGTAGAAGGTGGAACTGTGAAGCTGCTCCATATAATGTAGGAAGAGATGCTGATGATAAGTCAGGTTCTACTTTAGGGGATATCAAAAAGGTTTATGAACAAAATAATTTTTCAAATACAATTTTACATACAATTTCCAAACAAGTTGATCAAATATCGACTCAAATTAATTCTTTATCTTCAAAAAATTCTGATTATGAGTCTTCAAAAGAGATTGATGATCTATCAAAAAAGTTAAATGGAATTTCTCTTAACGAAGGACGTCCATCAACTTTTCGAAATGAGATTTCCAGACCCCTTATTCATGTTCCAATTAATTTTTCAGTTTCAAAAGGACTTGGAAATAGTAACAAAACACTTTTGAAAAGAATTTCTGAAAAATTAGATAACAACATCACGTGTCTAGAAAAGGATAAAAAGGTAAAAGAAATTGCTGAAAACTTTTCTTCTGGTGATAAATTTCCAAAAGAATTTGTTTCTTCAATAAAAACCCAAGATCTTCAGAGAGAAATCAGTCAAATAAAATCTCAAATTAAAGATCTTGAGCACAATGATTTTTCAAAAGAAACTTCTGAATCCCCTCTTCCAATAGCTTCTCAAACAATTCAAAAGGTCAATTACCAACAATGGTATTGTCCAATTAAATTAATTATTGATCATGATTTTCAAATAAAATGTGTTGCACTATTTGATAGCGGTGCTGATCTCAATTGTATTAAAGAAGGACTAATACCTTCTAAATACTATGAGAAAACCACTGAACATTTGTCCAGTGCTAATGGACAAAAACTCCAGATTAGGTATAAACTTTCCAAAGCTTATGTTTGTAATAATGATTATTGTTTTAAAACTTCTTTTACTCTTGTTAAGGATATTAATAATAATATTATCCTTGGCACACCATTTTTAACTCAAATTTATCCATTTTCGATAAACAAAATTGGTATTCATACTTCTATTTTCGGGAAGCAAATTTCTTTCAAATTTGCTACTCCATTACAAAATAAATAAATTCATTCTCTCAAAACTACTTTAATTTCTTCAAAAAAGAAGCAGATTTTCTTTTTAAAAGAAGAAATTTCTTTTCAAAGGATTGAGCAGCAACAGCAAAATCCTAATATTCAAAATAAAATAAGGAAATTCCAAGAGACACTTCAGAAGGAAGTTTGTGCAGATATTCCAAATGCTTTTTGGGAAAGAAAGAAACATATCATTTTTCTTCCCTATGAAAAGGATTTTTCAGAAACACAAATTCCTACTAAGGCTCGACCAATTCAAATGAAACAAGAATTACTTGAAACTTGTAAAAAAGAAATTCAAGTACTTCTTGTAAAAAAAAAATTCAAGTACTTCTTGACAAGAAGTTGATCAGGCCTTCCAAATCTCCTTGGTCTTGTGCCGCTTTCTATGTCATGAATCAGGCAGAAAAGGAAAGAGGTGTTCCAAGACTAGTTATTAATTATAAACCTCTTAATAAGGTCCTTCAGTGGATTCGATATCCGATTCCTAACAAAAAGGATCTTCTTAATAGGCTTTATGATTCAAAAATATTTTCCAAATTTGATATGAAAAGTGGATTTTGGCAAATTCAAATTGCTGAAAAGGATCGTTATAAAACGGCTTTTACAGTTCCATTTGGTCATTATGAATGGAATGTAATGCCTTTTGGTTAAAAAAATGCTCCATCAGAATTTCAAAATATTATGAATGATATTTTTACTCCATATACTACATTTACTATTGTTTATATTGATGATGTTCTTGTTTTCTCTAATTCTATTGATCAACATTTTAAACATTTGCATATATTTCTCCAAATTATTAAGAAGAATGGTTTAGTTGTTTCTGCTCCAAAAATAAAACTTTTCCAAACAAAAATTCGATTTATTGGTCATGATATTTATCAAGGAACAATAAAACCAATTGCTAGAGCAATTGAGTTTGCTGATAAATTTCTAGACGAAATCAAAGACAAAACACAATTACAAAGGTTTCTTGGGTGTTTAAATTATATTTCTGATTTCTTTCCAAATTTGAGACAGTATTGTGCTCCATTATACAAACGTTTACAAAATAATCCATGCCCATGGACAGAAGAACATACTAAGATTGTTCGTATGCTTAAGTCCAGAGTCAAAACACTCCCATGTTTAGGATTACCACATCCAAATGCTTTTATGATTGTAGAAACTGATGCCTCTGATGAGGGTTATGGAGGTATTCTTAAACAAAGAATAGAACCCAAAGTAGAACAATTAGTTCGTTTCCATTCTGGTTTATGGTTAGGAGCTCAAAAGGGTTACTCCACTGTTAGAAAAGAAGTGTTGTCCATAGTTCTTTGTATTTCCAAATTCCAAGATGATCTTTACTGCAAAAGATTTCTTTTACGAGTAGATTGTAAATCTGATAAAGAAATTCTTCAAAAAGATGTTCAAAATATTGTTTCCAAACAAAATTTTGCAAGATGGCAAGCAATTCTGTCTGCCTTTGATTTTGATATAGAATTTATACGAGGAGAAAATAATTCTCTTCCTAATTTCCTAACCCGTGAATTTTTGCAGGGACATCCAGGATGAGAAGTCCAAAGACTTCTAACTATTGGAAACAACTTCCAAAATACCACCTTCAAAAATTTCCCATTTTACTCCACAGTATACCTTCTACTTCCAAAAACCATTCTCGACTATTACCCAAATCTTATACCCCTTTATCCAATCACCATTATTATTTCAGAAAACATTTACCATTTCCCAAGCAACTCTTCAAACACCTTAACAGGCTTCCAAATGATTTACAATTGATTATCCTTAAGTTGATTCGTTTCAATCTATGTTATTCCAAATTCCTGTCAAAACATGCTATTCTCCGCCATTATCTTTGGCGTTTTTAGGGTTTTTCCGGTATATTTGACAAGGGTTTTTACCTATATACTAATGACCTCACCAGAGATAGTCCATACTTCCTCACATGGAGATATGGGTTAGTTAGAAAATTTTATGATATTCCAGATCCTAAATCTGAATTTTTCCAAGAGTTCTCCAAATTTCAACAATACATTTTTTCTACCATTTATTCCATTAGATGGTATGAGTGGATTTATGATGAAATTATTTGTGCCAATGTTGAAATGGATAATGGGAAATTAAAACCAGCCCATTATTTGATTTTCATCAATACTCTATTATGTATTCCGCGTATTATCCCTTCTCAAAAGAACCCCACTCAAGCCCGAGCTCAAGGGTTTGCTTCCATTTGTGACAACTTAACACACATTCTTTGTAACCATCAAGAACACCACAAAGAACCACTTACTATTATCCATTGTGGAAACACAATTGTTGTTTTCCCTTATTCCTTTAACAAATATTTTACCGGAATTCAACATACTGAATCTACATCTCAATATTTATCCAACATATATAATGGCAAATACTTATCTGCTGAAGGTCAGGTCTACTTTTCTCAGTTTTTACGATTTTTAAAAAAAATTATGGTAGCCCGGTGGTTTTCTACCACGCAAAAATCATGGCAAAAAGAATAAGAAAGATCCCGCTAAGTGTAATTATTTTACACTTAGGCAAAAGTTAGGGATATTATTCTAGATTACAGGTGTCCAACTTTATCTCCAGAAGAATACAGACAGGTGTACAAAGTTAGTTCCAGTTGTCCAGCACGAAATTTTCAGCAAATTCCAAAAAAGTGAATAGTGAATAGTGAACAGTACTATGAATAGTACTTTCGGAAAGTTTTCAAAAATTGTCAAAAGTTTCAAGCGCACTTCAAGTTTGTTTCCAGAGCACTACAGAGCACTACAAAAGCAACGGTGAAAATGTATCCAGCTGTCCATTATCTACAAAAGCAAATAGTTTTACTTCAATAATTGTATGAATTTGCTTTATGAATTTGTTTGTATCCCTTCCCCTGAGTCTATAAAAATTAAAGACTCACTTATTTCCATTGTAATCCAGAGCAAGTTTTAGAAATTTTATAGCAAGTCTAAGAGAGAAAAAGTGAAAACTCAAAAAATTGTAATACTTTGAAGTTATCAATATAATTATCAAGTTCCATATCATCCTTTCTTCTCTTTTACTTCTGTAAGTTCTGCTGCTCTCACTCCAACTTTTAGTTTCCATATTAGTTTTAGTTTTAATTGTGTATTTTCCATTTAAATTGGTTCAGTTCTTAGAGCTAGTTTGCCCTTCCCCTGTCCTGGGTCCCTTCTTGGTATCTGGGTCCATTCTTGGTATCTGGGTCCCTTCTTGTCTAAGAGACAAAGAGTGAAAACTCAAAAAATTGTAATACTTCAAAGTTATCAATAATATTCCAAGTTTCAGTCATCCTTTCCTCTCTTCTACTTGGAAAGTTCTTCTTTGCTCTCCACTCCAACTATTAGTTTCCATATTAGTATTAGTTTTAATTGTGTATTTTCCATTTAATCTGGCTCAGTTCTTAGAGTTTATCTGCCCTTCCCCTAACCTGGGTCCCTTCAAGAAGGGACCCAGTAGAAGGAACCCAGGACAGGGGAAGGGCAGATTAACTCTAAGAACTGAACCAGATTAAATGGAAAATACACAATTAAAACTAATACTAATATGGAAACTAATAGTTGGAGTGAGAGCAGCAAGAACTTACTGAAGTAGAAGAGATGAAAGGATGATTGAAACTTGGAATATTATTGATAACTTTGAAGTATTATAATTTTTTGAGTTTTCACTCTTTCTCTCTTAGACTTGCTATGAAAGCTCTAAAACTTGCTCTGATTCTTATTCGATTTAATTCGAGTAGGGAGTTTTCATCTTCTCACTAGAGGAAAAAAAAGAAAGGGCTGCGGTGCAAGGGCTGCGTTTTTTGAAAAACGCAGCCCTTAATAGTGAAGGGCTGCGGTTAGCCCAAAAACCGCAGCCCTTCGTTTACGAAGGGCTGCGGTCAATGCAAAAACCGCAGCCCTTTTAGTGAAGGTCGCAGCCCTATAAGTAATAAAGGGCTGCGGTTAGCCCAAAACCGCAGCCCTTTATGGGCTTTTTTTTATTTTCAAAAGAAATTAGCGGGCTCAACTTATTAGGGATCTCACAATCTCCTCTCACGGATCTCACAATCTCCTCTCACAAATCTCACCCTTCCTTCTCTCTCACCCTCCTCCCTTCTCCCTCCTTCCGGCAGCACCACGACGCAACATCCCTTCTGCTCGTCGGAGCTTCCTTCTCCTCCGCTCTCGTCGTTGTTGTTGTGTGTTGGTGTCGTGGTTCCCTCCCCTGTCCCGTGTTTCTCTCTCCTCTATTCGTGCTTGCTGTTGCCACTCACACAGTCACACCACACCCCCTGCCTCTCTCCGACATCGGCTGTGATCGCCACCTCGTCGCTGCGCCTCCTTCCCTCACTCTTCTCTCTCCCCTCACTCTCCTCCTCCTTTCGTTTTCGTCGCTCGACCACCGGTGCTGCAGTGGTTGTATCGTCAACTTCCTTCCATTGTTCACATTTCTCACCCAACTAACCTTGATAAAGCTCGTCGTCTTGGTTACAAGGCCAAGCAGGTAATTTCATCTTCCTTTTTTTGTTGATGATGTAATTTTCAGTTATTGTTTAATGTAATATGTGGTTTTCTTTTTGTGGGTTGATGTATTTTTTTGGAGAATTGGAGTTTTGGATCTGTTTGTATTTTGAATGATTTGTTTGAAATGATAAGGTTTGCCCTTTTCTTTTGTATTTATGATAAGGTTTGTGAGCTAAGTTTGATTAATGTAATTCAATAATTTGGATTCATGTATATAAGATGAAGAATCAGTTTATTAAGTTAAGGTGTTGTGGTATTTTATTGGATTTAGGATCATGATAATGAAGTTCCATTTAAATTGTGATTAGTAATAGTATGAATGTTTGTTTTTTGACTGTAAGTTTCGATTATGTTGTTCATTCGTTTTTTTGTTATTTTCCCTGTTGTAAATTTCTTGATATATTTAGGAGTAAAAAAATGCAAAAAAAATTTTTTTTTTTTGTTTTTTTGGGTCAAAAGGGCTGCGGTTTTGGTAAAAACCGCAGCCCTTTATACAAAGAAGGGCTGCGTCTTAGGCCCAAAACCGCAGCCCTTCCATTATGGAAGGGCTGCGTTTTAGGCCCAAAACCGCAGCCCTTCCATTATGGAAGGGCTGCGTTTTTGGGCCTCAACCGCAGCCCTTCGTTGTGAAGGGCTGCGGTTTAAAAACGCAGCCCTTCACTTTTAGTGAAGGGCTGCTACGAAAAGGGCTGCTGCCCAAAAACGCAGCCCTTTGGGCTGTTTTGACCGCAGCCCTTCCGTTTTTTTCCACTAGTGTCTTCTTCCAATTATGACTTTCAAAGTGCAAGATCTTCTTGTTCTTTTGAAAGGTCATGTACTTTTCCAAATACAGATGATTTTCCATCTACTTCTAAAAATTATAAAGTTTTTGAAAAATGATTTTCCATCACCAACTAAGTCTGAAATGAGACCTCCAAATATCTCCAGTTTGAATGTTATTACTAAAGGTGGATTCCAAATTAACAAATCAATGCTTTCAAATTATTTTGAAGCTCCAATAAATCATGAAAAAAGACTTTGATTTTTCTCCAATTTTGATAAACCTGCTACATAATTTATCCGTGAAAAATACTATGCAAAATTAAATGAGTTATCTGCAAATATTCCATTTTTCACATGGCTTCCAATTTACTTAAGTAATTTGAAAATTCCTTATCCATTTTCTGATTTATGTGTTAAGTCAAATATTGCTCAAAAATGGGTTCTCAAAAATGGTGAATTAGTTTCATCCATTCATCCTCCATTAACAGGTTTACGAGTTCCTTCGGTAGAAGGTGGAACTTGTGAAGCTGCTCCATATAAAATAGGAAGAGATGTTGATGATAAGTCAGGTTCTACTTTAGGAGATATCAAAAAGGTTTATGAACAAAATAATTTTTCAAATACAATTTTACATACAATTTCCAAACAAGTTGATCAAATATCTACTCAAATTGATTCTTTATCTTCAAAAAATTTTGATTATGAGTCTTCAAAAGAGATTGATGATTTATCAAAAAAGTTAAATGGAATTTCTCTTAACGAAGGACGTCCATCAAAATTTCCAAATGAGATTTCCAGACCCCTTATTCATGTTCCAAATCATTTTTCAGTTTCAAAAGCCCTTGGAAATAGTAACAAAATACTTTTAAAAAGAATTTCTGAAAAATTAGATAAAAACATCACGTGTCTAGAAAAGGATAAAAAGGCAAAAGAAATTGCTGAAAACTTTTCTTTAGGTGATGAATCTACATCCCAAATTAATCCAATTTATCGCAAAAACTGGAACAATAATCCAATGCGAAATTATTATTCCAGACCTACTCCTCCAGATCTTCAATTTGAAGAACGAGGAACCTATGGTCCTCAAAATGTTTATTCTGGTGACCAACTATATGACTGGAATATAGATGGTAGATCAGAATCTGAAATTGCTAAGGTTTTACACGAAATGTGTATTGCAGCTAATGCATATTCTTCCAATGATTTTACAATCGATCAAATTGCTGTAGCTATAATGAATGGTTTTTCAGGTCAATTAAAAAACTGATGGGATCATACTTTCAACGCAGACCAACAAAAAGGAATTTGTTATCATGAAAATGAGAAAAAAGAAAAAGATGGATTTACTCTTTTAATTCAAACTATTTGTCTTCATTTTCTTGGTTCCACAAAAGATTCCATAAAGTCCAACACATTAGTATTATCAAATCTTCGATGTCCAACTTTAAGTGATTATCGTTGGTACAAAGATACGTTTTTAAGCAATGTTCTTGTCATATCTGATGCTCAACAATCATTCTGGAAAGAAAAAATTATTTCAGGACTTCCAAATCTATTTGCTCAAAGGATTTTGCAAAAATTAAAAGAAGCTACAAACAAGGAAACAATTCCATATGATGATTTAACATATGGCCAATTGTTTGCTTTTGTCAAAAAAGAAGGATTATCTATTTGCAATGAGCTAAAGATCCAATCTAAGTATGGAAATGAAAAAACTCAGCAAAGAAGAGAACTTGGATCTTTCTGTGAAGCCTTTGCCTTTGAGAAAATCCAAGCCTCTTCAACTGTTCGCAAATAGAGACTCAAACAAGTTCAAAATTTTCGTCAAAGGAAAGTTCCATCTTCTGAAAAGTTCTACCAAAAGAAAACATTTCCAAAAGAATTTTCAAAAAAGGATTTTACAAAGATTATTTGTTACAAATCTGGCAAACCTGGTCACAAAGCAAATAATTTCAATTTCAAAAATAAGATTAATGAGATTTTTCAGGATAATCCAGATTTCAGAGATAACCTCTTAAATGTTTTCCAATTAAATCAGAGTGGGCCAGAAGAATCTAATCATTCTGATTCTGATCACGTTATTTATCAATTAGATTATGATTAGGATTCCGATGATTTTAATTCTGATCATTCTCTCCAATTTTGTTCCAAAGGACTTTGTGTTATTTCAAAAAAAGACCAAAAGAAGGAATTACTTCTCAATATTATTGAAAAAAATTCCAGATAGCAATCTTCAAAAATAGTATCTTAAAAGATTAAGAGAAATTGTTTTGAAATCTTCTCCACTTGAAGAAAAGCAAAAACAAGTTTCTTTTAGTCTTCAAAAAATACTTGATGATTCTCCATTTCATCAGAGTGGGCCAGAAGAATCTGATCATTCTGATTCTGATCACGTTATTTATCAATTAGATTATGATCAGGATTCCGATGATTTTAATTCTGATCATTCTCTCCAATTTTGTTCCAAAGGACTTTGTGTTATTTCCAAAAAAGACCAAGAGAAGAACAGTATCTTGAAAGATTAAGAGAAATTGTTTTGAAATCTTCTCCACTTGAAGAAAAGCAAAAACAAGTTTCTTTTAGTCTTCAAAAAATACTTGATGATTCTTCATTTCATCAAACTTTTATTTCTCCAGTTAATACTCATGATCTTCAAAATGAGGTGATTCAAATAAAATCTCAGATTAAAGATCTTGAGCAAATTATTTTAAATCTCCAAACTAAAGATTTAGAACTTGAAGCAAAAATTTCTCTTTTTCAAAATTCCAATTTTTAGGTAGGAAATTTTCAGAACGATCTCCTATACCAAATGATTCTATCCAGACTTCTGAAACTCATATTGATACTGACAAATTTCTTCAAATTATTCAACGTTTCAATTATCAAAAATGGTTTTGCCCAATTACATTAGTTATTGATCATAGCTTCCAAATTAACGATGTTGCATTATTTGATAGTGGTGCCGATCTTAACTGCAATAAAGAAGGATCAATTCCTTCTCGGTATTATGAAAATGCCACTGAACACTTGACAATTGCTAATGGTCAAAAACTTCAAATTAGATATAAACTTTCTAAAGCTTCTATTTTCAATAATGATTATTATTTTCAAACTCCATTTACTCTTGTTAAGGATCTAAATTATAACATCATTCTTGGCACTCCATTTTTAACTCAAATGTATCCATTTTCGGTAGATGAAGTAGGTATTCATGCTTTCATAAATGAAAAGCCAATTTCTTTCAAATTTTCTGCTAAATTACAACATAGTGAGGTCCATCGTCTTCAAACTAATTCCATTTATAAACAAATCAATATGATTTCTGCAGGGACGAACAGGATGACAGGTTCTAAGGTTCCTGCTTCCATACAACAGAAAGAGAAAGGTATAGTAATCCATCTTACAGGAAGAATTCCTGTCTCCACAAACCAATTTTTCAATTTATCTGATTTCCCTCAAATTTCCTATGCCCAAACAATATCACAAACAGCTTCTCAAACAACCCATCCAAATGCCACTGATATTTCTTACCATCAAAAAACCGAATATAATACTTTATTTTTAACCAATTTTACCTCCAATAGATTTTCCTCTCATGAAGAATTTAACCACAACATATCCGATTATGTCCAAAAAATACTTCCAGATGGTTTTAATTGGTTTCCTTTTGAAATCACTAAACCAATTCAATATTATCAAAATATCCTTCGTGACACAAATTCCTGTCACATTAAGGATAATATTAACACCTCAACAAATTATTCCAAATGCCTGATTTTCCATGTTATATCCAGTACAGAATGGAAGACTTCCCATTCTTCCCTCTCAAACATCAAAACCTTTTCTTCTAACCTTCTTGATCCAAAACTTCCACAACATTATAACTTTTATGATTATGTACAAGCATGGTATTGTGCATTTTTATTCCAAAGTTATGATCATTCTTGGTTTTTCAGTTTCCATCCAGACTGTCTCCAGAAAAATAAAATATTTCCAGTATGGTTCATTGAATGGTGGGAAAGATATGGCGCAATTCCAGATATCCTCCCAGAGGAACTTCAAAATCCTTTCCAGCTTTATTCATCAAAAGCTAAATTTCCAGAAGGATTTGAGTTCTCCAGTATTATTTATTTTTGTCAAATATTCCGAATTTCATGGATTATGTGCTGGAATTATTCTCTTTGTAGAATGATTGATTCCAGACCTTTTTCCTGATTCGAGAATATCGGGTCAAATGGTGGAAAAATTTCAAGGTATATCCAAATATGCAGGACTGTGTCTCTCAATATCTCCAACATGGTTTATCTGCCCTCCATGACTATAATAAATGGACTAAGCAGAGTTTCCATCAGTACAAACAAATCCAAGCAGCTCCTCCACAAAAAACATTACATTCTCCTTCCTCATCAACAACATCCAAAGCCAAAATTAAAGCTCCAATAGACAAGGCTGAACTTTTTGTTCAGTTTCTCCAGTTTATTAGCCACACTAAAAAAACCTAAACATCCAATAGTTCCAGTTCTTCTGAGGCCTCTAGCCCAGATGTGTATGGTGGCCCATGTGCCCAAGATCCATTTGATTTTTGAAAAGAAAAGAAAGATCCCGCTAAGTGTAATTATTTTACACTTAGGCAAAAGTTAGAGACATTATTCTAGTTTACAGGTGTCCAAGTTTATTTCCAGAAGAATACAGGTGTACAAAATCCGTTCCAGTTGTTCAGCACGAAATTTCCCGCAAATTCCAAAAAAGGTGAATAGTGAACAATAAAAAGCGGTCGATGAACAGTACCATGAAAAGTACTTTCGTCGAAATTTCAAAAGTTTGTCCAAAGTTTCAAAAGTTTGTCAAAAGTTTCAAAGCGCACTACTAAAAGCAAAGGAGGACGTTTATCCAGCTGTCCATTATCTGTAAAAGTAAATAATTTTACTCCAATTATTGTACTTATTTGCTTTTGAAATTTTGTTTGTATCCCTTCTTCTGAGTCTATAAATAGACTCACTTATTTCCATTGTAATCCAGAGCAAGTTTTAGAGCTTTTATAGCAAGTCTAAGAGAGGGAGAGTGAAAACTCAAAAAATTGTAATACTTCAAAGTTATCAATACAATTCAAAAGGTCAATTACCCTTTCCTCTCTTCTACTTCAGTAAGTTCTTGCTGCTCTCACTCCAACTATTAGTTTTCAGATTAGTATTAGTTTTAATTGTGTATTTTCCATTTAATCTGGTTCAGTTCTTAGAATTAATATGCCTTTCCCCTGTCCTGGGTTCCTTCTTATATATATATATATATATATATATATACATATACATATACATACATATACATATACATATACATATATATATGTATATATATATGTATATATATGTATATATATATATATATATATATGTATATATATATGTATGTATATATATATATATATATATATATATATATATATGTATATGTATATATATATATATGTATATATATGTATATGTATATGTATATATATATATGTATATATATATATATATGTATATGTATATATATATATATATGTATATATATATATATATATATATATATATGTATATATATATATATATATATATGTATATATATATATATATATGTATATATATATATATATATATATATATATATATATATATATATATATATATATATATATATGTATATATATATATATATATATATATTACGCAAATTAGATCGTTACAATAACGATTCTTCATACGAATCCTACCTTGATAAAGGTGATTATGGCGCTGAATCTTCAACGGCAACTTCTAAGTTGGTTTTGGAGCCTGATGTTTCTGACGTGAAGTACGTTATTGTGACGCGTGAATCTGATGCTAGAGCAACAAAGAAAATTGATTGCTGTGTGGTTGACAAAAAATCGCACAAAAGTCCCTTGTTATTCATGATGAAACTTCTTGTGGTGGAGATTCAACCGAAAAGGCAACTGATTCTGAGTCAGAATCCAATGCAAAAGGATCTGCTTGTTGATTTTGTGGGATCTCATCTATGGGTGACTACTTTCTAACTTTGTGACTCAAATTTCTATTAGATCTTGATGATCTATGTTGATATATGCATTGCGTGTGGGAATTTAGCTGCTGGCTTTCTATTTATATGCAACTTTTTATGTGTTTCGATTGTTTTATGCTTAAGTTTGTCATATACCTTTGTTTTGTTCTCTTTATGGCTTTATGGTGCTGTTTTGGAGATAATGCATTGGTTAAATGTTGTGGATTGACCTGCTGGTGGTGTTTTATGAGTAGTTGTTGCAATTTTAGGGTATTTTATACCTTGATTTTGTTTCATTTATGCCTTTAAGTGATGTTTTTATGATCATGCATGGATTAAATGTTGGTGATATGGATGATTGTGGTCCTTTTTTTAGTAGTTCTAGATATTGTAGTGTGTTTTATGATTAGGTGTGTCATATACCTTGATTTTGTTCCGTTTATGCCTTTAAATGATGTTTTTATGATCATTCATGGATTAAATGTTGGTGATATGGATAATTTTAGTGCTTTTTTAGTAGTTCTAGATGTTGTAGTGTGTTTTATGATTAGGTGTGTCATGTACCTTGATTTTGTTCCATTTATGCCTTTAAGTGATATTTTTATGATCATTCATGGATTAAATGTTGGTGATATGGATGAATGTTGTAACACCCCGACAATTCTCTATTTTAAAACATAGAGAATTACCAAAGTATTATCGCCCGTGTGATAACGTATCGGCTTTCTCAGAATTTTGCAGCGGAAATAAATAAAAAACTTGAAAACATAATTAAACTTAGTCAACCACAAAGTCAACTCCAAAACCAAACCAAACCAAGTCAAACCAACATAAAAGTCAGACTGACAAAAGCATAACTAAACCAAAAGTATAAAAGTATTAAAAGAAGCTAAAACATAAGCTCTCCAGACTGATTCCCAGAAACCCAATGGATGCATCATCTTCAAACCTGGAATGGACGATGCTTTATTGATCCTAAATGACTGTTCACCAAATAGGGTCATCACAGGATCAATAAGGCGCAACCATGATCGACACACATAAAAGCACGTAATCAGCAAAGTTGAGTACTTACATGATAAATAAACCACATAACCAAATCGTGATACTAATAAGCATTAAATCAGGGATAAAATAATAACATAATAAAATATCAGACTCACTATACTGAACTTGACTCCACAAAACCAATATATTATTTTATTAATAAATTGAATAGTCAATGGATAGAGTTGTCCAACCAAAATATGTCTTCAATTTAGAAGACGAAGTACGGGCGCGACTCCGTACTGCCGCGACCAACGATATCGAGGTACTAATTAAATAAAATAGGACACGGTGATCAATCCGGTCCCAAGAAAAGTTATGGGCTACCACCATGTACTCCAACTCATACTAGTCCAACACTTCAGACGTGCACACTACAAGAAAAGGCTAAATCAACGACTGCTTCACTGCGACGGTTTGAATAACGGTCGTTATTATTGCACCCAACGACTGTTTTAAACCGTCGTTGCCACCGATTGCCTTTAAAGTGAACAGCGACGGATAAACAGTCATTAATCAGCGACCGTTTAAAACAGTCGTTGATTTTATTATTTTAAATTTTAGATTTTTTTTAGCTTAGGTGACTGTATTAAACGGTCGCTGATGAAAAAGGGGTTAAAATAAAGTTGGCCTCTTTGTTGTTAAACGACTGTATTCATTCATTCATTTTCAAAACACAAAAGGAAGAGGAGGGCGCGCGAATTGAAGAAGCCATTGAAGGCCAAGGTCAAACCTCCACCTTCCTCCAACGACCGGCGACAGCCCATTTTCGCTCTCCTTGCCGCCGGTAATTCCTGAAACTTCATGTTTTTTTTTGTTACTCATCAAACCCAAAAAATTGGGTTTTTGGGATATAGGTGGCCAACACCACCGTACGCCGGCCGTTTTAATCCGTCGCCGCTTCTAAATCTTTCTCCTCGCCGCCGGTAATACCCAAACCCTACTTATTTATTTTTTTTTTAATTTTTGGCACTCACCAAACCCCTGAATCATGTGAGATACGATGTTAGAAGTGTTTTTTTGGATGATGTAGAATTTTTCATATGCTAGTAGTGTTTTTTAATTTTCCTCCCATGGTTTTTGAATGTATCGCTTTTTATGATGATTTGGTTTGCTGTTGAATATCTCCAGCGAAACTAAACTAGGAATGAAGCATCTGGTGGTTTCTTAAATCTCAGAGGTGATTTCAATTCTTATTAAAGTATGTAATATAGAATTATTTTCTTGAAAACTGGATGAATATGATGTCATTATTGGCAGGTAGGTAAATGTTTTTTTGGAGTCAATTTAGTCCAACTTTGCCTCCATCTTGGTTTAATCCATTTATTGTAGCTTCAAAATACTAAAAATAATGGTGTAGAAGTTAGAACAACGTATAAGAACACCTAAAACCGGAAATGGGGTAGAATAGAAAACAACAGATGGAGTAATACCTTAAAGTATGCAATACAAACATACTAATCCTGGCTACAATCATGTCTCTACCTGACAAAATTAGGTTCAGCAAACCTCAATGTCTTTGAATCTGTTTATAATTTGCCGTTGATTACAAGTTACAAATGGTGTTATGCTTCTTCAACATCTTCCGAATGGCTAAGGGAGGTTTCCACCCTGTTGTTGATAGTTCATCTGTGTGAGTTATGCACTTATGCCTTTGGCTAACTCGCGCACTGACGTTAGAGCTTGTGTCTGAAAGATGCTCAATTATGTCCTCCTGGCTCCTATTGATGGGCCAACGATGGGAGCAACTTTCTTCAATGGAGTAAGCCTGCCTTCACAAGAAGGCTGAACAGCTTCTGTAGGTGTTAATTTTACCAAAGTAAATATGGACTGTTTGTGCAAGCTTTACAGAAGTGTAGGAACTTGTTAAAGTTGATTTTATCATGAACGATTGTAAATAAAGTGTTCATGTCTCTTTAAGGTGTTGTATTACATGTATATGTATCTAATATAATGTGGTAGCACAAATATGAGATTCAGACTTGTGTAGCAACTGTGATGTCCCAAAACAAATACATGTAACATCCATTATATAGTGATCACCTGAAATCATGGTATCAAGTCTAATATTTGTTTTTTTAGGTAATCATGTCTAATCCTAAGGGGCGCGGAGGTCGAGATGGCTTAGGTGGAAGCCAAGGTCGTGGGAATTTGATTCCCAGGGAGCTTTTTTAGTCACCAGAACCACAAGAAAAGCAGATCCCTATCTCATAGACACAGGGAGATGATTCACAGGCACATGACTTTGGTAACCACGTACCGGAGACTTCGAACAGTCATATGGAGGAAGGTGAAGGGTCAAACCGTGCACCAAAAAAGGTTTTAAGCCCTACTGGATTGTGGTAAGTTTGTAAGCTAATATATGCTTCATGATATTTGTATCAAATGATATTCACAATTCACGTGTTTGTTTGGTTTTCAATTCAGGTTTGATGATAACAAGGTTAGTGTGTCCATCACTGACATTTTCCAGGGCCATTTTCGAAAACCTTGGTTCAATTACAGTGAGGTAGACAATGCCACAAAGAAGCATTGGTGGAACTCATTCACAGTATGTATGAATCACATTATGAAGAATGAAATTGATTATATTAGTTTATTAACAACTTAGTTTAATGTTTGATTAAAGGGTCTTTACGATTGGGCTCCTGAGTTAGATGGCCGAGTGAGGAAGGCTTACAAGATGAAAGCTGCAGATCGTCTGAGAGACTTGCGATACTGGGCGCTTAAGAAAGCCAAAGAAAGGCCAAAATGGTTGGGGGAGACCATCTACAAAGCCATGAAGAAGAGAAGTCAAGACCCCACGTTTCTGGAAAAACCAGAAAAGGCGAAGAAGAACCGAAGAGGTGGCTCCCTGTCTAATCCAATTGAGCCGTCACTGTAACAGCCCGCACACCCGAGCTGCTAGCTAATCACACTTAACATTCATAAACCTCATTTATCATTAATAAACCTCAAATACATTATCTTGCAGCAGAAACATAACCTTACAAATCGATCCTGGGACCTGTGGGTTATGGGCCCACAACAACCAACCAGAATATAAATACAATTACATGAAACGATCAAACCGAATCTCTGAAATAATACAATAATACGCTACAGGAATTTCTCTCTTAATTAACCCATATAATATCCATTATAGCTCAAACGAGAATCATCTCCATCATTACACCTATGATCCTCTAACTTGACTCGAACCAGCTTCTAACATTTCCTGCAAAAATCACTATCACGAACTCTGCCCCCACTAGGACAGGTTCCAAGAACAACATCAGCAAAACTGAGTACACACTGTCCAGCTAAAAAATCTTTTTGGTGGCTTAAAACGTATTTACAGATTTTAAGTTTATCTTACGAGACATTTGAAAGCAAGAAACAGAAACGTCATAAATGAAAGAATCATATAACAAGATACTTAAACACAATTTACAATGTTACGTGTTTAAAATAATAATGTGAATTAATACCTCGCAAAATAAATAATATATATACTTTCATTTCGAGGAATCTATATGATCTCCCAAATCTTGTCATATTATCAGATATAGCAATATCTCCCATTTCTGTGTTTCAAAAGGAATAACCTCTAATTCAAATATGTGCAACATAGCTAATTCTTTTCATAAATTCCTAACGAGTTTCTTAGTAATTTATTCTCCTATTTGGCACATATATTCCATAACTTGGGTGAGTAAAACATCACTCCGAAAAATAAGTTTAAAATAACTTTTCACGAAACCACTTGCATATTCAAATACATATTCCATTTTCTTTCAGAAATCATATTATATATACTGGGGAAGAGAACACGAATAGAGTTGCCATTCTGGCGAATTCTCTAGACTTCTACAAGGGAAGTCTCCCTCTTCCATTATGTACTGCTTGCAAGACTTTTCAGGACATGCCCCCAGAATACAGAATATAAAATATACAGAATACAGAATGTTGTTCATCACTGCTCTAGCAGCTTCTTTCCCTCACAGAAACATAATTCATAATCCATTATTTTCTAAAACTCAATCCATACTTCTCGAGTTAAATATATCAAAATCTCATAACAGAATCGCATCAGAGTATTTCATATACAAACTCAAATTGTTTGGTATACACAGTATACTCGAGTTTCCAAAATCATAAATCAACTTCTTATAAAATCGATTTGACAAAAATTACTTATAGAAAGACTTTAAAAGAAATATAGTTCAATTCTATAAGTTTATTATAATAAGTCCAAATATAACTTACTAATCAGAATCCCAAAAGATTTATTGCTAGCTCCAATAGTTCTCATAAAACTCCAAGTATATAACTACATTTTCCTCGGTTTATAAATTATAGTGCACTTATCATCTGCAAAACAGTAGTTTACTTTTGAAATCTCTAACCTCAACCTTTTCATGACCAATGTCATCTCAGACTTACGAACTCAGATTAGGATATATTCTGAAATCTTGTATTACATCTAGAGCTTTCAACTCAAATTCATATTCCTCAAGCTTGGTAATTTAAGATACAATGTCATTCGCATTTCGAAATTCATATTTGAAACTCAAATCAATATTTACTTTTCTAACATAATATGTACTCAGGTTCTCCCAATAACTTGTGTGAATTAAACTCTTTATAGTTTCACACGCTTAGAACTATATATACATGAATAAGCGTATCTTCATCACTTATTTGAAGTATACTTAATCACTCAATTTCGGAAGATAGTATTTATACATATTGACAAATATATCCAAAATTCTCTCTTAATCTGCATAACCAGCAATTATTCATAACTGTTTCCATTAAATTGAAACACGAGCCATTAACCGACTCAGCTCAATATCCATAAAATAGACCAAGTATGTCATGGATAAATATCCTACGTAACTTTATATTTGTCCATGATATTTAAATACCAATAATACTTCAATGTATAATCATAATTACTGAATTCTTTATACAATCATAAACACGCGTTATAATTAACAAGAGAAATACAAATATCATATTACAACTTTGTAACTTATATTAAAGTTTAAAATAATCAGAAAATGCTTCCAGCAAATAACACAATAAGTCAATCACCACAATCACATTTTCGTTCGTAAATCATGCGATTCACAAAACCATATGAAATACCAAATTATTGTTCGAAGGTGGTAGGACATGTGTGTACCTTTACATGATCTCCAAGAATCATAACTTGCTCACCAACTTAACTTGAATCATTTATATAACCATAGCAATTCTCCAATATTCACCTCACAACAATAACATCAACAATTAACAACCATTCTCACTATAATTTTAGATAAACAAATTAACTTGCTCATACTTCTAATTTCTTCCATAAACTAACCACAACCCCTATATGCAAACCTTCTACTAATCCAATTTACTGTATCAATCTCTAACTCTAATCAACCTCATTCTAATTCATAGAGGATATTATCAAACAACATAGTTTATAAACAATCAGATTTTATAACTTAACTTTAAGAAGGATCAATATATACTATAAGCTCCAATCCATTAAATAAGAAGGAAAGATTCAATCTTTAATTTTAATAAACTCCTATCATAGCTGATTTGGCTAAGCAATAATAAGAAGTGAAACTATTAATGAAATCAGTCCAACAAAATTCATTAGAACTAGAATTTGAGATCTTGCAATAAAGAAGAGGAAGATGATGACTTAACTTATACTTCTTGAAACTAGAATTGGGTTTCCTTTTGAAATGAATCAACAACATGCAGAAAAGGGGAGGAACAACAACAGAACACCAATCAACCACAACAACAATGGCTCACCGGAGCACCAGCCCACGATGGCAGCAGAACTTCAGCCAAACGGCACCGGCAGAACGAATTGGGACAGCAGCACCGACAGAACAAATGGGAAAGAACGAAGGGCATCAGCCCAGCTGGTGGCAGCGACGCAACAACAGCAACGCACAACAGAGGAGAGAGAACCCGAGTATGAATGAATAAGGTGGAAACTTGGACGAGCTGCCGTTGAAGACTTCGGTTGCTGATGAAAAATTCGCATAATCAAAGCTAATACAATATGATTAACTTTTAATTAAAGCTGCTTAACAACTGGTCTATTACAGTCACACTTTCAGGGTTCTATTTCGGCGGCACAGCATGCTAGAAAGATGGTAAAAATGTTCCATATATACTACTTAGTTTAAATTACATTACATTTTCGGTATAAGTGAAAAACAAAGCCTTTGTTCAACAATGTGTACAGGCAAAGAGTAGAGGAGGAGTACTCCCTACCGCTCCCGAGTTGTTCTTGAAGACTCATTTTAAGACTGTTCCCGGAAAAGGAGAAATTCCAGCAAACAAGAAAGCAAAGCAAATCTCGGTACATACTTCTAAACATATATTTAAGTTAGTTTTGATTGAAATTGCAAAATATAGGCATGTTAGAACCAAATATAGGTCATTTTAGGACATTTTAGGCCATTTTGCTTGAAAATGAATGAATATGAGTAGTTTGAAGTTAGTTTAAATTATAAACACCTCAAACATCGTATATATAGTTAGTGTCATGTGTTTATAAGTAGTTTTGATTGAAAATACAAAATATAGGCATGTTAGAACCAAATATAGGCCATTATAGGACATTTTAGGCCATTTTACTTGAAAATGAATGAATATGAGTAGTTTGAAGTTAGTTAAAGTTATAAACACCTCAAACATCATATATATAGTTAGTTTCGTGTATTTAATAGTAGTTTTGATTGAAAATACAAATATAGGCATGTTAGAACCATGTATTGGCCATTTTAGGCCATTTTACTTGAAAATGAATGAATATGAGTAGTTTGAAGTTAGTTTAAGTTATAAACACCTCAAATATCATATATATATAGTTAGTTTCATGTGTTTATAAGTAGTTTTAATTGAAAATACAAAATATAGCCCATTTTATATAACTTGAATATGAGTACATTTAACCAAATGCAGGAGACATACAACAAGAAGCTGGATGATTGTACCACTCAGGGGTCACAGCCGAACCCTGATATGTTGTATTGAGAGACAGTTGGTGGGAGGAACAGAGGAAAAGTGCAGGGGTTGGGTCAGGGAGATCATTTGTACTATAACTCTTCATCTGGGCGAGGAGATGGCGGCTCTTCACAACCATATGAGCTGTCCATTTTTTCTCAGCTTGAGGCGCAGGTGGAGGCAAAGGTCGCTACACGGATGGAAAAGATGGAGGCAAGGGTCGCAGCACGGATGGAAGAGTCAAACCGGGCCCTCCTGCAGGAAATGATGAGGAACATGTCTAGTTTCGGCCACATGTTCTCAGGTTGCAACACAGGGCCCCCTCCACAACGCAGACCAGAAGATGACCCAGGATTTGGTGGTGGCAGTAGTACTACAGAGACACCCGTGACATTGTAGTTTTTTTGGTTTTGGCAACTATAGGTAACTAACTTATAGTTTCTATATAGTTAGTCTAACTATATGCATTTAGTGTCTATATTTATCGGCATCTAGCTTTGTTTCTAGAGGTGTCGGTATATTTTTTTGGAACCCGACTTCTACTTTATTTCCCGACACCGGGATCTATTTTGCGTACATATATTTAATCTAGGTAGTTTGTCTAACTATAGACATTTAGTGTCTATATTTATCGGCATCTAGCTTATTAGTTTCTAGATTTGTCGATATATATTTTTGTAGAACCCGACTTCTACTTTATTTTCCGACACCGGGATGTATTTTGTGTACATAAATTTAATCTATTTCATGTAATTATATAAGTATCTACGCATTTTGTAATAGATATTAAAATTGCATATTTTTTTAGTTGAAAATATTGAATGCGATGGAGGAACAGGTTTAGTGTAGTATATTTAGGTGCAGCCATGCAGGTACATGTTTAATTATAATTTGGAACATTATTATCTAATTAATGTAATTTAAAAAAACAACGACGGCTAAACAATCGCTGTAAAAGAAAGTAATGCTGCCACGGATGTAAAAGGTAACGACTGCTGGTAAATACTACCGACTGATTTATACCGTCGTTGATTCACCGTCCATTTTAAACCGTCGTTGATACAACGACTGTTTTAAACCGTCGTTGAATTAACGTCGGTTAAGAATCGTCGTTGTCTCAGCGACAGCTCTAAACTGTAGGTGACATATTCTCAACGTTGGTATTCAAAACAGTCGCTGATAAGAAAGAAAACCGTCGTTGATATTGTCACCGACGGCCTGACGGTCGTTGATTCCTAAATCAGCGACCATCGATGCAACGACTGTCAGTCAACGACTGTTGACCGTCGTTGATTTATCCAGCGACTGTTTTGAGTATTTCAGCGACGGTTTTAAACCATCGTTGATATCGTTTTTTCTTGTAGTGGCACAAGTCTAAAACTTATTGCTATTCACTTTTCACTTTAAGTATTAATATTTTTTTCGATGTTGGGACTCACAACAATAAGACAACCAACATAAATATCATGAATACACAAAGACTCCATTTTTTATCTTAGGATTAAATACTGTGATCATACATCTCAATTGACTCAGAATTAATCCCATTTATTTATTGACTAAAGTCAACAACCAACCAACCTTTATTTGTTGACTTAAATCAATAATCAATCAATCTGTCAATAGGTAAATATCCAACCTTACTAAACAAGGCCCACGGTCCTTATAAAGTAAATAATATAATAAATTCAAGGGAACAACATGATACATTTCATGATCCAATAAACAATACCTTCATTAATCCCTCATGTGAATTAATAAAATAAATGTTTCCAACCCACATGCTTACATCAATCATCCATACAAACATATGATACTCCATAATAGGCAACATGCTTCACACAACATTATAAAACATGCAAATTCACTTATATATAGGCCACATATGACCTATAAAAAGTTCCCTACACATGATACTATATCAATCCTAATCTTAGGACATGATACTAGTCTAAAAACACATAGGCATGTACGTACCTTGTGTAAACAATACTCAAAGTAAAGTCTCCGCCTACCAATTATCAAAACATTCAAGTATTAATACTCTAATAAAATTACAGCAACTTTAAGGTACTTTGAACTCTCTTAAAAAATATTTTAAAACTCTTTTAAACACTAAAACTTCAACCTTTAATATCCCTTAATATAGTACTACCAAAATAGTCATTTAAAACCCTAAAAATCCTTACTTTAATATTTAAAATCCTCTTTAAACATAAAGCATATAATCTGAAATTTATAACTTTAATTAAGAATTACTAAAATCAGAAATTTATTTATTAAAATAATAAAGTCACAAACTTTAATTATTAAACTATTAAAACAATATTTAAAACATCAAAACTAATTATTAAAATAAGGGATATTATCTCAGATGACCCGGACATATAGGTCATTTTCCCAAATAACCCTGACATTTTCACCCCTATCGCGGATAACCCTGAACTTGTATTTTGTCATTAGATTTGACGGAACAATTAACGGTGTTAACTATTTCAAAACACAAAAAATTAGTGCTTTTTTTGAAGGAAAAAAAACCCAAATCATATCCGTCTCTCTTGTTCTTCATACTACGTCTTGCAATCTGAACATATGAACTTAGGAACTGAAATCCAGAATATAAATATCTGAATTTATACCAAATTCATAAAGCTTCAAAAGGAATTTTTCAATTGACTAATTAGTCTTACCACCCAATTTTTATTTTTCTTTACAGCATTGAAATCCTCAAATCTTCAACTTTTCTTTACCTTTTCACCTTAAGATTTGCAGTGCTGAAGAAGATTTAAATAGAATCTTTAAATTTTTCAATTTTTATGTTTCTGGTTGTCGTCATTATCACTCCTCTAACTCCGGCGAGTAAAGTGACTCATGGAAGAAAAGGTAAAGAAAACGTGGGGTTAATTGGGTGGTGGGAGATGAAGAGCCAGGTGCCGCCTTTGGGTTTGTTAGGGAGGTGACAGAAAAGTGAGATGTGGTTGGAGTAAGAGGAGGTGGTGGTTGTTGTTTATGGTTTTGGGAAGAGAAGGAAGTGAAATCGCAGCAACGAAGAAGAGAAGAAGAAATAGAAGCAACATCAACACCAACACCAACATCCCGCGAGGGCAGCAATGCGCCGGCGACCGCGGCAACCCAACCCTGGTGGCCGGTTACCGAGCGAAGATGACTGATAGTTCGAGAGAGAGAGAGAGAGAGTAGGAAATTGGGGGTTTTGAGTTTTCTCTTTTGACAGTAATTAGCGAGCGAAGGTGGCCATAGATGTAGGAGATGAAGAACAATTGTGAGAAATTCAAATTGAAACATCACTCTAGAATTCAAATAGAAGAGTTAAGACTTGAAGAACAAGAGAGGGAAGTGATGAAGAACAAGAGAGAGAAAAAAATGATTTGGGCTTTTTTTTACGTATTAATTATTTACGTTTCAAAATAGTTAACAACGTTAGTCATTCCGTTTGTTTTAATGAAAAAAAAGTTTAGGGTTATCCGCGATAGGGGTGAAAATGTCAGGGTTATTTGGGAAAATGACCTATATGTCAGGGTCATTTGAGATAATATCCCTTAAAATAATATAGAGGAAAAAGAGAGAAAATAAATCAAAGAAGATAGAGGAACAAAGCGGTTGGCCACGGCGGCTTGGCGTCGGCGGGAGGTGGCTGGCGGCAGGTGGTCGCTGGCGGTGGCTGGCAGCAGCCGAGAAGAGAAGAAAGAGAGAAAAAAAAATTGGGTGAGAGGAAAAGAGAGAGAGAATGTCGTGTGAGGGGGAGAGAGGAGAGAAAATTAGGGCTTTGTCTCCTAAGTTTAATGAGAGGCAAAATTTGTGAGGGAGTAATGTATTTATAGGTTCCCATTAGAGTCCAATAAGCTATTGGGCTTGCTTGGTTAGTTTAATGAAAGATGACAATATGAAAAGGCTACAAAAGGTTTGGGCTCCTCTAACCCAATATTAAAATCATTTGTACTACTACTCAAACTTATCTAAATTAATTGTTGACTCTCAAAGTCCATCTTTAAAAAAATAATTTAAATACTTTTAATCATTGACTTTAAAATAGTCAATACTCAAGAATTTAATTTTTAAATACTAAAAATACTTAGAAATATATTTATAAAATTCATAAAATTGTGGGGGATTACAAATGTGGTGCTTTTTTAGTTGTTCTAGATGTTGTAGTGTGTTTTATTTCATTTATGGCTTCATGTTGTTGTTTTCAACACTACAAGAATCCGCGTCTTTAGCGTCTGAAATTTACCGACCGCTCTAATATCGGTAGGTATTATACAAATTACCGACTGCTTAAATGACAGTTGTTATTTACCTACCGCCAAAAAGAATTACCGACCGTTTTGTGGTAGGTAATTGTTTTAGGAATAGGCGACCAACATTTTCTACCCCCATAATGTAGCCCATATAAAAATTAAAACCCTAACTTCATCTAACTTACATCTCCGCCGTCTCACTACTCCTCTGCTCCTCTTTTCTTACCCTCCTCCTCTAACTCTCATCTTTGATTAATTCTTCCTCTGCTTCTCATTCTAACTCTCGTTTTTCACTTGCTCTCATCTTGCTCTCACTTCATCATTTTCACATTTATATTACTCCTCACCCTTATAAACCCATATTAACTCTTGTCGGCGTACTTGAAGAATTCCAGACGAAGAACCAAATCGAAGAATCGAATGAGGATAAGACCGAGCATACTCGAATCTTTGTGGTGAAGCAAGAAGAATGGTCTTGTCGGCGAAAAATCCAATATACAAGGTTTTCATATTTGATTCTATGGCCTAGGTTTAGATCTAGATTTTAGGAACAGTTTGATTTTTCTTTTTTCAGATTTTGGTGATTTTTGAAACTTTATAATATAGTTCATTCATCTATTCTTTTGCTTTGATTTTTTTAATATTATTCTTATCATCTTTTGTGATAGTTTTTTTATTTTAAGATAGTATGATTACATATCTATACTTTTTGTTGGATCGAATATCTTTGCCCTGATTTATATAAACATTAAATTTATCAATTGCATCAGTTATACTCATCTTTATTTTTTTCTATTTGTTGGTGTAATTGTTCATGCTAAGTTATGAACAACTGTAAATGTTGTTCTACTGGAAGTTAGAGAAATGGAATACACTGATGATACGTGTTCTTTTGAGTTTGTTTTAAAATTTAAATTTCAAAAACAACAAAAATTTTGATTTTCGAAACCAGTGAATAACTGGTTTCATTTTTTTTTTTTGCTTGAGAATTACCGACCGACTAGCGGTAGGTAAATGCAATTTTACCTACCGCTAGTCAGTAGGTAATTTTACCAACCGCTAGACGGTCGGTATTCTCAAATTACCGACCACCGATATACCGACAGAACATTGCCGACTGTTAAGCGGTCGGTAATGAAATTACTGACCGTTTTTCATTCATTACCGACTGATTAGGGCGGTCGTTATTAACGTGAATTTTTGTAGTGCAAGAGAATGTATGGGTTAAATGATGTAGATAGGCCTGCTGATGGTGCTTTATGAGTAGTTGTTGCTATTTTAGAGTGTAATATTATGAGGTGTGGTATATACTTGATTTTGTTCCATTCATGCCTTTAAGTTGGTGTTTTTATGATCATTCATGGGTTATTGGATTCTAGATATGCCTGATGTGGTGTTTTATGAGTAGTTGTTGCTATTTTAGGGTATTATTTTATGCTTAGTTTGGTGTATACCTTGATTTTGATCCATTTATGCCTTTAAGTTGGTGTTTTTATGATCCTTCATGGGTTAAATGCTCTAGATATGCCTGTTGTGGTGTTTTATGAGTAGTTGTTGCTATTTTAGGGTATTTTATGCTTAGGTGTGGTGTATACCTTGATTTTGATCTATTTATGCCTTTCAGTTGGTGTTTTTATGATCATTCATGGATTAAATGTTCTAGATATGCATGTTGTGGTGTTTTATGAGTAGTTGTTGCTATTTTAGGGTATTTTATGCTTAGGTATGGTGTATACCTTGATTTTGATCCATTTATGCCTTTAAGTTGGTGTTTTTATGATCATTCATGGGTTAAATGTTCTAGATATGCTTGATGTGGTGTTTTATGAGTAGTTGTTGCTATTTTATGGTATTTTATGCTTAGCTGTGGTATATACCTTGATTTTTATCCATTTTATGCCTTTAAGTTGGTGTTTTTATGATCATTCATGGGTTGAATATTGTAGATATGCTTGTTGGTTGTGTTTTATGAGTAGTTGTCCTTCAAGTTGCATTATTTATGCAGTTAAGCCACTCCTCTATGTTGCATTGTGTTTTATTAGCTCCTCTATGATGAAAGTTTGTGACACACACTAGAATACACGTAACAATTTTGCCATTTCTTATGCCACCACTTGATAGCATTGATGAAAGCTACTGAGGCTTATGTGTAGTCATGTATGCCGTAGACATTGTGTTGGATATGGTGATTAAGTATAACAGACCTGAGAGGATATGAAAGTAAGTTAAATCCTCGATGAAGAATGAGGTCAAATATGAAAAAAAAAATCCACAAGTCTATGTGTGTATGCATTATCTACCTTAAGTCACTAGTTTTCTCTGCTTTCATGTTTGATGAGGCTACTAAATTGGCAGTTTGTAATGTGTGTTTGATGATGAATGGGGACTTCCTAAGAGGACAACAATTTTTTTTGTGTGTTTTGTAAGCCTTGTTCCAAAAATGTTTTAAGGTCCCCCTTTATGTATGACTAAGGAAACCAAATGATGTATTGATACTTTTGAACCGATTACATGATAAGTCTATCATACGCTTTACAAAAACTTACTTTTCAGCTTTAGACACTATCATTTACAAAAAGTGGCCTGCAATATGCCTTCTCTTCTCAAACTTTACAAAACATACTAGTATTAACTCATTACAAAAAGTGGATTTTAATTCACTACCCTAGCATTCACAAAAAGTGGCCTGTAATATGCCTTCTGCCTTCTGCTTTTTGCCTTTTGCCTTCTGCAATCTGCCAGCTACTCTACTGTGCTCTGCTTGCTACTGTGCTAAGCTTGCTGCCATTGCTTGTTGGTGGTTTAGATTTCTGGACCAAATTCCATGCCCTCCCACATTGCATCTGCTCCACTCACTATGTCCTCATTTAGATAGTTCACTGTGTCATTGATTAATGGCTCTGAGACCTCAACAAATGGGGGTAATTGACCCAACCTGTCCATTCTTTTCTTCCTTTTATGAGGGTTTTATTTTGTAGTTATTCCCCCCTTCACTTTCATGATCTCACCCATTACGTACATAAGATGCAGCCATGTGTATTAATGATCCTTGCATCATAGCAATTGTATGCATCTACAACACTATCAATCAATTTGACAACTGTATCTGGAAAATATTGATGTTGTATGGACTGAATTGCTTTGAAAAACTCCAAATCAAGGCAGTTTAGATCCGGGGATTGGACAGGTTGACATGTTAGATGCATATCAAATCCATCTTGCTTTGCAGCTTCCAAAAATTGAATGTCATCTGGTCTAATGTGGGGTGTGGCATTATCTTGCTGGATCCAGATTGTTTTGCACCCAAAATCAGGCCATTTTGCCCTTATAGTTGGTAAAAGCACATTGATTTTCATTTCCCTGATGGTTTCCTTAGTTATACTTTGTTTTGCCTTTGTTTCTATGGTGCCTGCTGGTCTATTTGAGCTACTTCCTCCATTTTTTTTACTTGCAACACTTTTTTTTTCATCAACTCCAATGCGAAATTTGGGTAGAAGAGAGGTAGAGAGGAAAAAAAGAGAGGGCCCCATGTGATTGGAGAGAGATAGAGAGAAAGGAAAAGCAAAAGTAGAAAGTGTTGCAAGTAATTAATTATTTCCCTTTTAGGAAAGTGTTGCAAGTAAAAAAAAACGGAGGAAGTATTTCTTTGTGCTGGAACATGATCTACAAATGGAAGAAAAATGCCTGTTTTCCCATCCCAAATGACCTCTCCATTAGACCCAATTACCGGCCTTGCAATTGCAGCTTCAAACATCACCTTTGTGATGAAATTCTTTGACTGACAAGCCACGTATGGGTCCTCTTCTTCAGAGAGTAAGTAGAATCTTTGTGTAATTTTGCTCATGAAGAACCACTTCTCGTCTATATGCACCACATTGTATAGACAATCAAGCCTTGCTTGCTTCTAACTGTGGGTGGTATGATGTGTGATAAAATGAACTTTAGTCTATTGGTTTTGTGCTTTGGTCTCAATTTTGGTTTGATAGAATTTGTATGACTCCTAAGTATTCCTCTCTTGAGAAGCCTATAAATGGTTGAAGGGCTAACCTCTAAAGCTGTTCAAAACGACCTGATGGTAGTTCTTTGCTTAAGAGGAACTGCTCTAAGAGCTTCCTCATCTGTTATCAGGGTCTTTCTCCCACTGTTGATTTTTTTGCTGGATACATTAACCTCCAAACCAGCCAACTTTTGTCTTTTGGCCTCTCCCCAAATTCTATTGACAGTGAATCTACTTATGGCATATTGGAGTGCAACATGATTCACCATCCTCCTAGGCAACACAAGGTCGGGTGAAGAGGCTGAAAAAAGGTCAAGGACTAGTTGTCTTCTTAAATTGTTTGGTAAATTTGGTTTTTTAGTTGAAATGTTGTTTTCTTGTTCATTTACATGCTCTGTGTTTTCATGTTCTTCATTGTCAGAATTTGACTCAGAGAAGTACCATACCTCATCATCTTCAACTTCATCTTCATCGTCTCTCATTTGTTGTTCCAAGCTCAAGAGCTCTTCAACACTTATGTCAGAATCTGAATTCTGCCCCAGCATACCTTCCAGCAGTAGCAATTCCTCTTCATCCATGCCAAATTCATCTCCAATTCCAGCAGACACAACAAAAGCCTCAAAGTCTTGTTCATCCATTGAAAACGTGTAGAAAACAATAAAAAATAAGCTGAAAACCCAATTGCACAGTGTGTGCAAGTGAAAGAAAGTGACAGTAAATTTTTTTTTTTAGTTTGAGTGTGTGTTTTTTTGAGAAAAATCCTTTGTGTTGTAAAAATGTGAAAGGAATTGTGGAGCTGCTCCTTATAAATGTACGTTATGGTAGTGAAATTTTGGAGGCAAAAATTCAAATTTTTGCTGAATTTTGGAAGTGGTACCAATTTTTAAAACTTCCTCCCTTTTTGCTTTTAATCCCAGCTGAGTCCACTTTCTTTTGGTCATTAAACACTTAATTTAACTCATTAAAGGTGGGAAAAAATGGACCCTTACTTTCTCTCTCTAAGAGCATTGGTATGTGTGCTACTTCTCTATGTTGCACTTATTTAGGAATGGAGGAAGTGTGTATATATATATATACATATATACATATATACATATATACATAAAGGATTGGATACCTCACTCCTTGCACCAGTTTACTCTTCTAAATACGCTTTCTAAAATAAGACATGATAGGCCATCCACTATCAAATTTGTTTTCCTTATGTGGAGTATTTGGAAGGAAAGAAATTCTATTATCTTTCATAATGCTTCTTTTAATGTTTACAGGATTCTGCATAAAGCAAAATTTTTATTTTCAAAATGGAGTCTCAGGAATGCAGTTGACGTCTGCATATCCTCTGGTTCCCCGTTTTCTTCTTCCTCTCTTCCTCATTCCACTCCGGTGTATCCTTCCTCCATCCTCGTTGCTTGGGAGCCACCTCCCACCTCATTCTTCAAACTCAACTTCGACGGCTCGGTTCGTGGTACTTCAGCAGCAGCAGGTGTTATCATTAGAGATGCTGAGGGGCAACTCCACAAAGTTGTTGCCTTCAACCTTGGCTCCTCTTCCGTTTTCATTGCAGAGGCAACCGCACTCCAACAAGGGCTTCGCCTAGCTATCCAGAACAATATTCGTCAACTCCAAAATGAAGGTGATAATCTTATGGTCATCAATCAGTAAAAGGCATCTGGTCTCCTCCGTGGCAGATTGCTCATATCATCCAGGATATCCAAACTCTTCTTCGTTCCTTCTCTTCGTGGGCTATTCGTCATGTCTACCGGGAAGCAAACAAAGCAGCAGATTGGATCGCCAATGTCGGTCATTTAGTTGATTCTCAGTTTAATATAGATGATTGTACTCATTTTGCTATTCACTTTATTCTTGTAAACGATAAGGTTAGAGCTCCCCTCGTGCGGAGGGTCTCCTAACCTTTATAAAAAAAAATATATACATATATATATATATATATATATATATATATATATATATGTTAAGAGGGTTTCTTGAAGTCTCAATATCAAGATTCAACACAAAGTCATATTTTTTGTAGTTTGGAATCAATAATTCTCACACATAACTTAACAAATCAATTTAGTCAAATCTGATTTTTATTACGTGAAATAAGATTTTAAATAACAATTACATCCTAATGGAAGTAGAACTCTAAAACGTGTAGATTAGATAAATCACAATAACTAATTAGAAAGTGATAAGACTCTTAACAAGTTTAAAACAACAAAAACCTATTCCAAGTTAAATAGTAAAAACTTGTAAGCAAAAAGAATTTATAATTAAAAAAATAATTCTAAGATATGTAGCATCTTAACAAAATTAGAAAACTACTAGGAATCGTATCACATTTAGGATAATCAAACTATTCAAAAAAGGAAGAAATCATGTTTGATTATACATTAAAAGGGTATTTATTTGGTCAAATTAAAAAAGAAAATCAAAGTTGAACTCGATTTGATTTATTAACCCTCCTAATTAGGACCACTCCAAAATAAAGGAATCACAATCCAGCATTAATGTGGTTTGAGCATCATGCTCATCAATCATCATTACTACAAATAATTCAACTCGATCCCTATCCGAGGTAGGACAACCGACAATGTACAGATCATATACATCACATGAGGATTGAGAATATCCCCTTCCCAAGCCCCTATCGGAATACAAGTACAAATCAACCATAACGCCAACTACACATTACTTGAACATCCGAATTACCCAACCCTCTTTCTTTCTTACTTTCCTTCTTACTTTCTTTCTCCTCCCATCTTCTTCACCTACCCAAAAACTCATCAAAATTTCCTGCCCAAACCTATATAAAATACAATTATCCCCCCAAAACACCTGTCCAAGCATAAATCCCCAAAATTAGACTTTTTAACTCCCAAAAAAAACACACTCTCTCTCTTTTTCTCTCTCCTCCATGCTTCCTCAATGGATTTGAAAATTGCAAAACAGTTGACGGGCTTGGAACAAGCAGCAACAAAACCAAGAACAACAAAAATCCCACAAATCAATTTTAATAATAATGATAAAAATATGAGCCCTCGAAAATCGGTCCAATTCACAAAGTGGGTTTCCGATCTTGATTGGCGTATCTTAATCTTAGTCTTCACTTCACTTTTCTTACTTCCCCTTTACTTCTCCTCTTATGGTGTAAGTGGGACAATTTCGTTCAACAAAAAGCAGGAAGCTCTGGATTTCGGGTCGACTCGGAAGGACGAGTTAACTCGGTCGAGGATTGCGGTGTGTTTGGTAGGTGGTGCCAGGAGATTTGAACTAACTGGGCCTTCTATTATTGAACGAGTTTTGAACGAGTTCCCTAACTCGGACCTCTTTTTGAATTCCCCGCTCGACTCCAACTCGTTTAAGTTGTCGTTGTTGAAGTTTGCTCCGCGAGTTAACTCGGTTAGGATTTTTGAACCTACACCGATTCCTGAGTCCGAGTCACAGGTTCGCGTCCTCACTGCTGCTAACTCTCCCAATGGAATTCAGGTACCCTATTCGTTTTGCTTCACTTATTTGTCTTTTACTTTTTTATTTTTCGCACTGTTTTTTTTAAGGGAATTTTAAGAAGCTATTTTTGCTTTGTAATTAAATTTTTTTTGGGTGCATTCAAATATCACATAGTTTTTCCTCAAAAATAAAAAATCACATAATTGAATTACGAAGATTACGGGTTTGGTATCTGAGTAAAAAAATGTGTAGGGACTTGTTCACAATAACTTACTATACACTTATAATATAGACATTTTTTATTTGATATGTTGAGTTTTTGTATGATATAATGAGCTCTTTGTATAGTTTTGGTGTGATATAGTAAGTTTTTTATAGAGTGAGATATGGTCAATTTTCAGTGTTGTAGTAAGTTTTTATATGATATAGTCAATTTTTACGTGATAGGGTCAGTTTTGGTTGATAATAAATTTTTATGAGCTCGGCCAAACTATTGTTAGCTACCTGAGGTATGAAATTAAATCATGTTTATGTCAATGTGTTGGGTGGCTCTCAAACATCAAAAATAAAATACTATTTGTATTTATTTTCGTAAAGTCTTGTGGAGGTGGTACGTAAGACTTAAAATTAAATCCGGTTTACGCTAATGCGGTGGTCGCTTTCAACCACCCAAATAAAAATATTTGTATTTATTATTTCGTAAAGTCTTGTAGGGTTGGTGCCAAGGATTTGAATTGAATTTTACCTACGTCAATGCGCTTGCTCACCTTCAAACAAACAAAAACAACATTTGATAGGTCAAGCGTTATTTTCTTTTGTAATTGATGATTTTGAAATTGGAAGTTAGGAAACTGAATTGAAATTGGGCTGTTACTGAAAGAGCCTAGAACATACCGTAATGTGGTAATGAAACGAACAAAACTGGCCAACTCTTCGGTTTCGTTAGTTAGCGAGTCAATTCACGTCTTGCTTGTTGTGGACTTTTAACTTGTTTCTTCTCGAAAATTCGGTGGAGGAATAGTCGATGTAATAAATTAAAGCTACGAAAAATAATTAAAGAAAGAATTTTTTTGACCTAATTGAGGAAAGAACGATAAAAACTTTGTTCAAATTTGAACATATGATCTTGCACTAAAAAGAGAAAAAGAAAATAAAAAGGAAAGAGAATGATCAATGTAATACGAACAAAATATGCCATTTAATCATTTATTAGTGGTTTAAGGTAGGTCAAACTTCCCCGTAAAAAAAAGGGTAGTTCAAACTTTTAATAATTTCATAATTGGTAAATTAGTATTTTGGAGAATTTATACTGATTTTTATTGGGTTTTGACAATTTTCATGTTAGTGAGATGTGAAATTTACTATGCATGGTAGAGGAGGGTTGCCCGGTTAATCTCTAGATTTACCATGCACCGTGGAGAAGGGCTATGTGATCTATCCTCTAAATTAATACCATGCAGCAACATTTGGGGTGGAGGGAGGGGTGTTGCTCTGTACTTTTGGGCCCGGTCTAAAGCTTTGAGAGAGGGTCGGTCCAAGCATATGATGTTAACCTGATCGGAAAAAAAGAGGGGAAAAGTTTTCCTTGTAATAGGGTCCTTAACTTTTCCCAAAAATAAGAAAATTCTATGTTTAGATTAATTTGTGCATATCTATACACCATAACACAAATCATATGGAGTACTTGTGTGTGTAAAACATTATGGCAAAACTTGCTAATATTTTGGAGATTTTTTCATTCACAGTTAATTGCAAAAAGTTTTGCCTTTTGGTGTTAATAAAATCTTTCTTGATTAGTGGACATATGACAACATCGTTACGATCAAATTAATACTCAAGGATTATTTGTACTAGAAATTTATTTGCACTTAGGTGGAAAACAAGATTAGGCCCAAATCATATTTCTAGGGTTTTTAGGAGCGGAATTTTCCCGAATCATCAACGATTGTGGCCTGTAAATTTGAGATAAGTTGAGCATGAGGGGAAATCCATATCGTTTGAACAAGAGTTGTGCCATCTATGACGAGTTAAGTTCTAGATCTCGAAATAAAAAACTTCAAAAGAGGCATTAATGCTTTATATTAGAAGTATTTGTTTAGCAATAAAATCTGTTGACTTGAGGTCAACACTTGTTTGTTTCCCCCCACTTGAAAGAATAATTGGATTCATGAGGCATGATTCATGACAGCTTAATAACCTTAGAAGTTGGATCAAAGAAATCATCATACATGAACCTAATTAAACTATTACAGGATTAGAAACTTGGACACCATCAATTAATTGACATTTTTTTAATAAAAGAAGTAACACCATCAATGAATTGGCTGGAACTATTTAATCTTTTTCTTTTTTGGTGGGCTGAATATTAGAAGGTCAAATATTCGTCTTCTTTATTGATTTTTGTATTGACGAATGTTTCTGGAGACCATGTGAAATCAAATGGTCATCAATTGTGTGGTAACGTTGACATGATACTGAAAGCTGCGGTCTCTGAAATCTGCATTAATTCATTAACATGTTTGAGTTGGACGATTGATTAACAAACGTTTGATGTGATTTAATTGGTTGATGTCTACCCTGGTATCCCTCCGGCGATTATGGCCGGCGGACATTGCTACACCTACTCATCGGGTAGACAACCCACTACTAATAAAGCATTAAAAAAAAAATAATTTTGTTGAGTTGGATTCCATTACCACAACCATCAACCAGTGTTTATTAATAGTGGGTTGTCTATCCGGTGGGTAGACAAGTTTTTCCCGTGGCCGGCATTATTGTGCCCTATTTGTTTTAAATTAGTCATTTTAGCAATTTACACGTATAATGAAATTAAATATAATATTGTTAGAATTATATTGGTTTTATAAAATGATAGCTAGAGTTACATTGATATAATTTATTCAGTGACATTTGATATTCCTATTGATAATTTGATATGATAGGATTAAAGGAAAAAGAGTACATAACTTTAGTTGTTTCTTTTTTGGAAGACACATAACTTTAGTTATTGACGCAAGTATACAACGACAATGTCAAAACTTTAAACCTAGTAGGACGGGGTGGGGTGGTATGAGTTAATAATTTCTCTACAATGGCCATTCATATTAACTCCTTTGGCTCCATTTCTTTGTGTCAAGTGTCATATGATTCTTCAAACCTGATGTTTTAATATCATTTTAAACGTTGTATATCAAAGGATTCTGGTTTTACCCGCTTAAATGTTCCTTTAGCATTGCCAAACTTGATCAATTCTTTATAGATTGTCTTACACACCAACCTACTCTGTGAGGATAGAGGTTATTAATAGAACACGTAAATAGTACTTCCTTCGTTCCATAATAAGTGAAACATAGGGATTGGGCACAAGATTTAATAAATATCACTTTCAAAAGCCAAAAAGTCATAAAATACCCTTTTCATTATCAAAAAGAGGAGAGAGAAAAGCAAACCACACAAGTTTGTGATGGGTACTCTTGTTATTTTGTCACTTTCTTTTTTCCATTTAAGGTATGTTTCACTTATTTTAAAACGTTCTAAAATAGTAAGTGTTTCACTTATTATGGAACGGATGAAGTATAACTTTTATGTATTCATTTAGTGTATAGAGAGAGTCACAAAGTACAATTATATAGACGGAAATTGTTTTCAGTCTTAAACATCATTCTTAAAAGATTTTCTTGATAAAGTTACTTTTTGGGCGAACTAAGTTAAAATAGTACTTCATAAATCAAACCCATTTCAAATTAAACTGCTGCGAAATAATCCTACCAAAACTGAAACAAAAAGGACACAGTAACATGTGGGGTGCACAACTTTGATAAAGAATCTGCCTTGGATAGGATAAAAAGATAAGGCTGAGTTTTTGGGGACCAACGTAAAATGCTACGACTCTACGAGTATGAGGCATCGCACTAACAAAAAAATCAAGATGGATATTTACCATATCTGGGCATTAGTCCAATAATAAAGTATAGGTCATGTAAAAAGAATTTTTTTTGGGTATATTGCTTTTTATATCAAATCAAATAGAGCACAATAGGATTCCCACTTGTAGAAAGTTGGGTTGGGTGGACTATAATTTTGAGGATTTTTTGTCCCAAATTACCTTTAACTTTCATGTTTTTGCGAGAAACTACCTTATAAAAAAATTGTTGTCCCAAACTACCTTACTTTTACCATTTTGTTGTTGGCTACCTTACCTTACGCCAGCGCGTTGACTTTTGTTTTTTCCGATTTTTTAATGTCACATTACATCACTTGACCTCTTCAAACCCTTTTCTAATTTTTCCCACCCTAATTTCCCCATTTCCCTGTGTGTGCGCGCTCTCTCTCTCTTATTTATGTGACATTTTGTACCACCAATCTACCATTAAATTCCTCTTCTATTTTAACTAAAATTGAAACAATCACCCTCCTCAATTTCCACAAGGGTAATTTTGTTTTTCCCACAATTTTGAACTGAAAAAACAAAAGTCAACGCCAGAAACCGGCATAAGGTAGCTGTCAACAACAAAATTGTAAAGTAAGGTAGTTTAGGACAACAATTTTTTTATAAGGTAGTTTCTCGCAAAAACTTGAAAGTTAAAGGTAGTTTGAGACAAAAAATCCTAATTTTGACGAAAAGTGAAATTTTCCATTTTGTTTTCTTTTATTTTCTTCCGAAGGGTGAAAAATAGTTCTTTTCGTATTGGAAAACGTTTTCTTTCTAGAAAAAAAAGGAATGGTATATATGTCTCCCTATTCCTTACCTACCATTAGGACCGAGGAGCCTTGGTGGAAAAGAGATGGGAAAAAAAATTAAAGCCATTGGAAGGGCAAGTATTGGGAGAAAGGGTAAAAGAATTTTTAGGTAGAAATTGGATGAATCCATCTGATAAATGGCATTCCGAAGTTTGGTACAACAGAATCATCTAATTGTTGAGTTTTGGGACCACAAATTAAGGAGTGTTAACTTAAGTGATGTATCAACCTTGCGTGTGACCTGAATAAGTAGTAAATCTGATTTTACTTTTTTTGTTTTTACGTGATAAAGCTTGGTGTTACTTTCTTGTCAAATGGTGCATAGTTTTGTTCCTCTAATCGGTAGGTTGTATTCTTTTTCAGGGACTATTACAATATTTCAACCTAGTGGAAGGATGCCTAACAATGATTGAAGATTATCAAAGGGAGAAGGGATTTACATATGATTGGATTGTTCGGAGCCGTGTTGATGGCTATTGGTCCGCCCCGTTAAGCTCAGGCAGCTTTATCCCAGGTCAATATGTGGTTCCACCAGGGTCCTCTTTCAAAGGGTTTAATGATCGGCTTGGCATTGGGGATTACAACACGTCCGTGGTGGCTCTGTCTCGTCTGTCACTCATTCCCACCCTGGAAAACTTGAACTATACTCAGCTGAACTCTGAGACTGCTTTCAGAGCCCAACTTATATCCCATAATATCTCTGTCCAGACTCCAGCCCAACCTTTTTGCATTTTATCGGACCGCAAGTATCCGTTCCCACCAGCTCGGTTTGATGTGCCTGTTGCGGCCCTATCAAGCCGTGGGCCTCTAAGTGGGGCCAAGTGCAGGCCTTGTACGCCTGTTTGTGTTGGGCCTTGTGTAGCTGATGTGATGCTTGGGCTTGCTAAATGGTGGAGTTGGACTCCTTGGAAAGTTGACACACTTGAGCTTTGTGATGCTCGTAGTGAGTGGGAAGTGGGCTGGGAAAAGAAATTTGATGCAGCTGTTGGAAAGAGACTGGCCCAATTCAGAAAAAAGGTCAAGTCTTTGAATGTGAAACAATGTGTGAAGAATTTTAAGCAGATGAGAGGAAAGGCAGCTAAGTGGGATACTCCACCCTTGGAAGAAATTTGTAAACTTGGGTTACAGTTAAAACAGTGATACTATAATTGAAATACAGGATATATTATTCTTGTACATAGGAAAAGGACGAAATTGCTTATTGAGGGAAAAGAGAGAGAAATTATAGGATCATAAAACGTACAATTACCAGTAGAAATTATTTTTGGAGGATAGAAGTATTATAGTAAATGAATTATGGTAATCTGTAAGGGAATTACTAGAGTGATAATTTCTATTTATTTTCGGCTCTTTTTTTTTCGGCAGCAATGCTTAATAAAGTGTACTTGTCATGTTATTGCTTTGAGAGAAGAGTAGTATGCCTAATGAATAAGTTGATAAGTTACCTTCAAGCATGGGTTCTTTCTATAGATTCCTCTAATGGAAAAGATTGCATAAAAGCACCCTCAATAGCTCTTTAATCTAGGTTAGGATAGTCCTCCCCCTTAGGTTTTCCCTCTCCCTGCGAAACCTCAACATCGTTCCCTATTTGGGCTTGCTGGTGGCCGGCTTGAGCAGTCTCTGCTCGCAAATGGCTGCCGACGAGCCACAAAATTAGCGGTAGGTTAGTAGGTTAGTTAAACTAAACTTTAAAGTCGTTGTAGGCGTGTTTTTATTTCGCCTACGCGGTGTGAGCGCGTATTAGATTTGACTACCCCACTGTTAAGGTTTTATTGAAAATTGTTTTGAAAGAGGTCGCCAACAATTCTTTTTAGGAAGAATCATAAACCTAATTGGATATGGGAAAAACATAGGGACAAATTATCCAATGTAGATTTCCCCGTCCTGACTCCATAGATGGTCAAAGTGAACCAAAGATTGAGTTCGGAGGTGAGGGTACGAATATTGTCATAATGAACCACATTCGCCTAAAGTTGGCCTCTACTAAATATCGATTCATTACAGATTTTATGCCAAAAAATAATCAAATAATGTTTTAAACACCCTAAAAATATTTAGTCTAAGTAGGTTCAGGAAACACATAAAAAGACTAATTTTTAGTGACATGTTATTAGGCAATCAATATTACATGGAACCTAACAGGTTATCCAAATTAATCTGATTAATATTAGAACAGTTCTTTAGGTCTTGATTAGCAAAAATAACATGTGGGGTGATAAAAATCATGCAGGACAATCATATAATATGCATAGAATGATCAAATAGACATATAATATACAAAGGCATGACTAATAATAATATGAAATCTACAATAAAGTATAGAAAAGAGGTTAGAATATACAGTATAGCGATTTTATATTAAAGATCTACATCAGGAAAGAAAACTGTTAGTAACTTCAATATAAAAATAATTGATTCAAGGATCCTCAGGATTATACATATGCGGCCTAGATTGAGGAGCGCAACGATCTTTTGGCGGAGCAATCGTGGAACCAAGAACGCAGTATGAAGAATTGATTAAAAGTATTGGAGTGTTTGAAGTATTTGAGTGTTTTCGAAGTATTTCGGAGTAGTCGAGAGAATTTATGTGCGTGAAATAATAATATGAAAAAACTGTCCATAATTCGGGAAAATACGGAGTATTTATAGGAAAAAGAAGACGTGCGCTGCACGCAAGCCTTGCGCCAGGCGCAAGCCTACATGGCAAGCACAATGCCACGCGTCAGGCGCACATTGGTGTGCCTGACGCAGCCTGCCCAATCAACATTAAACACGTGTAAACGCGTTTTTGAAAAGATAGAAAAGAAAGTTGCGTCTCACACAAGACTTGCGTCTGACGCAGGACTCTGTGTGAGTCACGAAATTTACGTGTCAGGCGCTCATTGGCTCGCCTGACGTGTTCTGGCCAATGTGCTGGACGCACGTGGCGCGCTGAGCGCAGCCCCCGCGTCCGGCGCATATTCGGGAAAATTCGAGCTTATTCCTTTGCGCGTCTTTCGAAGATACTTTTCTATCCCTAAAATTCCGGAGATGGAATTTTTCGGATCAAAAATTTGATTTTTGATTGAAGATAATGGAAATGATTATGAAAAATATTTATTAAAATAATAAATATTTGATTGGTCTTTTAAAATGGATTTAAAATATTTTATGGGCTTAAAATACAATTAATCATCATGTACAATTAATTGAGCTTTAGAATATCATTTCGAAACACATTTTAAAATGGTTCTTTGGATTGCTCCTCCGTTGGGTCGCGCCAACTATTGCCGCGGTATGTTTCATCATTGGATCCTTAAATGGGGAGACACGATTATGTGTCTATAGAAGCCCCCACTTTGACTGAGGTTCAGGAAACCGATAGTCAAAGTATACGGTGTCGGGACGGAGAACGATTCTAAACTCTCTGCAGTTTAGAACTGATCTATAACCGCCGGTCTCTGCAAAACAAAGTTAGTATGCAGGACAATAACTACAAGCAATCTGATTACCTGCAGAAGTAGATGTTAGCAGATAGGTGCAAACAACTCAGATGAAGCACATAGTGATGCAAATGATGCAAACTTAGACTCTCTAAGGATGCATGAAACGCTATGCACGGATTAAGGTTATGCAAAGTTAAGGAAGATGACACGTCATGCAAGGTCGGGGTTATGCAAGACTAGAATGTATGAAATGCAATGAAAGGTCAGGATTTTGCAAGGCTAGAAGATGGATAGCATGATAGACTGATTAGAAATGCATAGAATGATTTGTGAAAATCGTTTTTAGTAAATGATTGGGGTCCGTAAACGAGGTCCGCGGATTACAACTTTTAGGGAGTTTGATTTGAATTGGAGGAACCACCACACATAGGAAGCCCCCACTTCGGGTGAGCCTGCCTGAATTAGGCATGAGCCTTGATTGAAATGTACTTGATCTGATGTTGAAATGTAGTTGATCTGATATTGAAATGTAATTGCTGTGTCTTGAACATTGAAAGTTTTCACTGGGGATTGCACTGGGGATTCTTCTTTGGGAAATTGATATAGGCAAAGTCAAATATCGCCAGAGACCATGGAATTGTTGGAGAGTCCTTCGGGGAAAATGAGAGTTTGGATTGAAAAATAAAAAGTTTAAATTTATGACTCAAAAAATGTAGGTGGGAAAAGGCTTTAATGAGGCTAGGTTCAGACTCGAGTCTATGTCGGGATCTAAAAATAGTATGCTCCTAAATTCTAGAAAGTCAAATCATTAGACCATGACTAATTTTTATTCTATTGAAGCGGTCGGACCTCGGGATGAGGATTCCTACGTATCCTTGCGGAATTAGACCATTCGTAGTTCCATATCTGATTTCTTTTTTTTATTATTATCATTTTTTTTTGTGCCCTATCCTTTGCCTAGGACGCCCTTTCGGAGTTTCAACCTAGCGGGCTTGGACATACCTTGGAGAAGGAGTTAGGATTGATGAAAGGATTATGAATTTGGATTATATGGATTAAAGGTTTGATGAATCGAAGGGATTTGAATAAGGGGTAGAACTTGTGTGCAAGCCCCCTAACTTGACTTTTTATTTGCCTTTGGCTCTTTCTTTTTGAATCTTTTCTTTTTGTCTTGTGCGTTTTTGCTTTTTCATTTTTTTTGCACTTTGAATTTTTTTTCACTATTTTATTTTGCCTGACATTGATTTTTTTTAATATAGTGAGGCTTGCACACAAGTTTGGTTTAGGGTATTGGAAGGCTTGAAGGCTATTTGTGGAGCCTTGATGTTGAAGGGATATTTGGCTAATGATGGTTTATGGAAGGTAATAGAAGGGAAGGGGGAATAACTCCTGATCCAAAGTATGTCCTCTTTTTTTATGTTTCTCTTTTTTTTTTTTTTCAGATCTCTTTTTATTATTATTAGTCAAGTTCATTTAGGTGATTTGAGTTTCATCATTGAATTAGAAGCATAGATAAAAATGATGGAAGACCAATGAAAATGAAAATGAAAATGCCATTATTTTATTAATCAGAAATAAATAGAACAAGGCTTATTAGAAATAAAAACCTAAGTGACATAGACTCGACTAGAAAGGAAATAAAGGAGCTAGGGGAGGGACTCTCCGACTCAACCTAGAAAACCAACGCTAAATGACTAAGCCCCCTGCATTATTTAGGTATTTCCCAAGGGGTTGCCACTATTGCTGACGTTTGATGCAGGCGGAATTGGCAATCTACCATCTTCAACCATATCCTGCAGATGATGCTTCAAAGTCCAGCATTGCGATGTCAGATGCCCATTCCCTTGATGATACTTGCAGTAGGAATTGGGGTTCCACCTACTGGATCTCTTCTCCAGAGGAGGGTCCGGAGTAGAGCCAATAGGCTGAAGTGCTCCTTTTGCATGAAGCCTAGTGAAGGCTTCTTCTAGAGACATGCCCAAAGGAGTGAATGTACTTTGGGGTCCTTGATAACCTTTCTTGTCAGTAGCTATGGCATTGACCTCATTGCTTTTGGAGCTAGAAGGGCCATTGTTACTCTTCTTGAAAGAGTTGTTGTTGTTGTTGGAACCCTTATTCTTATTGGCCTGTACCTCCTCTTCAATCAGTAGGCCTACCTTATAGAGCTTCGTGAAAGACTCTATGGGTTGGAATTTAATATGGTCCCCATACTTGGGCTGCAGGTTACGGATCACCAATCGGACTTGATCCTCTTGGGATGGCCTGTTAGTCATTTGCGCAGCCTTTTCCCTCCATCTGTTAAGGAAGGTGACAAAGTCTTCATTGGAATTCTGCTTAGTTAATTCCAACTCACGAAGGCCAATGGGAAGCTGAGTATTGTAGATGTATTGTTTGTGGAACTCTTCTCTGATGTAGTGCCAATCATTCAGCTTGGCCTTATTCAATGATCTGAACCACTTGGATGGATGTGCATCCAAGGTCAAGGGAAATACATAAGCAAACAGGTCCTTGCTCATGCCCTTGAGAGCCATAGAGATGGAGAAAGCTCTCAAGTGGTCATCTGGGTCTTCGACCCCCTTGAATTTTGGGAGGTCACCCAATGTTACCTTTTTAGGGAGTTTTTCCCTCAGTTCAGGATCAAGAATGTCATGGCCATGAGCCTGACCCTCGAGCGCAGGAATTGACTGGATCAATTGCTTGAGTTTTTCAAACCTCAGTTCTGTGTTGGTTTTGATCGGTGGTGGAGTGTCGCCTTGCTCGTCTTCCTCAGTGAGCTTCTCCCTTAGTGCTTTAATCTCTTTGTCTTGTTCCTCAAGACGAGAGTTCATCAGTGTGAGTTGAGCCATAATGGCACTAAGCTGTTCATTAGTGTCTCCCATTTCGGACGATGATTCAGAAGAGTCCGAGGATTCGTCTGAAAATGTGAGAATGCGTTTAATGAGTCTAGGAGTAGGTTGACCTTGTATCCTCTCTGTCAGACGTTCCCAAGTTATAATCTCACGGCCTGTCCTGAACAGAAATCGAATGAACCTCGTAAATTTTTAGAAATGATGCTTTCGAAATGAGAAATGGAAATGAGGGATGGAGAAATGAAAATGAAGATGAAAGTGGAAATGGGGATGAAAAATGGAAGGTGAAATGGAAATGAGAATGATCAGAGATGGGTATGATTATGATTATGATGGTGACATGGGCCTAACTATATGCATACGCAGATGTGAATTGGACTGGACTGGACTATGCAAGCAAAATGGACTGAATGGCTGGGCTTTTATGCTAGTTTCACTAGACTTAATGGATTGCCTTTATGGACTTATGGGTGATTGGCTTCGTCAGACTCGATGATTTTTGGGTCATTATGGACTTAAGGTAGACTAACTTCGCTAAACTCAAGGATTCGGATTTCTATAGATGTAAGGTAAGAGTAGCTTCGCTAAACTCGAAGGGTGCCTTTATGGTCTTGGGGGTGACTAGCTTCGCTAGGTCAAGGTGTCGTTATGGACTTATAGGGTGCTATTATGGACTTAAAGGAATGACTAGCTTCGCTAGGTCAAGGTGCCGTTATGGTCTTAAAGGAATGACTAGCTTCGCTAGGTCAAGGTGCCGTTATGGTCTTAGAGGGATGGCTAGCTTAGCTAGGTCAAAGGGGTGCCGTTATGGTTTTACAGGGATGACTAGCCTAGCTAGGTCAAAAGGGGTGCCGTTATGGTCTTACAGGGATGACTAGCCTAGCTAAGTCAAAAGGGGTGCCGTTATGGTCTTACAGGGATGACTAACCTAGCTAAGTCAAAGAGGTGCCGTTATGGTCTTACAGGAATGACTAGCCTAGTTAAGTCAAAAGGGGTGCCGTTATGGTCTTACAGGGATGACTAGCCTAGCTAAGTCAAAGGGGTGCCGTTATGGTCTTATAGGGATGACTAGCCTAGCTAAGTCAAAGGGGTGCCGTTATGGTCTTACAGGGATGACAAGCCTAGCTAGACGTAAAGGGGTTTGGACTTCGTCCTACATGGGTTTGGAATTAGACTGGATTGACTTTGGAAATGAGTTGGGCCTTATGCGGACCTAATTCTAGACTTAGTCCTATATTAGTTTGACGTTAGACTTGAAAATGCATATGGGCTTGACATTGGATTGGAATAGAGTTGGATTAGACTTGGACTGGGCTTGACATAGACTAGGGTTCACATAAAGATGCAAATGGGCCTAGATTTTGACAGGAGCTAGACTTATATGGGCCTAAGATGGATTATAATGCTAGTGAATGTATGGACTGAAATGCACATGGGCCTAAATGAATGCAAAATGGATTCTAATGCATATGGGCCTAGAATGAATGCAAATGAATTGGATTGAATTTGGTTGATTGGATTGGATTGGATTGGATTGGATTGAAGGTGTTTAGAATGGGCTTAAAATTTTCGAAATTCGTTTTTGAAAGGAACCCCTTTGTTTAATCCGCTTGTCCAACAAGTAAGCTGTAGATGGTGCTTTCTTGTCTAGCAAGCAAACTAGTATCCCTTAGATGTTCTTCTTTGGAGACTTGTGCAACAAATGTCTGAATCAACCTAGTCCAAGCCTGAGCTTTACTCCCGAACCTGCAAAAAGGGACCCACCCTGGAGGTTTGGGTGGTGGTTCCCCCTCCGATGCTTAAGTCAGATATCAGGAGTTGTAAGAGAAAGTAGAGATAGTGAGAGAAAGTGAGAGAGTTGTTTTACAGAGTAACTTTGCACTGTTTGCATTCAATTATCTATCTCCTGATTTCAGGGGTATTTATAGTGATAGCAAGATGACAGCTATCCTTAAAATCTGACCTAGAATGGTGGCTCCTGATTGGTTGGGGAATCAGCACATGACACGTGGCAGGCCATGGTTTGTGAAGATTTATTAACCTCTCTCCTGCAGCCACCTTACAGTGTTGGGTTCTGACTGTTGGGCCAGAAGAAAAAGCCTTTTAACCCAACTGAGTATAGCCCAGAGATTAAGCCTTCTTTCAATATTAATTAGGGGGAGGACACGTGTACGGCTTAGAGGAGCCCAAGTGTCCTCAAAGGGACCGTAGATTTTAGGCTACAACATTTGCCCCTAAAAGGGTTTTCACTGTTGGCCCATCTGACGGTTAAGGCCCTTTTACCCAGGGTAGCTTCAATAGGCCCATCTGACGGTTAAGGCCCTTTTACCCAAGGCAGCTTTATTTGAAATGAAGGAAATGACGCGCCTTTTCCTGGGTTTTACCGGTCATAATCGACCGTTTTAGCCTCCTTTCGGTCATCCTTGACCTGTTCCCCAGGTTTCTTACCCCGCCTATAAATTACATTGGGGTGAGAACATTAAATCATTTCACACTTTGAGCGAATTTTTCTAGAGAGAGAAGCTCTGCCAATTTTTCTAGAGAGAGAGTGATTGCCCGTCCTCAGCTTTCTTCACCAACTCGTCCAGACGCTCTAGCAGGTATCTTTTCTTTGTTCTCTTTACTCTTCTTTATTCTTTATTCTTTCTTAGAAAATCAATAAAATGGAATCATCTTCGTCAAATAATCCTGGCCGTCCAAGAGCTTGTCTTGACCCTAGAACCGATACTTCTTCTTCGGCGCATTCTAGAGTTGGGCCTCTTTTGGCAAAGTATATATTTTTTTATGGTTCTGGCCGAGAAAGTCAGACGACCCAGTATTTACCTGTGCAGGGTAATCTGGCGCGCGTCAAGCAAACGGCCCATCTAAGACGTAAGGTAATAATTCCGTCAAATAGTTCGGATATGGAGGAATCTACTGGACGAGTTCCAGATGAGACGGGGGAGGTCCAAAGTGCTGGGCCTTTAGGCGACCCCCTTTCCCCTAGCCGCAGCTTTGAGGAGACCCAAATAAACCCTGAAGCCAGTCCTTCTGGCCGGGACACTGAGATGGAGGAAACTGGTGAAGACGATAACAACAGGGATTCTGTTGCTGTCGATGAGTCAGACGAAGCCTATACTACTTCGTCTGAGATTAGAAAACGATTAGGTCCCTTCTCTGACCCCGCATTTATTTTAGCCAATCGTAAATGGTTAGAGAAAATAGGGCCGGACCCTAGCTATCTATCCAACTATATGCCCATGCCGGGCCTTTCCTTCGTCATCCCTAATAGGGAGGCCACTATTTTGAGCACTCCTAAAAATCATTTTGCTGTCTACAAGCTGGCTCTGGACGCGGGGTTAAGGTTCCCCCTCCATGAGTTTATAGAGCAAGTGCTTCGTTATTACAACATTGGCCACAACCAACTGGCTCCCAACGCCTGGCACAACATCTTAACGTTCATAGCCGTCTGCGAGTTGCGCGGCCTAGCCCTCTCTATTCAAGTCTTTACCCACATTCATTATGCGGCTAAAATTCCTGGTGCCGTGGACGGAACATGGCTCAGCATCTGCAACCGTCCTGGCTTTCTAACAGCCTGGGGCAAACCGTCAAAGATGCATGACTGGAAGACCGACTTTATATATCTAAGGGCGGCCAACGACTCGGCCACGGAGAGCTACCGTTTCTATAACTGAGCCGTCACAAATCTTGGACGAAAGCGATCTGACGGAGCTGGAGAACAAGTATGACGAGGGAGGTAGTGGAGTACTTTAGAATAAAGAAGTACTCCGGGCCGCGGGAAATCCTTTAAAGGGCCAGCTAACTGGATACCCTTTAAGGAAATGTTTTATAATGACGACTTCTTGGTTGCCACCGGCTTGCGGTTAGCCGATGATAAAGGTATCCATTCAATTCCCAAGTGAAACTCTTCGTCCATAATTCATTAGACTAACCAATTTTTTGTCTTTTTGCCACAGACTCGGCCAGAACACGTTTCAAGGCTTCTTGGTCGGGAGACATAAGCATGTCTAAATTCACAGACAATCTATGGAAGGAATACGCCAAAAGCAGTGCCGAAAAGAGGGCTGAGACACTGGTAAATTAAGAATTTTTTTTTTTTTTTAAGACGAGGATCATTCTGGCTCGTCCGGAATTGGCATCCAATCTTTGGACGAAAATCACCCAAAGAAGGAAAACGTCAAAGCATGGACGTTTACCTTTTGGATATTCTCGTCTGAAAATTTTAAAGTCTTTGGACGAGTACCATTCGGACTCGTCCAAGTAATCATAACTTTCTTTGGACGAGGATAGCCCGAAGAAGGAAAGCGTCCATGCTAGGACGGCCACCTTCTTGGGGTCATACTCGTCTGAGAGATTTTGTAGCCTTTGGACGAGTACCATTTGGACTCGTCCAAGTTATGGTACCTTTCCTTGGACGAGAATAGCCCGAGGAAGGAAAGCGTCCATGCTAGGACGACCACCTTCTTGGGGCCATACTCGTCTGAGAGGTTTAGAGTTCTGAAGCTGGAGGAAAAGTTGGTTTCCTATCTTTGGATGGGGTCATGTTAGTCTGTCCAATTTTGGGACGGCTTCCTTCTTTGCATCAACTTCGTCTGTATTCAGAATTTTGTCCGGACGAGGTTCCCTTAGGAGAGGAGGTGTTCATTTTAAGACGCCTTCCTTCTTTGGGTGACCTTCGTCTGAAGCCTTGCAATTTGATTTAGACTTTGATCTGTGGACGTCCGTCATTTTAACTTGATTGTTTCTTGCAGAATAATGCTCCTACAAACAAACTCCCTCCTGGGAAGTCATCTTCGTCCAAGAAGAGGCCTACAACGGCCACGGACCAGCCTCAAGCCAAAAAGCCTAAGGGCTTTGCAAAAAAGAAGACAGAGAAAGCTACTCCGAGTGGGGGAGTGGAAGTAAAGACCATGCTTCCCCCTAAAGATAAAGCTCTTAGGGAGGGGCCTTCTGCTGCCGCTCCGAGTGGGGGAGTGCGAGAAAATTCTGACCTTGCTGGTCAGTTGGACGTTTTGCCTTCTGACTCGGCCAAAGTCAGACCAGACTCGGCCGAAGTCAAACCAGAGTCAGCCTTGGCTTTGGTGGTGCCGGGCGTAAGACGGTCGTCGAGAACTATCCAGGGCTTCGGCTCGGTAGCGAAGCTGGTCTCCCAGATGCCCCTTGCTGTACGGACGGCATCCATCTCGTCTGGTGAGTCGTTTTACTCAAATAGAGTTAGGACGGTGCGGGTCGGCGGACAGTCTATGAGTCCGTCCAATAGACAAGCCATCGTCTTTCCCATCCGAGATAACCGACTCTCCCCCTCTTTCGGATAAGGGCAAAGGCCCGGCTACACCCTCGGCTCCTCCCACATTAGACTCGGACGAGGAGGAGTCTTCTCCTGCTTTTGCCAAAATGTCCAAGGGAGAAAAAGATCGGCTTAAGCAGGAGCTCTTCAAGTGCTACCCTGAATCCTACATCAAAGGGTTAAGGGGAGCGTCTGCCGGGCATGTGGGCTACATGTCCCAGCTTGCTGCTGAGGTATAATTTCCTGCCGGTTTTGTTTTATACTCCTTCAAAGTCGCTGTGTTTTTGTAACTCGTCTAATGACTTGATATGTTTTTCTTGTGCCAGCTTTTTGCTCGCAGCATGCTTACTGAAGAGTGGGCAAGGGAGCTGAGAAAAGAGAATAAGCATCTCGTCCACCTGGCTACAACGGCAGGCGACAAGGCCATCCATGACATTGAGATGGTTAACACCCTTCATCGTCAATCTCAGGAGGCTTGGGAGAAGAGATCAGTCGAACTGGAGTCTGAAAAGAAGAATTATCTTGTTACCATTAATGATCTTTTCAAGGAGCAGGACCGTCTGAAGATGGTCATAGATGCTTTGTTTCAACCGATCGAAGGGTGAAAGAGACGTTGCTCTTCTTGCGCATTGTTGGCCGAGGAGGGAGAATATTCTATTAAGGGCGAAGACTGCCTGTCTGGAAAGAGAGGCGGCCAAGGCCTTTGACGATGCCAAGGAAGGGTTGGCGCAAGTCGTTGAAACGTCTAAGGGTTGGGCCATCAAAGCCTTTGAGATGCTGACTGAGGAAACTGAGGTCCCCAGCTTCGTTCGTCGTCTGGAGTATCAACAGAGCGTTCATCAGGCTATGGTTTGTGCCGAGGAACCTCCAGAGTTTCTTGACTCCGACGACGAAGCTGCAGCTGAAGAGGAGAACCCTGAAGACGACCAAGAAACTCGTGCTGAAGATGATACCTAGCTTTAGGTTTATTTTTCTAAGTTTCTTTTCTTGTCTGCCATCGTAGTCTTAACTCTTCAGTCTTAAGCAGTAAATCTTTTGCCAATGATATATATGAAAGATTTTTTGCCAATTGCTTGTTTTTTATTTTTCTGAATTCCAATTTGACTAAGTATAGAATGAGCTTCGTCCTGAATGTTGGACGATCAGCACAGATGTTTAACGAGAAAACGTGCTTGCCTTTAGACGACCGTCAATCTTTCCAAAATGCATGCAAGGAAGAGACTCGTCCTGAACTTTTGGACGGTCTACGAAATTTGAATGAATTACGCTTGCCACTTCTGATCCTTGCCCTTGGACGATTTAATATTGCAAGAGGTTGCCTTCTTTGTTCTTGGACGATTACAAATCTTCCAAAAAAGTGAAAGTGCTTATAGAGGATCGTCCTGGAACTCTAGATCGTCTTCTCCTTTTAGACGAGTCTTGCCCCTATTAAGAAAGCGGCCAATATATAATGGTCCCCCTGGACGGGCCATACTTTAGCCGTTTTTCTCGAGTTGGTAACACTCGTCCTGTAGTAGCAAAATATCTCAAAGGCATTTCTGATTTGTCCTGGTTTTGTAGACGACCTTTTCTCTTTAGCTCGTCCTATAGGCCTGTCTCATCCCCCCCTTCTTGGGCTAAGCTCGACCATATATGATGGACGAGCCATAGTCGAAGAAGGAGAGCGGCCAACTGTGGCCAAGCCCTGCTGAAATTGCCAAGGACGGGCTTTAGAGACATGGTCAAACAATTTTCTAGCCGCCTTCCTTGAGGGAGCAACACTCGTCCGAAAGTAGCGATCCCTTACTAGGGTCTTTACTACTTAGCTGCCCGTATATTTGAAAATAAGTATCCTTTACCAAGGGCTTATTTCTGGTCAGCTTTCTCTTGGAGACTTTGACGTTTCTCTTACTAGAGATTTTGTCAAATTGATTGCCAATGTATGTTATCGACCTTTAGGTCGTTATACTTTTGGCCGGTCTCTTCGAGGGAGTGATGTTCGGCATAGGAATGAGTATTTTTGTTCCAAGTTATTGTAACTTTTAGACTAGTAACTGATTGAATGCCCCAAAGTGAACTAACTTGGTGAAAATAAACATGAGAAAACAGACGATAAGATAGTAGGAATTGTATTATATGAATTTTGCTTGACTAAGTGCCAAGATACATGTATACAATTCTTTTTTCTAGTCTGTGCCGTGGCACTTTGGACTTACTACAACTTGCAGCTAGATTCCTGACGATGATTGAGTTAGACGTGATACTTCTTCAGATTATCTGAGTTCCAAGTGCGCTGTATAATCCGTCCATCCAGATCTTGGAGACGAAAGGTGCCACTGCGCAGTTCTTCTAATATCAGATAAGGTCCTTCCTAATTTGGTGTTAGCTTCCCCATCTCCTTGGCTCGTCCAACAGCCTCCATCTTCCTAAGAACAAGATCACCCACCTTGAGTGGTCGTCTAGCGACTCTCTTGTTAAATTCCCGAGCCATTCGCAACTTGTACAATTGCATTCTTAGCAAGGCATTGCCCCGGATTTCTGGGACTTGATCCAAAGCTGTGCGCAATGCAGCCCAGTTGGCATCTTCTGTGTACAACATGACTCGCAGGGTGGGTTTTTCAATCTCAATGGGCAAGACGGCTTCAGTGCCATAGACTAACATGAAAGGCGTCTCGCCTGTAGAATTCTTAGCGGTTGTTCTAATGGACCATAAACCTAATTGCAGCTCTTCAACCCATTGTCCCTTAGCGTTTTCCAGCTTCCTCTTGATTCCATTTGATAGAATCTTGTTGAAGGACTCGACTTGTCCATTGGCTTGCGGATGGGCGACTGCCGCAAAGTGAGCTTTGATTTCTCTTTCTAACAACCAATCTTTCAGCTTAGGCTTTTCGAACTGTGGACCATTATCAAAGACGATGGACTGAGGCATGCCAAAACGAGTTATAATGTTTTTCCAGATGAAGCCCTTGACGTCGTTTGTTGTTATTCCTCGCATGGCTTCAGCCTCTATCCATTTAGTGAAATAGTCCACTGCAACTATCACAAATTTCTTTTGCCCCGCGGCCATGGGGAAAGGTCCTAGAATATCCATGCCCCATTTGGCAAAAGGCAGAGGAAACAAGATAGGAGTTAGGTAGTTGGACGGCTTTTGATGCAGGTTTCCATGTTTCTGACAACTATCACACTTCTTTGCATAGACGAGGGCATCCTCCTTTAAGGTCGGCCAGTAGTACCCCGTCCTTAAAGCCTTTTCTCCTAATGCTCTTCCCCCAATGTGCGATGCACAAGCTCCCTCATGGAGTTCTTTCAAAACCTCTAGGCCATCTTTTCTGGTGATGCACTTGAGGAGAGGACGGTTGAATGATTTCTTGTAAAGGGTCTCATCCCATAGTTCAAACCACTTGTCTCTAGCCTTCACATACTTAGCATGTACAGGGTCAAAAGGCAATCGCCCCGTCTTCTTGTATTCTATGATCGGCTCCATCCAAACTGCTCCTCGGCTAAGAAACATAATCTGCTCTTGATCAATGCTCTTTTTGGGTTTGACTTCCCAAAAAATTGTTCTTGGCACATCTCCTTCAGCTGAGCTGGCCAATTTAGAGAGAGCATCTGCTTGATGATTTTCTGACCTTGGCACTTGGTCGAGAACAAATCGTTTTAATGGCTCAATCTCATCCTTGATCAGTCGCATGTATTTGCTCATTGATGCTTCTTTGCATTCAAAATCTCCATTGACCTGACTGACGACTAAGAGAGAGTCCGATTTGGCCTCAATCTCTACAGCTCCAGCCGCCTTGCACATTTTGATTCCAGCTAGGAGAGCTTCATATTCAGCTTCGTTATTGGACGCTTTGAATTGGAATCTTAATGCATATTCAAACTTGTCCCCTTCGGGAGATTGACAAATGATTCCTGCCCCACATCCATTGATTGTGGACGATCCATCGACCATGAGCGTCCAATGCTTCCTTCCTTTAGCTGGATCAGATATTGGCTCTATAGTTGGCCGAGTAAGCTCAACTATAAAATCGCCAAGCTTGCCCCTTAATGGCTTTCCTTGGTTCAAACGATATATCAAACATGTTGAGCTTCATGCCCATTTTAGCATTCGCCCGGCGGCTTCCATCTTCTCGCGAGAACTTGCTTCAAAGGTTGATCGGTGTAGACGATTATACGTGTGCCAAAAGTAAGGCCTTAACTTTCGGTGGCCATGACGAGGGCCAATCCAAACTTCTCAACCGGAGTGTACCTATTTTCCGCGTCTTTGAGTACGTGACTCACGAAGTATATTGGGACTTTGACGGATTCTCTTTCGGCCCGGCGAAACGGCACTCACAGCCTGAGTGGACACGGCCAAATATACAAACAGCTTCTCCCCCTCGGCTGGGCTGACCAACCTAGGCAGCTGCCGAAGGTGGTCCTTGACCTGCTGTAGTGCTTGCTCCGCCTCATCTGTCCACTCAAACTTAGCTTTCTTCTTAATAGTGGCGAAGAAGTGATGGCACTTGTCGCCCGACTTAGACAAGAAACGTCCAAGGGCGCCCAAGCAACCCGTCGGTCTCGAACTTCCTTTACCTTTGACGGAGACTTCATGTCTAAAATAGCTTGTATCTTCTCGGGATTTGCTTCAATTCCCCTGCGGTCTACCAAGAAGCCTAGGAACTTCCCCGACAAAACCCCAAAACACATTTCTTTGGGATTCGGCTTTAACTTGTATTTCTGAGAGTTTCAAAAGTTTCTCTCAAATCACCCACATGACTTTCTTCTTGACGACTCTTGACTATCATATCATCAATATACGCTTCCATGTTCCTTCCCAACTGTGGTGAAAAAACGACATTGATCAATCTTTGGAATGTGGCCGGAGCATTACGCGGACCAAATGGCATTCTCAACCAGTCATACGATCCTTTTCGGTAATGAATGACGTTTTGTCCCGATCCTCGGCCACATGGGAATTTGATGGAAACCCGAATAGGAGTCCATGAAGCTTAGTAAAGCGTGGCCTTGTGGAGTCCACTAGACGATCCAACTTCGGCGGCGGGAAGGCGTCCTTGGGACAAGCCTTGTTGAGATCGGTATAGTCTACACACATCCTCCAGGTGCCATTGGGCTTGGGCACCATGACCACATTTGCTATCCATTCCGGATAATAAGTCTATTTGATGAATTTTGACTCCAACAACTTCCTCGAACTTCCTGGTCGACCGCTTGATTCCTAGCCGGCCCCAAATGCCTTTTCTTCTGACGGACTGGCTTTAATTTTGGATCAACATTTAGCCGATGGACGGCTACCTCTGGATCAATTCCAGGCATTTCTTCAACACAATAGGCAAACACGTCTTGAAATTCTTTCAACAAGGCGATTAAGAGGTTCCTCGAAGCCCAAAGAGAGCGAAGAACCAATTTTCAAGGTTCGTTACGGACGAGCCTCATCCGGACAGGGACGTCTTCGGGGCCTCGACGGGTTCGGACGCTCTATTGCTAGTCCCATGATGGCCATCACTTCTTCGGGCAAGGGGAGGCTCTTCCTTGATGATTTCATATTTTCTCTTCTTCTTTGGGAAGATGCTCGGACGCCTTCCTTGAGGGAGCGAGAGGCGTCTGAGGGCTCTCAATGGCCATCTTCAATGAGGCCAATTGGTCCTTGACTATCCCGGACGTTTTCCTCTCGCTAACCGGCTTCGTCTTATCTTTCTCTATTTCGGACGTTTTCCTTTCACCAAAGAACCTTCGTCCGATCTTCATTGCATATCTTCCATGATGACGGCTTGAGGGTAGTCGAGATAACACTCCCTAGCCACTGCCTTGGTCCCATATAATGAGCCAATCTTGCCATCATCACACTCATACTTCATCAACATCGGGTGAGTTACTATTACGGCTTTGACGTGATTCGTAGTTGGTCGTCCAAGAATGACATTGTAGGCTGTGAAATCTCGGACCACCAAGAACTTGATAAACAGAGTTCTAGCAGCATCCTTTTCTCCCACTCGAATGGGCAAAGTAACAGTTCCCATTGGGTGGATGACTCCTCCCCTAAACCCTATGATGGGATGGTGAACGGGAACCAAATTCTTCTCATCAAATTTTAATCGGACAAGCGACAAGACCGATGATATCCGTCGAGCTTCCAAGTGTCGATCAGAATTCTTCTTACTCTCAAGTTTGCTATTTTCATTTCTACAACCAAAGGATCATCATGGGGAGTCCTCAACTCCGCCCCGATCTTGCTCACTAACTACCACCCTTAGGAAGGGCTCGGCCTTTGTGTCGATCGCCTAATAAAACTTGGCCAAGCTCCCTAAGGTAGTTTTTGTGTCCTCTATTGGTTGGTCCTCCAGAAGCAAACCCTCCAAAAATTACGAGAACAACATCCTCGTCTGTGCTCTCACTCTCCTTCTTCTTAGTCTGCCAATTTTCTTTCCTTTGAAACTTCCTTCCCCCTTGAGGCATATAGGAGTTCATATTTCCCTTTCGAGCTAGCTCCTCCAAAGCCTTCTTGAGGTGCTTACTTTTATTAGTTTCGTGACCGCAATCCTTGTGGAAGTGGCAATACTTGCTCTTATCCCTATTTCTATAAGGGGTTTTCATCTCAGCTGGGGCCTTCAACTCATATTGATCCTTAATCTCCATGAGAATGGAGTATTGGTCCTTGTTAAATTCAATAGGATTGGATGAGGATGGCTCAGCCTCTTTTCTCTTGCTCCTTCTGTACGAAGTGGTGGTGGAGGTTATAGCCCAAGTCTCGGCCTTCTTGGGGTTGCTCTTCTTTGGCTGAGCAACCTCTTCAGGCTTCTTAGACTCGGGATGCTTTGCCTCAGCACACACTTCGGTAGCGTGAATAAATGCTTCAGCTTCCCTTAAGGCTTCGGCAAGAGTGGAAATTTTCTTTTTAACAAGATCAAACTTAAAGCTTCCTGGCCTTAGACCCCTAATGAAGGCGTCAAAGGTCACTCCAAAGATTAAGATCTTGGATGCGAAGGGCTTCTAGGTTGAATCTCTTAACGAAACTTCTAAGAGCCTCCTTAGGTCCCGTACGACCTTGCCTAGGTGCATGCTTGTTTTTTTGTTCTTGCTTGTTGGCAACAAAGTGACTAGTGAATAAGAAACCGAGTTCCGTGAAATTATTCGCGAATTGGGTGGAAGATTGTTAAACCACTTATGAGCTACTCCCTTCGAGTCTCTTGGGAAGTTCTTACACCGGGTAGCATCATCTACCCCTTGGACGTACATCGATGTTTGTAAGCGGATAAGTGATCATCGGGATCCGTGGTTCCATCAAAAGGTTCTATAGTAGGGAGTTTAACCTTTGGGAAGGGGGCGCCTCCATTATCTGGCCGAGAATGGAGTGGGCCGAGTTAATCTGGAGGGCTCCCATCTGTCCCTCAATGGGTATGTACTCCTTACGATATTCCTATAACACCGGATCGGACGACGTGTTTGCGGGCAATGGACGCCCTATAGACCATGGGCCGAGCCACCGTCTTCTCCTGTCGTGGATGAACAAGAGAGTGACTTAAACTTCGTCCCTCCCCTCGGGACGACAACCTCAAAGGAGGGTCTCTCGGGTATGATGTAGAACGTCGGCGATCGTTGTATTGCGGCGGCTCTCTTTGCTTCTAGATATTCTCGGCATCTGTTTCCATTCGGTGCCCGGCTTGGACGAACATGGTCCCGGGTCCTTACCACCGGGTTCCAGTCCATCTTTCTTCGCCGATCATTATCCTCTTGCTTGCTTTCCTCTTGCCGTCCTCCTGAGGGTTCCCGACGAACGAGTCGACTAGGGCCGGACGATCTTCATGGGAACGTCCCCTAGGGGGGAGGTCGATTGTTAGCATCCGGGTCGGGGTTAAGCGGAAAAAACAGACATATTGCTCTTGATGCGTTCTGGACGATCATGAGTCATCTTTGCCCGGAAATCATTCAAGGCGTTCTCTAGATGGGCGCAGTCACCGGGACGTTCAAGATTCTCTTGAATGACAGGTTGCTGGCTTGGTCCATTAAATTGGACGATGGACGGGGGTCTATCCCTTCCTCGATGCGGTCTCTCGTGTTCTACTGTGTCTTCGACATTAACCTGAAGACTTCGGTTCCTGGCAAGGTTGGACGATTGACAATCAGTCATCGTTGCGTCTCCCCACAGACGACGCCAAATATTTAATCCGCTTGTCCAACAAGTAAGCTGTAGATGGTGCTTTCTTGTCTAGCAAGTAAACTAGTATCCCTTAGATGTTCTTCTTTGGAGACTTGTGCAACAAATGTCTGAATCAACCTAGTCCAAGCCTGAGCTTTACTCCCGAACCTGCAAAAAGGGACCCACCCTGGAGGTTTGGGTGGTGGTTCCCCCTCCGATGCTTAAGTCAGATATCAGGAGTTGTAAGAGAAAGTAGAGATAGAGAGAGAAAGTGAGAGAGTAGTTTTACAGAGTAACTTTGCACTGTTTGCATTCAATTATCTATCTCCTGATTTCAGGGGTATTTATAGTGATAGAAAGATGACAACTATCCTTAAAATCTGACCTAGAATGGTGGCTCCTGATTGGTTGGGGAATCAGCACATGACACGTGGCAGGCTATGGTTTGTGAAGATTTATTAACCTCTCTCCTGCAGCCACCTTACAGTGCTGGGTTCTGACTGTTGGGCCAGAAGAAAAAGCCTTTTAACCCAACTGAGTATAGCCCAGAGATTAAGTCTTCTTTCAATATTAATTAGGGGGAGGACACGTGTACGGCTTAGAGGAGCCCAAGTGTCCTCAAAGGGACCGTAGATTTTAGGCTACAACACCCTTATTTTATCTTTTGTTAGGAAAAGATGATGGATTAATTTTGAAAAAAAATATTTTTGAAACGTCGTGGTATTATGATGATTAGTAAATATTTTCGAAACAGGTAGAATAGAATATGGTGTAGGATTGATTTTGAAAAGATGTAAGTTTTGAAATTGATGAATATGGTAAGGTAAGATCGACAGGAAAGATTTGTTGAACCGCAGGGAGGATATGGGAAGAGGTAGATATGCATGACAACTCTAGCTCTACAATGACCCTTTAGATGCATTTTTTTTAAACGGACTTGACCTTGCATGAAAAGACTGATTTTTTTTTTTGAATATGATACGATGCAAACTTGCTATCTTAGACTCGAACAAAGGTCAAAAGACCAATAAGCATGGGACGAATAGGCTGCGCGCGGCGCACAGTCGTGCGTCTGGCGCGGGAGTGGTACGCCAGGCGCAACTCAATGCGCTTGTCGCAATATTCCTCGACACGTTTTTCGGGGATTTAGGCGACGAATTTGTCGATTGACGAATTTTTTACTTGTTTGTTAAATGCGATTTTAGGCACGACGCATAATAATGACAATTTGATAAAATAATAGCAGGCAAGAATTGCAATCACAGGAAAATGTCATATAACATGGATGCAAAAGTTCCAACCTAAAGTCCAGTTCTATGTTTGAAACTATTGGTCAGGTTTAGGTTCAGTCTGAAAAGGGTCCATGACTAAGAGATTGATCCCACGCTTCGTACCCCTGCTTAAATTGGTGGCCACGTGTAAGACGCACTCCAGTCTCAAGTCAGGAACAAGAGAACAATGCCATGGTTGGGTAGATTAATTTGCTTATGACTAAGATCCAACACTATCGCTCAGGAAGCTTTTTGGAAGGACAAACCGCAAACCCCCCGGGGGTGACCTCACACATAGAACATGTGCTAATGAGGCAAGGTAGATTGTCCTTATGGTGGCTGAACAGTAGCCATGCATATGCAAAACAGTATATTATTCAAAGGCATAAAAATAAGAATGAATCGTATTTTTCAAGTTTCACCCACTCATTTAAAAAAAATAATTTTTTAAAATCCTCCCCAGTGGAGTCGCCAAATTGTAGGCGTGTTTTTATTTCGCCTACGCGGTGTGAGCGCGTATTAGATTTGACTACCCCACTGTTAAGGTTTTATTGAAAATTATTTTGAAAGAAGTCGCCAACAATTCTTTTTAGGAAGAATCATAAACCTAATTGGATATGGGAAAAATATAGGGACAAATTATCCAATGTAGATTTCCCCGTCCTGACTCCATAGATGGTCAAAGTGAACCAAAGATTGAGTTCGGGGGTGAGAGTACGAATATTGTCATAATGAACCACATTCGCCCAAAGTTAGCCTCTACTAAATATCGATTCATTACAGATTTTATGCCAAAGAATAATCAAATAATGTTTTAAACACCCTAAAAATATTTAGTCTAAGTAGGTTCAGGAAACACATAAAACGACTAATTTTTAGTGACATGTTATTAGACAATCAATATTACAGGGAACCTAACAGGTTGTCCAAATTAATTTGATTAATATTAGAACAGTTCTTTAGGTCTTGATTAGCAAAAATAACATGTGGGGTGATAAAAATCATGCAGGACAATCATATAATATGCATAGAATGATCAGACAGACATATAATATACAAAGGCATGAATAATAATAATATGAAATCTACAATAAAGTATAGAAAAGAGGTTAGAATATACAGTATAGCGATTTTATATTAAAGATCTACATCAGGAAAGAAAACTGTTAGTAACTTCAATATATAAATAATTGATTCAAGGATCCTCAGGATTATACCTATGCGGCCAAGATTGAGGAGCGCAACGATCTTTAGGCGGAGCAATCGTGGAACCAAGAATGCAGTATGAAGAATTGATTGAAAGTATTGGAGTGTTTGAAGTATTTGAGTGTTTTCGAAGTATTTCGGAGTAGTCGAGAGAATTTATGTGCGTGAAATAATAATATGAAAAAACCGTCCGTAATTCGGGAAAATACGGAGTATTTATAGGAAAAAGAAGGCGTGCGCTGCACGCAAGCCTACGTGGCAAGCACAATGCCACGCGTCAGGCGCACATTGGTGTGCCTGACGCAGCCTGCCCAATCAAGATTAAACACGTGTAAACGCGTTTTTGAAAAGATAGAAAAGAAAGTTACGTCTCACACAAGACTTGCGTCTGACGCAGGACTCTGTGTGTGTCACGAAATCTACGTGTCAGGCGCTCATTGGCTCGCCTGACGTGTTCTGGCCAATGTGCTGGACGCACGTGGCGCGCTGAGCGCAGCCCCCGCGTCTGGCGCATATTCGGGAATATTTGAGCATATTCCTTTGCGCGTCTTTCGTAGATACTTTTCTATCCCTAAAATTCCAGAGATGGAATTTTACGGATCAAAAATCTGATTTTTGATTGAAGATAATGGAAATGATTATGAAAAATATTTATTAAAATAATAAATATTTGATTGGGCTTTTAAAATGGATTTAAAATATTTTATAGGCTTAAAATACAATTAATCATCATGAACAATTAATTGGGCTTTAGAATATCATTTCGAAACAAATTTTAGAATGGTTCTTTAGATTGCTCCTCCGTTGGGTCGCGCCAACTAATGCCGCGGTATGTTTCATCATTGGATTCTTAAATGGGGAGACACGATTATGTGTCTACAGTCGTATCAGCCAAAAGTGCAAAGTCGTGTCTCGGATCGAGTCTCTTAGTGGGTTTGAGTATCTCCAGCCTTGGTGGTTGTTTCTAGATCTTTCCCAAACGCCACCGTTAATAATTTGCCGATAAAAGGTAAAGTTTAGGGTTAGGGATTCTATTTTGGGACAGTAAATACTAAATGCATGTGGAGTTTTAAGTTTCTTAAGGCCTTGTCCTTTTGGCTATGGTGGTCAGCTCTTCAGTTTCCATAAATTATGTTTTTTGTTTTACCATCTGATTAGCTATATCAAGTCCTCATTTTCCTTGTTCTTTTGTCTATGGTTGTGTTTCGGGCGTTTTTAAGTATTGGAAATAATTTGAGGGTAATAGAAGGACCCTGGTTTCCTATGGCAGGGAAAGATCTAAGAAATCAGGTCAATAGAGAAATCACTCCTGGAGTTAATATCTTGGTAGATGCAACGACTTTAGGGGTTCGAGTGGTGTAGAAGACGAGTGGAAGTTTTCAATTTCGTTTGGAAATTATATCTGTTGTGATTCGATCTTCTATATTAGGAATTGCAAGTTGGGATCTTCGGATTCAGGTTTTGGTTGATGAATTATAGCGATTCAATTCACCCCAAGTTTATGTGATGACGTTCGAACTCATCACACTTAAAAAATGCATCATGTGAGAGACCCTCCAATTTGATTTGGGGGAAGTTTCGACCTCCAATATTTTGAGTTTCAGCCTCGTGAGTGAAGGAATACGTCCTTAGACATCCCGGCAATTACTAAATATAAATAGGAATTAAATTATGAAGATAATAAACTTAATTATTTTAGTAATCGTATTTTCTTGCTAGAAAATAAATATATCAATTGGACAATGTTGATTGGGCCTATAACAAAAATATATTAATCCTATGAGGTCACACATTGTAGCACGAGTTGAACAAAATAATGCAAGACCCATAGAGGCCTTGAGTTGGCCGGCATAAAGGGAGTAGAAGGAGAATTGGTTCTCTTAATTAGGCTAGGATTCTTTTATTATATATATGATATAATATTAGGGTTTAGGCAATTAATTTCATTAAGCAGTTTCTTTTCACAAAAGAGAGAGCTTGAGAAATCCTAAAAATCTCCCCTAGTGAGCGGCGCCTATACCATCAAAAGCAAGAGAATTTATTCTCTTCCGTTCTAGCAGACATTGGTGTTCAACTAAATTGATTTATTTATGATTTATGCCCAAATTAATTTATAAAGGTCCGGATTTTTTTTTATTAATGGAAGAAATTAATTGTTAATCTCACTCCTAATTTTCCGTTTGTTAGATTTAGAATTATTTTGTGTTTAATCTGATTAATCATTGAAATAATTTGTTAACAATTAAAGATTTGATTTTTAATTTGTTAAATAAATCTAAAGTTCATCAACCATATAGAACTATAATAATATGATGGTTGAAAATAATTTGATAATTTTTCCCACTAATTTTCAGATTTTTATCATATTATTTATGAATTTTAGTTAAAATTTATGTTTAATTTGATTATTCATAAATTTTAAGGATAAAAATTAAAATATTTAATTTTATTTGTTGTGAGAATTAAGTAGATCAACCTAAAAATAATTTTCGAATTTTTTGGATTTTAATTGTTAATTTTCTAAATTTTTGAATATAAGTTGTTTTTTTGCCTTAATTTTGAATTATTGTTAGATTTAATTGTTTAATAAAGATTATTCATTCAAATCTAATCTTAACAAACCTAAAATTGTGTTTTACATTTCACCCAATATTGTTGTATTCCATGTTTTGATGATGCCAAATACTTAGGTTGCAATATAGGTTTTATTTTGAAAAAATATAAAATTCCAAAAATAATGTAATGTTAATTGTTGTTTATATATCTTGTGGAGAAAGATTATTTATTTAATCTAAGTCAAGATATTATTTTTATGCACTTTTGAATTTTATGATAAGGTATATTTATTGCCATTGAAGAGGAACTTACAGAACATAATAAAAGCCAATTACTAAAACTTTTATTAGAAACCTTAGATGACTACAAGGAAGTTTGCGCAAAAAGAGATCAAGTAATTAATGCCTTGAAAGTCACTAAGAACCATTCAAATTGGCTTAACACATTAAAATGTGATACTGAGAAAAGATTCTTTGAACTTTTTGACAAGAGTAGAGCTTATCAATAAGCATTTGAAAAAGTCAGAAACGAGAATTATCTTTTGAATTTGGAATTGGCAGAATTGAAACTGTGTGTTCCTGAAGGAACAGTCTCTTCAACTAATACCAGAATCAATGCTGAAAGTTTAAAGTCTGATTATGAAAATGTTTTACAAGAAAATCTGGTATTAAGGAAGAAACTAGAACCCTCTAGGAACAAGCTTCCTGACCCAGTCACTTGGATACAAAAATATCAAAACAAAGGAAGAGAAGGTCTCGGTTTCAATCACAAGAAGAAGAACAAAAAGAAAAAATATGTTGATCTGCCAAGTAGTAAAATATGTTCTTACTGTGGGAACAGTGGTCACATAGTGTCTGACTGTTCCACCAGAGAAGAACGTATTGAGAGGAACACGTACCTAGTAAAACAGGTTTGGAAAATTAAGAAAGACTCAAGTCCAACAAAGGAACCCAAGCTAGACTGGGTTCCTACCACTAACTAGTTTGCTATGGTACAGGCTGAAGTGAGGGGGAACAACCTGTGGTACCTCGATAGCGATTGTTCTAAGCACATGACAGGAGATAGATCCAAATTTCTCTCACTCTCAGTCTACAATGGAGGAACTGTGACCTTTGGAGACAATCTTACAGGTAATATTGTAGCAGTTGGTAAGATTGGTAAATCTCAGTCACATTTCATAGATAATGTATTTTTGGTCGAGGGTTTAAAGCATAGTTTACTTAGCATATCTCAGTTTTGTGATAAGGGAAATTCTGTGAAGTTTACTAATGAGTCTTGTGTAGTCAACAATGAAAGTATAGGAACCAAGATCCTTGAGGGAACAAGGAAAAGGAACACCTACATGGTTGACCTGAACCTTGTTCCTAGGAATAATCTCACATGCTTAAGTGTGATCGAAGCAGATCCTCTACTATGGCACAAACGTTGCGGTCATGCAAGCCTGTCCCTACTACATAAACTAAGTGGGAAAGACTTGGTAGTTGGTTTTCCAACAATTAAGTTCTTGAACCATGGTGTTTGTGATTTATGTGTTAAAGGCAAGCAAGTGAGATCCTCCTTCAAATCCAAGAAAATGGTAGATACACAAAGTCCATTGGAACTTCTTCACATGGATTTATGTGCCCCTGTACGCATCCAAAGTCGCTTAGGGAAGAGATATGTGTTAGTCATTGTAGATGATTTTCAAGATACACATGGGTAATTTTTCTTCATAGTAAGGATGAGACGTTTGATGAATTTCTAACCTTTGCTAAAAAGATTCAACGAACGAGTGGATTTAAATTAAAACATTTAAGATTGACCATGGTAAGGAGTTTGAAAACTCCAAGTTTGATGAATTTTGCAGCAATGAAGGGTTAGATCATAACTTCTCATCTCCAAGGACACCACAACAGAATGGTGTAGTCGAAAGGAAAAACCGGACCCTTGAGGATATGGCAAGAACGATAATAATTGCGAGTGGTCTTCCGAAGAATTTTTGGGCTGAAGCAGTGAACACAGCATGCTACATCATAAATCGTGTCATGATAAGGCCAATTACATTGAAGACACCTTATAAACTCCTTAGAGGAAGAAAATCCAACATATCTTACTTTCGTATTTTTGGATGTAAATGCTTTGTTCATAATAATGGAAATGACAACTGAGGAAAATTCGATGCTAGAAGTGATGAGGCTATTTTTCTAGGATATGCCTTAAGTAGTAAAGCTTATCGTGTTTACAATAAGCGAACAATGTGTGTCGAGGAAAGTGTCCATGTTATATTTGATGAGACTAACTCCTTGCAGGAACAGAGTCATGATAATAACTTTGAAATTGGTTTGACTCGTTCTGAAGAGTCTGATCATTGTGATGAGGAACTAACCCCTGCAGGAAAAGAGAAGAAGCTAGTTCCTGATCCTGATAACCCTGTGCCTGATCCACCCGAGGAACAAGCAACAGGAGGAACTCAGGAAAATGAAGGAACCCCTGAACTTGAAGAAGATCAAGTGAATCAACCACCTCAAGAAACTCAAGATGCAACCAGGAGATTTGATCCAAAGCCTTGGAAACACCAAAATTCTCATCCCTTAGAATTAATTATAAGTGACATTGATAAGGGAACTCAAACGAGATCCCAAATGAAGAATTTTTGTGCCTTTCTTGCTTTCTTATCTATGACAGAACCTAAGGATCATATGGAACCACTCAAAGAGGCAGATTGGATTAATGCTATGCAAGAGGAACTAAATGAGTTCTAGAGGAACAAGGTCTGGCACCTGAAGACTAAGCCAAAGAGCCAGAAAGTTATTGGACTGAAATGGGTCTTCAGGAACAAGCTCGATGAGCATGGAACAGTGGTAAGGAACAAGGCCAGACTTGTAGCCAAAGGGTACAATCAACAAGAAGGTATTGATTTTGATGAAACCTTTGCTCCTGTTGCTAGGATAGAAGCAATTAGAATTTTGATTGCCTTTGCTGCCTTTATGGGATTTAAGTTGTACGAAATGGACGTAAAATGTGCATTTTTAAGTGGCTTTTTACTTGAAGACGTCTATGTGGAACAACCTCTCGGATTCGAAAATCCCGATCTTTCAAATCAGGTCTATAAGCTTGATAAAACTCTTTATGGGTTGAAACAAGCTCCTAGATCTTGGTATGAAAGGTTATCAAAATTCTTGCTTTCACATGATTTCATAAGAGGTAAAGTTGATAGAACCTTGTTCCTTCGATCAAAAGGAACAGACATATTAGTAGTCCAGATTTATGTTGATGATATAATATTCGGTGCTACTAATGATCTTCTTTGTAAGGAGTTTGCTGATCTTATGAGTACTGAGTTCGAAATGAGTATGATGGGAGAGTTGAACTTCTTTTTGGGATTGCAAATCAAGCAAACTGAAAGAGGAACAATGATCCATCAACAAAAATATGTCAAGGAACTGCTGAAGAAATATGGACTGGAACAATAAAAAAACAACCACACTCCCATAGGAACAAGAACAAGGTTAGATGAAGATTCAAACGGTAAGTGTGTAAACGAGAAGCAATATCGAGGTATGATTGGTTCATTACTTTACTTAACAGCAAGTAGACCCGATATTTCTTTTAGTGTTGGTTTATGTGCTCGATTCCAATCAAATCCCAAAGAATCTCACTTAACGGCAGTTAAGAGAATTCTAAGGTATTTGAAGGGAAGCGATGATTTATGTTTGTTCTATCGTCGAAGTGATGTTTTGACCTAGTAAGCTATTCGGATGCGGATTATGCTGGAGACTTGGTTAATCGCAAGAGCACATCTGGAATTATCTAGTACCTAGGAACAAGCTTGGTCTCTTGGAGCTCAAAGAAGCAAAATATTGTTGCCTTGTCCACTGCAGAGGCAGCGTATGTGGTTGCTGCTGCATGCTGTTCCCAGGTCCTCTGGATCAAGCAACATGTAAGAGACTTTGGTATCAAGTTTAAGTGTGTTCCTATCTATTGTGATAATACTAGTGCAATTTGCATTTCTAAGGATCCAGTTCATCATTCAAGGGCCAAGCATATTCACATTAGGCATCATTTCCTTAAGGACAATGTAGAAAAAGGTCTTGTTAAAGTTGAATTTTATCCAACTGAAAATCAAATAGCTGACATATTGACTAAACCACTTCCTAGAGAAAAGTTTGAGAAAATTCGCTTAGAGCTAGGGATGATTAGAATTCATTAAGTGTGCTACTTCAAATAAAACCCTTAGTTACAAGATCACACTAAGTGGCCAGTAATATTTTGTGAATTTATTCATACATTACACGGTCATTGTAAAGGACTCACATTAGTCTTCATAATACTCCCCTTATTGTCCATGCATATACTTGAGTAAAACTAGTAAGGTCTCTGTACATATAGCTTGAACATGTAATATACATGAGTTCACACCTTCTACTCCTTTTATTTTTTCCACGTAAATATTATCTCCATTTTATTTTATTCTATTTTATTTTCTTTTCCATAAATTTATTATCTTTCTTCATTCATCCCCCACAAATAATTTTTTTTCGGCAACGCTTCATCAGCGTTCATGTACAAACTGGAAAATAAAATAATTCATTGGATTTAAAGAAGGATGGAAAAAGCCGCATTTAATTCTTTTTCACCATCCCCCATAAATCTTCCCCATATAAAAACCCCATCACATCAAACCAAATTTACACGGTAAATTCACCTCTTTTACCCAAAACCATTAACTCTGCAAATCCGCCTTTCTCTCTATCTCTCCAAAACCTCTCAACTTCATCTTCTTCACCTAAACCCTCAATGGCTCCCAAACGAAAAACCTCCGATGATACCAAAAATTTCCCGGCAGATGATCTTCACCTCTGGTGGATTACCACGAAAGTGAGAATGAATCTTCCAACTCAAATGAAGATTCCCTGGGTTCTCAAGACAATTCGGCTGAAAATGAAGTAATCTCTCCAAAGAAGAAAGATGAATTGGATGACGCAGGAACAGAGCAAGAAAAGGATATCTTGGTTCCTACAAAAAGGGGTAAGAAATCTAAGTCTTCCAAATACATCATAGGGTTTTCCGTTGATTTTTCTTTAATGCAAGAAAATTAAGTGGGGTCAGTTTCTTGAGCTTGTTAAGTTTCAAAAATTGGCAAAGGTGTTAAGTTTTGATGAGGGTCTTTATGAGAGTGAGATGAGCGAGTTTGTTGCTAGTTTTGACAATACCGAGGGTTTATGCATGAGTGTTGTTAATGGAAAATTGGTCAAATTTAATGAAAAGAATCTGGGTGAATGGTTTGAGGTACCAACTGAAGGGTACAAGGACTATGTTAAGGGTAGGGCCAAATTGAATGTGAATGGTGCTTCTAACTCTACAATTCTGAGTTACTTTGGGGGTAAGGATTCTGACTTGTCCCTAGATCAAAAAGATCTCTCTCCATATCATAAATTTCTGTTTCACTTAGTTTGGCGTTTTATTTTGCCAAGAACTTCCAAGAGGACTCAAGCGAGCCTCATGGATCTTTCTTTGATGTATTGCCTTGCTAAGAATATAAAAATAAACTTCCCTGCTTTAATGATCTCTCACCTTTCCTACTGTATTACCCACAACACAAAAGTTGGGTATGCAAAACTTATTTCTATTATCCTCAAAAAGAACCAAATTAAACTCCCTTCTAGTACCTCCTTTGATTTAGAGCCTGACAACTATTTGACCAAGGAGACTTTATCAAGGCTGTCTCTGAGGGTACAGGGTGGGAAGTTAGAGTTTGAGGTTGCAGAACCTAAGGGAAAGGTAGAGACTGGGAACAAGAGGAAGTTTGAGTAGGAGGTCAGTGCTGAAGGACCTAGGTCAGTGAGGAAAAGTCCAAGGATTGCAGTGTCCAAGGCTCCCAAGGAACAGGGTCAGGGTGCTGTTCATATTGATCTGGATGAGGATCAGGTCTCTCCAGGATCCCAGGCTGTTGATTTTCCCCTTCTCTCCACTACTAGTCTGCATAGTATTCTGCACTCAATTCAGGAGTCTCTGTCCCTCCTGCACACAAGAGTCCAGGGTGTTGAAGCCAGGATTGCCAGAGTTGATCTTCAACAGGAGCAGATCCTAGCAGGTGTGAAGAAAGGAGAATCTGCAGTTCGTGAGAAGATTGACGTTGTGGTCGCTTCTTATGTTGTTCGTCCCAAACCCTCAAAGCCCTAATTCCCTTTCCTTCCCTATAATCTGATAAAACAATGTTACTAATATTTTTTTTGGTTTGTATTAAACAATGGTGGTTTGTTGTTACTTTCTTTTTATCACCCTTTTGGATGTGAATAACACATCAGTTTCTGGTGATATTTTTTTTTTGGTTTATATCTTTTTATATCTTTTCTCTCTTTTCATCTTATATTCTCTTGATTATCTTCTTGTCCTCTTTGCTTCTTTCCTTTATTTTTTCATGAACTCAGCTTGTGCATTTCTCATGTCTCAAGTGCATTGATCACATCTTAATATGCTCATTAAACTGTTTGGATGACTAGTATTATTAGATGAATGTTTGAGCTACTAAGCCTTGACATTGTTGTATATGATGCACTCGTACTTAGTTGTTTTTGATGATGACAAAAGGGGGAAGTAGAGTGGTACATAAAATACAATTCTAGTCTTCTTAGTTTCTAGGTGATGCTTTTCGATTTTTCTTTGCATTGTCTTCAAAACTGATTTCTGTTATTGCTAGTTAGATTGTTAGTGCTTGTTAGATTAGTATTAGTTTTTATGTTTTAATCTTTTGTTAGTTTTGTTTGTTTAATTTTAAACCCATTAGCTTTTGATTCTTTTGCTATGGTTATTTTATTTTTCTTCTTTCTCTTTAGTTTATTAGTTTTTGTTAATTTTATATTTTTATATGCCTTATATTTGCCATCATAAAAAAGGGGAAATATTGTTGTATTCCATGTTTTGATGATGCCAAATACTTAGGTTGCAATATAGGTTTTATTTTGAAAAAATATATAATTCCAAAAATAATGTAATGTTAATTGTTGTTTATATATCTTGTGGAGAAAGATTATTTATTTAATCTAAGTCAATATATTAATTTTATGCACTTTTAAATTTTATGATAAGGTATATTTAATTGATCTATTAACTTAGAATCTTTGTATAAAAGATTCTTAGTTATTAGATTGCTGCTGTTTTTATGATGTGAAAAATAGGTTGACAAATGCATGGCTAAATTTGTGGAACAACTTGCATGAAGATAGCCAACTTCCTCAACCACCTGCTGAATGTGGAACAATTTGTGCCTACAACAAAGGGAAGTTGGAATGTGTTGTTGCTACAAATATGCTGGGCATTTTCCCATTACAACGGATAGTGGAAGTAGTTAATCCAGTTGGTACAAACATCGAGTAAGTGCAGCAACATGTGGACTATGAAGCTCATAAAAGTCACCAACAAACTGTGAGCTTTTCCCTCTAACGGCTAGTGGAGAGCAACTGCTTTTTCGGTTGCAAAAAACGTGGGAATATGGTTGAAGATCATGGGCCATGAAGACCTAAATTCTAGCTTGAGGGAGAACGTGAAAAATCAGTTGAAGCTCATAACTTGCAGCAGCTATTTAAGGGGAAAGACTTGTTCGAAATAGATATAACTTTCTAGCATTCAAAGTTTATCTTCTACATAGAAATTTTTCTATATTTTCTTCTTCTCCTATAATACATATTATTGTAATATTCATAGTATTTGGGTGAGAGAAAAATTATAGAATATTCTTGTAATCAAGAGAGAGAAAGAAAGAGAGAAAAGATAAGACTTCGAGTGAAGTCAAAGTGAGTGTCATCAGTTCAGGGGGAACTGGGTGACTGGGAACAAGTTCCTAGAGGAACAGAGAAGGTCCATTAATATGTTGTAAAAAGATCGAGTCTTTTGGCCTATTATAGTAAAGAGAGTTTGAGTCAAAATCCCTCGTGGTTAAGGTTTTTCTTCCTATTGGGCCTAGGAAGTTTTCCTTGTAAAAATACTTGTGTGTTTGTCTCTTTCATTTTAAGATTATTTTAATTCCGCAATACAATTCGAAAATTTCCCCTCAACTACAATTCACCCCTCCTCTTGTAGTTGGTCTAGTGTTCATACTAGAATAATAATTTTTGTTAATTGATTCAAATTTTCTGCCATAATTTTTGAATTATTAAAACCTAATTAAATCCTACATCTTTAAATAAATTGTTAGTTAAAGATTAAATTAAATTTTTTAAAGTGTTGCAAAAATTCAAAAGAGGATTGCCCACCATGGCTGGGTGGCCCCACCTGCACCGGTGGAGCCACGGTGGAGGGCGGCAAGAGGTCTTAGGAGGGCAGAAGGTGGTGACGATGGGTCAAGCTCTCCGGTGTATCGCGACCAGCAGAGCACTTGCGAAGTGCGTGTTTGCTGGCGCGCTAGTGGGTCTTCTCCTACCGGCATGTCGAAGCGGCGGACTAGGGTACTCAGCGCGACGTTTGCTGGCCGGTGCCGTGAACTCGTGGTACCAGGTGTTTGTGTGGTGATTCTTGGCTAGCGTGAGTCCACTGTGATGAAGATGGTGTGCAGCGTGTTTCGTGCTTTGGAGTTGGCTGGCAGCCTTGAGCTGCTGGTCAACTCTCCAATTAATTTTTTGTCTTCTTCTTAAATTCATATTTTCTATGTTTTGAGCATAAATCAAATATTTCCAATATTGCACAATTAGATGATTAATATTGATTAATGCCATATTTAAATTGTAATTGAATTAAAATAATACAATTTCCTAAATAATTTCTAGCTTAAATTTGTTAAGTTTTTATAATTATTATGGAAAGTTTTATTTGCTTATTAATTGTTAATAAGTAAATAGTTTGTGTTTATTTTATTATGATATTATAAATGCGTGGATGTTTAATGTAATATGTATGATATTATATTTTGCATGTTATGACTAGTATGGCCCAAATTAGGATAGTAAATACGAGTTGCGAACCGTTAAATTTGAATGTAAATTAAATACTATATGCGAATCGTTTGTATTTTTGTAACTTTAAATTTCGTTATTTATTTAATTCAAATTATGTAATCAAGCATGAGAATCCAAGGAGTTTCAAGGATGGTGATCCATGGAGATTCAAGGGAAGATTCATGAAGATTAGTTATTTTCCTAAGTTTAGGGGCCATACTAGATCATTTTAATTATTGCTTTTATTAGTGTTTGCATTTATTTTGTTTAAATGCTTGCTTCTAAGTTTGTTTGTGGTTAATTGATTCATGTGTTCACTATTGGTTGACCATATTAGTAAACTTAGGTCCCTAAAAGTAATGTTGAGTTTTAATTGCTTTTCCAAACAACATCTATAAAGCCTTAGATCATGAGTAATAGGTTCTGCCAAAGCAGGGTGTTGCTCATAAATCCGGGGATAGTGGGGTAGGTTTTTGAAACTTAAATGTTAATGTTTGGTTTAACTCAATAAAATCATCAAAAGACAAAGTTTTGGGTTTTGAAGCTAAGAGATAGAAGGAAACAAGGAGTTGTTAACCTGTCTATCAAGAATTATAATTAGTTATAATTAGTAACGTGTTTACTTACCTCAACTACTATACATTGAAGGCAGGGCCAAAGTCCGTTTGATTGTAGTGGAAGGGGATCTTGGTTATTTCTTTATTCAATAGGGGACTTTCATTTTGAATAAAGGGTAGTAATTAATTAAAATTTGTTTAATTGTTGCTTTCTTGATAAGCATTGATCGAATCTTGCTTTATTATATGTTGTAGTAATCATGTCTAGTAACAATAACAACAACACCAACAGCTCTACTTGTAATTTGCGCTCCGTCCTTTCGAAGGACAAATTGAATGTTGAATGTTTCATTGCAAGTGAAAGGGACATGAGAATTGTTCTCAAAACTGAAAAGTTCAACAACTTTCACATGCAAGGAGAGGAAGCAACGATGCAAGAGATGCATGCAATGCTAACTCAGACCAAGCGAAACATCCCTAACAAGCCAGGAAAAGAACATAAGAATGTTCTTATGGTTAGTAAAGGGCATTCGCTCAATAGGATTGGGATTGCTATTAAGATGGATAAAAGCAAACAAGTTGCCAAGTATGAAACTTCTGAAAAGCAATAGACTACACCAAAACCGAAAGTTGCTGATGAGCACTATTGTTACACCTGTAACAAGGTTGGTCATTGGAAGAGTAGTTGCCCCAAGTATCTGAAGGATCAAAAGAAAGGAGTTTTTAGTTCAAATATGTATGTTATTGATGTCTTGTTTATTGCTTTACTTTTTGATAGTTTTTAGTTGGTATTATAGTTGTTTTTGAGTTAGTTTAGGCTAGTTTGTTAGCTATTTCCTTAATTTGTGCAATTTTCCTCCTTGTATGCACTTTCTTTGGGCGATTTGTTTCGTTTCAGGACTTATGATCATGCTTGGAGGACACTTGCACAACCTCGAATATTAATATCGAAGAGGAAGGTCAAGCAAGCAACAAGGAAGCATAATCGAGTTCCGGGGGCAAATATAAGAAGTTTTGGAAGGGTTTGCGCATAAGGGTCAACTTTAAATGGCCATAACATTCATCACACAAAATATTTTTGAGCGATTCAAGTTGGAGATGATAGCTTGGCTAAATATCTTTCCATCGAGTGGTCACAAGATCAATTCCGATGAAAAACGAGTGAGATATGGCCGTTTGAAAATGAACTGACGAAACTGAAAATTGAGCCGAGCGCTCGGGTCAATTGACCCGCCCGGGTCAATTTGCGGAAAACTGAAATATCAGTTCTGATGGTCTGACCCGCCCGGGTCACTGGGCTTTTCCGGAAATCTTTCCTTTTAAATCCTCTTTTTGAATGGGGGTTAATTTGTAATTATGCCTAGTTTATTTTAGGACTATATAAGGCAAACTCCTCTCATTTTAGGGAAAGCTAATTTACATTATATTTTAATAAAGTGAGATTTGAAATTCTTAGACCCCTAGGAGAGAAAAATCTCATCTTCTAGGGAGAGAAGTGAGATAAACTTGTTGAAAACTTGGAATTTGAAGAATCTAAGAAGGAAACTTGAAGATTTGGAGGCTCCTTGCAACTTTCATGAGAATTTCTTACTCTCTCTCATATTTTATTGCTTTATTTTCTTATTTTCATGTCTTCCTCACTCTATTTACTTGTTCATCCTAGATTATTGTTTTAGTTCATCATGTTAATAGTTGTTAATGTCTTTTAGTTTAAAATTTATCATGATTTGTGAGTAGCTATTTCTTTGGGAAGGGTTTGAAGTCATTGATGAGTTCATGAACCTCTAAATCAAACATTGGGTTTTGACTTGGGATAATTTTGATTAATTGATTTGGCTTTTTTTATGAATGTTTGTGTGATTGGCCATCATAGGAGCATAATTTAGGTACCCTTAGTGAAGGATCGAGAGATGAAGTTAAGGGGTTGCCTCAAATCGATTGTTAAGCTTGAAGGACCATGAGAATAGGGAGTACCTAGCCTAGGGGACTTAGTTTTGTTTGTTTATGTTCATCATGTTTATGGATATGCTTGGTTGAATGTCTTAGCCATGAGAATAGGTCTTCGGTAAGAGACTAGGCCAATCTAGTTAGCTCGAGAGAGTAGTTAGAGTACCAATGGATGAATATTTCCCCTCAATTGACTCCCATTGTGATTGCTTGGTTTGTGAATGAGTTGATTGGTGGATACCCCTTCCCAAAGTCTTTTTTCTTATTGTCTTTTCATCTATAAATCTTTAAAAACATAGACTTTGCTTAGTTTATCATAATCGATACTTATTGGTGCTTCCCTTAGTCCACGTGTTGACAACGACTCGTTAGTTATAGAATTTAACTTAGCAACTTCTGCTTCTTGGGTATTTGATACCGCTTGTGGTTCGCACATTATTTGTAATATGCAAGGCCTCAAGAGAAGTAGAACATTAAGAAAGGGAGAAGTAGATTTTCGCGGTTGTAATGGAGCACGAGTTGCTACATTGGCAGTGGGAGTATATAGCCTACTTTTACCTTCATGATTAGTTTTAGAACTTAATAATTGTTATTATGTTCCTGCTATCACAAAGAACATTATTTCGATTCCTGTTTTGGATTCGGAAGGTTTTGCATTTACCATAAAGAACAATTGTTGTTCTGCATATTTGAATGATATGTTCTATGTCTTCGCTAAGTTATTAAATGGTTTATATGTACTAGATTTAGAAACCCACATCTATAACATAGACAACAAGAAATATAAAGCAAATGATTCAAACCCTACATACCTATGGCATTGTTGATTAGGCCACATAAGATAAAAGCGCATTGATAAACTTCATAAAGATAGAATTCTCAAATCATTTGATTTTGAATCATTTGATACTTGTAAGTTTTGCTTGATGGGGAAAATGACAAAGTCTTCTTTCACAGGTTCAAGTGAAAGGGCCAATGATCTTTTAGCCCTCATACATACTGTTGTGTGTGGACCTATGAGTACTTTGGCTAGGGGAGGGTACAATTACTTCATTACTTTTACCGATGATGTAAGCAGATTTGGATATGTTTACCTCATGCGGCATAAGTCGAAATCCTTTGAAAAATTTAAGGAATTCCAGAATGAACTACAAAACCAACTTGGGAACAAAATTAAGCCATTGTGATCCGGTCGTGGTGGTGAATATTTATCTCAAGAATTTGGCGATCATTTGAAAGATTGTAGAATACTTTCACAATGGACTCTACTAGGAACACCACAGTTAAATGACATTTCTGAAAGAAGGAATCGAACTCTACTTAATATGGTTCGATCCATGATAAGTCTTGCTGATCTTCCTATTTCATTCTGGGGATTTGCGGTTGAAACAACCGCAGTCACACTTAATAGAGCACCATCTAAAGAGTGGAAAAGACACCATATGAAATGTGGACTGAAAACGTTCCAAAATTGTCTTTTCACTAGTGGAAAAAAGCCCATCTGATCCGGTCAAAACCAGGCTTACTGATCCGATTTTGGTCCGGATCGGATGTATGAGGGACAAACCGATCCGGTCCAAAATCGGATCAGTTTGTCACTAACTGATCCGGTTTTCACCCAAAACCGGATCAGTTAACCCCCAAAAAACAAAAAAAATTTTTTTTTTTGCCTTTTTCACTATTAATCAATACAAAATCAATAATATATATAAATACTCATTTTATTAAGCATATTATGCTCAATTGAAGCATAAATAATTAGATACATAAATTTCCCACTTCTTTATTAATTTTACGGCAAACATCCTCAATCTTCTCCTTTCCAGTAAGGAAACAAGTATATCGCCAGGAGGTTCACACATGTGTATTTGTACAACAGTTCGGATAGCTGCCTCAAGGTAGTCTCTTTCAGGATCCTACTATTTGCACTTGACTGTTAAGATATGTGCCTAATGCAACCTCAATTTCTAGCTCATTAACCTCCGGAAAGAGAGCATAAACAGCAATACTCAGCAAAAGCCTGACTTTCATGGGAAAAACACACCCGCAAGGAGTTTCAATGGGAGTAGATGTAAGTGGATCCAAACATATCGGACACAACCTGCAATATAACACGTTGAAATTTAAATATTTAAGCGAAGAGCAACAAGGAAAACTACACAACATGAACAGCTGGAAACAAGATATATTGCCAGTCATCATTCATCATTCATCATTTCTTTCATATATATGTTTCTAAGTAAACCAATTAATTCAAGAGAGCAAATCTAAACAGTGTCTACACTTGCTACAGGCTAGAAACACAAAGCTAGAGGAATGAAATCCCCAGTCATCTTGTACCTTTTGATGCTTGTACAAACCGATACGAAATTGAGAAGACATATGGAACAGATTGCTAACAATATATAGTTGTCAATAAGCCATTTCGATGTGCACCAAACATTAAGCACATCAGTGGTTGCGCACACAAAAGGTAAAGCACTGCTACTGTATAGGAAAATAAAGAATCACTTTCCAAGAACCTGGTATATCCCCATCTCAGGTAGACAGTCATGCACTTGCTTCAATATATAACTTTAAATTCTAAAGTCAATTAAATTCTTCTCTGAGGCCTTGAAAATTTAGGATGACAATTAAAAATCAAATTAATAATCTGTCAAAAAGTTCAACTTAGCAAACAACATGCAATTCCCACGCCAGCAAACACATCATAGCCTCAATGTGGCTGAAGTCTATATTTCTCTACTTGAATTACTAAGTTAAGCACCTAGAAAAGTATTTATGTCTCTACTTAAATTATTAATTTAAACAGCTAGAATTCTACAATGAGAACATGATGCTCTGGCAGTTACGAGTTAAACCCAATAATCAGTCCTTTAAAAAATTAAGACAATTAAAAGAAAACAAAAGCTTCTGCAGCACGTAAAGATGATAAAATCATGTCCATCAGCCACCAACTGCCAGTTATATTAAAAGGCCTCACTCTCAGATCTTAGTCAAGTTAGTAATAGAGCAAGTAATTACATGACAAGTAAACCAGAAAATATCATAATGGATCAGATTGAGAATAGGCATCTATATTCAGTGTTCAAGGAGTCCCGAATTTGCTGCTGTGGACCATAATGGATGAAATTAAGCACTTCTTTTAATTGTTCTCCACTTGTTATTTTCTGTGATTTAGTAGGCCCATGGAAATTCAAACACTCTATCACATTGACATACTTTAATCAAAATAATTATTTTAGATGGGGATTTAGTCATAATAATTATTTTAGATGGGGATTTAGTCATGATACACTTACCTAAGCATAATGAAGAGTGTACACTTACTTTTTTGCAGCTTGACACAAGAAAATAGAAACAAGAGACAATGATTATGTGAAACTCACTTCGGATCAAAAAAATTATGTGAAACTCACTTCAACAGTAAAGGATGAAACATCGGATTTGCAGGATGCCCCAAAGGTATTGAAGAAGGATTCTACAGACCGCAAAACATCAAAGGCACTAGTTTGACGATCGAGACCCTGAAGAAACCAAAGAACTCTGAATCAAAATTGTGGACTGGCAGTAGAAGAACGTATTAGGGAAGAGAGATATAAGAAAGAAATAAGAAAATAAACTCAAAAAAATGCAAAAAGAAAAACTAATGGAGGGTTGCACATACAGAAATCAAAATTTTCACCTTCTTTAACCACGCCAAGAAGGATAGACGGCCCATGATGTCCAAACCTCTAAGATTTTCGTTGAACAGCCTAATGTAGATACTAAGGCCATTTCACCACATATCTAATCCCAGCATGAAAACTGATCAATGAAGCAGTTCTTGGAAATAAAAACTACCTTTATATAGCTAAAACATGTGATCCTTTGCATATTAACTTTGTATAAACATATATATCATATGATGATTCATTTGCAAAGCAATTAAATGACATCGAAATATACTCCAGCAACAGTTAAATGATTAATTAGACTAAAAGTGACCACAATTGCAACAGAAATGCTCATATAATCAGCTGCAAATGGTGAAATTTCATGTTTATATTTCTTCCATCTCTCTAATTCTCTTTATATCATCAGTAGCATACTCAAATTGGATTTAGGACACCATACGCTTCATCAAGATAAAAATAAGCAAAAGCCTCTTACCACTTCCACTTCCTATTTTCTTACTTATTTTAGTTTGATTTTAAGAATAGCACCTATGTCTTATCTCTCATCTTACATCTACACTTGGTGTAGTCCCTAGCACAGCTAATTCGGTAACTCTCAGTCGCGATAATATCGCGCACGCAAAGGAGCGAGGGAACACCATGACTTGAACAGAACGGGTATAAACATGAATTATTACCCCTTTTCTCAGCAACATCAGTGGAGAAGAACCTCGCAAAGCTAGGGTTAGTGAAATTGGGATGAAAAACAGACGAAAACGAAGGATTGGCCTGTTTTCCAGCTCCAATTGATGAAAAATAAGAATTCATGAACCCTAAACCTTGTTCGCTGCACGATGTAAATCCAGCTGATTGATTTGCAATCGCAGCGGTTCGAATCCTGTATCCATCACAACCAATTGTCTCAACATAATAATTGCAGAAAAAGTTAACAAATTATTTGATTGAAAAGATAAAAAACTTGAAATTTTTAGTTGAAATTTGAGAAATGAATTTGAATTAAAAAGACGAAGAAATGGAGCTTACTTTAGAACCCTAAGATAAAAATTAACAACACAACCCTCTTACCAGTTAGCATACTCGAATTGACTTCGACCAGATCTTCGCATTTCGTTGCTTCGCCTGATCGTGGCGGTTCGCTGCTGTTCGTGGTAAACGAAATTGGCTGGGATTCGTGGCGGTTTCCGATCTCACGGACCGGAGTGGTGGTTCAGAGAGAGAGAAGGGAGGAGTGGTTAGGGCTGTTCATAATGATCCGATCCGGTCGATCCGATCCGCGATCCGGTAGATCCGATCCGAAAAATCGGATATCCGATCCAGTTTTTTGAGTTTCGGCTATTTCGGATCGGATATCCGAAAAAAATCGGATCGGATACGGATCACTTTTTTGTGATTTCGGATATCCGAAATATCCGTTTTTTTTAAGTATACTTTTTCTTAAAACAAAACCCTAAACAATAAAACATTTTGTTAAAGTTTCAAACTGAAAACTGAAAAGAGTAAATCTAATTTCTAAAGTCTAAACCCTAAGTGAAAGTGTGAAACGCCGCTTTCTCTTCTCTCATCTCTCTCTCCACACCTGCTGCGAGGCTGCTGCCAGACCACCACGGCACCACCTACCGGCGAAGCGGACGGCGCCAGGCTGAGGCGCGACTGATTCTCTGCTCCGCGGCGCAAATAACATCTCACTTCATCTCCTTTAATTTGTCGACTGCATCTTGCTACTGATTTTTCGACTACATCATGTTGTTTCGCTTTTTAATTTTTCAACGGCATCATCTTATTTCTTCTTCCTTGTTTTGATTATAATTTCTGCATTTCAAGATTATGATTTTGTCGTTTTTTTATTTCAGCAACCTCTCTGTTTTTTTATGTCTGGGCTACTGATTTCACAAGTTTAGGAGATCTAAGGCTTTCACGCTTCAAATTAAGTTTGATGTAACTACTGGATTATGTTTCTGTACTAGGAAAGGTAGCATATGTATTATGTATACTTAGATTTTGAGATAGAAGTCATGAACTTTATCAAAATTCTCTTTTTTTTTTCTTATGTTGAGAGGTAAAGCTCTGTACTTCAATGGGGTAAATATTCTTAAATGATATGATTGCTTATCTTGTTGTATGAGAATCGAATGTTCTTACCAGTTACAATCTATGTTTTTCACAAATTGCTCCTTTTCATTATATTACTGAGAAAAATCAAGTGATGAAAATTTCGGATATCCGGTTATGCGATCCGAAAATTTCGGATATCCGGTTTTTTTCGGATCGGATTCGGATCGCTATTTTGCCGATTCGAAATTTCGGATCGGATCGGATCGGATATCCGAAATGAACAGCCCTAGGAGTGGTGGGATGTTTAGGGTTTTGTGGGTGGGAGGAGAGAGGAAAATAATGATTTGGGCTGTGAAACAATGCAAAAAAGAAGCGGGCTTAAAAGAAAGAATTGGGCTGGTGAGCGTCCCTTTAATGATTTAGGCCAATTTACCGATCCGGTCTAATAAATGATCGGATCAGTTTATTTAATTTGATTTTTGCACCGTGAAAACTTGAATTAACTGATCTGGTTTGATAAATGACCGCATCAGTTAATTTTAACTGATCCGGTTTTGAAAAGACCGGATCAGTTATCTTGTGATATATAAGGTTTTTTCTACTAGTGTTTCTAAGGATATGGGGTTGTGAAATTTATGTAAAACGTTTACTCTCTGATAAGCTTTCACCCAAATCCGATAAATGTCTCTTTGTGGGTTACCCAAAAGAGACTAAGGGATACTACTTCTACAACCAAAGCGAAAACAAAGTGTTTGTTGCTCGTAATGGTATCTTTCTGGAAAAGGAGTTTATTTCCAGAAAAACAAGTGCGAGTAATGTATATCTCGAAATTCGAGATGAGCAACAAATGGATGAGGTTAACACCTCGTCAGAGGCGGCCCGACATGAAAATGCTCAGGATGCGGTGCATTCAATTCACATACCTCCTACCGTCCCACTTGGAGATACTCCATGCGAAGTCACTCAACCTAATGAGGTAGAAACTTCTTCTGTTGTTCCCCAACGCAGGTCTAGTAGGATCATCGTTCTGTCAAAGAGATATATTGATTTCCTTTTGACTGAAAGTTCTGAAATGACGATTTTAGAATCAGAATAACCTACTAGCTATAAAGATGCTTTGGATAGTCAAGACTCTGAAAGATGGCTTGAGACCATGAAATCTGAAATGGATTCCATGTTTGAAAATCAAGTATGGGACTTGGTTGATTTGCCTGATGGGGTCAAAACCCATTGGATGCAAATGGATTTTTAAGTTGAAAACAGACAAGGATAGAAACATTAGTGTTTTCAAGGCAAGGTTGGTGGCGAAAGGTTTCAAACAAATTCATGGTATTGACTATGATGAAACCTTCTCACCAGTAGCCATGTTGAAGTCCATTAGGATGATCCTTGCGATTGCTGTCTTTCATGACTATGAAATATGGCAGATGGATGTCAAAACCGCTTTCTTGAATGGGTTCTTGAAAGATGATGTGTACATGACATAACCTTAAGGTTTTGAAGATCCAGAAAATCCATGGAGGGTATGCAAGCTTAAGAAGTCCATTTATGGACTAAAGCAAGCATCAAGGAGTTGGAACCTCAAATTTGATAAGGCAGTCAAGAAATTTAGCTTTCTCAGAAATGAAAAGGAATCTTGTGTGTACAAGAAGTTAAGTGGGAGTAGTATAACTTTTCTGGTCTTGTATGTTGATGACGGAAATGATAAGACCATGCTTGAGTCAATCAAGGAATGGCTTAAAAAATATTTCTCTATGAAAGATCTAGCTAGGAGAGACAGAGTACATATTGGGAATAAAGATCCATAGAGATAGATCGAAAAGGCTGATTGGACTTAGTCAAGAGACTTATATTGATAAGGTTCTTGCAAAGTTCAAGCTAGAAAACTCCAAAAGATGTTTCACTCCCATGCAACATGGCATAACACTTGGCAAGACTCAGTGTCCTTCGAGTCCTGATGAGGTCAAGCGTATGAGTAGTGTTCCCTATGCTTATGCAGTAGGATCCATTATGTATGCCATGATATGCACTCGACCGGATGTTGCATATGCTTTGAGTATATGCAGTAGATACCAGTCAAATCCAAGAGATACGCACTGGATTGCAGCGAAAAATATCCTTAAGTACTTGCGAAGGACTAAGGATAATTTTTTGGTTTATGGTGGAGATGATGAGTTGGTTGTTACTGGATACACTGATGCAAGCTTCCAGAGTGACAAAGATGATTTTCGATCCCAATCTAGTTTTATATTTTGTCTAAATGGAGGAGCTGTGAGCTGGAAGAGCTCTAAGCAGAGTACAATCACGGATTCTACAACATAGGTTGAGTATATTGCGGCAGCAGATGTAGCAAAGGAAACTGTTTGGATCAAAAAGTTCATTAGTGAGCTTGGTGTAGTTCCTAGCATTGAGAATGGCATTGAGTTGTATTGTGACACCAATGATGCCATTGCTCAATCTAAGGAACCCAGATTGCATCAAAGGTCTAAACATGTGCTCATGAAATTCCATCTTATTCGAGAGATCGTTGGAAGAGATGATGTGAAAGTAAGCAAGGTTCATACTGAGAATAATGTAATATTATCCTCTGACTAAACCACTTGCTCAACCTAAGCATGATGGTCATACTAGGTCTATGGGGCATAAGCATATGGGAGAATGGTTTTAGGTTGTTTACTTCATGTTTACAATTGTAAAGACATTTATTGTGTTTTGAATGTTTATCAATAAAAATTAATTTTTTATTTAATTGTCTGGTTTAATATTAAATAAAATGTCCAAATAATTTGTGTTTTCAAATAGGATTATCGAAAACGTGTTGATAATGGAACCTTATAAAGTGAACTGAAATCACAATTTATTTAAAGTCCCTAGTCTAAATCACTAAATTGGACATAAGTGATTTATTTAAAGACTAGTATATAATTAATTGATAGCGCAATTCCATGGGCTATGGAGACATAGAGATGTCTAATTGATTATATGGATGTATATTTGATACATTAAGACTTGACCTAATTAGATTCTAAAAGTAGTTACAGACTACTATATTTAGTGGATTACTTAGACATGAGTATGTCTTAATAACCACAATATAATTAGTTCAACCTTGACACTATTAAACATCGCACCGTGAAAGGAGGTTATAAAGGCAATGATCAGGTGAGCTAAGAATTGAGTGGGAGTTATGGTCATATAAGAGTGGATAAATCCTCCTATTAAATGGAAATGGTGTCTGGGCCTCTTGATGAGCGAGAAATGGAAAATTGCATGGCCATGCGGAATAGGATTAAAGAGTTAATCCTTATTTGAGCAGTTCGAACTCAGCAATCAAGGAACAAAAATTTGAGAATAACATAGTATTATCAAATTTGGCATTAAGTGACTTAAGGAATTTAACATTGCGCTCTTGTCTTCGAACAAGTGGGAGATTGAAGGAATATGTCCTTAGACATCCCGACAATCACTAAATATAAATAGGAATTAAATTATGAAGATAATAAAGTTAATTATTTTAGTAATCATTTTTTCTTGCTAGAGAATAAATATGATTAATAGGACAATATTGATTGGGCCTATAACTTAAATATATTAATTAATCCTATGAGGTCACACATTGTAGCGCGAGTTGAAAAAAACAACACAAGGCCCATAGAGGCCTTGAGTTGGCCGGCCATAAAGGGAGTAGAAGGAGAATTGGTTCTCCTAAGTAGAATAGGTTTTTTTATTATATATATGATATAATATTAGGGTTTAGGCAATTAATTTCATTATGCAATTTCTTTTCACAAAAGAGAGAGCTTGAGAAACCCTAAAGATCTCCCCTAGTGACCGGCGCCTATACCATCAAAAGCAAGAGAATTTCTTCTCTTCTGTTCTAGCAGACGTTGGTGTTCAACTGGTACTTGTGGACTGATTAGAGGAGCAAGACTTGGGGCTCTCAAATCTTCGAAGCTTGCATACATAAGGGAAATCACGCTGCAAAGGTTTTATATCTAATCCTTATTGAATGATTCATGTGTTTGATTATGTCTGCGATCCTATGATAGATGTTAGAAAATTGTTACCTGAAATTCCGCTATATATGCATCTATATGTTCCTACAGTGAGGAGAAACTCAAGACACCATCAGGTCTGAAGTCACAAAAGGAAGGGACTTCTTGGTTAGTTCAATCTGTACGTAGAATCCGAGGAATCTTCGAAGATTTATCTTTTCAAGGACCTTGGGATTTATCATCTTGTGAGTAGATGGTTCTACAAGATAGGATATGACAATTTATCTTTGAAGATCGTTTGTGGTTAGAATCTCAACAGCCTAAGCTCCATCACATTATATCAGTTCTTTATCCGTAAGGACATATAACCCAACTCCACCAACTCTCGGTCAAGCAAAATTGCGTTCTGAGTGGTAAAGTAGCAAGATGGTTTACAACGTCTTGTTGGTTTTACTTCCTAGGGTATGTAAGAGCAAGTCATGCTCACTTCGACATTAGTTTATTCTCTGTTCTTCATTTCGATATAATGTCCCTAAGTTATAATTCGAGTTTTAATTTTTTCCAATCTAAAAAAAAAGTCTTTAATTTCTAATTGATAGACACAAGGATGGTAATTACACTACTTGTAATTTTACACTAAAAGAAATGAAAATTTAAAGCGTTAAATTTTTTTTAGAACAATTACTATTTTTTAAAGATGGCATCTATATTATTATCTAAAGCAAAATGATAAATCCTATCTGGCATGCTCACAATCACCAAGCAAATGTAGAGCACTTAAAAATCAAAACCCTCTAATACGGTGTCCACGTGGCACTTACATATTTTGAAATTAAAAAAATGTTCGAATTTAAATTAAATACGAAATTACTCAATCTATGCCACGTGGGATGATCGACAATCAATTTCCCCAAGAAATCTCTTCGATTTAGGCAAAATTCGGCCAATTGATTTTCCCTTAATTTGGGCCGTAATTATAGGAAAAACACTAAAGGATTTTTTTTGAAATTCTCTCTAATACCTCACGATTTCAGTAATTTAAATTAGTATAATAAAGGAAATCAATCAATGAGCCATGTGTTGTCCTCAATGTTCCTGTAGCAAATGTTAAAGTTTTGTGCATTGCGTCCTTCCATTTCAGAAATTCTTCAAATAGGAAACAAATACCGTAAATCACGTTAGGAAATACTAGTAGGAAAATGATAATTTGCGTCTGCGTATTTGCGTCTGCGTATTTGCGTCGTATGCATGAACAATTGACGCAAATCGTCAGAAGCAGACGATTTGCGTCGGATTATACTGAACGTCTGACGCAAATACCCATAGCAAATGAATGGCAAGAGGATTTGCGTCGTGTGACTCTATAACATCCGACGCGCATGAGTAAATCAGATTCGCGTCGAACGGGCCTATTGTGTGATGTAAATCCTTGTATCAGGCTATTTGCGTCGGAGGTAGAGGCCCATCCAACGCAGATGAGTTTGGCGGATAAAGGTTAAATAACCTAAATACATTTGTCAAGTGCATCGCATGGGCTATATGTGCGACGCATATAAGCTTCCCATATAAAAGGCCCACTTACATTTGTCAAGTGCATCGCATGGACTATATGTGCGACGCATATAAGCTTCCCATATAAAAGGCCCACTTAAACTCTCATTTCCTCTCAGCCGTTTCTCTCACCTTCTCTCTCTTCCATCTCTAAACCTAGATCTGTCTTTCCTCTCAGCCGTTTCTCTCACCTTCTCTCTCTTCCATCTCTATCTAGATCTGTCTCGTCTATCTCAACTCAATCGTTCGCGGTTTGCCCTCATCTCTTAACACAAAATTTCGTGAATTTCAAACATCAGCTTTGAATCCGCTGTTTGAGATTCGGCTTTGAATTCGCTGTTTGAGATTCGGCTTTCAATCCACTGATTTTGAGTTCGAGTAGGATGAAGATGAAGAGGCGTGTTGATGAAGATGAAGAGGCGTGATTTTCTAATTAATTTTGAGTTCGAGTAGGATAAGGTCATTTCTCGACCATGGTTCAACTTTTTTTTAGTTTGCATCTCATCTAGATTGTTGAAAAAATGATCAAATAGAGACTTCTCTCACCAAACCCAAAACACTGAAGAGAGAGAAAACCTAAAAATGGTAGGATTGCCTCGCAAATCCTCTCGGAGCCGTCCGATTAACCTTCGAGAAATAGTGTTTAATGTTCCGGTCAATTTCTTTTCGATGATTTCGGCATTTCTCAGGTATCTTCCGGTCTTAATCCATCCACATCCGACGACTCTAATTGGGGCGCTGTTGATCTCTTCCGCCAATTTCTTTTCGATGATTCCGGCATTTCTCAGGCATCAATTTTTCTTAATTTCTAGGGTTTAATGTTCTTGATTTCGATTCATTTCTCGATTTAATCAACTTTTTTTTGTTTTTGTTATGAATTTTTCTTTGCAGTTCTTGCAAGATGTTGTATACTTGAGAGTTGAAGGGAATTGCAGTATATCTGTACTCTGTAGTATGAGTTCATTCAAGGGAATTGAGAAATAATGTTTTTTATTTTAATCAAATATGTATACAAGTTGTAAAATTGAAGAACGAATAATTATTGTATTATCAATTTGTGGCGTTGATGTATGGATGGCACAACTGGTTTGTATTTGTTTTTTTATAAAAATGAGCCATTTGCGTCGAATGTAGGTGAAGATCCGACGCAAATTCCATTTTTTTTAATAAAAATTGCTTGATTTGCGTCGCACATATGCGTTGATCTGTACTGGGTTCAAGGGTCATGTGCGTCGGACATTGTTTAAGTCCGACGCAAATAGCTTAATATCTGCGTCGAGTCCTGATACGACGCAGATGATCTCTCCGTAATTTGCGTCGAGGTATGTGGTGTCGGACCCATGTCCGACGCAAATGGGGGTCTCGCATCCGACGCAAATCGTCGATTCTGTAGTAGTGAAATTTGGTGTGGCTTCCGGTAGATTGATTTGGAGATATTGACAATCAATAATCACCTCAAAATTAGGCACTAATTAGGGCTACTAAATCGACTCTCACATTCATATAAAAGGTGGTGTAATTAGCTTCATTTGTATCCATTCCAAAGGTTACATCTTTCAAAAAAAATATCAAGGAAGTTTCCTGTCGATTTGTTCTTGAACATCATCATCAAGCACCATCTGCAAGAATAATCACGGCATATTAGTCTTCGGTATGAATTCGTCGGCAAATTTAAACTGAAGCTACACCAAACTCTTTCAATTTTAAGAAATATCTCAAGCGCAAAATAGTTCTGATTTATCACATATAGTATTGTAAACAATTTAAGTTTGTTAGTAGTGGATAAAGGATTATATTTGATCCTATAGATGAGTTTTTAATTTTATTAATCGTATGATGCAATAGTCAGCAAACCTCTTCATCAAACAATAAATAATGAGAATTTGCCTTTTTAATTGATTATTTAGCAATATTTGAATCTATTTGATTGTAACACCACGTGTTTGGATCCTCTAGAGTTCCAAAAAAACTGTAGAGTTTGAACAATATCAGCCATTGAATAAAAAATCAATAGCTAATATATTATCTTTCCAAACAGGGGCGGGGCAAATGTAACCGGGGCCCTATACATTTTTAAAATTGGGCCCTTGATTTGTAGTTTAAAGCAAATATAATATTCTCAATTTTAATTAAAAAAAGTACTTTTGTATTTAAAATAAGAAGGTCAAGTTACATCATATTAAAAATAATACATATCTACTTAAACAAAAGTGTTGCTCACTCACTGGATGATTTGAACAAACTAATATTGAAAGATGTATTAAAACAATTTAAAAGACATTCAATTAAAATATGAAAAACCAGTTGTAAGATAAATTGAAGAAAATGGAGTGAAAGTAAATTACCCAAAATAACTCTGGATGAGCCGCTGCTTTTTTGCTCCAGTGGCATAGATTAGATTGAGTACTGGGTAGTTTAATTCGAGTTGGATGGTATATCTGGATCAATTGGACAATTGCTAACGATTAAATCTTTAATTTCATGAAATAATTGAAGATTAAACCATTTTATTGGAATTAAATTAATTGACCCATCTCTTCAACTTCTCTTGGAATGGTGGTTTAATTCGAGTTTTGGAATTAAAATTATTGGAAAAGAAAATGTAAATGCACCAATTGAAATTTTAGAATATGGGAGAATAGGAGCCATTAGTGAATGGGGTAAAGCTTCTTGGAGTTCTGGTAGAAGTATGTGAAGAGTTATGTGTTTCATAAAGAGTAATGAAGACTAATAAAAGTAAAATAAAAAAAATAAGTGAACAAGTATGCGTGCAATCACGCTTACAGCTATCATCCACAGCTTTTCAATTCCCAAAAAACTCGAAATGCAAAATTTCATGGGTTAAGCAGATTTGATCCGCGTACCTAATGCATAATACACTCACGGTACTACCACTGTTCCATATATTTTCCTTTTGTTGTACAATCAACAAAATAAATATATTTGGGGCCCCTATCTTTAGGGGGCCCTATGCGGTCGCCGTTATAGAATGGGTCAAGAACCGCCCCTATTTCCAAAACTCCCCCTATTTTTGATCATCAAAATCCACCCCTTATTTCCCCCTTCCTACTAATGTGAACCCTTGATTTTAAAATGTATGGTTCAGATACAACTCTACCTTGTAGAGTTTTATTAAAACTCTAGAGGATCCGGACTCGTGTTATACCATCTGTTTTTTATTTAATTTGTTATTTGTTATACCACAAATCTAAGGATTATAAATCTTTATAATTGTAGATAATTATGTTTATGATTCATACTTGCATGCAATAGATCCGAATCATTTTGAGTGAAAACCTTCAAAATCATTGTCAATACTAACAACATGAATCGCAAATTCAACATGCAACCAATCTTCAAAACAAAAAACCAAAAAAAATTACCATAAAGTACACGCAACCAATCTTCAAATGGAAGAGTTGTTATGAAAACCGACATGCATGAGATTAATTTTTGCTTTTAGCTTTTGTTATTTGGAGTATTGGATGGAAATCGAAGAGAATCAAGAGATAGAACTTGGAAGGAGAAGATGGAGAATTTTTATGAGAATGGACTATGATTGTGTTATAAAGTAGTACAAGAGAGATTATATATTTCTATAAAGCAGAACGACACAGAGAGAATCCCATATAAACAAGAATGGCTAATATTGTGTGAAGTTACAACAAAAAAATAATTTGGAATGAAATGAAGATAAGAAGTTGAAACCGTGAGAGGAGGAAGAGGATGGGGACATGGGGTAAGTTTGAGGGATTGGATTATGAAAGATGGTTCTATATACACCTAAACAAAAGGGGAAAAAATGGTACATTTTAAGCTATAAATGATTTGTTATCTACAAAGTTATATAGTAGATGGGGGTAGAAAGATTTTTAAAGGGGAGATAAGATTAACAACTTAGTTCTATAAAAATAGGGGATTATTTTTGGACCCTTTTTTAAAAACATTTCATTAGTAGTATTTCAATTAATCTATAAATTATGTATTAGCTCCACTAATTTTAGATTCTAAATTATATCCATATCTTTTTACTAAGGCCGATCAAAAGTGAGTGATATAATTTCTCTATCTCTATTTATTTGCTTTTCATGTGGATTTCTTAAAAATGTGCCAAAGGGGTATGTTGTAATACACACACCCTGTTCTAATATGTTCATACTAGCAATTTATACATGCGATGCGTGCGTGAATTTAAAGTTTTGTGCTTTAGTTTTTAAACCTAAAGGTTACTTAATATTTTTTAGGGTTACTGTATATCATATCACACCTTTCCTTACTATTAAAGAGTTGTGCAAGTGATATATTAAAGAGTTAATGATGAGCACATACATTTTCCTGATCTTTAGGTTGTAATTAAAAAAAAACAGCGATTTCGTACATGACAATGTTCAAAGGATTAAACGCAATATGTACATAGCAATAAATTGCCAATTTTTCGACTATATTTCGACTTGAAATTGTTTTATAGTTGTTAGATACCCGATTTGCACAGAGTTGAACGAATTTGTTATAGGGACGATGGCGAATTATGAATGTATGTTACGTAAAAATTTAATTTTATTGTAATTCAGACTTTAAGTGAAATAATGGTGATGTATTGTATGGAGTAATATTTTTGAATCCTAGTTTCAAGTTTTTTTCCTTCATATAACAACTTTCCTCATTATTCAAAGATTAGAATCAATGTTAAATGGAATATTTTTTGAAACTTGTATAGATTGACAATTATGTCAAATATATAATTATTGACTTATTGAATACAGTTGATTTTTTTTTATTTTAAAAGTATTCTTTATTACTAATAATTACATGATTTCTTGTGTGAGTAAGGGTAGGTGGGTCATTTCATGTGGACACCATTTGCTTCCCCCTTCCCTTATATAATAGAGATAAAGACAAACCAGGTCAAATAAATGTAGTTCAGCAAAAATAAGGTTTAACACACTCACAATATAAAGTGTAATAAGTTCAGATAAGGAAGAATAAGGTCTAATAAGTTCAGTTAAATTTAGATAAGTTCAGTTAATTAAGTTCAGATAACTATAGATAAGTTGACAAAAAACAGAGCCAAATTTATACATACCACAAGGATTTAAACGCTAAAAGGTTATTCAGAAACAACTAACTATCAACATTGTCTGCTATTTTAGATAACACATACGATATTCAAGCAATGAAGTATACACCAACACATCGGCTATTTAATATTATATCATGTCATGCGGAAATGAGGTTGTAAGGTGAGTTATAAAATTAGAAAGAGAGTATTTTTGGTTAAAAAAGAGGAGAAAGTAAAATGGACATGTTATAAAAAAATGGAAAATAGAAACAGTATCCAGTTTCATAAGAAATACGCTATAAGAAAAGTGTATTGATTAAATAGGAACGGATGTAGCATTACACTAAAAGGAATCTAAATACTTATTAGATTAATGTTACAGGAATCACTAATAGACTAAAAGAAATTTTACCTTGATGACCCAAATTTTATATTATTGTAGTCAAAGTTGATAATGTAAAATTCTGATTTCGTCAAGTACTTTTAGCCGGATTTTGAGCCTTATATAGATGGATGGCGTTATTTTTTAGCCTCCTGTCTTAGCCGGATTTTTTGCCTTACATAATTATAGATAGTTTAAACTGAGGTACTAATTAAAATTTTGATTATGTAAAATGTTTTTGGCTTTATATAAATAGACAACATAATTAAAATGTGCGTTTTAGCTTTATATACTAATTAATGTGTACTTTCTATTTTTTCACCTAAAAAGGTTATCCATTATATTTCAAACTGATCATAAAGTTGAGAGGAACATCCCTTCTTCTTTACTGAAGTTTAACAAATAAACTCAAATTAGTTTCAATATATACAATTAATTTTAAAAACTCAAAATTAAATAACCAATTTTTTTTGAAAAGGTATCAATAGTTGATTAGAATTTTTAAAAGGTATTTTTTATTTTGTAGAAATAACTACAAACCAAATTCTATGAAAATTTCAAAAATAGAAGTATAATTTGGGAAGATAATTTTTTTCAAAATACGACATTTATTAGACCTTCAATATATACATCCTATAAATATATTTATGCTACCTTACCTTTTTTTGTATTCAATACAAATAAGCACTTTAAAATTAAAAAGGAAGTCCCAAGTCATATATCTTCTTGCCATAATATAGAAGGGAGAAGTGAAAAAATAGAATTTTTGGGAAGTTGATTTTGTGTGATTTCTTTGTGTGTAACTTTTAGTAGTATAATATAGATTGTGATCTAAATGATTCTGTAACTTTTAGTAGTATAAATTCGTAAAGTTATTATTTTGTCTATGTACTTTTGTTTTCACTTTTTCTTATATAAAAGGATAACCAGAAAATATAAATCATACAGAAAACCTACAAAACACACATATATAATACGCTATTACGTATTTATATGTTATAAATTAGTTTAATTAATATCAAAACTAGTGTTGGCTTGATATATTTTAAAATTCTACCTTCATATTTTTCAGTTCTTCCGGATTGCTTTTAAGAAGAAATAAAGGATTAAGGGTTAACTGTGGACCACTGGTGTCATTTAGTGTAATTTTTGGGAGGCGAAAAGTAAAGCGGGAAGTACGAAAATGTCACACCCATAAAAGAAATTACGAGGAACAAAAGCAACAAGGGAAAAATTATATTTATCAATTTTTAATCACTCAGATCCATTATGCAGTTCAAACGTATAAAAATATCAAACTTTTACAATAAATGAAGATACAAATGGGAGCATAGCACTAAATACTAAAGAAATATTGACATTCTTACACAACAATAACCTTTTAAGCCCGTAAAAAAAACACAATAACCTTTTAAGGGTTTACAATATAACACGAAAATAAAAACGGTAAACTGGCTAATTTTATATTGTAAATAGTAATGTAAAATAAGGATTTGAAATTTTGTATTGCAACGAGTTGATCAATATTCGGTTTGAAATTTTGTTCATCATCCGTATCATAATTAAACTAAGGATGATATGTAAATAATTATTTATCTTTAAACAAGAGAGTAAATATCATCGCACGGGTACTATATAGTCATTGTCAATTTTATAGATGGTGGAAATGATCTTATATCAGGTATAGTGGAAAACATATATTTGGCCACCTAGAGAATCATTTAGAGGAACCTAAGTTTTTCAAATGATGGATATTCATGCTTCGACTCATAAGATAGTGGAGATGGTGAATGATCATGTGTTGTTCGAAATACTCGGGGAATTAATATAGTATATTTAAGTTTAAATGCAATTTCTAAGGAAAAATGTAACTTAGAAGTGCATGAAAATCTACTCCACTGAATTCCTAAATACCATTAGATGTCCCGGTCTATTGAATGAAGGTTGGTATACCAGTGATGCTATTGAGGAATATTAACCCGACCAACATCTGGTTTATGTAACAATACTAGATTGGTAATCAAGCATGTAAAAAACCGAATCATCCAAGTTGTGGTCATTTCAGGTTGCAACGGGGAATAAGGTATTTATTCCCCGTATGATATTCCGTCAAATGAAACAAAATTTTCTATGATGTTTCAAAAAAGGCAGTTTTCTTTCGCAGTACTAAAAATCAAGGACAATCTCTATAGAATGGTGGGTTTGTATCTCCCGAGACCAGTTCTCAGCTATGACTAATTTTACGTTGCCATTTCTAGAGTCATGAGTAAAAAATGCCTAATAGTACTAATTTATGAGGAAGAACATGGGATGTCTAATACTACGATTAATGTAGCACATAAAGAAATTTTCAAAAACATATGAGCTATGTATCTGGTAAACAATTTTATAATTAATATAAAGGCGCCTTTTTATCATACAAAAAAGATTTTGATCGAGTAGTGTAGGCGTGTTTTTATTTCGCCTACGCGGTGTGAGAGCGTATTAGATTTGACTACCCCACTGTTAAGGTTTTATTAAAAATTGTTTTGTAAGAAGTCGCCAACAATTCTTTTTAGGAAGAATCATAAACCTAATTGGATATGGGAAAAACATAGGGATAAATTATCCAATGTAGATTTCCCCGTCCTGACTCCATAGATGGTCAAAATGAACCAAAGATTGAGTTCGGGGGTGAGGGTACGAATATAGTCATAATGCACCACATTCGCCCAAAGTTGGCCTCTACTAAATATCGATTCATTGCAGAATTTATGCCAAAGAATAATCAAATAATGTTTTATACACCCTAAAAATATTTAGTCTAAGTGAGTTTAGAAAACACATAAAAAGACTAATTTTAGTGATATGTTATTTAGGCAATTAATATTACAGGGAACCTAACAGGTTGTCCAAATTAATCTGATTAATATTAGAACAGTTCTTTAGGTCTTTGATTAGCAAAAATAACATGTGGGTGATAAAAGCAATAAAGCAGGACACTCATATAATATGCATAGAATAATCAGGCAAGTATAATATACAAAGGCAAGAATAATATGAACATAAAATAAAGTATAGAAAAGAGGTTAGAATATACAATATAACGATTTTACATTAAAGATCTACATCAGGAAAGAAAACTGTTAGTAACTTCAATATAAAAATAATTTATTTAAGGACCCTCAGGATTATACCGTGGCTTGGGTCTGAGAGATTGACAACCTTCGGGACGAGCAATCGTGAAGCCTGAAAATCTGAATGTCTGAAAGTATGTAGATTGAATGTATTTTGTGTCTGAAAATTAAGAATTTTGTAGGGAAGTTTTGTAGTTTGTAGAGAGGTTCGTAAAGTATTCGTCGAGTTCGAAGTGTGTTAATGTGAAAATCCGTTCTGAAATCTGTACGAAAATCAGGCCTATTTATAGGAAAAATGGCACTGCGCCTCACGCGCTGGCTGCGTCAGGCGCAGCTGACGTGGCAAGCGGATGACGCGGCATGACCAGTAAAAAGCGTACACGTGGTACGCGTTTTGAAAAAGATAAGAAAGAAACCTGCGCTTCACGCAGAGCTGTGCGCCAGGCGCACGACACAGTGTGTGGCACAGTGCCACATGTTAGGAAAAGCTGCGGTGACGCAGCAAGGTGCGCCAGGCGCACCAGCCTGGCTTTTGACACGCCTTTGCCAAGCTTTTTTTAAAACACGTTTTAAAAGATTTTCTTTTATCCTTTAATTCCGGAATCTGATTTTACGGGATAAAATCTGATTTTAACTATAAAAATATATCTTTTGAAAATATTTATTTATTAAAATAAATCAATTAATTATCAATTAATTGGGCTTTTCAAAGAATTGGGCTCAAATACAATTAATTATCATGAATAATTAATTGGGCTTTAAAATAGGACTTTAACACTTTTCGAAATAGTTTTGAATGGCTCTTCGGACTGCTCTGCCCTTGGATTGGACTAATTAAGACCACGGTATGTTTCATCATCGGATCCTTAAATGGGGAGACACGATTATGTGTCTACAGAAGCCCCCACTTTGACCGAGGTTCAGGAAACCGAAAGTCAAAGTATACGGTGTCGGGACGGAGAACAATTCTAAACGCTCTGCAGTTTAGAACTAATCTATAACCGCCGGTCTCTACAAAATAAAGTTAGTATGCAGTACAATAACTACAAGCAATCTGATTACCTGCAGGGAAAGATGTTAGCAGATAGGTGCAAACAACTCACATAAGCACATAGTGATGCAGTAATGCAAACTTAGACTCTCTAAGGATGCATGAGACGCTATGCAAGGATTAAGGTTATGCAAAGCTAAAAGGTGACACGTCATGCAAGGTCAGGGTTATGCAAGACTAAAATGTATGAAATGAAATGCAAGGTCAGGGTTTTGCAAAGCTGCAATGCAAGGTCAAGATTTTGCAAGGCTAGAAGATGTGTAGAATGATAGACTGATTAGAAATGCATTGAATGATTTTCGAAAATCGTTTTTAGTAAATGATTGGGGTCCGTAAACGAGGTCCGCGGATTACAACTTTTTGGGAGTTTGATTTGAATTGGAGGAACCAACACACATAGGAAGCCCCCACTTTGGGTGAGCTTGCCTTGAATTAGGCATTATGAGCCTTGATTGAAATGTACTTGTAGTTGATCTGATATTGAATTGTAGTTGCTATGTCTTGTACATTGAAAGTTTTCACCGGGATTGTATCTGGGGATTCTTCTTTGGGAAGTTGACATAGACAAAGTCAAATATCGCCAGAAACCATGGAATTATCGGAGAGTCCTTCGGGGAAAAGGAGAGCTTGGATTGAAAAATAAAAAGGTTTAATTTGTGACTTAAATAAATGTAGGTAGGAAAAGGCTTTAACGAGGCTAGGTTCAGACTCGAGTCTATGTCGGGATCTAGAAAGAGTATGCTCCTGAACTCTAGAAAGTCAAACCATTAGACCTTGACTAATTTTATTTTATTGAAGCGGTCGGACCTCGAAATGAGGATTCCTACGTATCCTTGCGGAATCAGACCATTCGTAGTTCCCGATCTGATTTGTTTTTTTTTGTGCCCTAACTTTTGCCTAGGCCGCCCTTTCGGATTTTCAACCTAGCGGACTTGGACATACCTTGAAAAAGGAGTTAGGGTTGATGAAAGGTTTAAGACTTGAAGGTTCAATTGGTTGGGCTAAGGTAAAGATCATGGATTTGGATTATATGGGGTATGTTTTAGATGGATTGAAGGATTTGAATGAGGGGTAGAACTTGTGTGCAAGCCCCCTAGCTTGACTTTTCATATCTTTGCCTTTGGCATTTTCTTTTTTGCATTTTGTGCGTTTTCTTTTTGCTTTTGCTTTTTTTTTCGCACTTTGAATTTATTTGCTATTTTATTTTTGCCTGGCATTGTTTTTTTTATGTAGTAAGGCTTGCACACAAGCTATTGGTTATGGGTATTGGAAGGCATGGAGGATATTTGTGGAGCTTTGCTTTTGAATGGATTATTTGGCTAATAGAGATGATGGTTTATGGATGATGGAGGAAAGAGGTGATAACTCCTGATCCAAATTATGTCCTTTTTTTTTCATTTTTCTCTTTTTTTTCGATCTCTTTTTGTTATTATTAGTCAAGTTCATTAGGTGATTTAAGTTTCATCATTGAATTAGAAGCATAAATAAAATGATGGAAGGCCAATGAAAATGAAAATGAAAATGCAATTATTTTATTGATTGAAAATAAATGAAACAAGGCTTATTAGAAGTAAAAACCTAAATGACATAAACTCGACATAAAAGGCAATAAAGGAGATAGGGGAGGGACTCTCCGACTCAACCTAGAAAACCAACGCTACATGACTAAGCCCCTGCATTATTTAGGCACTTCCCAAGGGGTTGCCACTATTGCTGACTTTTACCGCAGGCGGAATTGGTAATCTACCGTCTTCAACCATATCCTGCAGATGATGCTTCAGAGTCCAGCATTGCGATGTCAGATGCCCATTCCCTTGATGGTACGTGCAGTAGGAATTAGGATTCCATCTACTGGATATCTTCTCCAGAGGAGGGTCCGGAGTAGGGCCAAGAGGCTGAAGTGCTCCCTTTGCATGAAGCCTAGTGAAGGCTTCTTCTAGAGACATGCCCAAAGGAGTGAATGTCCTTTGGGGTCCTTGATAACCTTTCTTGTCAGTAGATATGGCATTGACCTCATTGCTTTTGGAGCTAGAAGGGCCATTGTTACTCTTCTTGAAAGAGTTGTTGTTGTTGTTGGAACCCTTATTCTTATTGGCCTGTACCTCCTCTTCAATCAGTAGGCCTACCTTATAGAGCTTCGTGAAAGACTCTATAGGTTGGAACTTGATATGATTCCCATATTTGGTCTGCAGGTTACGGATCACCAACCGAACTTGATCCTCTTGGGATGGCCTGTTAGTCATTTGTGCAGCCTTCTCCCTCCACCTGTTAAGGAAGGTGACAAAGTCTTCGTTGGAATTCTGCTTAATTAATTCCAACTCACGAAGGCCAATGGGAAGCTGAGTATTGTAAATGTATTGCTTGTGGAACTCTTCTCTGATGTAGTCCCAATCGTTGAGCTTAGCTTTGTTCAATGATCTGAACCACTTGGATGGATGTGCATCCAAGGTTAAAGGAAAGACATAAGCAAACAGGTCCTTGCTCATGCCCTTGAGAGCCATAGAGATGGAGAAAGCTCTCAAGCACTAGTGGAAAAAACGCTATATGTCACAACAAAACCGCTGCGGTCCTTAAGAGAACCGCAACGATAAATCGTCGAAAATTTGGGTGGGAAAAGTGGCCTAACAAACTGATGCGGTCTTCATAAAACCGCAACGGTTATCAGTTAACCGCTGCGGTTCGCTATTAACCGTTGCGGTTTTATGAACCGCAGCGGTTCATTTTGATTTTTTTTTTCGCGTCAAAGAGGCCTGGCTCCCTCTCATCACTGTTAACTCCCTCCTTCGTCCTTCCTTTCAAAAAAACGACTCCCTTCTTCGACATTTCACGCAAGGGTTCACTACCACCACTGCCGCCACTAGGTTCCACCACCACCACTGGGTTCCACCTTCTCCCGACCCCGACGACCACCAGCTGCTGCGTCCTCCTCTCCAATTCGGTGGGTTTCAACCACAAACCCCACCTGCTGTGTCCTCCTCCGTGGCTGCACCTGCGTCCTCCTCCGTGGCTGCACCACCACCGCAGCACCTCCACCATTCCTAAACACCTACATTCCTTCTCTACCTCTTCTTAGGTACCTACATTCCTTCTCTACCTCTACCTCAACCATTCCTTCTCATATTTGAAGCTTTAAGTTTATAATTAATTGTTCTTTTATGAATAATAGTTAATGAAATTAGGTTGTATAATAGTTAAAGGGTGTAAATTTGATTGATTTGAGTTAATTATTTTATTTAAAGTAGTTAGTTTGATTTTTAGGTTAAAAAAACTAGGGCTTTGTTGTGGTTGCTATTTTTGTGGTTGTTGTTGGTAGTTGTTGTTGTTGTTGTTGTTGTTGTTGTTGTTGTTGTTGTTGTTGTTGTTGTTGTTGTTGTAGTACTTACTAACTAGTTAGGTTTGAACTTTAAACGTTGTTGTTGAGTATTGGTTTAGATATTTAGTTTAGTTTAGCTTAGTTTAGTTTTGTTTGAATTGCTAATTTATACTAATGTTAACTTTTAAACTTTGTTGTTGATTATTGAAGCTAGCTAGGGACGGAGGGTTGAGCTCGATTTCCCTATTCACAACCTTGATATTGGTATGTTATCACTCATATTTAACTTTCTTTCATAGTAAATTGGTTTATATATATGTGCAAATGTGTATATATTTATCGTTGAATTGAGATTAGATGTAAAATGTTTTGTTGTTTTTAAAAACCTATGTTTGCATCATCATATCATGTGCCTAGATACCAGTTCGAGACTTACTCATTAGGAGTAAGTCTTGAATAGTCCCCGGTTTGGGACTGTTCTTAGATGTTTAATCTCACTTAGGTGGTGAATGTATGTCTTTAGTTCGATTTTAGAGGAAAATCTTAGCTCGTCGTTTCCCTACTTTTGTTCTCTGGGTACATATGTAGATATAAATAACTATATATCTACATCGTGTACTTGGAGAACTGTAGGGAAATGCTGCCAGATTTTCCGTAGATTCGAACTGAAGGCAATACATTCACTAGTGAGATTAGACATCTAAGGATGGGTTAGGTTGGAGTGATAAGGACCCTTGGAAAGCATGCCTAATTTCATTAAATATATATCGTGTATAAACTCTAATAATGTAGTGAGATTCGTCATTGACATGGGGTACTTGGTGCTTGTGTTTAATTAGAGCTAGGTTTGGTTGAAATGAATCGTGCATGGATGTATGGTAGTTGTGACACGTGTGAATTCGTGGATGGGGTCTTTGAATTTTGTGATGCTGCATTAAGTCATCAGGCTGCAAAGGGAATCGAGGGGTTTTATTATCCTTGTGTTGATTGTGGTAATGTGAGCATCGTTAGTAGCATTGAGTCGCTTAGGGAGCATATCTTTCGTCGCGGGTTTAGACGTACAAGACTACTATGTATGGGTTTGGCACGGTGAGGAGGGTATGTATGATGGTCGAAATGCCATTGTTAACGATGTGCATGAAGAAGGTGAGTTTGATGTCATTGAGAATGACAACATCGAGGATGAATATGAGGATATTCAAGTAGAAGATGATGATGATGAAGGGGATCATATCGAGGAGATGATGGCGGGGGTAGATCATTCTGGCAAACGGCCTCGTATTTTTGAGTGCATGGACGAGGCATCTCGGAAACCGTTGTATCCCGGTTGTACGAGGTACACCAAGCTGACGGCCGTGATAACACTCTTTAATATCAAGACGAAAGCCGGTATAAGTGACTCTTGTTTCACTTCCTTGTTGCAAGCATTTGGTGATATGTTGCCGGACGACCATGAACTACCCAAGTCGAACTACTATGCTAAGAAACTGATGTGTCCCTTCGGTTTAGAGTACCAGAGGATACATGCTTGTCCAAACGATTGTGTGCTATATCGAAATGAATATGAAAATATGGATGAGTGTCCTCGATGTGGGAAGTCGCGTTACGGGCGCCAGGGGTTGGTGATAAGAAAGGTCCTCGCAAAGAAAGGTGATGTGGTATCTTCCGATTATACCACGATTCAAGCGCATGTTTTCAATCAAAAAAGATGCTAAGAACTTGAGGTGGCATGCAAAATGAAGGAAAAAGGACGGTTTTCTCAAACATTCGGCTGATTCTCCTGAGTGGAAAGGTATCAACCATTGTCATAAGACCTTTGGTGCCGAGGACAGAAATTTGAGGCTTGGCCTATGCACGGATGGAATGAACCCATTTGGCAATCTTAGTTCTCAACATAGTACGTGGCCGGTTCTTCTAGTTATATACAACTTGCCTCCTTGGTTGTGTATGAAACGCAAATACATCATGTTGTCGATTCTTATTTCAGGTAGAAACACTGGAAACGACATAGATGTCTACCTCCAACCACTTGTTGATGATTTGAGAAAAATGTGGGATGAAGGAGTTTTACGTGTATAACGCACATGCCGATGAGGTATTCACATTGCGTGCCATGCTTTTATTCACTCTTAATAACTATCCCCGCTTATGGGAACTTATCCAGGTACAAGAACAAAGGGAAGAAAGCATGCCCAATTTGCTCGGACGACACGACGTCTAAATACATTACTACTTGTCACAAAGATGTTTATATGCGCACTAGAAGGTTCCTTCGACGCGACCATTCTTATCGTAATAAGAAGAAGGCACTCGATGGAACAGGTTGAGGAAGGGGTTGCTCGTAGACCATTGGCCGGTATTGAGGTTTATGATCAAGTCAAGGGTATTGAAACGATATTCGGCAAAGGAACGAGTGTTGGTGATAAGGGACTTTGGAAAAAGAGTCTATTATGTGGAAACTTCCATATTGGAGAGATCTAGAGGTTAGACATTGTCTCGACGTCATGCACATAGAGAAAAATGTATGTGACGCCATTCGGGGACACTTATGAATATTCCACATAAGACAAAGGATAACAAAGGGGGTACGACCGTATCTCGGAAAGTGAGGGGCTTCGACCGGAACTATGGGATCAAAAGAGGGACACTAAGAAAAGAAAAGAAAAAGAGAAAGTGTCTCGGAAAAGGAAAAGGAAAGGGAAAAGAAAAGGAACGGGAAGAAGGGTCGCTCGCGGGAATTGAAAGAAAAGGAAAGAAAACGGTGAAGGATGATGATAGAAACTATTTACCTCCGGCTTGCTACACTCTATCTAGAGCCGAGAAGCGTCTTTTTGCGAGTGTTTGTACAACATTAAGGTTCCATCAGAGGTACTCATCGAACATGAAAAGATTTGTTACCTTAGACGGTGAGTTGAAATTATCGAGCATGAAGTCTCATGATTGTCATGTAATGATGCAAGTATTCTTACCGATTGCAATTCGAGGGATATTGCCGAAACACGTGAGACATACCATAACGGAGTTGTGTTCTTTTTCAATACTATATGTAGCAAAACGTTACAACCCTCGAAGCTTGATGCTCTGCGCGAGCTAGCGTGATACGGACTTTGTGCAAGTTTCGAGATGTACTTCCCACTTGCTTTCTTCGACATTATGGTCCATTTGGTTGTACATCTAGTTCGAGAAATTAAGCTATGTGGTCCGGTGTTTTTGAGGTGGTGCTATCCCTTTGAGAGACATATGGGCTCTTTGAAAGATTAAGTAAGGAATCCAGCGCAACCAGAAGGAAGTATAATTCAGGGGATTGTGAGTGAAGAGGTCGGTAATTTTGTGGCTGAGTTCTTAACTAATGTTGATCCTATTGGACTTCCTACATCTCGACACGAGGGCAGACTCACGGGTAAAGGTACACTTGGCTCCAAAATGATAGTACCTCTTGTTGAAAGGCGCATACAAGCACACTTATTTGTATTAGGCATAAGATACGGTCAGTGCATCCGTACTTGGATGAGCATTTGGAGGAGTTGCGTGACCAGAATCCAGGTAAAGGGACTAGAGCATTGATGCAGTTGCATAATAAGACATTTATTAATTGGTTCCATAACCGAATAATGTGTGAAGTAGATTCCAATGTTTCTGAAACTTTGAAGTGGCTAGCATTTGGTCCTCGAGAAGCTGTACACTCCTATGAGGGTTATGATGTTAACGGATATACGTTTTGGACAGATCGTCAAGATCAAAAGTCGAGATCTCTCCAGAATAGTGGTGTTTCAGTAGAGGCATCATCTACACAGTATGCAAGTGCCAAAGACAAGTCTCCTATTGATGCTAGATTGTTATACTATGGACGAGTTCAAGATATATGGGAGTTTGACTACTCCGGTTTCACTGCTCGCTTATTTCGATGCAAGTGGGTTGAGTATAACCAGGCGTTACATAAGAAAAGATGACCCTTGTGGATTTACTCTTGTAGACTTGGGTCGGTTGCGTGATAGTGAAGAGCCATTCGTGCTTGCATCACAAGTTAAGCAAGTGTTCTACGTAACTGACCCTTCTGATAACAAGTGGTCAATTGTTGTTCCGGGAAAAAGAAGTATACTCGGAGTTGGTGATGTTGAGGATGAGGAGGAGTATGATGCGTTTGAAGACACCCCGCCTTTCACCATTCCCAACTCCGATGTCATTGATGAGGAGTTAGCGACAAGTTACATGCGTGCAGATCACGGGGAAGGGATAATGGTTGATACTTCAAATGAAGGTGGCAAAAGTAAACAATAGGCTCGACTTCTTTGGTTCCAATTAGGCTTTCGGCTTTGCAATGTCATTTTACTTTATTTTTCACTTTTAGCCGCATGTAGTGTCATGTATAGTTCTTAATACTGTATATATATGTATTTCAATCAACTAAACTCGCTTCACATGTATTGAAACCCATTTTGGGTAAGTGAATGTCATTTCGGGCCAATTTCGGCTTTTCAACCTCAATTAACTTAATTTCTCGCTTTTAGCCGCATGTTAGGTCATGTATAGTTCCAATTACAATATATATATATGTATTACAATCAACTAAACTCGCTTCACATGTATTGAAACCCATTTTGGGTAAGTGAATGTCATTTCGGGCCAATTTCGGCTTTTCAACCTCAATTAACTTAATTTCTCGCTTTTAGCCGCATGTTAGGTCATGTATAGTTCTTATTAGTATATATATATATGTATTACAATCAACTAAACTCGCTTCACATGTATTGAAACCCATTTTGGGTAAGTGAATGTCATTTCGGGCCAATTTCGGCTTTTCAACCTCAATTAACTTAATTTCTCGCTTTTAGCCGCATGTTAGGTCATGTATAGTTCTTATTAGTATATATATATGTATTACAATCAACTAAACTCGCTTCACATGTATTGAAACCCATTTTGGGTAAGTGAATGTCATTTTGGGCCAATTTCGGCTTTTCAACCTCAATTAACTTAATTTCTCGCTTTTAGCCGCATGTTAGGTCATGTATAGTTCTTATTAGTATATATATATATGTATTACAATCAACTAAACTCGCTTCACATGTATTGAAACCCATTTTTGGTAAGTGAATGTCATTTCGGGCCAATTTCGGCTTTTCAACCTCAATTAACTTAATTTCTCACTTTTTGCCGCATGTTAGGTCATGTATAGTTCTTATTAGTATATATATATATGTATTACAATCAACTAAACTCGCTTCACATGTATTGAAACCCATTTTGGGTAAGTGAATGTCATTTCGGGCCAATTTCGGCTTTTCAACCTCAATTAACTTAATTTCTCGCTTTTTGCCGCATGTTAGGTCATTTATAGTTCTTATTAGTATATATATATGTATTACAATCAACTAAACTCGCTTCACATGTATTGAAACCCATTTTTGGTAAGTGAATGTCATTTCGAGCCAATTTCGGCTTTTCAACCTCAATTAACTTAATTTCTCGCTTTTAGCCGCATGTTAGGTCATGTATAGTTCCAATTACTATATATATATGTATTACAATCAACTAAATTCGCTTCACATGTATTGAAACCCATTTTGGGTAAGTGAATGTCATTTCGGACCAATTTCGGCTTTTCAACCTCAATTAACTTAATTTCTCGCTTTTAGCCGCATGTTAGGTCATGTATAGTTCTTATTAGTATATATATATGTATTACAATCAACTAAACTCGCTTCACATGTATTTAAACCCATTTTGGGTAAGTGAATGTCATTTCGGGCCAATTTCGGCTTTTCAACCTCAATTAACTTAATTTCTCGCTTTTAGCCGTATGTTAGGTCATGTATAGTTCTTATTAGTATATATATATGTATTACAATCAACTAAACTCGCTTCACATGTATTGAAACCCATTTTGGGTAAGTGAATGTCATTTCGGGCTATTAGAGTCACTTAAAGTCGGGTCACATGATTTGAAAACTGAATTGGGTAGATGAATGTAGTTTAGGGTGTAATTATGGATTGTTTTGGAGGGGGGAGGGACTCGTGCAAGGGGTGCTATGCAAGCGGGGTGGGGCCGTGAAGGGGGCAGGTGAAGGGGGTGCAGGGGGCATGAAGGGCGATGAAGGGCGTGCGGGGGGGTAGTGAAGGGGGAGTGTGCGGTTCGGGGGGGAGTGCGAGAGGGGTCAATGTGGGGAGGAAAGGGGGGCAGTGAAGGGGGGGAGTGTGCGGTTGGGGAGTGTGCGGCGAGGGTGGGGCTGTGCGGGGGCGATCGGGGGTGGGGGAGTGAAGGGTGGGGGCGGTTCGGGGGGAGGGAGTGTGCGGCGAGGGTGGGGGCGTGCGGGGGGCGGTCAAGTGGGGCGATGAAGGGGTGGGGGAGTGCGGGGTAGGGCGGTTCGGGGGGAGTGTGCAAGTCGGGGGAGTGTGCGGTTCGGGGGGTGTGCGGCAATGAGGGGTGGGGTTGTGCGGGGGCAGTCAAGGGTGGGGGGAGTGCGGGGACGGTGCAAGGGGGGAGTGAAGAGGGGGCGGTGTGCGGGGGGCTGTGTGCGGGGGTGTGCAGGGTAGGGGTGGGGGGCGTGGGGGGGCGTGAAGGGGGGCCTATACAGGGGGCGTGAAGGGGGAGTGTGCGGTTCGGCGGGGGAAGTGTGCAGCGAGGGTGGGGCTATGCGGGGGCGAGGGCAATGTGGGGCAGTGAAGGGGTGGGGGGAGTGCATGGGGTAGGGGCTGTGCAGGGGGTTTCTAATCATATGTTTGTTTAATCTTATGCGTTTCTAATATCGTTTTTTAAAATTTCAGGAGTTTCAAACATGGTCCGAGATGATGTGATTGTGGAGAAAGAAACCGATGATGATTATGATAAGTCATTGGATGATGATGATGAGTATGATGCGGAGAAGGAGAACGATAAAGGTGACCCGAAAGACATAGCGCATGATAAGGAGAAGCGCTTGCGTGAAAGGGAACTTCACTTGGCTAATAAATGGGGAGCTAGCCGATAAGGCTCCCTCCATTGACAACAATGCTAGGGAAGATTATCCTTGTATTTCATTCGTCATTGTGCCACACAAAAATGCGGGGAAAGAGGTTCTTAGTACCAAAACTCCAAGTAAAGTTGCAACAAAGAAGCGCAAAGGAAGGGGTGCGACCAAGGGATTGAATTATAACACCCCTATGACCCTCGAGTATGATGATATGGGTCAACCTTGTGGTCAATGGCGTAAAAAGTATGGGCAGCATTTAGGATTATGTGTGCGCAAACTGAGCATTTTGGTGGGATGGAAAGATGTGCCCGATGCAATGAAGAAATCATTATGGGAAGACACTTGTGTAAGTTTATTTTTTAACCGAATTACTTTTTATTTCCGGCATTTAGGGGCATGTTAGGTCATATATAGTTCCAATAGGTACATATACAGTTCCAATAGGTACATATATAACTATAAGAGTCAATTAAACTCCACTTATATGCTTTGAAACACATTTTGGGTAAATAAAGGCCATTTCGGGACGATTTTGGACTTTACACTCCAATTCACTTAGTTTCCGGCATTTAGGGGCATGTTAGGTCATATATAGTTCCAATAGGTACATATATAACTATAAGAGTCAATTAAACTCCACTTATATGCTTTGAAACACATTTTGGGTAAATGAAGGCCATTTCGTGCCGATTTTGGCCTTTACACTCCAATTCACTTAGTTTTTTGCATTTAGCCGCATGTTAGGTCATATATAGTTCCAATAGGTACATATATAACTATAAGAGTCAATTAAACTCCACTCATATGCTTTGAAACACATTTTGGGTAAATGAAGGCCATTTCGTGCCGATTTTGGCCTTTACACTCCAATTCACTTAGTTTTTTGCATTTAGCCGCATGTTAGGTCATATATAGTTCCAATAGGTACATATATAACTATAAGAGTCAATTAAACTCCACTTATATGCTTTGAAACACATTTTGGGTAAATGAAGGTCATTTCGGGCCGATTTTGGCCTTTACACTCCAATTCACTTAGTTTTTTGCATTTAGCCGCATGTTAGGTCATATATAGTTCCAATAGGTACATATATAACTATAAGAGTCAATTAAACTCCACTTATATGCTTTGAAACACATTTTGGGTAACTATTTGTTTGTTTCTTGTTTTTATAGAATACGTTCCATATTACTCATAATGAGGAAAAAAAGGCGGCGTTTCTATCCGCGGGGGCCGAAAGATTTAGAGCTTTCAAAAGCAAACTAGTGAGTGGGTGGATCACGAAACGGAGAAAGAGGACTATAAAGAGGAGGAAAATTCAAAAATCAAAGCAAAATGAGGGTGAGACGGACAAGGAGGCCGAAAAAGAAACAGAAAAGGAAGGGGGAGAGGAAGATACATTTCAACCGAATTCTTTGCCTCATCAGATTTGGGGACATATAAAACCGGGAAGATTGGGAGGCATTTGTTGCCCAAAATACTACGCCTGGAGATGGTGGTAAGTATTGCACTTTAAACTATATATATTCGACTTTGCATGTTCACTTTCAATACAATTACATGTGTTTTCTAATTGCCCATGTGAATTTATAGGCTAAGCGTGAGAAACATTCACTCAGTGCAAGACAGAGGAAGCACTACCATCATATGGGTTCCCATACATATGCGAGCGCGAGAAAGTTGTGGATTGACGAGAAATTTTACCCTTCTACCGATACAACCACAACGCGCGTCTTCTAGCTCTAAGGCCGCGCCGTCTGTCAAAGTTGATCGTGTCGCCGATTGGTGGTGCTCCTTGCATAGGCGTGATATCAACAATCAAATGACCATTTCGAGATCCAGGGAATCTTGAAGATAGCCAATGCCGTTGTAAGTACATGCACTACCAATCCCCCACCCCCCGCACACTCCCCCCCCGCACACTGCCCCCCCCACACTGCCCACACCCCCTAACAATCCCCCCCCCTCCGCACACTCCCCCACGCCTTGCTCCCCTCGCACTTTGCCCCCCACCGCACACTCCCCCCCACTGCACCGCCCCCGCACACTCCCACCCCATTGCACACTCCCCGCACACTCCCCGCACACCGCCCCACACTCCCGCACACTCCCCCCGCACACTCCCCCTCCCGCACACTCCCCACCACCCGCCCCGCACACTGCCACCCCACCGCACACTCCCCCCCCCCGCACCCCCCCCACCGCCACACTCCTCACCCCCCCTGCACACCCCCCCGCTCCCCCCGCACACATCCCCCACCCCCTGCACACCTCCCCCACTCCCTGCACACATCCCCCCACTCCCCGCACACATCCCCTACCCCCGCACACTCGCCCCCCACTCCCCGCACACATCCCCCACTCCCTCCGCCCTCACCCCCCGCACATCCCCCAGCTCCCTGCACACATCACTCACTCCCCGCACTTGCCCCCCACACCCCTACACGCCGCACACGCCCCCCCCCCCCCCCACGCTCGCCCCCCCTACACACTGCCCCCACCCCCTACACACTCCCCACCCCCCGCTCCGCCCCGCATACAGTCTTTGCCCCACCCCCGCCGCCGCTTATGATGTTGATTTTTTTAACTTACCGTTGTTAATTTCTTTATAGATGGGGCTCAAGCAAAAAGAGGTTAGCGGCGAGTTCACTCCCCAAGGCAACAAAGATGCCCTTTATGAGACTTTGGCAAAGGACCACAGTGGACGTTTGAGGGGTTTAGGTGGTATTCGTCTAGGTGTGACAAAAGCGTATTTTAAAGATTACTCCGTGGGTACAAAATCACGCTCTCAACCACATGATATGGAAGCTATGACACAAGCTATTCGGGAGAAGCTTACGGAGGAAATTACGGAGAAAGTGACGGAGAAAGTCACGGAGAAACTCACGGAGAGTTTCAACGCGGTCCTCTCACAGTTTGGTTTACCGGCGATGCATCAACCTAAACTGGATCGTCTTTTGGAGGACAAAGCTAGCCATCCTAACACACAAAAATCCCCACCATATATACTTGAGTTAGAGGTAACTATTATCCTTATAATTTTTAAAACTAAGTAACATGTTATATTCTGTAATTGCATGTTCGTAACCTTAATTTCATTTACTTTTTGAAGGAAGAAACGCCTTGCCAGCTTTTACTAGATGTAAAAGATGAGGGATTGATTGTGGTGGCTGTAGGAAATGCACAACCACGAAGTGAACGAGCAATAGTCCATCATGAGCCTGTGGACAATGAGCACTTGGCGGTTAGTGTAGTCACCATTACTCTTGGTTACGAAGACTTTGCTCTTCCGCTGCCTAAACCGTCAATTGATATAAATGTCTTGACCGACGCTCGTGGTGGTTATGTGTTGTGGCCATCGGCATGGGTGAGGTTTTCAGACGAAGTAAATTGAAGCAACTTAAATCCATATTCATAATGATTTGTTTCATACCTACCTACTAACTAAGTTGAATGTTTTTACCGTTGAATTATTAGGTTTTGGAGAGAATAAACAAGCCCAAGGAAAGCAAGGCGGACTCACCTCCTCTAGAGAAGGTGAAGAAGGGTTCAGAGAAGAAGGGTTCAAGCGGGCCAACGAAGGCCATTTTGGGTAAAGGAATGCAAGATTCAAGTCACCAAGAAAAACCAACTACATATACTTTGATCGAGAAACCAAAGATCGAGTGTCTCACTAAGGCATGCATATGGCTACATGCAAATGCACGTGATATGTCGGATGATGCACCTCTCGAGGTGAATTTGGGTACCATGCAATTCAACTACTTTGAGGATATATCGACATGGGTGTCTAAGGGTGATTTGAAAGAGTTCCTTTGCGGAGAGATGTTGAATGTTTCCTTGATTCAAGTCTTCATGAGGTAAAACATTTGTACTTTTGAAGTAAATAAAAATGCTTTGCAATATACAATAATATATTTATGTTACGAAGTTGGTTGTGCTTTAAAGATTACTCCAAGATGATTGTTGTGGACGCAAGAGCATACAAGAGCAATTTGGGTGGTTATGTCCAAATTTCACCCGAGCCGACAATTGTTGCAAAACACAAATGAGGTGAAGGAGTATATTTGGCTATGTATCAAAACATCTCTACGTGCACAACATAAGTTCATACTTGCCCCTTGTTTTGAAGAGTATAGTTCTTAACCTTGTATCTATTTTTACCACTTTAATTATCATTATATATACAATAGAAGTGCTCACATGATTGCTTCCTAACTTTTTTGGCATTTTAGTCTCCATTGGTCGCTCGTTGTGATTTGTCCTTCAAACAACACAGTATATCATTTTGATTCTATAGCTCAAGATCCACCACGACACTTATTCCTCAAATCATGCATAAATAGGTATATTTGTTATTTAAAATGCTAAGCATTACACTTTTTCCTAATTTCATTCTTTGGCCACTTCTCACATGAAATTAACTTAACTACAGTTCTTTGAAGAAATTTAAGAGCACGGGAAAAATACCTGAATGGAAAGCAATGAAGGTAATACATATTAGTTAAGCTACGTACTTCTTTCTTTTAGCAAAAAACAACCATGTATGTTAATTACATGATTTTTTATGTAATTCTATGATTAGTGTGCTCAGCAACCAGGGGGAACCGAGTGTGGCTACTATTTGTTGAGGTTCATGTTCGATATACCCTCAAGTTGCAAGGAAGTCGGGGATATTGAGAAGGTATATATATATACATATAAAACTAATATACGTAGCTTAATTTAAAGTCGATTTTGGCCTCTTAAGCTCAATTTCTTTAGTTTCCCGCATTTAACAACATGTTAGGTCATCTACACTTCTAACAAGTACATACTTAACTATTAGAATCAATTAAACTCCACTCATATGCGTTGAAACCCATTTTGGGTAAATGTATGTCATTTAGGGCCGATTTTAGCCTTTAAAGCTCAATTCACTTAGTTTTGTTTTCTTTCGCCTTTAGCCGCATGTTAAGTCATATATAGTTCCAATAGGTACATATATAACTATAAGAGTCAATTAAAGTCCACTCATATGCTTTGAAACCCATTTTGGGTAAATGAAGGCCATTTCGGGCCGATTTTGGCCTTCGAAGCTCATTTCACTTAGTTTCCCGCATTTAGCCACATGTTAGGTCATATATAGTTCAAATACGTACATATATAACAATAAAAGTCAATTAAAGTTCACTCATATGCTTTGAAACCCATTTTGGGTAAATGAAGGTCGTTTCGGGCCGATTTTGTCCTTCGAAGCTCATTTCACTTAGTTTCCCGCATTTAGCCACATGTTAGGTCATATATAGTTCCAATAGGTACATATATAACTATAAGAGTCAATTAAAGTTCACTCATATGCTTTGAAACCCATTTTGGGTAAATGAAGGCCGTTTCGGGCCGATTTTGGCCTTCGAAGCTCATTTCACTTAGTTTCCCGCATTTAGCCACATGTTAGGTCATATATAGTTCCAATAAGTACATATATAACTATAAGAGTCAATTAAAGTTCACTCATATGCTTTGAAACCCATTTTGGGTAAATGAAGGCCGTTTCGGACCGATTTTGGCCTTCGAAGCTCATTTCACTTAGTTTCCCGCATTTAGCCACATGTTAGGTCATATATAGTTCTAATAGGTACATATATAACTATAAGAGTCAATTAAAGTTCACTCATATGCTTTGAAACCCATTTTGGGTAAATGAAGGCCGTTTCGGGCAGATGTTGGCCTTCGAAGCTCATTTCACTTAATTTCCCGCATTTAGCCACATGTTAGGTCATATATAGTTCCAATAGGTACATATATAACTATAAGAGTCAATTAAAGTTCACTCATATGCTTTGAAACCCATTTTGGGTAAATGAAGGCCGTTTCGGGCCGATTTTGGCCTTCGAAGCTCATTTCACTTAGATTCCCGCATTTAGCCACATGTTAGGTCATATATAGTTCCAATAGGTACATATATAACTATAAGAGTCAATTAAAGTTCACTCATATGCTTTGAAACCCATTTTGGGTAAATGAAGGCCATTTCGGGCCGATTTTGGCCTTCGAAGCTCATTTCACTTAGTTTCCCGCATTTAGCCGCATGTTAGGTCATAAATAGTTCCAATAGGTACATATATAACTATAAGAGTCAATTAAACTCCACTTATATGCTTTGAAACACATTTTGGGTAAATGAAGGCCTTTTCGGGCTGATTTTGGCCTTCGAAGCTCATTTCACTTAGTTTCCCGTTCTTAGCCACATATTAGGTCATATATAGTTCTAATAGGTACATATATAACTATAAGAGTCAATTAAAGTTCGCTCATATGCTTTGAAACCCATTTTGGGTAAATGATTGTCATTTTTAACCGATTTTGGCTTTTGAAGCTCGATTTCTTTAATCTCTTTAGAATTATCTAAGGTCTTACTCAAACTAAAAATGATATTATGTGTGTTTCCTTATGTTTAAAGTATTCAACCAAAGGGAGAGTTCTTTCACCACAACCGAGATAAACGAGGTTCGGGATTTGCTAGCACACTACCTTACCGATGTTTGCATGTGAAGATGATGCCGCGACTTTGAGTTTATTTGTTCTTATTGTGTTACTTGCTAGTTATTTAGGTACAATAATATAATTGATGTTTATTTTGGATTTTAGTACTTAGTACAACTTCATTTGTAGTACATTCTTCAAATTTTATATTTATATATATATTAATTTGACTTGTATACGACGCGCTTGTGGGATTTGTGTCAACTATAGCAGGTTAGATATAATAAAATATTATATATATACAAATATATATATATATATATACAAATATATATATATATATATATACAAATATATATATATATATATATACAAATATATATATATATATATACAAATATATATATATATATATACAAATATATATATATATATATACAAATATATATATATATATATACAAATATATATATATATATATACAAATATATATATATATATACAAATATATATATATATATACAAATATATATATATATATATATATATATATAACATTAACTGATGCGGTTTACTAAGAGAACCGCATCAGTTAATGTTCCAATGCATACAAAGAGGTTGGCAGCAAAGCACAAACCGCTGCGGTTTCAATGCATACATCTGGTTTTGCCTTGAAACCGCAGTAGTTGTTTTTATGAAAAATGCTGCTGATCCAACCGTTGCGGGCCAAAACCGCAGCGGCAAGCCCTTGCCACCGGCAATGGTTGGACTTTATTCCACTAGTGAAGTGGTTATCTGGGTCTTCGACCCCCTTGAATTTTGGGAGGTCACCCAATGTTACCTTTTAGGGAGTTTTTCCCTCGGTTCAGGATCAATTATGTCATGGCCATGAGCCTGACCCTCGAGCGCAGGAATTGACTGGATCAATTGCTCGAGTTTTTCAAACCTCAAATCTGTGTTGGTCTTGCTTGGTGATGGAGTGTCGCCTTGCTCGTCTTCTTTAGTTAGTTTCTCCCTCAGTGCTTTAATTTCTTTATCTTGGTCCTCAAGACGTGAGTTCATCAGTTGAAGTTGGGCCATAATGGCACTGATCTGTTCATTAGTGTCCCCCATTCCAGATGATGATTCGGAAGAATCGGAGGATTCGTCTGAAAATGTGAGGGTGCGTTTGACGAGTCTAGGAGTAGGTTGACCTTGTATCCTCTCTGTCGGGCGTTCCCAAGTTATAATCTCACAATCCGTCCTTAACAGAAATTGAATGGACCTTGTAAATTTTTAGAAATGATGCTTTCGAAATGAGAAATGGAAATGAGGGATGGAGAAATGAAGATGAAAGTGGAAATGGGGACGAGAAATGGACGGTGAAATGGAAACGGAAAATGATTAGAAATTGGTATGATTATGGTCATGATGGTGACATGGGCTTAACTATATGCAGATGCAAATGATTGGACTGGACTATGCAAGCAGACTGGACTAGACTTGGCAAATAGACTGGGCTCAAAAGGATTGTTTACGCTAGCTTCGCTAGGCTTAGGAAGGAATTGGCTTCGCCAGACTTGATGATTTGATATTAGTATAGATGTAAGATAGGAGTAGATTCGCTAAACTCGAAGGGTACCTTTAAGGTCTTAGGGGTGACTAGCTTTACTAAATCCATGGATGCCGTTATGGTCTTACGGGTGACTAGCTTAGCTAAGTCAAAGAGATGCCTTTATGGTCTTATAGGGATGACTAGCTTGGCTAGGTCAGAGGGGTGCCTTTATGATCTTACAGGGATGACTAGCTTAGCTAGGTCAAAGGGGTGCCTTTATGGTCTTACAGGGATGATTAGCTTAGCTAGGTCAAATGGGTGCCTTTATGGTCTTACAGGGATGACTAGCTTAGCTAGGTCAAAGGGGGTGCCTTTATGGTCTTATAGGGATGACTAGCTTAGCTAGGTCAAAGGGGTGCCTTTATGGTCTTACAGGGATGACTAGCTTAGCTAGGTCAAATGGGTGCCTTTATGGTCTTACAGGGATGACTAGCTTAGCTAGGTCAAAGGGGATTTGGACTTCGTCCTATATGGATTTAGAATTGGACTGGATTGACTTTGAAAATGAGTTGGGCCTTATGTGGACCTAACTCTGGACTTAGTCCTATATTGGTTTGAAGTTAGACTTGAAAATGCACATGGGCTTGACATTGGATTGGAATAGAGTTGGATTAGACTTGGACTGGGATTGACATAGACTTGGGTTCACATAAAGATGCAAATGGGTCTAGATTTTGACATAAGCTAGACTTATATGAGCTTAAGATAGACTCTAACGCTAGCGGGCCTAATATGAATGCATGGATTCGAATTAGATGGATCCTATATGAATGCAAGACGGATTCTAATGCATATGGGCCTAGAATGAATGCAAGTTAATTGGATCGATTGGATTGAATTGGATTGAAAGTGTTTGGAATGGGCTTAGAATTTTCGAAATTTATTTTGGAAAGGAACCCCATGTTTTACCTTTTGTTAGGAAAAGATGATGGATTGATTTTGAATTTTTTTTTGAAATGTCGTGGTATGATGATGATTAGTAAATGTTTTTCAAAAAGAGTAGAATAGAATATGGTGTAGGATTGATTTTGAAAAATGTAAGTTTTTGAAATTGATGAATATGGTAAGGTAGAATCGATAGGGAAGATTAGTTGAACAACAGGGAGAAAATGGGAAGAGGTAGACATGCATGACAACTCTAACTCTACAATGACCCTTTGGATGCATTTTTTTTCTTTAGGACAGACTTGACCTTGCATGAAAAGACTGATTTTTTATTGAATTAGGTGATAAGCCTAAATGACCAAATTACACGAATGCAGACAGACGGACGCACATAGGACTGAACATAGGATCGACAATTACGACGGCTAAATTGGCGAAAAGCGTGCGTTGCACAGAGTGCGTGCCGCGCAGCACTGCTGCGCGCGGCGCACAGCCGTGCGTCTGGCGCGGGAGTGGTGCGCCATGCGCAACTTAATGCGTTTGGCGCACTACTCCCCGACACGTTTTTCGAGGATTTAGGCGACGAATTTGTCGATTGACGAATTTTTGCTTGTTTGTTAGATGCGATTTTAGGCACGACGCATAATAATGACAATTTGACAAAATAATAGCCGGCAAGAATTGCAATCACAGGCAAATGTCATATAACATGGATGCAAAAGTTCCAACCTAAAGTCCAGTTCTATGTTTGAAACTATTAGTCAGGTTTAGGTTCAGTCTGAAAAGGGTCCATGACTAAGAGATTGATCCCATGCTTCGTACCCCTGCTTAAAGAGGTGGCCACGTGTAAGACGCACTCCAGTCTCAAGTCAGGAACAAGAGAACAATGCCATGGTTGGGTAGGTTTGCTTATGACTAAGATCCAACACTATCGCTCAGGAAGCTTTTTGGAAGGACAAAGCGCAAACCCCCCGGGGGTGACCTCACACATAGAACATGTGCTAATGAGGTAAGGTAGATTATCCTTATGGTGGCTGAACAATAGCCATGCATATGCAAAACTGTATATATTATTCAAAGGCATAAAAATAAGAATGAATCGTATTTTTCAAATTTCACCCAGTCATTTAAAAAAAATTAATTTTTTTTTTAAAAATCCTCCCCAGTGGAGTCGCCAAATTGTAGGCGTGTTTTTATTTCGCCTACGCGGTGTGAGAGCGTATTAGATTTGACTACCCCCCTTTGTTAAGGTTTTATTAAAAATTGTTTTGTAAGAAGTCGCCAATAATTCTTTTTAGGAAGAATCATAAACCTAATTGGATATGGGAAAAACATAGGGACAAATTATCCAATGTAGATTTCCCTGTCCTGACTCCATAGATGGTAAAAATGAACCAAAGATTGAGTTTGGGGGTGAGGGTACAAATATAGTCATAATGAACCACATTCGCCCAAAGTTGGCCTCTACTAAATATCGATTCATTGCAGAATTTAGAGTTATTTGCGGGGATATACCATGGTAATAGGGCATTTTGTGGGGATATACCTCACTAATTTTTTTTTGTGAGGATATACCAACCTAAATTTAAGTTTTGTTAAAAGGTCCCAAAAACACTATTTCCGGCGAAAAAGTCAAATTTCCGGCCTTTGATTTGGTAGGAACTCGCGAGTGAGCCACAAATGTTGTGTTTTACCCCCTCAACCACGCGCATACTATTGAAATGTTTTTTTTTAACAATTTTTGTAAGAATTCCCTTCCTTAAAAACCAACCCCTCCCTTAACATTTCCCTTCCCTTAAACCTTGAAAAAGAGCGCTCTTCAATTCAGCAAGAAACAGCAGCCCAAAATCATCAATTGCAAGGTATGATGTCTTATTTTAGCTTTAATCTCAATTCAATTTACTTCTTGTGTTCTTCAATTGTGCTATGTGGTTTGCATTTGTGCTATAGGGTATAAATTAGGGTTAAGTTACCAAGTCAAAAGCCGGAAATTTGGCTTTCTCGCCGGAAATAGTGTTTTTGGTACCTTTTAACAAAACTTAAATTTAGGTTGGTATATCCCCACAAAAAAAATTTAGTGAGGTATATCCCCACAAAATGCCCTATTACCCTGGTATATCCCCGCAAAAAACTCCAGAATTTATGCCAAAGAATAATCAAATAATGTTTTATACACCCTAAAAATATTTAGTCTAAGTGAGTTCAGGAAACACATAAAAAGACTAATTTTAGTGATATGTTATTTAGGCAATTAATATTACAGGGAACCTAACAGGTTGTCCAAATTGATCTGATTAATATTAGAACAGTTCTTTAGGTTTTTGATTAGCAAAAATAACATGTGGGTGATAAAAGCAATAAAGCAGGACAATCATATAATATGCATAGAATAATCAGGCAAGTATAATATACAAAGGCAAGAATAATATGAACATAAAATAAAGTATAGAAAAGAGGTTAGAATATACAGTATAACGATTTTACATTAAAGATCTACATCAGGAAAGAAAACTGTTAGTAACTTCAATATAAAAATAATTTATTTAAGGATCCTCAAGATTATACCGTGGCTTGGGTCTGAGAGATTGACAACCTTCGGGACGAGCAATCGTGAAGCCTGAAAATCTGAATATCTGAAAGTATGTAGATTGAATGTATTTTGTGTTTGAAAGGTATGAATTTTGTAGGGAAGTTTTGTAGTTTGTAGAGAGGTTCGTAAAGTATTCGTCGAGTTCGAAGTGTGTTAATGTGAAAATCCGTTCTGAAATCTGTACTTAATGTTAAATAATCTTATTAAAAAATTTAACTTTTCAAACTTGGATACCATACTGAATAGAAATACTTCATATTAGAACTGAAAATTGGGATTTGATAAGTATCATATTTAGTATTATTAGTTATCGGATATTGAGGAGTTCACTCATGGTACACCCGAGTACTCAGGCATTTTCGTAATTAATCAGAACTTCAGGGGCATTTTCGTAATTTCCGCGCCTTCATCATCATCTTCCTCATCGGCAACGAAGTTAAACTTTCCGACGAGAGATCAAATTGCCGGCGAAAATGTCGCGTGGCTTGAAGGAGACGATCAACGGTCATTCCGACGCCATTTTTGACGAAGACTTATCAACTTGTTGAAGATCCTTCCATTGATGACGTCATTTCGTGGAATGATGACGGATCTTCCTTCATCGTTTGGAATCCTACTGTATTTGCTCGCTCATTTCGACGAGGAGAAAAACATTTGCTTTGCAAAATTCAACGCAAATTCAACGCCGGAGAAGCAGATTTCCGCCGGAGATTCGATCTTCTTTCTCGCTCATTTCTTTCTCGCTCTTCTTTCTCGCCGGAATCACGAAATCAAAACTTGGAAATTGAAACTTCAATTCCCAGATCTGAGTACTTTACATTTTGCTCATTTGTTTTGTTTGTTGTTGTTTTGCTCGTTTTCTTCAATTTATTTTTGCTGGTTGTTCGGAGTGAAGACTTATGAAGTGGAGGAGAGAGAATCAACCACCATTGTTGAGGTGTTTGTTAATGGCGGATTATAATTGCTTGTGGGAGGAGGAGAGATAAAGTAGTTTGTTCATGGTGGTGGTGGTGTGGAGCAATGCTCATTTACATAAGTTGTGCTCATTTACATAATTAGTGCTCATTCAAGTTTGCTCATTTCTTAAATGAGTAGAAATGTTTACTCATTTGCTCATTTTGCTCATTTACCCATTTTGCTCATTTGGCGAAAATAACCTTGGGTGTACCATGAGGTCTACTATAAAGATTCCCATATATTGAGTCCGATATCAATACTGATTCAAGTATCTGACCCATATTTGATCCTAATAATGGGTACAATTGAAGTGATTAAAGTTACTCTACACTATCTTCCAGCAAAAAATTTCATAATTGAAGAAGTGCATTCATCATACTTCTTCGTTAAAATAAGTGAAACACTTATCTCAAAAGCTCTCACATAAATGAGAGAAGTGTTTCACTTATTTTAATGCAGAGGAAGTATACTGTATCATATGCATAGTACACCCAATACTTTTTTTTGTTCATTTATTTATTTAAAAACTCCAAAAGAGCATAGTAAGAGCTCCAAATGAGCAAATGAGCAAAAACAATAGCATATGGTACACCTAGGTGTATGATAAATATTGTATTATTAAGGATCAAAATAATTCCATGTAAGGCTTTCCCCAACGTTCCTTATCCTTATTACCTTATGTATATCCCTCAGAAAGAACAAAGAAAAGGTTAATTTGTGATGAGGTCCTATTGTGGAAGATGATTTCAAGTTAGCTTTGCATACTTAAAGTCACCATGTTTGTTGCACCAAAAATAAGTGTGATCAGTTTGATAGTTGATACTGAGCATTGTTATCTAATAATAAGAGGAATCGTATTCACTTAACTTCCCTCCCTAATCTTGTGTTCAGGGTAGACTTTAGACTCACCGCATTACCATATTAAGGCTTATAATCGAGAAACAAAATGCCTAATTCAAATCTTTTTGGAGCTTAATTCATGACCAACCGCTGATGAAAACAACTTCATAAACAACTACCATTAAACTCAAACAAACAATACAAAACTCAAAACAATCCATACAAATAGTCAGTTAAATCAAAATGTCACATGTGAAACAACCAACAACTAATTGCCAAAAAAAACCATACTTCAGGAGGTTCTTTTTCAAACAATTTCATTTTTCGTAAAAAAACAAACTTCAATTGACAATATTTCCCTTACTTTATTTTACTAAAATAATCATTAATTACTCACTTTACTTCATAAAATTACTTTTACTTTATTAAAAATTTATTTCTCCCTCCTACTCTATTTTTTTTTTGAGGGGTCCTACTCTACTTAATTAAGGGCATATTTATGCTAAATACATACATTTTTCAATTCCTTAAAAACCATGCTCAAATTCTTTGCTGCAATAAAAAAAAGAACAGAGAAAGTATAATATAAAACACGCAGTTTTAAGATGCGATCGCACGAGCTTACAAGTTAGTAAAGAAAAAGAAAACTATTGTATGTAAGATTGGCCAGTGATATCAATGTCACGGTCTCCAGAGGAAGGAGGAGGCTGGTGCTTTGGCTGATGCTCCTCCTCGGCCGGGCCATCAGCACTTTGAGTTTGGCTAGCTGGAGGATGTGAAGGTCTCTCATCTGCCTTTTCGAAGGCGTACATCATTAGCACATGTTCTATACTCTATACATCATTAGCACATGTCGATTTCATTTATGAAATGTTAGGCAAAATCTTAAAAGGGGTTTCTTAATGGTGAAAAAAAATAAGATTGTGTGTTGATTGGGGAAAAAATTTGGTATGGGACGAGTGAAATGAGGATCAGGCGTGGGAGTGGGACCCACCGCCTGATCTGGTAAAATATAATTTTTTTTGGCTTTCTCTCAGCCAAAACGACGAGTTTTGGCTGAGCTTCAGCCAAAACGACGTCGTTTTGGCTAAGAGAAAGCCAAAAAAATTATATTTCGTCGATTTCGACGCGTGTCGATTTTCTCGACGCGTGTGTCGATTCTCCGACGCGCGCGTCGAGTGACACTTGTCAAATTCGACAGAGTTAGATAAATAATACAATTACAAATATTAAAAATGCAATATCTTAAAAAATACAAAGCCAAAAAAAATAAAAAAAAATTACCAATGGCTCTATTTTTCAGAGATCTACAAATAGAGACCCATTTTGTAATATTTTGGACAACTTTTTTTTTCTAGCTATTTACTGATTTTCTATAATTTTGCTTATTTTATATGAAATATCTTCCACTTTTACACTCTAAAAAAAATAAACAATATTTTTGTACATTTAATTTAGTTAATGCTAAAAACGCTAATTATGTATTTATTTAATTAATTTTTTTATCAATTAGTAATAAATATTAAATATTATTAAAAAGTAAATAATAAAAATATTGTATAATGGTGGTTGGGTGATGAGAGAGAAAAAATAATTGGGTGGGGTAAAAGGTAGTTGGGTAGGAAAAAGTAGTTGGGATGATCTTTTTTTTGGTTCACCATTAAGAAGAAAGTGAGAAAAGATTGTGGGATGTAATTTTTTAGAGAGAGAAAGTTAGAAAGAGAGTGGGATGATCTTTTTTTTCATTCACCATTAATGGTGCTCTTAGGAGCTTGATGATGCTCATATTCATAACTATACTCTTTCTGTTTATCATCTTCTCTTTGCCTTAATTCTTCTTCTTCCTTGTTCTTTTCCTTGCTCTGTCTCTCCATTCTGTTGACCTCTCTAGTCTCTACTTCTTTTTTGGACTTCTTAATTTTCTTGGATGAGTAATAGTGGTTAGTTATAATTTTGGATCGTCGGATGTCTTTACTATTAAAGTGACAAGTTTCACTTAGTAGGTTAGGTGGCGCTATGATTTTGTAGCCACGTGTGAGCTAGTCATGTTGACACAAATCCACCGGCAGATATTATCCTATGCAACGGTGGTATATCCTACCTCGAGCAATCAATTATCCAAACCAGTAATTCATTATCAATCAAACATATTAGACCTTTTTTTATATGTAGATTGAAATTTTCAAATTCCTCCTTTTATTTTTGGAGTTGTATGAGAGTTGAATTACCATGTGGCGTGACGGTAATATGAGTAAAATAGATAATTTTTTGACGGGAAGTAAAATAGATAGTGTAGCTTAATTAGAGGCGTGAATTTCACTATCTAAAGTTTGGGAATTAGGGAGAGACAAAGAATGAATAAACTTTGAGAATATTAATCCATATACTTCCTTCATTCTTTTTCTATTGCAACAATGAGATATTTACATTATTCACTCACCATCCTCTCACTATCTCTTGTGATTTTTACGTAAGGAAAAATATAGTCATGTGGGATCTTGTTAGATTCGTCTCGATTTATACTTTCAAAATATCAAATTTGTATAATTTTACTATAAAGTAATTAAACATATTAATAGTTAAAGTTGTGCATTGACAAGCGTGAAACTCCATTGTTGTAATAGAAAAAGAACGGAGGTAGTATTTATTTATATTATCAAAACGTGTCATTGACCATCAATTTAGAACATACCATTTTACCACCAAGCTACATTAGTCGTTTTTTAAACAAAGTCAATTGCAAATAATAAATGTATTGCCTCACTAAAAATTTGAAAATAAAATTATAGCAGCAACACCCTTTGATTTATAATAGAGAATTCGACACCAACAAAGTCAATTGACAAGTTCTGCATCCCCCCTGTTGTAGTCTAACATCTACAGCTCTTTTTGGGACACTTGGGCTTATCAGAGCCGTACACGTGTCACCTGAGTTAAAGAGAAGAAATGCCTTGCATCTTTGGGCTACCCTCAGGAGAGTTAAAAGGTCTAGATTCTGGCCCAGCAGTCAGAGCCCAACAATGTAAGGTGGCTGAAGGAGATTGGTTAATAGAAATCCACTAGTCATGATCTGCCACGTGTCGTGTTTTGATTCCTCACCCAATCAGAAGCCACTATTCTAGGGCAGGTATTAAGGATAGCTGTCAACTTGCTATCACTATAAATACCCCTAAAATCAGGAGACACACAATTCAAGGCAAACAGTGTAAAGTTACTCTGAAAAACTATTCTCTCACTTTCTCTCTCTATCTCTATATTTCGCTTTCCACTCCTGATACCTGACTTAAGCTTCGGAGGGGGAACCACTACCCAAACCTCCAGGGTGGGTCCCTTTTTGCAGGTTCGGGAACGAAGCTCAGGCTTGGACTTGGTTGATTCAGACATTGTTGCACAAGTCTCCAAAGAAGAACATCTAAGGGATACTAGTTTACTTGCTCGACAAGAAAGCACCATCTGTAGCTTACTTGTTGGACAAGGGACAAAACATTTGGCGCCGTCTGTGGGGAGACGCAACGATGACTGATTGTCAATCGTCCAACATTGCTAGGAATCGAAGCCTTCAAGTTAATGTCGAGGATACGGTGGAACACGAGAGACCACCTCGAGGAAGGGATAGACCCCCGTCCATCGTCCAGGTTACTGGACCAAGCCAGCAACCTGTCATTCAAGAGAATCTTGAACGTCCAGTGGCTCGCCGCCCATCTAGAGAACGCCTTGAATGATTTCCGAGGCAAAGATGGCGGCGATCGTCGGGAATGTATCAAGAGCAATATGTTGTTTTTCCGGCTTAACCCCGAGCCAGTGCTAACAATCCACCTCCCCCTGGGGACGTTCCCAAGACGATCGTCCGAGGTCTAGTCGACTGTTCGTCGGGAACCCTCTAGGAGAACGGCGGGAGGAAAGCAACCGAGAGGATAAGGGTCGGCGAAGGAAGATGGGTGGAACACGGTGGTAAGGACCCGGGACCATGTTCGTCCAAGCGGGCACCGAATGGAAACGAGATGCCGAGAGAATATCTAGACGCAAAGAGAGCGGCAGCAATACAACGATCAGCGACAGGTTCTACATCATACCTGAGAGACCCTCCTTTGAGGTTGTCGTCCAGAGGGGAGGGACGAAGTTTAAGTCACTCTCTTGTTCATCCACGACAAGAGAAGACAGTGGCTCAACCCATGGCCTATAGGCGTCCATTGCCTGCAAACACATCGTCTGACCCGGTGTTAAAGGAATATCGTAAGGAGTACATACCCATTGAGGGACAGATGGGAGCCCTCCAGATTAGCGGCCCACTCCATTCTCGGCCGGGATAATGGAGGCGCCCCCTTCCCAAAGGTTAAACTCCCTACTATAGAACCTTTTGATGGAACAACAGATCCCGATGATCACTTGTCTGCTTACAAACATCAGATGTACGTCCAAGGAGTAGATGATGCTACCTGGTGTAAGAACTTCCCAGCAACTCTGAAGGGAGTAGCTCAGAAGTGGTTTAACAATCTTCCACCTAATTCAGTCAATAATTTCACGGAACTCAGTTTCTTATTCACTAGTCACTTTGTTGCCAACAAGCAAGAACAAAAAACAAGCATGCACCTTAGGCAAGGTCGTCCAGGGACCTAAGGAGGCTCTTAGAAGTTTCGTTAAGAGATTCACCTTGAAGCCCTTCGGATCCAAGATCTTAATCTTTGGAGTGGCCTTTGACGCCTTCATAAGGGGTCTAAGGCCGGGGAAGCTTTAAGTTTGATCTTGTTAAAAAGAAAATCTCCACTCTTGCCGAAGCCTTAAGGGAAGGCTGAAGCGTTTATTCACGCTACCGAAGTGTGTCTTTGAGGCAAAGCATCCCGAGTCTAAGAAGCCTGAAGAGGTTGCTCAGCCAAAGAAGAGCAACCCCAAGAAAGCCGAGACTTGGGCTATAACCTCCACTACTTCATCTAGAAGGAACAAGAGAAAAGAGGCTGAGCCATCCTCATCCAACCCTATTGAATTTAACAAGGACCAATACTCCATTCTCATGGAGATTAAGGATCAATATGAGTTGAAGGCCCCAGCTGAAATGAAAACCCCTTATAGAAATAGGGATAAGAGCAAGTATTGCCACTTCCACAAGGATTGCGGTCACGAAACTAATGAATGTAAGCACCTCAAGAAGGCTTTGGAGGAGCTAGCTCGAAAGGGAAAGATGAACTCCTATATGCCTCAAGGGGGAAGGAAGTTTCAAAGAAAAGACAATTGGCAGACTAAGAAGAAGGAAAGTGAGAGCACGAGACGAGGATGTTGTTCTCGTAATTTCGGAGGGTTTCTTCTTTGGAGGACCAACCAATAGAGGCCACAAAAACTACCTTAGGGAGCTTGGCAAGTTTTGTTAGCTGATCAAACAAAGGCTGAGCCCTTCCCAAGGGTGGTAGTTAGTGAGCAAGATCGGGGCAGGTTGAGGACTCCCCATGACGATCCATTGGTTGTAGAGATGAAAATAGCAAACTTGAGAGTAAGAAGAATTCGATCGACCTTTGGAAGCTCGACGGACATCATCAGTCTTGTTGCTTGTCCGATTAAAATTTGATGAGAAGAACTTGGTTCCCGTTCACCATCCCATCATAGGGTTTGGGGGAGGAGTCATCCACCCAATGGGAACTGTTACTTTGCCTGTTCGAGTGGGAGAAAAGGATGCCGCTAGAACTTTGTTTATCAAGTTCTTGGTAGTCCGAGATTTGACGACCCTCTAATGTCATTCTCGGGCGACCAACTCCGAATCACGTCAAAGCCGTTATAGTTACCCCACGATGTTGATGAAGTATGAGTGTGATGATGGCAAGATTGGCTCATTATATGGGGACCAAGCAGTGGCTAGGGAGTGTTATCGACTACCCTCAGCCGTCATCATGGAAGATGTGCAATGAAGATCGACGCGAGTTCTTTGGTGAAAGGAAAACGTCTGAAATAGAGAAGGATAAGACGAAGGTGGTTAGCGAGAGGAAAACGTCCGGAATAGTCAAGGACCACTTGGCCTCATTAAAGACGGCCATTGAGAGCCCTCAGACGCCTCTCGCTCCCTCAAGGAAGGCGTCTGAGCATCTTCCCAGCAAAAAGAGAAAATATGAAATCATCAAGGAAGAGCCTCCTCTGATGCGAAGAAGTGATGGCCATCGTGGGACTAGCAATAGAGCGTCGAGAACCCGGTAGGGCCCCGGAAGACGTGCTGTCTGGATGAGGCTCGTCCAGAGCGAACCTTGAAAATTGGTTCTTCACTCTCTTTGGGCTTAAAAAGCCTCTTAATCCCTCTTTACAAAGAATTTCAGGACGTGTTTGCCTATTGTGTTGAAGAAATGCCTGGAATTGATCCAGAAGTAGCCGTCCATCGGTTAAATGTTGATCCAAAAACAAAATCTGTTCGTCAGAAGAAGAGGCATTTGGGACCGGCTAGAAATCAGGCGGTTGACCAAGAAGTTCAGAAGTTGTTGGAATCCAAGTTCATCAAAGAAACCTATTACCCAGATTGGATAGCAAATGTGGTCATGGTGCCAAAGCCCAATGGCTTTGGAGGATGTGTGTGGACTACACCGATCTCAACAAGGCTTGTCCCCAGGACGGTTTCCCTTGCCTAAGTTGGATCGTCCCGGTGGACTCTACAGTTGGTCATGCTTTCTTGAGCTTCATGGACGCTTATTCGGCTTTCATCAAATCCCAATGTGGCCGAGGATCGGGACAAGACGTCCTTCATTACGAGAAAAAGGATTTGTATGGCGGTTGAGAATGCCATTCGGCTGCGCAATGCCCCGGCCACTTTTCAAAGATTGATCAATACTTGTTTTTCGGCCACAATTGGGAAGAAATATGGAGGCATACATTGACGATATGATAGTCAAAAGCCGTCAAGAAGAAAATCATGTTGGTGATTTGAGAGAAACCTTTGAAACTCTCGGGAAATACAAGTTAAAGGTGAACCCCAGACAAATGTGTGTTTGGAGTTTTGTCGGGGGAAGTTTTTAGGCTTTTTGGTGGATCGAAAGGGAATTGAAGCAAATCCAGAAAGATACAAGCTATTTTAGACATGAAGTCTCCGTCAAAGGTGAAGGAAGTTCGGAGGGCGACGGGTTGCTTGGCTGCCCTTGGACGTTTCTTGTGCAAGTCGGGCGACAAGTGCCATCACTTCTTCGCCACAATTAAGAAGAAAGCAAAGTTTGAATGGACAAATGAGGCGGAGCAAGCACTACGACGAGTCGAGGACCACCTTCGGCGTTGCCTAGGTTGGTCGGCCCAATTGAGGGGGAGAAGTTGTTTGTATATTTGGCGAGTGTCCGCTCAGTTGTGAGTCTTTGTTCTGCTGGTGAAAAGAGAATCCGTCCAAGTCCCAATATACTTCGTGAGTCACGTACTCAAAGACGCGGAAAATAGGTACACTCCCGTTGAGAAGTTTGGATTGGCACTCGTCGCGGCGAGAAAGCTAAGGCCCTATTTCTTGGCGCACGGTATACTCGTCTACACCGATCGGCCTTTGAAGCAAGTTCTGCGAAGATGGAAGGCTGCCGGACGAATGTTAAAATGGGCGGTGGAGCTTAACATGTTTGATATATCCTTTGAACCAAGGACGGCCATTAAAGGGCAAGCCTTGGCGGATTTTATAGTCGAACTTACTCGGCCGGCCATAGAGCCGATATCCGATCCAAGCAAGAGGAAGAAGGCATTGGACGCTCATGGTTGATGGCTCGTCCACAATCAATGGATGTGGAGCGAGGAATCATTTGCCAATCTCCCGAAGGGGACAAGTTTGAATATGCATTAAGGTTCCAGGTTCGGGGCATCCAATAACGAAGGCTGAATATGAGGCACTCTTGGCGGGAATCAAAATGTGCAAAGCGGCGGGGCTGTTGAGATCGAGGCCAAATCGGACTCCCTCTTAGTGGTCGGCCAGGTTAATGGAGATTTTGAGTGCAAAGAAGCATCAATGAGCAAATACATGCAACTCATCAAAGATGAGATAGAGCCATTAAAACGATTTGTCCTCGACCCAGTACCAAGGTCGGAAAATCATCAGCGGATGCACTCTCGAAGTTAGCCGGCTCGATTTGAAGGTGATGTGCCAAGAAACAGTATTTTGGGAAGTCAAACCCAAAAAGAGCATAGATCGAAGCGAGATTATGTTTCTCGGTCGCGGGGCCCATGCTGGATGGAGCCGATCATAGAATACAAGAAGACGGGGACGATTGCCTTCGGATCCCGTAGAGGCCAAGTATGTGAAGGCTAGGGACAAGTGGTTTGAGCTATGGGACGAGACACTTTACAAGAAATCATTCAATCGGCCTCTGCTCAAGTGCGTCACCGAGAGAAGATGGTGCGGAGGTCCTGAAAGAACTCCATGAAGGAGCTTGTGCTTCTCATATGGGGGAAGAGCTTTAGGGGAAAAGGCTCTAAGGACGGGGTACTAGCGCAACATTAAAGGAAGACGCTCTTGTCTATGCAAAGAAGTGTGACGATTGCGGAAGCATGGAAATGTGCATCGAAGCCGTCCAACTACCTAACCCCCATCTTGTTCCCTTTGCCCTTTGCCAAATGGGGCATGGATATCCTAGGACCTTTCCAGGGTGGCTGGGACAAAAGAAGTTTGTGATAGTGGCCGTTGATTACTTCACTAAATGGATAGAGGCGGAGGCCATGCGAGGAATAACAACGAACGACGTCAAGGGCTTCATCTGGAAAAGCATTATAACCCGTTTTGGCATACCACAGTCCATCGTTTTCGATAATGGCCCCCAATTTGAAACACCTAAGCGAAGGAGTGGTTGGCGAAAAGAGAAATAAAAGCACACTTCGCCGCCGTTGCTCACCCACAAGCAAATGGGCGGGTAGAGTCCTTCAACAAGATTCTATCAAATGGAATCAAAAAGAAACTAGAAAACGCCAAGGGACAATGGGTTGAAGAGCTGCAGTTGGTGTTATGGTCCATCAGAACAACCGCCAAGAACTCTACTGGGGAGACGCCCTTCATGTTAGTCTACGGCACAGAAGCAGTCTTGCCCATAGAGATTGAAGAACCCACCCTGCGAGTTATCTTTGTACTCGGAAGATGCCAACAGGCTGCATTGCGCACGGCTTTAGACCCAGTGCCGAAGTCCGGGGCAATGCCTTGCTAAGAATGCAATTGTACAAACTGCGTATGGCTCGGGAGTTTAACAAAAGAGTTGTTAGACGACCACTCAAAGTAGGGGATCTTGTCCTTAGAAAGATGGAAGCGGTTGGACGAGCAAAAGAGTTAGGGAAGCTAACACCTAATTGGGAAGGACCTTACATGATTATCCAAGAGGCTGCGGTGGTACTTTTCGTCTTCAAGATATGGATGGACGACCGATGCGCCATACTTGGAATTCGATAATTTGAAAAAGTATCACGTCTAATTCAATCCACCGTCGAATGTCTATGAAGTAGTTTGTAGTTAATCCAAAGTGCCGCGGCACATGTTAGAAAAAAGAATTGTATACATGCATCTTGGCATTCGTCGAAGCAAAATCCATATAATACAATTTCTACTTTCTTATTTCCTTGTTTATTGTCACCAAGTTAATTCACTCCGGGGCATTAATCGGTTACTCGTCTAAAAGTGAAAGTAACTTGGATAAAAAAGAATAGCGTCACAATTACTCATTTTTAGGCCGAACATCACTCCATCGAAGAGACAGGCCAAAGTATTGCACATACAAGGCCATCAAACCGACAAAACCTCTAGTAAGAGTAACGTCAAAGTCTTCGAGAGAAAGGCGGCTGAAATAAGTCCTTAGTAAAGGATACTTATCTTCACAAGCACGGCCCGCCTAAGTAGTCTAGACCCTAGTAAGGGATCGCTACTTAATGACGAGTGTTGCTCCCTCAAGGAAGCCGGCTAAAACATGCGTTCAGCATATATAACAAGCTCGTCCAATAGTTTCGAGGCTCGGCCAATGATTGTCGCTTTCCTTCTTGGCCTTTGGCTCGCCCACCGAGTACGGTTGAACTAAGCCCAAGAAAGGGGGGGGAATGGTAGAAGCCTAAAAGACGAGCTCAAAAGAAACTAACAAGGTCGTCCAAAACAAGTGTTTCAATCATATTATGCAGATCGTCTACGATGTTCAAGACGAGTCAACTTTTGTACTTGGAAACAATTCAAAGTTAATGTGATAGTCAAATGGGAATTGATGAAAATAAGAGGCAAGCAAGTGGCAAAAGTCTTTCATATATATCATGAGTAAATTTACAAAATATGATTACTAAAGGCTACAACGGCAGATAACTAAAGAAACTAGAAAAATAAACCTAAAACTAGGCTTCGTCTTGCGCATGAGTTTCTTGGTTGTCCTCGGGCTCCTCATCTTCGGTGAAGCCTCGTCGCCGACTCTATAAACTCCGGAGGATCCTCGGCACAGACCATGGCCCTATGGACACTCTGTTGGTATTCCAGGCGACGGACAAAGCTCGGGACCTCCTCGGCTTCAGCCAGCATTTCGAAGGCCTTGACGGCCCAAACTTTGGACGTTTCGACAACATGTTCAAGCCCCTTTTTGGCATCGTCAAAGGTTTGGGAAACCGTCTTTTCCAGACGAGCGTTTCTCGCCCTTAGAAGAATATTCTCCCTTCTCAGCTGAAAGCGACAAGAAGGGCGGCGTCTCTCTCGCCCTTAAGATCAGTAGAGAGAGTGTTGATAATCATCTTGGGATGGTCGCTCTCCTTATGCGATCATTGATGGTAACAAGATATTTCTTGTTCTTGGACTCAAGATCTGCCGACCTTTTCTCCAATGCATCGAGTGATCGACGATGGAGAGTATTCGCCATCTCAATATCATGAATGGCCTTGTCGCCGGCCGTTGTAGCAAGATGGACGAGGTGCTTGTTCTCCTTTCTGAGCTCCCTCGCCCATTCTTCAGTTAGCATGCTGCGAGCCAGAAGCTGGAACAATGAAAACAAATCAAGTTATTAGACGAGTAAAAGAATCAAAATTTGTATCAAGTATAAAATAAAGCGAGGCTAAAAGCAATACCTCAGACGAAGTGAGACATGTAGCCCACATGCCCAGCAGACGCCCCCCTTAATCCCTTTATGTAGGATTCAGGGTAGCACTTGAAGAGCTCCTGCTTAAGTCGCTCCTTCTCCAGCTTCGACATTTTGGCGAAAGCAGAGAAGACTCCTCGTCCGAATCGGCGAGAGGAGGAGCGGGGGAATAGCGGGGCCTTTGCCCTTATACGAAAGAGGGGGGAGAGTCGGTAATCTTGATAGGAATGACGATGGATTGTCTATCGGACGGACTCATGGACCGTCCACCGACCCGCACCGTCCTAACTATATTGGGGTAATACGACTCACCGGACGAAATAGATGCCGTCCTAACAGCTAAGGGCATTTGTGGCACCAGCTTAGCTACCGAGCCGCTGAACCCTGGATAGTTCTCGGCCCGCGACTCCAGATTCGGGTGCAACTATAGCCAAGGCGGACTCGGGTTCGACCTCGGTAGAGTCGGCCGCGGCAACACGTTGAGTGGAGCAGCCCGCATGAGCACCCTCTCCCTCCTCGGCCGGGGCCTGGCGGAAGGCCCCTTTTTTTAGGAACCTTGGGCGATGGGGGAGGCATACTTCTCTCCCAACCTCGCCAAGAGGAGTCGTCTTATCTCGCCTTCTTCCTTGTGAAGCTCTTAGGTTTCTTCGGCCGAAGGCCGGTCGTGGCCGTAGTTGGCCTCTTTTTGGACGAGGACGACTTCCCAGGTGGAAGTTTGTTTGTAGGAGCATTTTTCTGAAAAAAGTAAACAAGTCAAATTGATCGTCCCACGAACAAAAGTTATAACTGTTATTACAAAGACTTCGGCTGAAAGACGAAATGAAAGATGATTTGCAAATATGCAGACGAGTATGGCCCAAGACTTTCGTCCAAAAAATTGTGCAAATTCCGGACGAGAAGGGCGCCGAAGGTGCCCGTCCAAGTCTAGACGTTCACATACATTTGGTGGCCCTCGTCCAAAAAAAAAAATTGTGCAATTCCAGACGAGTAGGGCACCAAGAAGGTGCCCGTCCGAGTCTGGATGATCTCATACTTTGGGTGGTCCCCATCCAAAAATTGGATGCCAATTTCGGACGAGGATGGTGCCAAGAAGGTGACCGTCCAAGTCTGGACGCTCTCCTTCTTTTGGCGACCCTCGTCCGAAAATTAAATGCCAATTTCGGACGAGTATGGCGCCAAGAAGGTGACCGTCCAAGCTCGGACGCTCTCCTTCTTTGGGTGACCCTCGTCAGAAAATTGAATGCAAATTTCGGACGAGTATGGCGCCAAGAAGGTGACCGTCCAAGTCTCGGACGCTCTCCTTCTTTGGGCGACCCTCGTCAGAAAATTGAATGCCAATTTCGGACGAGTATGGCGCCAAGAAGGTGACCGGTCCAAGTTCGGACGCTCTCCTTCTTTGGGTGACCTTCGTCCGAGAATTGGATGCCAATTTCGGACGAGTATGGCGCCCAGAAGGTGACCGTCCAAGTCTGGACGTTCTCCTTCTTTGGGCGACCCTCGTCCGAAATTGAATGTCAATTTTGGACGAGTATGGCGCCAAGAAGGTGACCGTCCAAGTCTGGACGGTCTCCTTCTTTGGGTGACCCTCGTCCGAGAATTGGATGCCAATTTCGGACGAATGTGGCGCCCTGGGAAGGTGACCAGTCCAAGTCCGGACGCTCTCCTTCTTTGGGTGACCCTCGACCAAAAATTGGATGCCAATTTCGGACGATCTCATATGATCCTCGGCAAAAAAAAAAAAAAAAAAAAAAAAAAAATTTTATTACCAAGGTTTACGCCCTCTTCTACAAGCCTTGCTCTTTGCAAACTCCTTCCAAAGGTTGGCGGTAAATTGGGACATGCTTGATCTCCCCCGTCCAAGAAGCTTCGAGGCGTTGTCGGCGAGTCCGCAAAAAACAAAAATGTGTTCGTCAAAAGGACTATAGACGAAGAATTTTAGTTGGATGATTTTAAATGTACCTTTATCATCGGCCAACCTCAGGCCGGTGACAACCAAGAAGTCGTCTTGGTAAAACATTTCCTTAAAAGGTATCCAATTGGATGGCCCTTTAACAGAACGTCGGTCGGGCCTGGAGTACTCTTTTGTCCTGAAGTACTCCACAACTTCTTCATCGAAATTGTCCTCCAATTCCAGCCCGGGGATCGCTTCCGTCCCGTATTCGTGACGGACCAAGGTTATGGAATCTATAGCTCTCGGTAGCCGAATCATTGGCCATTGTTAAAAAAGATGAAGTCGGCTTTCCATTCATGCATTTTCGAAGGTTTCCCCAAGCCGTCGGGAAGCCGGGACGGTTGCAGGATCTTGAGCCATGTTCAGTCCACGGCCCGGGTACCTTGGCCGCATAGTGGATGTGGGTAAAGGCCTAAGAGAAAGGGCTAGGCCGCGTAGCTCGCAGGACGGCGATAAACGTCGGGGGACGTTGTGCGCAGCGTTGGGAGCCAGTGATTATGGCCGATGTGGTAGTCTTTGTAGCACTTGTTCTATGAAATCATGAAGGGGAAACCTCGATCCTGCGTCTAAGGCTAGTTTATAGGCAAGAAATGGTTCTTTGGAGCGCTCAAGATCGTCGCGTCCTTGTTAGGAATGACAAAGGAAAAGCCCGGCATGGGCATGAAAGACGATAGGTAATTAGGGTCTGGGTCCTAGTTTCTCTAACCACTTACGGTTGACCAAAATGAAACCTGGATCGAAAGGGGACCTAAACGTCTTCTAATCTCCGACGAAGTAGTAGAGACCTCGTCGATTCTTCGGCGGCTTCGGAATTGCTACCGTTATTGCCTTCGCCGATCTCTACCATTTCGGCACCCCTGAATCTTGGTTTGGGATTTATTTCGGAGTTTTCTGCCTCATGGTCAAAAGGGTGCCTGTCCAAAGACTGAGCACTTTGGACCTCTCTTGCCTCCTCGGGCACCCGTCCAGTGGATTCCTCCATGTCCGAGCTATTTGACGGAATTATTGCTTTTCGTCTTAGACGGGCGTTTGCTTGACGCGCGCCGGATTACCCACGCAGGTAAAGGCCGGGTCGTCGACTTTCTCGGCCAAAACTATGAAAATATAAATACTCGGCCGAGAAGAGGCCCAACTCTAGAATGTGCCGAAGAAGAAGTATCGGTTCTAGGGTCAAGACAAGCTCTTGGTTGGCTAAGATTATTTGACGAAGATGATTCCATTTTATTGATTTTCTAAGAAAAAATAAAGAATAAAGAGTGAAGAGTTCAAAGAAAGCGATACTGCTTAAGAACGTCTCGAGCGTTTCGGTGAAAGATCTTTGAAGGCCGGACGATCTATCTCTCTCTCTCTCTAGAAAATTCTCAGAGTTTCTCTCTCTAGAAAAATTCGTTCGAAGTGCTAAATGATTCAATGTCTTCGCTCCAAGGGTATTTATAGAGGAATAAGAAACTTGTAGAACCGGTCACGAACGACCAGAAAAAAATCATACAACGGTCGAATATGACCAGGTAGAACCCGGAAGAAGGCGCACCACTTCACCCGGATTTGAACTACCTTGAGGGTAAAAGGGCCTTAACCGTCGGATGGACCTACAAGTAAAAGCCCTTTTAGGGGCAAATGTTGTAGTCCTAACATCTACAGCTCTTTTTGGGACACTTGGGCTTATCGGAGCCGTACACGTGTCACCCGAGTTAAAGAGAAGAAATGCCTTGCATCTTTGGGCTACCCTCGGGGAGAGTTAAAAGGTCTAGATTCTCGGCCCGACGGTCGAGCCCAACAATGTAAGGTGGGTGAAGGAGATTGGTTAATAGAAATCCACTAGTCATGATCTCGCCACGTGTCGTGTTTTGATTCCTCACCCAATCGAAGCCACTATTCTAGGGCGGGTATTAAGGATAGGTTTGTCAACTTGCTATCACTATAAATACCCCTAAAATCAGGAGACACACAATTCAAGGCAAACAGTGTAAAGTTACTCTGAAAAACTATTCTCTCACTTTCTCTCTCTATCTCTATATTTCGCTTTCCACTCCTGATACCTGACTTAAGCTTCGGAGGGGGAACCACTACCCAAACCTCCAGGGTGGGTCCCTTTTTGCAGGTTCGGGAACGAAGCTCAGGCTTGGACTTGGTTGATTCAGACATTGTTGCACAAGTCTCCAAAGAAAGAACATCTAAGGGATACTAGTTTACTTGCTCGACAAGAAAGCACCATCTGTAGCTTACTTGTTGGACAAGGGACAAAACACCCCCAACATTAACCTCAAAGTATTTATGACAACTTCTTCCTTCAATCCTCCTTCTTTAATGGAATCCTTTGTTTTCACCTCTCGAACATCCCCGATTGACCTCACCAATGATGGGGACAAAAATTATGTTGCACCACTAGAGGTTGTTGAAAATTTTGCATTTTTCTTGAAAAATCTAAATCATGTAATCCAGATTTCGTAATCAAAATTTGAGGTAATTCGGCCTAGGTTACACTCTCATCAACCCTAATTACTAGAATGAAATTAATATTTTATATTTTGTAACTAAAACGTGTGGGAAATGCAAAAAAGTTATGTAAGAGATTTTGATCCATTGACCATCTATATTCCATTTTACCACTAAGCTACATCACCTATTTTTATAAAAAAAAGTCCAAATTCAACTACTAAATGTTTTTGCCTTTTATAAAATTTGAAAAAAAGGTAAAGTATAATAATGAGCACTCCCTAAATAGAACTAATAGGAACATACAACAAAAATCTAATCCAAAAAAGTACCCGAGACATCACTCAAGCGCACCCAATAGTTTATATAAGAAGGAGGAGCAATTATCAAACATTATTATAATCTCGCGCACGTTGTCTTGTGCGAATTGCGAAGTACTATAAGCAAATATATAATACATATACATACATTTCAGTTTTTTTTTTTTTTTTTTTTTTTTTGATTGGGAAAGAAAAACCTTAGGCTACCATCCTTAATCAGGAGGCCAACCTAAAAACATCCTTACGGATGAGAAGGGAAAAGTCAATACGAAAGGGGGGGGAACCAAACATCCGGGTGGGAGTGACCTTTGTGAGCCATGAAATCCGCCGCTCGATTAGCCTCCCGAAGCAATGTTGAAACTTTACTTCTTGAAACCGATCCAAGAGAGAACCCGCATCCAAAATTATGTTAGCAATAGTCCACGGCACATTAGCACTTGACTTCATAGAGTTGATAAGCGAAATATTATCTCCTTCAATGATGACCTTCCTAATCCGATTTTGAAGCGAAAGAGCTCCTTTAATACCCTCCGAGAGCCCCATAGCTTCCGCCAAAAGGATGGAAGGATAAACACCCAAAGACTTGGCACTCGCCATCGGAACTTCCCCAAGAGAATTTTCGATAACAAAACCATAAGACGCTTGACCATTATCGAGTTTGGACCCATCAAAAATTAACTTTGAGAACATCCTCGGGTGGCGGGGACTAGACAAGATTTTTGCCCGAGCGAGCGGGCGGTTTACTAGTATGAGGAAAAGAGATACTAAAGATTGGGCTTGCGAAAGTAGCTTTGTCCCATTTTAAAAGAAAAGAGTTTATAATATAGCTTGCTTCGAGGGAAAGATACGCTTTCATTTATTGAAAATTAGTTTGTTCCTAAAGTACCGGATATACCACCATACTATGCAAAGCTTAGTGAGGTAATCCATCGCCAAGTTGTTGTGACAAGTTTCTAAGACCCGAACGGAAAGAGGACAATTGAAGGGAAGAGAACCACACGGGAGGGCTAGGCCAATGAAACTTATCCTCCAAATGAGAATATATGTCTAGAATAAAAGGACATTGAAAGCAAAGATGACAAATTGTCTCGGAAGGAAAATCACAAAAATACAATTTTGAGGCACAAACTTATGACTCCTCTCCAATCTACTAGTTGTAGCCAACCCGTCATTACACGCTTTCCAAAGGAAGTTCTTAATTTTAGACGGAGCATGAATACCCCAAATCCAATTAAATTCCACCTTTTCATTGTTTCCCCATTGTTTTCCTAGATAAGAGACACTCTTGACTTAACGAGTATTGGCCAGACGGAGTTAAACCACACACCATTTTATCTTTTTGAGGAGAAGAGGGAATAAACACGAGAGGCAATTACCTTCACCATCTTTGGGTGGGACTAGGGTGAGAAGTTTGGGAAAATCCCGGCCTCCCGACTCTATAAAACAATCCGCAACCTTGATATTTTCAGTGCCAACAGTAGGCGAGAATTTAGTGCTAAGCGGAAACTGGAAGATCCAATTATCAGACCAAAATGAAATATCTTTACCATCTCCTATCAACCATCTGAGTCCTTGTTTAAAAATATGTCTATGACGGAGGATATTTTTCCATTGCCACGAAGCATTGGAGGGAACATTACATAGAAAAATACTTTTATCTTTCAAGTACTTATGATTGACTAATTTAACCCAAATATTTTCCTTGTTTATAAGTATTTTCCAAAGCAGCTTCATTTGAAGTGCAACATTAGACACTTCCGCTTTCCTAAACCCAACTCCCCTTGCAGATTTGGGTTGACAAATCTTATTCCACCCTATAAGGTTAGTTTGTTTCGGAGGTGTGATCTTTATTCCAAAAGAAATTCCGATACGTGGCATCCAACTTATTAAGCACCTTTTTGAGAAGGGTAAAGCTCTGCATTTGAAAGATAGCTTTTGAAGCTAAGTTAGATTGAATTAGAACCGTTCTGTCAGCTTGCGAAAGAGAGTTAGCCTTCCATTTAGGAAGTTGTTGAACAGTTTTAGAAATAACCCCTGCAAACGTCTCCTTCGTTACCCTAGAGTTAACAGTGTACACTTCGATAGTTTCCCTCCGAAGTCCAAATAATATCAAACCATAATAGTGGTGCCAACAAAAATAAAATGTTCTTACCTAGATTTTCTCCTTTCGTTTATCTTTTTTGAGGGGACTTTCGTTTATCTTTTTTTTGTTTGTTTGTTAAGTTGAGAATCTTCATTCAGTTTAGCCTTGGTTAAAGTTCAACCTTCAGCTCAGTTAAGTTACAATTGCTGCTAGTGTTTGTAAGAGTAACTTGTCCGTCAAAAGCTAATTCTCACTCTTGAAACCCACAAAACACACCAATGTACAAGATTAATCTAACAGCATGCTCAACTACATTAAAATCTTTTTTTTTTAAGCAATAACTACTTTTAAATCTTACCAACTTAATTGATTCACAAATTTGTACTAACTCCGAGTTCATTTCAGAAGAATAAAGTTGCAAATGTTCGGGATCAGCTTGTTCGTCAATAAAGTAGAGCTCATAGAAATGAATTTTAGTATGTAACTTCTCTTACAAACTCTCACAAATGAGTTCTATTATACACGTCATCTGCCTCATATAATTGTCAGAATATTTACCTGTGTTCATTAACATGAATACATAAGCAATTCTTGAACATAATCAGTAGGAAGCCAGGAATAAAGGATTGTGGCAGGGGAGACCACCAAGGGCCCAACGATACAAGGATCCTTTAATGCAGGGGAGTCATTGAGAGCCATTTAGGCTATGAAGAGGTCGCGAGCCTATGAGCACCACCGACGAGTTTAACATGCATCGAGTTCATGTACAAGTCCATTAAGGGGTCAATAATACTTCATACATTCCATATATGCTCATACATGGTCTTAGTAGGAACAACCTCTGATAATTTTTCAACAATTATGGGTACAAAAGCATACATCCAAACCTCCCCGGTCCATGCGTTAGTAAAACTAATACAACGACTTTGCGCATAATGTTTTCTTTTTTGCAATTTTCTATTTCCTTCATCCGAAGCTTTTCATCTCCAGTACTTGGCCAAACAGAGCGTTAGCCATAATTGACAATCGATGATGGAACTTGGCCAAACAGAGAAATTATATTGCCTGCAGCAAGTTCTCACGCCTTGATTAAGCAGTTTCCCTTGCACTAAGAGGCCTTTCAAAAAGCTAGCGCAGGGTAAAATAGTAATATTCTCATTTGCCTCGCAAGTCACAAGCATATTAATATTCTCCTTTCTCTTGCTAAGTAGTATACATAATTGGCGCACCGCTTACATGCCTCGATTATCCTGCAAAACAAGCAAAAAGGTTAGTTAATCCCTGTTCTTTCTGTTATGTTCAGGAGAATGGGTAAAGCTCATCTGAAATAAACAATCTGAAGAATATACATCTTTAACGTCAACACCAATATAACAGTCTACATATCTATTCTATGTATGTCTAGAAGAAATGGGCGAATATTACAACAGTAATCCCTCCGTTTGCCAGAAACTGACATGCTTATTGAGAAGACCTATGTGATGAAGAGAGAGAAAGATGAGGTGATGATGTGAGAATAGAATCTTTTACTATATGAATTATGATGAGGTGAGAGATGATTTCAAATAAAAATATAGACGACAAAGAGAGCAATAGGGCTGCAGGATTATTCTAAGAGAGCACAAAACCTTTGTCAGCATAACATACCAGTAGGAGGACAAAAACATTGGTACAACCATTGCATAAAAATATTATATAAATCAGAAATGCTAAAGTTCATCAAATTGTCAAACCTTGTGCATCTGATAGTTTCATGAAGATGAAAAGTAGCAGTCACTTGTCCATGAAACTTATCAGTAAGCACAGACAAATAGCAGTGGAAAGGCATGACTTACAGTTAAATCTGAAGTTAAGATTCATCATGCGACTGAATGCGCGGCGAAAACCTAAGCCGAGGTGAAAATCGTGCGGGCTGTTTCTTGGAAGATATTGGCTTCTTTTGGGTTTGTGCATCTACATTACCATTAAGGTCTTCAACTGCAACAGCATATCAAAATTTGAATCTCAGGTTATAATCTTCTGAAGAAAACAAGAATACAGTTTCCACTGGATCTGATTCTGACTATCTGAGTACATAAAGAGTTCCTACTTCCTACTACAAATATATGATTCAAGAAATATCTGATTCTCAATTAAATTAATATTTTTCCTTTTAATTTAAACGACAAGCTTAAACAAATTATTTTGGAAGAAAAAAAAAACAGAAAACACAAACAATAAAGCTCCGAAACCCAGAGGATAAAGATAGCCAGCGTACTGAGGAACCTAGCAACTAAGAAACCAAAGAGTCCACTCCTCCCTTATTTTGACCAAATTTACCCGGGTTAATATTCCGCTTGCCTAGTCCAGCAAATGAAAAATTTCCCCCTCCCCCTCGGCCTTTAAATAGTCACTTTACCTCTGCTTGAGGCCAATGTATCTGCTGAACCCATGTTATATCCATTACTGGTGTATCCCAGGTGTGTCACGGGTCATGTTGGCAAGCGTGTTACTGGGAACTGGCTCCCTAGGTGAACTGATAAGTCCGAGTAGCATCAGAGCTAAACAGGTGAACTAGCTTAAGAAAGTTTGTTGATATAGTAATAAAAAAACAAGACCATGTTTTCAACAACTTCTGGTTAGTCATTTCACAAGCTGTAAATGGTTGGATGCTGTAAACTATAAGTAAGCAGTTTGCCCAACCATTCATAAAAAACAATCAGTAAAATCGTGAACTAATAAACGTAAGTTGACGCAGATAATCTAGTAAACGTAGATTGTAGAAGGGTGTAAAATGAGATGTCTTTAAGCATGGAAGTTATGATATACTAATGTCCCTGGGAAGATATCTCGGTATTGAAAACTATAGGAGGCTGTATTGGCGAGATCCAACAGTAAACAGCTGCCTAAAAGAAAAACCACTTGGAAGTCCGAGGACCTTTAGTACTGTACCCTACCCCCGAACCAGCAGCCTTCACGCCAAGCAAGACCGCCCTCGCTAAAGTGAAGTTTTTGGAAAGGGTTACGAGGCTTAACGATTTAGAATATAGCTGTTGAGGTGGCACTTGCCCGGGCAGGGGTATATGCCCTTTCTGTTGTCACTTCTTTCAGATCAAAAAGTAATAGAGTATTGTAAAGAATAGCCATTCTCGAACAATCATTTGGTTCATTCTTTGACTGCTCTGCTCTCTCGAGAAATGAAGAAAGACTTGTCAGAAATCACCGGTTGGGTTTTCCAACCAGGAAAGGCATCGGATGCACTTCGAACTATGTCTCTCGGAGAAGCGCTCTTTCGGCTACCTTCTCCTCGAGGTCGTTCAAATACCAAAAGCTAGTGTGTCAGGTATACGACCTGTACTTAAACTTCTAACTACTACATAAAACTAACCTACAAGATGTAAAACGCTACTTTTCTAGAGTTTGGACAAAAGATAAAATGCCAACTAAAAAGCTGGTGCCAAACAGGACCATTGTGAAATATATAGCTTAAGCTCATATGGAAACCAACAAAGAGAAGAGAACAAAGGAAGTGGAAAAGGTAGAGGAAAGAAAGCAAAAAAGCATAAGTGGTAAAGGCACTAAGATGGAAGGGAAACATTCAAGCTGGAGGATGAAGCCTAAAGTAGGCATCATAACTCTTCAAAAGCCACAGACCCACCATGTCCATAAATAATAACGTTATTAGTTAAGGCAACAGCTTTAAAGAAACTCTTGCAGAGGCCCCTCCTATGGTGGTAAGGGGCGATAGAGTGTACACAGCGGACATCGCAACCCCTATCATAAGACGGAGATAGCGTCCATTAGACCTACGGAAACTAGACCCAAAAGCAACTATTGCTTGCTACTTTACAATAAGCTATTGTTTAGTCCATCAATTTTGAAGCCAAAAATTGGTGATTATATTGGCAGGGAAGTGGAGAATTTCTTCGTTCGGCACATAAATTTCTTTTCCTTCTGACACAATACTCCTCACGCTACAATATAGAAGACGTCACTGATAAGCAATTATTAGTATTTAGAGCATCAACTTGTAAAATGAAAGGCCCCCACCTACCCATCTAATTTATTAGGATGAAGTGAAAGTGAGTTTTTCCAAACTGCTAATGATTCTATTTTAGGCGCTCAATTCTGCAGAACAGAAAAAGTCACCCATGCCATCATAATTCAATAACTGGGTCAAGCTATGCATGTAATAGATTTTAGTTTGTTCTAAAACAGAGGGAATATCTTGCCTTGGTAATGCAGCCATTTGGTCTGAAAGGTGGCTTGCAGAGTTGATACATAAAAGAAAAAAAGTTTTCAATGATCAAGGTTTGTTCTCTTCAACTTATTTTTCCTGAACTTATCTTATTTTTTCAGAACTTTTCTTGTAACTTTATAGAACTTTTCTTAATATTTCTGAACTTTCTGAATTTGTCTTTTTTTTTTTTTTTTGAACTTATCGAAACTACTCTCTATTTTGTGCTAACTTGTAATTATTGTTTTTGAACTTTTCTGATTTTTTCTGAACTTTCTAAACTTTTTCTTATTTTTTCTAATCTTATACGAAAATAAGTAAAAACAAGTTAAAGAGAACAAACCCTAAGTGATTATATTTCATAAGCTACAAAAATGGGGCAAGTATTTGTTTGTTTCACAAAACTTTCTAAGGAATTGACAATAATGCGAGAACACAAGAAAAACAAAAAACAATTGTATAGAAGACAGAAGTACATCAGTATCAAAGAATTTCATAAATTCATGCAGTTCATGTACGACAGTACGAGTCACCCCTCAACCTAACCCAATCTTGAATCAATTAAAAATTTGAGGAGGCAATATTAATCTCCATACCCAACGGATTGGACTAAGCCAAATAGGCATATGCACAAAGGATGAACTTTAACCAGGTAGATGATCAAAGCGCTTCTTTTATTAGCCATTATTAGTTTAAACTGTAAAGTAAATGCTGCAAAAACAATGGATGATAGAATTCATCTCTACTAGGTATGAAATTGTAGCTATTGCATTGTATAAGAAACAATATAATAGCATGTATGTGAAATTATCAGAAAAAGAGAATAGCATGTATGTTTGAAGACAACAAGAAAATGCACACAAGTATATCGAGAAAACCAAAGATAGAAAAAAGACAATTATTAGAGTTTACACAAGAACCTGTTGTATTTTGTCGCCTCTCAACAGTATCTAATCCCTTTTTGCTTCTTAGCGCTTTCTGCTAACATTGGCTCAGCATTGATCATTGAAGAGGTCCTTTTCTTTGTTGATATGATAGCCTCATAATCAGAGTTAGAATAATCTGGTTGAGTACTATCAGTTTCTGGCTTAGCTTGGAATCGTTCTTTGGCCCTGTCATCCAAATTTCCTGTCCCCAAACGAGCTGTTGAACGAGTGACACGAACTGTACTGCTTAAGGTGGTACATTTTGCCCCTTCATCCAGATTTCTGCTTTCATCTTCTACATCTGTAACTTCAGACTCTTTTATTATTGTAGAACATGTTGATCTGGTTGGTCTCGCCTTATTGTCCTGCAATTTTCCACTGACCTGGACAGCCAAATTTCCTTTACCTTTGTGAGCCACAGATCGTGTCACTAGAACAGTTGTTGAGTCTTTCGCTGATGTTGTGGTTTCATCATCTCGATTCGTATTTGCACTTTCTCTTTTCATTGTTGAACGAGTCACTCTGCTTGCTACCACGGGTAGGGTTAACTCCCTCACCTCTCGTTGAGGATGATAAACAACCACCTGAATCCATACAGGTTTCAACTTTATTACATAACTTCATAAGCAAATTTCCATTCGACTTTCGTGAATGAAGCTTCTTGCCTGAACCGTTTCTTTCATTTGTTTTCACCTTGTTTACAATATTAATACCAGAACCCTCAGAAACATGCATAGATTTGGAATAATCCAACACAGAGACACATTTTCCTTCATTTTGGACAACAGATTCATTTTCTTGGGGAAGTTTTGACACTAACGAAGCCAGGACTGCACGAGCTGCAAGAGGACTGAGAGGAGACACATTTTGTACTTGTTTCTCTATAGATGATGGTGCAGAAGTCACAACAGTCTCACTTTCTGGCTGTATACTTTGTCTCCTTGCTGATTTCCTCAAATGATTCCTTTCACAACTAACTTGAACACATTTGCTCACTTCTTCTGAAGCAACCAGTTTGTTCCAACAATCTCTTCCAGCTGTTAATCATGGAAAAAAAAGATGATTGGAAAATCATACTAACTAAATCATTTTGTAATTTTATTGTAATGTGGAACTTGTAGAAAATGGTGGGCTATAAGTAAGGGAAATACATGTCATTCTTGCTTCTTCTGAAATAAAATCCTAGATTTTTCATTCAACTGCTGACTTTTATACTCAAGATTCTCCTTTCCGGACGTTTGTGTTAAAGTGAGATAACGCAAATATTCCTATATAAGCTAAGTGATATTTAAACAGCCACTTTTTTTGTTAAACTAGATATACTTTCCCCACCAAGAGCAAGTATTCATATGAAATATATCTTTCAATAAAGAAGGTTTTGACCCTAAAACCATAGAGCAATTTAGACAAAAAAACTCGCATCATATGGGATAACATTGGGACATATCTTAGAAGAGTTTGGACCAGTACCTTGTAGCTATTTAAGTAGCAGTTCTTAACTCCCAGACCATATAGGTGACACGAAGGTGCTTGCTAAAAAGTTTCTTATGAGAGATGAAGAGGTCACTAAGAGATATATGAAGTCCAAGAAACATCAGTGGGCTGCGGACCCTTGGTCGTATATCAGGCAGTTTTAGCAGAGAACCCGGAGCAAAGCCTTCAGATCATTAGAGGTAGGTGATCTCTTAAGTTAATTCCTTAAGTAGCATTCTGAATGCGCAAGGGATACCTATTCACTAATTGTCTTTGAGCACCCAAGAACATCAATCATGCCCCAGTCATCGCAACACAGAGTTTGAATTGAAGATCCCATTTACAACATAGTAAAGGCTATAACTGTCATTGCACGTCGAGCCAGAGGTCATTTCTCAAAAGTTGCATTTGGGGCATAAGCCAAATGAACAAGGTCAATAGACCAGAAGGGAACTCCTAATCAAACTTGAGGAGAAGTTGAGTCAAGAACCTAGGGGGCTGGTGCCCTAAAAGAAAAATCATTGAAATCATGTGGCCAATTTGGAAGTGACTGCTAAACCTGCCTTCTTCAGGATTTGAAGGCAAACATGTAACAAAACATTTGATTATCATGTCACTCAACACAGTCAGATCCCCCAAGGCCCAATTTTTAAAAGATTCCAGACTTTGCAACTGTAAGTTTAAGTTGTAACTCACAATCTGTGGATCATCCAAGAGCAATTAATAAAAAAAATTGAAATAGTAATTCACAAAGTGGAATACTATCCGTATCCAAAGAGAATTAGAGTACAAGTCCAAAGCACCAATATATATTACACATCCCACGGATCACTATAATGTAATAGCTTCGACATCGCCTTATAAATGATAAAAAAAATACCCTAATAGCCCATTTGGTAGAAAAGCATAAAGATAACAAAGTGGGCACATGATTTGACATGAAAGCTCCCTAATGTGCATCCAAAATGATGAATGTCCACTATTATTTTTCTCCACTAGTTGTCATAACTACTCATTACCCTAGCGAATCTGAGTATAGGTAGCAAAAAGAATTAATGAAGAAACAAACATGTTAGCTAGTTTCCTAGTCGATATGTATAATCTTTGCCAACCACATGAGGCAACTCATGTGAAACTATACACAATCTTCATCACCATCTCTCAGATTATTACCTTACACCAAATGAGAGGGATAACTTTGAGTTACGAATATAGAGTCCTAAAATCAGAAGCATAGAATTGTTCAATGACGGTAATTGCCATTAATAATTCATTTTAAAGCCATAGGAAACATATGTCCAAACAAGAACCTCAAGACTATATTGAAGAAGAGTTGGAGCCAAAATCCCAAAAGTCCTTTAAGCATAAGTGAGCGATCTGCCAATAATTGCCTAAACTTTCCTTTCAAGCACAAGAGTGGTTACCAAAGCAAACGGGTATAATCAACAGCACCTAGCCCATTAGAATATGAATTAAGAACCACGACGCTTTTCAACTAACTCCTCCATCCCAAACAATATTATGCATAGAAAAAATGACACGGGATTCCAGAAGACGTAAAGTATTAACTAGTGAGCCATCGTGTTGTTAAAACTGTGAAATTGTAGAAATAGTGTGTAATTCTATATTAAGGAGAGAGAAAAGTCGATGTAACGAGAAACAGTAGGTGATTTTTTTATTGAGGATATAAGAAATAGCAAATGTGATTGGAGATAGTGGATAATTTGTACCAAGGAAATCGAAGAAAATAGATATGGTAGGAGAAGGTAGTTCCATGTCTAAGTTAGAAGTGTAGGGTGTATCTTCAGACGAACAAAAAAGAAAAGAATTCAATGCATTCTTGAAAAAGGGGGAAAGTGATTGCAATTAGTAAAATCATCCAAAAATTCTATAAGGTAATTAATAATACAAAATCAGCAACCTTGATAAAGGTTTTGCTATGGTGATTCACCAGGTCTAACAACATCAGCATATATCATGTCTATACATGATTATGGGGGGAAAAATGCCCAAATGATTCTAGTAAGCGGTCTAAATTTATAAAGAAATCAAGAGAGATCAAGGCCATATCTGAGGAGGGTTTGGCCGCATGGGTCAAGGAATGTGCGGCTACCTATCGATTTGTTCGGTTTATATTGATCTTTATCAAGCTCTTCATAGTAGCTCTATAGTAGACCAAACATGGAAAACATGCCCATAAAACTCGAAATCCCATATAAATTAAACTTCCATATTCCATACAGCTCCTATTTACATATGGAAATTATACTCATTGCAACAAACAAAACCTAAACGTTCATAAAAATGGCCTCATGAGGGTGGATCGATTGCTAAGTGAATCTTAACGTACAATCATCCTGAAACTCTTAGTTGTTTTTGAAATTTTTTTAACCATGAACCTAGAGCCTTGAAGGAACAATATAAATCACCTTGTATGGGTAACTTACAGATGAATGCTAAAACTATTGCATTCTAAGAGCTAAAATGGCCATGAAGCCATCCTCAAAGCATAAATAAACAGTATATGTAGACCACATCTTATCATAATTTGCACTGAGAACCATATGGCAAGTCACCGTGTAATTACCTTTAAGGGCATACAAGGGCACTAGTCACTAGTGATTCTTAAGCTTCGAGAACACTAATTGGAATATTAAGGTCATATTTGAGAAAACAATTGTCCTGAGAATTAGGTTTAAGAATGACAGAACCTAGAAGGAAAAACCTTTAAATCATGTTATACGAGCTTCTAGCATTCACCAAACAAATACCCCCCACCCCCGCAAAAAAGAAATCCAGCAATTTCTCAGATCTTCTAGCGTAGCCCTGTAGCACTATTCAAACATAAATAGCATTAACTTGCTATTTGAGGCTAAGAGTAGAGATGACAGAAGGTAAAGTATATAGGAAGTAGGAAACTATAACATAGATTAGTAACAACAGATATACCATGGTCAGCTCCTAAAAGTGTGTCTTTTAAAAGTTCCTTCTTGGATGCATCAGTGAAGCTGCCAATTCCTTCTATATGCTTCAGTAGTCCTTGAAGATCAATTTCGTTTTGAGTGTCATCATCATCAAAAGCTGTAGGGCTTGATGGTGAAGTAGACAAATATGATCTTTCCAGAGAATTTAAAAAAGCCACAACAATTGGATGAGACTTAATGCTTTCTGTAGCTAGCTTCATGATGGAACTAGATGGAATACTTGAAGTTCCATTTTTAACATGCTCAGAAAGCCATTGGATCATGAAAGTACATCTGCAAGAAGCCCTTTTTGAATGTCGCACTCTTATTGCCTGTCAAGAAGAGGAACGAGAAAAATTTAGTAAAACAAACAGCAGGCAGCAACACTAATGCAAAACAAAACTCGTCAGAATACAGGAGAAAGATGTAGGAACATTCCAAGTAAAACAAAATTTCATCTGCATTGCTCCCATGATAGTCTTTTTTAAGCCTCCCCAAAACAGAGTAGCAAAGACAGAAATGAAATTTAATGTTTTCCATCAAAGTGAAGCAAGCCCTTCCCAGCAGCGGTAATTGCTAGGTTTCTCCATGGAAATGTCTTATACCAACCCAAGCGCCTTGTGCTTCATGAAGGAGACCTAGTAAGCTCACTAATAATGCATACAGCACTGAAGACCTCTCAACCTATTACTCCCTCCGTCCCTAAATAGAGTGCCCATTTTTCCATTTATGTTTGTCCCAAATAGATTTCCCATTTCCTTATTTGGTATGGGTCCACCAATTAAAATATTATTTTGCTTTCAATTTTTATAATATCACCCACTTCCCCATATGGTCCACATTCTCTCTCCTTAATAAACAATTCATAAAAAAAGTGTACCAACTTCTATATTTAATTATGATTTAATACAACTAAGGTCCTATACATAATTTCTTCTTAATACTTGTGCCCAAAAGAAATGGGCACTCTATTTAGGGACGGAGGGAGTATATCTCAAGCCGGAAGGAATTGCATATTTTAATGTCGGCAAGAATGAGCATGAAAGCTTGGCCCTAAGAAAGATTGCCCTTATTTACAAACCGTTTTGAAATGTGATATTATTGAAAAGGTCTATATATGCAATTTAATTCCAGGCCAGGCCCACACCTGCTTACATTTTATGCTACCAAAAAAATCAACCAAGCATAGGAATCATTTTACACAAAAAATCTTGGAGTATAGATCCACCTTTTGCACTACTGCATCAAAATAGAGCCTCTGGAAGTTGTTCTCGCAAGCAGCAAGAACACGTTTTCCTTCCTCAATATAATAGCAATCATTTCCCGCAAAGGAACCGAACGTACTCGAAGACGGACTAATGCATCTTCTACGTCCAATATTATATCTTCTGAAACCTGACCTTCAAATCTTACAGAAAGTCCTCCACCAGAGCTATTATGACAATTTGTAGAGATGAATTTGTTCCAGCAAAGATTTATAATAAAGTGGAATTGTATTGAGAGAAAGTTGGAATTGTGGAGACATACATTAGAAGCCCGGGGTTTTAGATTGAGCAGAAGTAAGACGGAGTATATGGAGTGCAAGTTCGGTGGGGTTACAAGACGGCGGCGGGCGGTCACTTTGGATAGCAAAGTGGTTCAAGGATCGAACGTCTTCCGTTACCTAGGATCCATTCTCCAAAAGGATGGAGAACTCGGATGGAGACGTGGCTCATAGAATTAACGCGGGTTGGTTAAAGTGGAAAAGCGCCACCGGATTCCTTTGTGATTCGGCATTCCCCAAAGCTTGAAGGGAAAGTTCTACCGTACGGCAATTAGGCTGCTTTGTTATATGGCACCGAATGTTGGGCGGTGAAACAATGCCACGTCCATAAGATGAACGTGGCGGAGATGCGTATGTTGCGGTGGATGTGTGGCCACACAAGGAAAGACCGATTAAGAAATGAAGTGATCCGGGAAAAAGTTGGAGTTGCATCCATTGAAGAAAAGATGAGGGAGAATCGGTTAAGATGGTTTGGTCATGTGAAAAGGAGATCAGGTGATGCACCGGTGAGAAGAATTGAAGAGTGGAGGAGTAACCAAGTTGTAAGGGGTAGGGGAAGACCTAAGATGACTTGGATGAAGGTAATTGAAAGTGATATGAGGTTACTTGGGATTGAGGAGAGAGCATGACGTTGGATAGAAGTGAGTGGAGGGCGAGTATCCATGTGGAGGAAGGGGTGTGATTTTCGCATTTATTTGTTTTTCTCAATTGTGTTGGTATTAAAACCTTTTGTTGAAAACCTCTTTTAAAACTTGTTGGTGTAAACCTTGCTTTAAAAAAAAAAAAAAAAAAAAACCTTTTTATCACTCTTGGCGATGCCATCTCCTTTGGTGACGGTTTCAATTGACGATTCATGTTAGCCGACCCCAAATCACTTTGGGAATAAGGCTTAGTTGTTGTTGTTGTTGTAAAGATTTATAATAAACAATACGTCAAATAAAGGCAAAACAGCTCATGTTATAAGATCAAGATTTTCATGCATACAATAATTTTCCTTCATATGCGAAAAACAATCATTTTTAAGATACAACTAATATCGGTAATTTCGCAAGACCATATCGAAAGTTCTTAACACATTTCGGGGCACATTTATTTACCCATCTAATGTTCGTTAATAATAGGTCTACAGCACACCACAACAACTTCCTTCCACCATACCCAGCTACAGTCGCTTAACATGTTTCTAACATCTAAGGAATTCATGATCAGAGAGCAAGAGAAGTTTCTTTCAAAACCATCACAAAAACCAAAATGTCTTCCTATTCGCTTCCTCTAAATCCAAAACCAAATTTAGGGAGTAACATAATGATATTGGTCAACTCCGCATGCAATGAGCCTGAAATCAATTTGCCATATTAAGCCCTAAAAGACATCTAATTCGAAATCAATGTAGTTTTGTGGGAACGGAACGAATACTTTCAACGCGTACCGCATCGCGGTTTTGCCCTGCGAATTTGGCACTATTGTCCTGTTTAAGTGTTTTTATGATTCTACACCAATATTATGATAGTATAATAATGAATTGTAAATTTGTAACACTTAATAAAAAAATTATATCTCCTAGTTCACTATACTTTAATTTGAACTATATATTATAAAAGTAACTTATATAGCATTTGTTTTTCCCCTTACGTTGTTGTTTGTTTGCCTTGTCTTCTCTCTATCCATATCTTGTTATGATGAGTTATGTTATTATTGGAGGGAGGTGTAGGGAGCACTGGGAATCTTGACAAGGGAAATATTGGAAACACGGGCGAAATTGCCTTTGTCACGGTTGGTTCCGCCTAAATTTTGGCTTATAGATGGCGAGTATGAAAAAAAGTTACCAGAGAGAGACTTGACATGGATGCCAAGAACCGTCAGCTTTACGCTTAGCTTCCAACTCGACTTCAGAACCCTCTGCAATGGTATCATCCACCATTAACACAGCTTTGATCGAATCCACGTTAAGTGTTGCGGCAGCTGAAGAAGAGGAAGCGTTTGTCTTGATCACTGCAAGATTTCTTTTTCTTTTCCTTTTTCCTACAAGTAGTAGATTTGCTGGAAGTATATGCATGCTAAACTTCTAACCGCCACTCATTCTGCAAAAACACCCACATCCATTAATTCATTAAACATCAACCACATATATATAAATTATAACATAAGGGACTTACTCTGCAGATAGTGTAAAAGACAACACAGTTACTGAAGACTACGAAATGCAAGTTATGCTCAAATAAATGTAAAGAATACCTTCACAAATTGTGACACAACTCAAGTATCCAAACTACTCAAGTCATGCAGCTCCAAAGAGTATTAATTGTCAATACTCAAGAGTTACTACAATACTACTGACAGCATAATGTACCTCTAGATACATACTACTGGTCATGCGATATGACTCCTGAATTTGGCACAAAGCTCATGAAACTGTGCGCAAGGTATATCAATGCAGCAACCTTAAGAAAATTAGTAAAACATTTACAAGTATATGTTCTTTCACGGCTCTCGCTACTAGCCTACTAACTAATAGAAAGGCTCCATAGCAGCTTTCAGATCAATAACACTATGCCTTTCCACATAAATCAGTTATGGTATCAATTGACATAGGCAAAATAAGTAGACCCTCCTGTAAAATCAGTCTCTAATGGTAGTCAAAGGTACCTCAAATTACAATAGCCCATTTTAAGCATAATTCTGCTCACTTTTCTCATGAGCCCCGAAGAGTAGGAGGAATAAGTGATGCAGATATTGTTAGCTCAAAAAATCAGTAAAAAAAGGCAGCAGCACCTGAGAGCAGTACGTAAAAGAGCTACTAATCAGGGGCCACCAGTAGTTTGTCTGGTATTATTGGACAAATGCAAACAGCAAGAATAGCATACTTATATACAAAATATTAATTCTTAGTGATTAACAAAACCAGTAGTCTTGTACTAGTAATACATACTTCCTCTGTTTCTTAATACTTGCAACATTTGTAAATGGCACATGAACGAAGGAGGAGAGAGTGTGAAACATGGTCAATGTGCTTAAATTATAGAACAAGGCTATCTTTGTGTAAAAAGTTACCAAAAAAGAAATGTTGCAAGTATTGGTGGAACATCACGAAAGGAATATGTTCCAAGTATTAAGAAACAGAGGAATTATTAATTTATGAAACAGAGGATGTATTGGGGCAATCAGATATGATAAAAGTATTATTTTGACTTGTATCATGTAGTTACATAGTCACAGGCTCACAGCACTAATAACTGGTAACCAAAAAAAGTAACATAAATGACCACAACAATAATTGTTCATTTTTGCAAAACTCAACAATATAAATTGGGGATTGCAAAAAAGCTCTTTCTCTCTCTAGAAAGCTAAGTGGTGCACGATAAGGTTCGTTCTTCTCAGCCTCATGGGGCGGAAGAAGAAGACTACCGGGGCGGCAAGCAGCTCGCTGGCACCGGAAAAGTCTTTAGAGCATGAGACTCACAATATTGAGCAAGGAAAGACTCAGGAAAATGCGACATTCAATGGAACAGTAACCCAGACCCAGAATGTTACCATTCCTGAGATTCAAGCGAAGGCAGCTGCAGGAGTTGCTTTTGGCGAGGAAGCCAGGAGGAACTGGAAGAGCATCACCAATCAGAGCAAAATTTCCGATAGAGGTATGGGATTAAAGTTTGTTGCTCCTGTAATTGTGGATGGGGTTCTTACAGCTAGATTGGAAAAATCTGAAATTGAAAAAAATGAATGAAATATGGGAAAATTCCATTATAGTTTATGTTGTGGGTCAGAATCCTACCCTAACTGCTTTAAAATCCTTTATAGTTGCTCAATGGAACTCAGTTGAGGAACCCAAAATGTATAAACATGAGACGGGATATATTGTGATTAAGTTACCAAATCGAGATTGTAGAGACGATGTTATGTACTCTGGACCTCATTTATCTTATGGCAAGCCTTTGATTGTTAAGCAGTGGACTGCTACTTTTAACTTTCATGTTGAAGTGCTGAAAATTGTGCCAATTTGGGTGAAGCTTCCTAATCTTCCTTTATATTGCTGGAGTGAGGATTCCTTAAGTAGAATAGGGAGTCTTCTCGGTGTTCCATTGTATGCAGATGAATGCACTACCCAAACTTTGAGGGATTCTTTTGCTCGCATCCTTGTAGAGATGGATGTTACCAAGGAAATACCTAAATCAGTGAGCATTGCAGATCCCAATGGTCATGTTATTGAGCAAAAAGTTTTGTATGATTGGTTACCTCGTTTCTGTAAAAAGTGTCAAATGATTGGACACAATTGTGATTTTAATCCTGGACCCCCAAAGTTCAGGCAAAACCACAGCAGAAATGGGTGAGGAAAGTAACAGTTGAGAGTGGTGTTACTTCTGAAGAGAGTAATGGAGATACTGGTGGTCCCAGTGTGGCAGTAGATCCTAGAAATGATGCTGGTGGTCCTGTCATGGTGGTAGATCCTAGTGCTCTAGTTACTCCAACTCAAACACCAGTCCGGTCACAAAGAGAATGCTACCGAGGAAGAAGGAGCATGGAAGGTTGTGACTAGGAAAACTAAAGACAAGGGAAAACAAGTAGCATTTCAAACTGCAAGAATGGTACAATATTACAGGACAAGACTTAGTTAGACCTGGGGGTGCTAAGGGACCAAACCCTTATCTATCATAATGATAATTGCTTCATGGAATGTTAGGGGTATGAATGACCCCTTCAAAATAAAAGAAATTAAGAATTTCTTATGTAATCAGAAAATAAGTATTTGTGTTCTCTTGGAAACAAGAGTTAGAATTCATAATGTGAGTAAAGTTCAGAGGAAGTTTGGTATTGCTTGGAATTGGAGTTGCAATTACTCTTCCTCCCCTAGAGGAAGAATTTGGGTAGGTTGGCTGTCAAATGAGGCTAACTTATCTATCCAAAGTCTGTCCGAGCAAGTGATAGTTATGGATATCAAGAACTTGACTGGTTCTATTCATCTTAAGCTTTTTGCTGTTTATGGTTTGCATACCATTAATGATAGGAGGAGCCTATGGCAGGAGTTGCTAGATACTACAGCTGGATGCTCTTGTCCTTTCATGATCATTGGTAACTTTAATGCAGTTTATAAGTCAAATGATAGAATGAATGGGAGTTTGGTTAGTGAAGCTGAAACAAAAGACATGGCAGATTTCATCTTGAATGCTAGTGTTATGGAGGCTCCCACTGGTGTTTACTATTCCTGGACTTATAAGGGTCTAGGTTCTGATAGAATTGCTAGTAGAATTGATAGAGCTTTGGTTAACATTGAGTGGATTGAGAGATTTACTGATGTTAAGGTTAATTACTTATCTTATGGAGTGTCTGATCATACTCCTCTTGTGGTTAATCTTGATCCTGTTTCAGTTGAAGGTGGAAGACCTTTTAAATTTCATAACATTCTGTGAGCATGCTCAATATCACCACTTTGTTAAAGAAGCCTGGGAGAGCATTGATGATAGATTTAAAATGAAGAGTATCTGGCTGAAATTGAAGAAAGTTAAAATTGCTCTGAAGCAGATTCATAATAAGCACTATTCCCAAGCTCATCTCAAGGTGGAGGAGCTGAGGAGGAAGCTAGCAGCCATTCAGGACCTGAATGTTAATGAAGATTTGCAGGGAGAGGAAAGAATGTTGTGAAAAGCTTAGCTTTTGGTCTAAAATTGATGATAGCATACTCAGATAGAAATCAAGAATTAGTTGGTTATCCTTGGGTGACTCCAACACAAAATTCTTTTTCACTGCAGTAAAGGTTAGAAAGGCAAGAAATAACATTGATGTGCTTTATAATAATCAAGATGATATGTTGATAGTTCCCGCTGAGATTCAAAATGAACTTCTTGGATTCTATAAGAATCTTCTTGGAAGTTGTGCTCACACTCTCCCTGCACTTGACTTAGTAACATTTAGATCTGGTGCAAAGCTGAGTCAGACTATTGATGACTCAAAAGCCCCCATGTTTAGATGGCTTTAATGCTGTCTTCTTTAAGAAGAGCTGGGAGTACATCAAGAAGGATGTTATGGATGCAGTTAAGGAATTCTTTCAAAATTCCTATATGCATAGACCTGTAAACACTACTGCAGTTACATTGATCCCCAAGAAGGAAAATGCAAAGTATGCCAAGGATTTCAGACCTATAGCCTGTTGTACAATCATCTACAAAATTATCTCAAAGGTAATCACTCATAAGGCTTCATCAGGTCATTGGTGAAATAGTCACTCACTCTCAATCAGGGTTCATACCTTAAAGGCATATTGCTGACAATATCATTCTTGCTACTGAGTTGATCGGGGGCTACAATAGAGCTCATATGTCTCCTTGGTGTGTGATTAAGGTAGACATCAAGAAAGCTTCCGACTCGGTGGAGTGGGTTTTCTTGGAAACAATGCTGCAAGTAGGGGTGTTCACCGGTCCCGGGACCGGACCCCGGGCTGGACCCGGTGGACCGGAACCGGAATTTTTTGGACCGGGACCGGACAGATTTTCAGTCCCGGTCCCGGTTTTTGACCTGTTGGACTAGGAATCTGCATTTTTTAAAAAATCTTTTTTTGTTTAGATTTATACATATTTATAAATTAGATACATTAAAATTTAATAATGCTAATAACAATAATCTTAAAGTTAATAAATAGTAGGTTTTTAGCTTTCTAACTTCATAACTTTTGAAATTATTTTTAACCTTTAAACTATTTTTTTACTAAAAATACTGAAATTCGGTCCAAGGCCCGGACTGAATTTTCGGGTTTGAACGGACCGGACCGGTGGATCGGAATCCACGATTTTCGGCGGACCGGGGTCGGAACGGAATCTTCGGTCCGGTCCGGTCGGTCCAAATTCCGGTCCGACCTTACCTGTGCACACCCCTAGTTTGCAAGAGCTCGGGTTATCCTAGCAACATACTCAATTGGATCCTTGCACGTGTTAAAACGCTTCATATTCTCTCTTAATTAATGGGTTGCCTTCTCGGCCTTTTAATGCAAAAAAGAGGTTTAAGACAAGGAGACCCTCTTTCTCCTTCTTATTTGCTTTGAGCATGGAGTACTTAAGTAGGTGCTTGGGAGGTTGCGCATGGATTGAGTTTAAATTTCATCCTAAGTGTGCGAGATTGAAGCTTACACACCTTATGTTTGCGAGATGATCTGCTCCTTTTCTCTAGAGTGGAGACATCGGCTCGGTTCCAAATTAATGGAGGCTTTTCGTAAGTTTTCCTTAGCATCGGCGCTTAAGGCTAGTGTTGAGAAAAGTTGTATATACATGGCCTGAGGTGCTGGGGATGAAGCTATTGCCATAGCTTCTACTATCAATATGCCTATTGGAACCTTACCTTTCAAATATTTAGGAGTTTCTTTAACTTTTAAGAAGCTAAATTTTGCTCGATGTAAACCTCTCATTGAGAAAATTAGTGCGAAAGCTTAGAGTTGGATGGCACTTCTCTTGTCCTATCTTTGCGAAGGTGCCGCAATTGGTTAAAACCATATTGAAGCGGCATGCAAAACTATTGGGGTCATATATTTCCCCTCTCAAAAAAGTCATCAAGGAGGTGGAAAGTATCTCGCAGAAAATTCCTATGGACATGGTAATACTCTTCCATCTAGGAAAGCTCCTATTGCATGGTCTAATTTCCATAAACCTAAGTATCTTTGGTGGGTGGAATGTAATTGACATGGTTCTCGGAACAAGGCTGCAATTTTGAAGCTTCTTTGGGCTTTAACTCTTAAAAGAGATAAGCTTTGGGTGCGTTGGGTTCATGCTTATTATATTAAGAGAAGAGATATGTTCAGAGTTGCTATTAGTAGCAACACTTCTTGTTGCTTAGAAAAATCATTGATTCAAGAAGTTTACTTGAAAGCATAGGTGATTGGAGTAATGTCACAGTGAATGGTAAATTCAGTATTAAGAAAGCATACTCCATTCTTCTGGGAGATCATGATAGAGTGATTTGGAGAAGAGTTTTGTGTAACAACAAGGCTTCACCAAAAGTAAGTTTTGGTGTGGCTTGCAGTTCAGAACAAGCTTGCTACTGCAGATAGGCTTCATCAATGGAATGTTCCTTGCTCCCTCACTTGCTGCTTATGTAACAAAGAGCTGGAGAGCTGTGAACATCTGTTTTTTGCTTGTGAGTATGCTGAGACCATTTGGACAGCCTTACTGCAGATGCTTAATCTTCAGAGGAAACCCTTCCAGGCAGAGTTAGCTACTGCTGGTGTGAAAGCTCACAGTTCCAGGAGCAAAGACAAAATCTATGTTATGCTGTTTTACTGAAGCTATTTATGCAATTTGGCTTCAAAGAAATAGCAAGATTTTAGAGGATGTGTGAGTCATCCTACTCAAGTTATCAAGGATATTATTTTTCGAGTAGCAGTTAATTGTTATGAGATAGATAGGAACTTGTTAATTTTGTAATGCTGCTGTTTTGTTTTGGGCTGGTTTCTTCCTAGGTTGGAAGGTCAGTGCCTTTGCTTGTATGGTGTGTTCCTCACTACTTTTTTTGGTAGTCAATAAAAATTTTTGAATTGCCAAAAAAAAAAATTGTTCATTTTCTTTACATCATATTTTACAGATGAAGATTGCATCTGATAAAAACACCCAGAACCAATCAAGACCCATCTGCATCCTTCAACAAACTCACGGCACAAGAAATTCAATAAATTTAGGACCATATCAATGGGAAGATACCCAAAAACAGCTTCAAACTTGTCAACTTTATCATGTCATAAGATTAGGAGATAATCCATAAAATCAAGGCCTTGCGTATAGTTGGTTATTACATTATTGACCAAAGTCCAAACCTATATTTGTAAGAGAATTACAGGTCTCAAATCTCTATAATAGAACCATAATACATGCAATTGGTAGATATTAAAGAAAAGGAGGGGAAAATGATCAGATTCTAGAATAGGATCTACTTAAATAAGTACTGTGGCACTGCCGCACTGGGAGGAAATATTGAGAAGGAATTGGTGAGAAGTTAAGAAAGGGAGGATTTTATGCCTTCTGTATTTTGGAGGGAGATATTACCAACAATGGAAGAGAAACTTTATCATGTTGAGAGAAGCAAACTGCCTTCATTATATTGGAATCAAGCTAACAAAATCCACATTTGAATATTTGAAAGGAAAAATCGCTGCTAGGGTAAGCCCAATTTAAGCGTAAAGGCGCCAACACCCAAATAATGAAAAAGATGGAATAGGATTTCCATGCTTATAATTACGAATGAAGTACACTTGTTTTCGGTCTTCCTTCCCATCCTAAATGTCCCTGGCATCAATTCTGAGGTGGCCAACTCGTCGCTTCCCAGGTTCAAAGACCCAGTGAAGGGGGATGTGAAGCTTATTCAAAAGAAAGTTCACTCAGGAAGCTGTCCAAAGTTTCTTCTAATTTGAATTATGGGATTTTTCTCTCAAGATTACCTTCTAATTGTATGTTTTCCAGTTCAATCCCCTGTAAATTAATCTATTTGAAGGCCTTTATGAGGCTTCTAGGTACTAATCCATGGATTATGGACAATGGAGTCCAAAATTTTGATGTAGGGCTAGCACCAACCAAAATGATAAATGCGGTCACATCATCGACCATGAAAGATGATACTTAGTGCTCTACCATACCAGAGAACATATCTTGGAC